>CM060188.1:52995361-54236195 GCA_030549335.1 Pontederia crassipes
GATTGAAATCTATACACAAAATGCAAAAGACTAAGGTCTAGGCGTAGACTATGTAGAAGTCAAATCTGAATAAGGTCTAGGCGTAGACTATGTAGAAATGGAAACTCAACAAGGTCTAGCATAGACTATGCACAATATGAAACTGAACAAGGTTTAGGCATAGACTATGCACTCCTCACTTCACTGAACTGCAAGTGCATAGATCGGAATAGTTAACTCGAATGTCGTATCCACAGTAATTTGAAACGTAAGATTCACTAACTAATTTAAATTAATCCTAAATTAAGTTAACTCTTTTTGTGTTTTAAGGTGATTGATATAAAATGATAACTAATAGATAATGAAATGTTATCTTAGGAAGGGGTTCATCTAATATTCTGTTATGGAATGGATTAGAACAACTTAGCAATACAAATCAAACCAGATTCAACCTGTAAAGACAGCTCTCATAGTGCATTAAAGTTAGAACTAAGTATCATACTTTCATATGAATATTAGTTAGGTTGATTCAACAAGGGTTTCCACTGATATTAGATTATTATGAAACCTCTAGCTCAATGCATAAATATAATCAAATCCACAACTAGTGCTAATGCTCTTTGTTTATTTCTAAACAATAAGGGAATCTAAAATCAACCTCTCGGTTGTCATTTCAATACGAGATTCACATCAACAAAAGCTAAATGGATCCATTCTCAGCATGGATTAATTAAAACTAGAAAACCAACTCAACAGAAATCACAATTGAAATTAAATACAAAAACTAATTGTTAATGTTCTTTATTCATTTCTAAATAACAAGAGAATCTCAACCTCTCAGCTGTCATTACAAGATGAGGGAAATCACAATTGAAATTAAATACAAAAACTAATTGTTAATGTTCTTTATTCATTTCTAAATAACAAGAGAATCTCAGCCTCTCAGCTGTCATTACAAGATGAGGTTCACATTACCAAGAAGTAAAAGAATGCATTCTGATCTTGACATGGATTAGAATAAGAAAACATGATAATGTTCTTTTTCATTTCTGAGCAAGAAAAGAATCAAACATCAACTTCTTAGTTGCCATTGTAAAATAGGATTCACATGAACATAAAACTTATTCGAAAGCATTGAGAAACTACACAAACATCAGTGGCAAATTGATGTTCAATCATCCATCCATAAACAGAAATTAAACTATTATCCTATCCTAAGAGAGCTAAGATTTAGCTCCTCATAAGTAATGAAATCAATAGAAAATAAACAAGGAATTGAATCAAAAATATCCTAAAACATAAAGAAGAACAAAACCCGCAGCTCCAAGATTCCAGCAAGCAAGATCTCAGCCTCCAGCCAAACGGCTAGGAGAGGAGATCCCCCTTTTTGCTCCTGAATATCCCCTTTATATATGGGATTATCATCACCATTTGATCATCATCAAAACCTTCCATTCATTATGATTATGCCACCCTCTGGTCTTTTTGCTTTTGTGCTAAGAAGAGATTCCTTTCTCATTGCTTTTGGCAGCTGCCTGTGATGCCCCCATACTTTTCCAACAGGATTCTTTATCTTTTCTATTTGATTTTGTTCCTGCAATAATATGAACAACAAACATCAATTCTTCAAATGAAAATTAGACAAATAATAACTAAATCAATATATTATCCAGATCAAATGTGCAAATATAAGATAACATTATGCTGAGAAGATCAATGCATGCATATTAAGCATAATTATCATAATATGAATATTTCAGGCTTATACGCACATGAATTAAGGTGGAAAATGAGTAAAAAATTAGTATGATCAGCTAGTTATCAAACATGCATATATGTATATCTAGGTTCATATACAATCATCAAGCATCAATACATACTATTAATACATTGAAAATAACATTTAAAAGATTATATAATATTTTTGTCACTATCACGGCTGTGATACAAGCCATCACGGCCGTGACAGAAGCCTTGAAAATTTCGTTTCCTCTATCACGATCGTGCCTAAAAGTGTCACGACCGTGCCTACTCTATCACGAGCATGACAAGCCCTTTTTCCTTTGTCGTTTAAAACTACACCGCCTCTCAACTTTTCCATGATTTTTCATTAAAAGCTTTGGGAAATCGATATACAACATTATGAATCAAAACATATATGTTGCCTAGGCATTCTAGGATCAAAATGGCATGAAAAACATGTAAAAACATTCAAATTTCCTGATCTAGGGTTCATCCCCAAATCATGAACAATATGAAGAACATGAAACCTATTAAAAAATATGATTCTAATCCTTGCACATGATATAGATCTAATCATGGAATCCTATTCATGTATAGATCTAGAGCGAAAACCTCAATCAAAATCTATTATGAGGACAATAAAACTCTCAATCCAATCATGAAAACCATTGAGAGAGGAGAGAGGGATTTGGATCCCCTTTACATACCTTGATCTTAGATTCTTTTCCTCTTTCTTCCTCTTTTTTCTTCCTCTTCTTCCTTCTCCATGTTCTTCTCTTTCTCCTTCCTCAAGCTCTAGCCGCCAAGATGTGGAGAGGAAGAGATAAACAAAAAGTCCAAATTACCCTTAATGAAAATTTTGGGATATTACAGTATAAAATTTTAATTTTCTCGATATCAGAATTTCACAAAAAGATAAAGTTTGTGCTTGAACTATCCTTCTATCGCGAACTAGAAAAACAGATGTCATGGTTAATGACAATTACTTCATAACAAGAATTGGAGTTGGTCTCCTCCATGTCATTGATGTCATGAGTTGGAATTGGGATAGACTTCTTATTATGCCTTGCATCAGCTTTGTCACTAGCGCCGTGACCCACATCATCAGTGTTGTGGCCCACAACACTGTCTTGAAATAGATGTTTATGTCTTGGAAAATTTTTCATGTTGCATAATTTAAAATTTAAAGCCCTATTGGAGACTATAATAGAATGAATTTCGGCCCAAATTAAAAAAAACTCTGATATTTTTTTTAAAAAAATTAGATAGTTTTGCTACCCCCTATTGTATAAAATATGTAAATTAAAGTTGACAATTGAATTCAAAAAATAAAAACAAATTACTATCAAATTGTGTATCCAATGCTTAAAATTATGAAAAAGTATTAAAAATATCAAATTGGATTTTGCATGCATCAAGCATCAATTGTAAATGGGATGTTAATATTCAACTTCATTTTTGGGCATTTCAAGTTTAATATTAGATAGCATGTTTAAACCTGATATTCTATATTTGCATGAATGCTTTGTAATTTCAACATATCTAAATATCACAAGATAAATTTCACTAAATATCCTCCAACTTTACCCGTTTTCCCAACTCCATCCTTCAACTTTTGTTTGTACTCAGACTACCCTCCAACTACTGACTTCTTTCACAAAATGTCCTTTTGACTGGGAATACCCAATTTCCTGATCATTAGACTAACGTGGCATTTAATTTTAAAATAAAAGTTATATACATATTAAAATAATATTTAAAAGAAAAAAGAAAAGTGGGGGCGCTCCCCCCTCCCTCTCCCTCTCCCTCTCGCCGCCATCGGTTAGTCCTCTCCGATGCCGAAGAGGAGGGGACGCAGAGCCCCCTTGCATAGAGGAGGAGGGGCGCCGCCCCCCTCCTTTCCTTTTTTGTGTGACGGGCATTGCCCCTCCCCCTTTGCGCAATTTGCACGTGTGCAGAGGGGGGGCGCCTCCCACCATCCTCTCTTATCACCGAAAAAGAAAGGGGAGAAGGGGAGGCGGCCCTCCCCCTCTGTGTGATCGGCGCATGGCGAGAAGAGAGGAGGAGGGGGGAGGCGGCCCTCCTCCTCTGCGCAAATCGGTATCGTCCCCCTCTCCCTTTCCATGTGGTTGTGCTGGCGAGCACAAGGAGATGAGGTGAGGGAGGGATGGGGGTCTCCCTACGACCTCGTCCGTGGTGGGGGAGGGTGGTTGGGTGGCACCAGGGGATCGCAGAGAAAGGGGTTGGGTCACCTCCCTATCCCCTTCCCCACCCTCCCCCTTGTGGCTATGCCAGCGAGCATAGGGAGACGAGGGGAGGGAGGGGTGGGGGGCCTCCCCACGATCTCATCGGCGGCGGCGGCGGTGGTGGTGGGGGGGTGAGGGTGGCACCGGCGAGTGCAAAGAAAGGGGGTGGGTCGCCTCCCCACCCCCTTTCCCACACTCCCTGGCGCAGGGAAGGGGTCGCCCCCTCTAGTGTCACCAATTATTTTTATTTTTTTAATAATTCCACATCGGACTCCTCTTCTTAGTGGTGGAGAGAAATCGCCGCATGGTGTCATGTCAACAAAGTCATCGGAAAAACCTCCTATCAAAGGTCAAAAGAATGGTTGATGAAACAAATTAAAACATGGAGGACAATCTTGTTTGTTATAAAGTGTAGTTAGAGAGTATTTGGTGTCATTTTTTTCAAATATCACAAAATCCCTAGATTATACTCAACAATACAACAACTCCTTGAATACCAAGCAATTATAATGAACTAAACATCACACAATATTTTTATGGTAACATCACAAGATGACAGCGTATTGAGAAATGTGATGGTGGTAACTTATAAAAACTTATCTTTTATATGAAATGTGTTAGGGAGTTGATTTTGAAGTCTTACATAGTGTGTTGTTAGATTTCAAGTTTAGTGAATAATAAGTTGAAACTTTTTTTTTTCAATTTCAAAAAGTGGCTAAACAACATAATATAAGAAAAGGGAAGATAAACTTAATACAACTACTATTATATCTTATATTATTGCTTCACTACACTAGTAGACCTTTATCAACTTCCCTGAATACATCGAAATAATAATAATAATTAATATCAAATTAGCTCACATTATTTTCTCATTTAAAATATAATTTTACTTATTATAATTACATTCTTATTCAATACTTTTAACTATATATAAGAATCAAATAGTCAAGAAGACAATATTTGCCATTTGTTCAAATTGTTTTGTGGGCTGGAATTCTAGGATAATTTAAAGCATTTTTTAACAATATTATTTATAGATATTTATTAAAATATTTACTTTTTTCTTGTTGTATATTATATATGCTTTATAGTGTATAAGAGAGACTTTTGCATACACTTATTGCATTATCAATAAAATTGTGCATAATTATTATCACCTTTATAATTTTTAACTTTTGTAGTGTACATAAATGACACTTGGACTTTTGACACTGCAGATTACTACTTTTTTGCGGTGCAATATAATAACACAGGATTTCTTTCTTATTGGGATTTCTCTCATTTTATAATTAAAATATAAGTTCAACTTTGTTCTTCCTTAATTTAATAATCAAATAAATTAATATATATAGTTCAAGAAGGTTTACAAAAAAGAAAAAAAAAAGAAGAACTTATCTCTAAAAATAAAGTTTCTAAAGAAAAGTCTTTGAATGAATAAAAAGTGAAATAGTCAATTGCGATGTTGAATTCATTTTCTCAAGATCTCCTTGTGTTTTCTTTCCTATATCCTAGTTGGAGAATATCCTATATCCTAGTTGAAGAATATCCTATATCCTAGTTGGACATCTATTGTTGTCACTTGAGATAGAAATCAAATGAGATAATAAGTTATTTTCTGTAAATGATGGAAGAAAAAGATGATGTAAATAAATTCACATGACATGACAAAAATGTAATGGCTTGAACATAAAGATGAAAATGAAGCTGCCATGTATCATGAAGAATGTAATGAAACTATAATTCTTGTTATACAATATTCTTTTGCTGCAAAAGCTTAAAAATAAACAAAATAAGTTCGTAAAATTAATGTTTATATATGATATGAAAAGTTTTATCTTGCCATAAATAATTGTATCACATGACATATAGGATGCTTGGATTAACTCCGTGGATACATAAAATATGTTAATAATGTTTATGACGTAATTGCATGTGTCTTGTCATGTATAAATCATTATCAAGATTGTAACATGCATGGGTTTTCGACATAAAATAATGGGAGATTATCCTCTATACTACATGGATCCATGCATGTTATGAGGCCTAGCATTGATGGTGGTGTTACTTGTGGTGTAAGATTGCATATGCTAGGGTGGGGCCACTCTTGTGTTATCGCATAATTTTATTATGATATCAAACTCTTATGTTTAGTTAATTATTGTATGACCTATGGGAAAAGTTGCCAATCTTTATGCAAGCTTATTTATGTTCATAGGTATATTGAACTCTCTATTAGATCTTGTGTTAGTGCCTACGTCAGGTCAATGACTAGTACAACTAAGTCTTCTGCTAAGATATTTATGATTAATTATCAATTTTTATTACGTTCCATTACAATTATATATGTTGTGAATGCATAAGTTAAATGTCAGTTAAATGTATCACCATTTGGGATTCATTTCAAGATATCAGACCTAATTTTGAGGCATTACAAGAAAAGTTGTAGACACAAGAGATAGAAATTTGATGGAACAAAAGGGCACTCCAAAAAGTAACATGTTGCGAAAGCGTAACTAAACATAGTACATAAACTATAATGCAAAGCACTGACTTTGGAATTAAAAAGATACAGATTGTAACTAATAGAGTATGAAGTTCTGAAGCATTAATTATATATAACTAAAGAAGATACATGCTATAACAAGTAAACATGACATACACAATGTTCATACCCACCTTTAAAGTGTAAAATGTATTCTACTAGTTATCTAGCAAAAAAAAAAACACATGAAGAACTTAGGGCTAAGTACCATTGAACTATTTGGACTCATTAGACACACAAACAACATCCAAATAATATGATGGGTGGAACTCAATGTCTAAATTTCACTCTTGTGCTATAAAAAAAGCCTTGAACTATTATTGCGTGTTAAAATATGAGTGATCAACCATTCCATGGCTAGGTGTTGGATTGTGAGCAGAGCAAGCCCTTGGGGAAAAAGAAAAGTTATTTTGTGCTGAGAATCTATATTGAGTCCTTGAAGTGTTGTACTTTATGTAATCAAGAATTGTCATTCGGTGTACTAAAGGATTATTGTCATAACACAAATTTAAACCTCAATTTAACTTACAACTCGTGACCTAATGTATGCAACGATATATGATTTGCGGAAGCATGCTATAACTCATTTAGATAACATAGAATTTGAGATATCAAAACCAAACAATATGATATTATATGATTGAGAGTAAGTAGACACTATATATTCTTTACTTATACTAAACTAGTATAACATACATTCGACTACCTCCCTTTAGTCCTCTCAAAAGGATTTAAAAGACCTAAGGTACATATAAGCCTCTCACAAAAAGTGCTTTTAATCTTGATAGAGGATGACCGAGTATGATCATAAATGGGTTTTACTGATCTATAAAATGTTGAAAATAACAATATGAGCAACAACAACTCAACAAGTTAAACTCATAACCTATGCATCATTACATATTCCATTTGAATAAAACATGACTAAATATTATTTTTTCATACTTGAAAAAAAAACTTACAATTTCATTTCAACATATATGGTATAACAAGAAATTACAAGGAACACATAAGTTCATCACACCATATGACCTGAAAACATCTATACCTTTATATATTTTGTGAAACTCACAACATCATATCACACGTAAGATTAAAACATTATTGCACATTTCATGTATGTATGAATGCACAAATCTTGTATTCATGTACATCTCATATCTCCATCTGGCCAAAGGCATCTCCTTTGGGATAGTGTTGACCTTGTCGGGGAGTCTGTTGGACTCTAGAGATGGCCTTTATGAATTCAAAAGATGGGTGGTTCCACAATTTAGTTAACATGACACTTAGTTTCAAACAACGTGAAATCACTTTTGGAATATCTGTTGGCCCTATAAAGTCTTTCAACCATATAGAAGTAACTATCGGTTTTACAAAATTTTTCAACCATGCAAGGATAAATTATCGGCCTTGAAAGTCTTTCAACTATACAAGGATAAACTATCACCCAACAGTAGTAATTACAATGCATGATAATGACATGCAAATGCATGGCCCAATCATATCATGTTGTATCATATCATATTATCTTTTAAAATTTCATGTCATATTATATCATTTCATCTCATATTATCTTTTAGAATTTCATGTCATATCATATCTTGTAACAAATAATTGCACATATAATAATTAAATCACTTTATGATCGCACATAACACATATTCATGTGACATATAATTGCATATCATATCATGTGACATGTGATCACATGAAAACCAAGCACACATTCATATGACAAATAATTCCATATCATATCATGTAACATGTAATTACACGAAAACCATTAATCAACTTCTAAATTCACATAACATATGTCGATATAAGCACAAAGACTTTGTTTCCGAATTTTTGCATGAATCAAGATCAAAATTGCGGAAAGAAAGTTTTCGAATTACATACTCAAGTTCATTGTCGAATTTTATTGAGTAGAATAAATATAAGAAGAGGCACTTATGGCAGAATGGGCCAATTTGGTCTTTCACAATAAAATGATAAATGGAATTGCTATGAAACAACACGTTCCGTGAAGAGTCGGGACATTGAGGAAGATCAAAAAAGGCGTGAACAATTATAATTTGACCAGAGTTTTTTTACACATGGTTAATTTTTCTAATAATATAAAATTTCACAAATAAATTGTCCAAGGCTAATTATTGTCAATGTTTCTTCCCCACAATCATGATGGAGAAAGTGCCAATTTAGTATGCATGACGTACAATATAAAATATATAACAATTAGTGTATAACTCCTATTCATGTGAAAATAATTTCAAGTGGCACAACACTTCATCAATTATAATCAACATAAAACCCGTTGTTTAGATCATTATAAAATGACCCAAAGAAATTATAGGAGCAAGCTATATTTAAGGCTTAGTATAAAATCCATAACTATTCAAATAGATATCCTATCGTAAAGAAACCAATTTCTAATAAAACTAGACTTTCCGAGACTGATCCCATACTAGCCTTACAAGTTTTCTCAATCTATGTTAATCTAGGAAAATTTTTAGATATGTAGATGTTCTACCATAATTCTGAATTTTGCATACTATGTTTTATGTATTAGAAAATTTATAATTCATGGTATATACTCTTTTTACAAAACTCTGATTTCTCTAGAAAGGTTACATATATGAGTTTCTATCCCATAAATTACATCAAGAAATGCCAACTATTGGAATTATTACTGAATTACCATTTCAATTCAACTACTTTATGGAACAACCAGAGTGACCCCTAGGGTTTGGTACATAATTTTTTGTCAAAGTATCCAATCAATCTAATTCTAGAGTCTGTGAAACCTAGACTTCAACAAGTCGTTCAAGATTTAATTTCATAATTTGTGGAGGTCTAGAAGATAGAACATAATTTAGAAGTAAAATTTCAGCCAAGTTAGGGTTTGTTCTTCATCTTGCAACTCACTCTTTGTTAATCATATCAAACAAGAACTAAGAAAAAAATAACAAAGATCAAGGAAGACTTGTTTAATCAAATTTCATATGGAAGATGAGCTTTCAATTTACCTAAATTGGAATCCCTAAAGATGAATCCTTGATTTGTTGTTACTTGTTAGACTATTTTTTCCCCACCATTTTGTTGCTGCTCCCACTAGAATGGGGGAACTTGGTTGTGTTAATAGGTGTCAGAAAGATAAGGCTTGAATGTTTCTATACTTTGGATACTGACCTAAAGTCAATTGTAGGTGAAATTCCCAATATCCCTGTACTTCCCCTTTTTTACATGTAATATCAAGGCAGATGAACTTTCAATTTACCTAAATTAGAATTCCTAAAAATGAAGCCTTGATTTATTGCTGACGATTCTCTTTTCCTCCATTTTGTTGGTGCTCCCACTTGAATGGGGAACCAGGTTGTGTTAATAAGTGACAGAAAGATAAGGCTGACCTAAAGTCCATTGTAGGTGGAATTCCCAATATGCCCCTTACTTCCCTTTTTTACATGCAATCTCATTTAAGTAAATGACTTGTTATTTTTTCTATATTTAATTATTTACTTAATACATTACATGTAATTAAGAAACTATCCATAATTTTTATCTAATAAAATATTTAAAAAATTAAATTCCAAAAAAATCAAAATTCATTTTTTTTCTCTAAAGAACAAAATCGATCATTTTTTAATTTTTCAAGTTTGTGCAATCATTTAACATAACCAAAATTTTATCTTAAAGTTATTAAAAATCATATTTAAAATACATTAACATAGGAGAACAATCACCAATACTTTATTTTTTTAATTCTAACACTTTTGAAAATCATCTTTTGATTACTTAGGAAAATTTCGTTACTTTTTGCACTTCGACACTTAAAATTGGACCTTCTGCTTTGACACACACACATATATTGACATAAAGTCATCACATAATAACATTAATATATTTTAATCATATGTGATTGAGGTAGAGATATTACAATTAGACCTTCCATATATGAAATTGTAGTAAGTGTTGTAAGTTTGCATTTAGAGAAGAGTGAAACTAGAAAAAGTAGATGTAGGTCATTAGGGACAAAACACCATAAATATTTGTGTTACTTTTGTGAAGATATATTTATAATTTATACTTAATTGCATCATATGTAATATTGTTTGCATTACTAGGTTAATTTGTAAAGTAGTGTATATTAGTAATATTGTATGCATGTGAACTCAAAAGCTATAGAAACACATGGGTTAAGGATCATTGTAGACATCATTATTGAGGGTTCCCACTAAGCAAGATTATACAAGTTCTATAGAGATATGCTTGATGGAGAATAAAGTTAAACTAGGAAAATACTCAGAAAAAATAGAGTTAATAAGAAGGATTTAATGGGGGTGCTCCCTACCTAAATAGGAAGTACCCCTTTACCTAGTTCCATACCTGCACGATTGGCGATGAACAAACGATCATTTAGAGCATGGTTCAAGGCATTTCAATGATGGTTCAGGGGATCGGGCAACTCCAAGGCCGCCGAGCTCCAAGGCCTTTACACCTCCAAGGCCAACGAGAAACGCTTGCACGCTGATGAGTTCTATCGCGAATGCGCCGATCGTGACTCCAGTGCTCATCATGTCATCTCTGATGAGGGGATGAACCGATGCATGGTGGAGCTCACGCCATCTACAAGGACCACCTCGTCCTCAAGCTCTACGAAAGCAGGAACCTCGTCAACCACATCTTTGCCCAGGAGGACGTCCCATGCTTGAGCCCGAGATGGATGTTGTCGTAGCGTAGATCACCGAGGGAATATCGACGAGGAGATCGGGTGTGGACACATCGGGATCATCCAATGCTAGCAACCGGGGAGCAGTTCATCGTGAATCCATCAACAAGCGCCTGCTCGTCGACGAGTTCAATTGCAAGTGCGATGATCGCGAGTCCAAGGTCCATTATGCCATCTTCGACGAGGGGGCAAACCCACGCGTGGTGGAGCTCACTGCCATCTATGAAGACGAGGACGGGATCCACCTTGTCCTCAAGCTCTGCAATGGTTGGGACCTTGGCGACCACATCCCCACCCAAGAAGACATTCTCGTGCCTAAGCCTAAGGTGGCTGCCATCGTAGAGGAGAACATTAAGTCTAGATCAGCGAGGAGATCGGGCATGGGTGCTTTTGAATCATCCGGCACCAGCGACCAGGGAGAAATTCACCATGAAATCTGCCGAGAAGCGCTTGCTCGCCGACAAGGGGGATTGAACCGTGGGATGGCAACAGTGATCTTGCCATGTGCTCTGCGATGAGGGGGTGAATCGCTGAACCGGGATTGAACTGTCTGTAGTTCCTACTAAACTGCATTCCAAATTATTTGCCGTCAATCACTAATCGTGCAATTGAGAGTCTGGGTAGCAGGGTGCTCCATATTTAGGTAGGGAGCATACCCATTAAATCCTAATAAGAAATAATTTGGAGAAAAAATACCAGAACTTGATTGGGTTAAAAATTGAAATGAAGTGGATTATAAATAGGCATACAATTTGAAAAAAAATGGAAAAAGGAGAATATGGAGATAATGAATAAAATGATGAAGAGAACATGGACACATTCTACCACTAACACATCACTAAGGCTAACTACACGTAATCGTAACTACTACATCATTACCGCTAACTCCAACACAACTAATTTCTTTTGTCATGTAGAAAATGAGGTGGATAATATTTTGAATCATATTCCAACACTCCTTGAATCAAAGCTTCGCGCTCCAAGTAATTTTGTGAAAAATGTATGCTTGCATATCGAAAGACCTTTAGTTAACAAATCAACTTAAATTTCTTCATCTTCCACTAAACCATGAATAAAGTAACGACATATCTCAATCATTTATACATAATTGGTTTCTTTGTCATTCCTATTGCCCATTTATTATCGTAGAAAATAGTTGATGGAGATTCAACAAGAGTGTGCTTAACCATGTAGCTTCACAAACATCAAATTCAAGAACAATATACTCTACTTTAAAAGATGTGAGAGATATAGTTGTTTGCTTTTGAACATCATGATATTGTTCCATGTCTAATATTGACAATATTTTTTGAATCAACTTTTTGGTCTCATGGTATATCTTAGTATCAAAGATGATACCAAGGATCTTTATTTGTCTATAAACTCCCCCGGGGGATGGGTAATACTAGGAATAGCCATTTATGATACTATGCAATTTGTACCACCTGACGTGCATACAATATGCATGGGATTAGCCGCTTCAATGGGGTCTTTCATTTTGGTCAGAGGAGAAATTACCAAACGTCTAGCATTCCCTCACGCTTGGCGTCAATGGGTTTTTATATTGAAGTGTTTTTTCCATCACCCAAAGATCATGCTCAGTCGCTATTAGTAAAGCCAAACAATATGAAATTAAAAACTTTAGAATACCAAATATCAAAGTCCATTGTCCAAGCAAAATAATGTAGAATATGCTTGGATGCTCTAAGATTGTTTTGATGGGGAATATATAAATCTGGATACAAGACTAATAAAATAGATATTTGATCTTGCGTGTGTCAAATATATTAAACTACCAATCAAAGATATA
This sequence comes from Pontederia crassipes, assembly GCA_030549335.1. Taxonomy (NCBI): domain Eukaryota; kingdom Viridiplantae; phylum Streptophyta; class Magnoliopsida; order Commelinales; family Pontederiaceae; genus Pontederia; species Pontederia crassipes. The sequence goes on from CM060188.1 coordinate 53,008,411, forward strand.
AATATTTTTTCATCAACATGACCAATACTATCACTAAGTCCAAACTTTTCGATCATATTTATAGGAGTGACAACTGCATTGCAATTGAGCATACTCAACTTGCCCAACATATTAGTAGCATATTTCATTAGTGCATTGCTTCACTTGTAAATCAAGAAGATAGTTTAATGGTTCCAAATCAATCATTTCAAAATTCACCATCATGCATTTTAAAAATTAGTCACAAGAAATTAAGAAGATCCCATATAGAGAATATTGTTAACATAGAATAAACTATAATAAATCATCCTTGGTATACCATGGTGAGGAGCTTGCTTTATGTCATATAAAGCCTTCCTTAGCTTGTCAATTTTTTTCTTCCTTGACATTAATACAAAATCTTTAGGTTGATGAACATAAACATTTTCATTTTGAATTGTTATAAAAAAATATTGATTTTATATCAAGTTAACAAGCAGGCAATTACAATTGAAAGACTAACATAAGAAATAATCTCATTATTTCAAGACGAATAACAGAAGGAAAAGTTTCTTCAGAATATATACCTAATTATTGTGCATAATCTTTTTTGACAATCCTTGCTTTGTGCTCTTAAATGCTTCCATCTCCATAATATTTAATTTTTAGCATTCTTTTATGTCAATCACATTCCTATTATTGTGACAATTAACTAACTCTTATGTTTGATTTTTTTTCAATAGACATCATTTCTTTTTTGATTGCACTGCACTCCATTGCTTCCTTCAAACATGTCGCGTCAAAAATAAAAAAGTTGACACTAATCATATAATTTTTTCCAAAGAAATTGAAACTTCTTGGGTGTAGAGTTTACAACAGATGATGCATCTTATATGTCCTTACTTGAAACAGATTCATTACTTGCTGGAATTATTGGAACAATGTTTTTTCACATGTTTATATAGAAAACTCAATTTGTAAGTAAGTCACATATGCTCTATTTGTATCCTCCAATGACCAACTACTTTTTTCATCAAAGATAATATTTTTAATGATAATTATTTTGTTAGTAAAAAGATTGTATAGCTGATAAACTTTAGATTGAGCCAAATAACCAGTAAAAAAACACTTTCCATGAAACTTATGATAATTTTTAGAATTGTTCAAAGTACATGCAATGCACCAATAAATTTCAAATAAATTATTTTCAATTTGTTACCTTTTTATGATTCATAAAAACTTTTATTTTTCACTCTTTTACTGGAAAAATATTTAGCAAATATACAACGAGCATGTGGAACATTCTTCTTCTTTAATAAGCTTCTTATCATTTCCACAATTATTTGATTCTTTCATTCGACAAAATCTTTGTCCTGATGTATATGGAGCTGTAAGTTGTCTTTTATTTATCCACAAAAATTGTTAAATTCGTTTGATAAGAATTCACCACCTCTATTTTAGCAAAGAAATTTTAGATAATAACCGCTTTTCATCACAAAATCCTTGAACCTTTTGAATACATTTCAAATTTTGTCTTCAAAAAATATATCTAATCCATGAAAGAGTAATCTTCAATAAATAATAAAAAATATTGACTTCTACTAAATTATTTTATTTGCATCGAACCGCATTAATATGTATAAATAATTTTAAGAGGATACTTTGTTGTGTAGGGAAGATTTTTTGCATTGCTTTCTGGAACAACATCGTTTACATACTTTATCAAAAGGATTATCTCAATTAATCTAATCAAGAATTTCATTCCATTAATATTGAAATGACTATACCTCAAATTTTTGCCATAAAAACTTTTACAATAATTTGTTCATGTACTTCATAATCAAATAAAATAAAGTAACCACTTGTCATTAATTATTCAATGCTTAAAAGTTTTTCTTCAAATTAGGAACATAAAAAATGGCATGAATATTTTATTATTATCATTCCATCGAATAGCAATCGTGCCTTCAACCCTAACTTGGACAAGTTTATCATCTCCAAATTTAAATTTTCTTTTCTTTGACTCATTAAGCACTTTAATCAATGATTTTATTTCAGTCATGATTAGAATGACAATAGGTCATAATCAACTTATTTTTCTCTTTTTCACTTTAACGAAATTTTCTAGTTTGTTCTTAGTACAACAATTTGCTTTAAAATGCTCATGCTTCTTATAGTAATAGTAGTGAATTTTGCTCTTATATTCAATTGATGATTGTTGTCAAATCGTCTTCTACCATGGCCTCTTCCATGAAATTTATTACAATCACGGCCTCTCTTAAAATTAGATCGAGGTGTTTTTTTTTTGCTTAAAAAACATTCTTTCTATTTTTTGTATAAATTTGCTCATTCTTACATCACGTGCTTACAAAGAATCTATTAGGTCATCAAAAGAAAATGTAAATAAATACTTAAAATCTTAAATAGCAACAACTACATAATAAAATTTTAAAATTAAACTCCTCAAAATTCAGCAATAATAGTATTATCGTCAAGTTTTCTCCAAATGATCTCATTTGGCAAAACATAGTTGTTACTCTTGACATAAATTCTTAAACAGGCTCCTCCGATTTCATAACCAACATCTTAAAATCTTCATGAAGAGTTTGAGGTTTAATTGTGATTATCTTTGATGTTTTTTTATACTCTTTTCGTAATATACTTTATGCTTGATTTGTTGTAATGCAGCTATGATTCTGCAAAAAATAGCCTCATGCACAATTTGCTGAATAAGAAACAAAGTCTTTGTATCCTTCTTTTTTTTTCTTTATTCTCCCATCCTCATCAACATATACATATTCATTCTCAACCAAATCTTAAAGGTCTTGTGACATGAATAGTGTCTTCAGTTTTATACTCCAAAACTCATAATTATCACCTTTGACAATGGAAATAAAAGATTGTGAGTAACTTACACGACCACCATTCAGAGTCATATTTTGCTCCATTTTTTTTTTTGCATGTCAAAGCACATTAATTGCACTTGCTAGCAACTCAAATATATACAATGGTGTTTTCAAACTCCTACCAAAATATGTAAAAATTTGCTCCAATACCAAATTTTGTTGGTGTATAAAGATAAAATAGGAAAATTTCAACACAAAAATACTTAAAACGGAACAATTTGAAAAAATGAAATAATGTTATTTGTGTCAAAAATAGAAATGATATGGCTTATAAAATAGGCATACAACTTGAGAAAATGTAAAAGGAGAATATGAAGTTAATGACTAAAAAGATGGAAGAGAACATGGACAAATTTACCACTATCACTTCACTACCACTAACTACACGAATATACCTACCACATCACTACCACTAGCTCAATCATACCTAATTTCTTTTGCCATGTAAAAATAATGTGGCTAATATTTTGAATCATATTTCAACAAGTCACTAAGAAGAGAGATGAATTAGTGTTTTACCAAAAAAACAATTTGCAAATGAGACATGAAATCACAAAATTGATTCATGAAACTTAAAGGAAAACACAATAATACTAGGGTCACAATCATAATAGAATAATAAGGATAGGGATAGAGTAACAAGAAAGGAAGAGATAATGCAAAAATAAAGTAGAATGTTTGTTGGCGAGGTTCATCACACTTTTGCCTACATACTCGTTCTGACTTCTCAACCTCAAGAATATAAAAAATTCCACTATCATCCTTCCTTAGTTACAAAAATAGAGTACGGGAGAAATCATTTACACCACTTCTTATCCACTTCTAGAGGCAAGGCAACTTTTTCTTATTGGAAGCTTTCACCGACATATTTTCATTGTTCAAGATGTAGGACACAATATCTTACTACAAAGAAGTGTTACCATTATTACAACAACACTATAACACACTCAATCTCTCTTTTATAATCAAATCACACAGAAAAGACTAACAAAGAAAGAAATGAAAGATTCACAATTTTAAGCTCAATATGACATTATGGATGAACAAAAGTATTTTTCCAACTTTTTCTCAGAAGTATTTTCTTATTTTTCACCTTTGGTTTTTTTTGTAGCCTTCATATATTCATTTGGTCATTGGGGCTCATTTTCCAATTGTTTTACTCAAAATTTGGTCTTTCTGTGCTTTCTGCAAATCAACCACTCCATGTAGACATTGTAGAAATCTGATCGTAGTTGCTAAGATTTGACTCGTCGATTGATCATTCATTTGGACACCTCTTGCACGATGTTAATTGACATCCAGTCTGCCCATTTTAAGGCTTGGTCACATTTTTCGCAGTATCATTCAACCATTGCCAATGGACCACCCATTGATCGGTTGACTAATTCTTCCCATTAGTGGTGTTTCTTAAACTGGACAATTCGATCCATCCCTTTTTTGACGATATGATAACCGTTAAGTTCATTAGTACCCGACCCAAATTCATCCAATAAATTATCGATCTCAAAAGAATAATGGGACAAGCATTTTTTGTTTATGTTTTAGTCATTTCTTGATATTCATCCTATACCCATTTGTTAATTAACAAGTCATCCAATAGGCCGACCATCAATCTTTAAATAATATTAAGTATTTAAATCGAATTAATTATTACTTATAATACCTATCAATAATGACTAATAATAGAAAATAAGTAGTTTATCCGTTATTAACTTAATTTGTTATATTATTATTATTGTTATTGAAGACATTAAAATGAAAAAAATGTATAAAAAGATGAGGAAAATATATATGTAGAGTATTTGGCATAGAACAAATGTAAAAAAACTAATTATAATTATTATATTTATAAATTATTTATATATTAATTTAAAGTATATGTTAAATAGTAAATGTGTTTAAAATCAAGATCATCGAATGATCTAATGATTGTGATCAAGCTATTTTAACAAATATGACTAATTCAATGGTTATAATTTACTTAGCCCTACATGATACCTTCAAATATTGACTTGAAGTTTAATGCATAAAACAATTCATTTTGATTTAGACTTTTTCACACATTAAACATATAACTTTGATTATTCGAGTTTTGTATCATGAAAATATAATTTAATAGGGTATAAAGTTTTTTATAATAATCTCCTCCATGATTATGAAGACAAATCAAGAAATTTAAAAAGTATATAAGTTGTGATGAAAAAATTATTAAAGTCAAAATTTCACTCCTCCTTAAATCTAAATTTTCTTTAAATGTAAACATGTACATAAATATTAATTGTAAGGTAATTTCATGTAAAGTTATATTCATAACGTCCAATTTGACTAGTAAAAGATTTACTTTAAAATCTTCTACATCATACCCAAATGATAAGTTGGGGGTATAAGTTAGGGATTATATTTCTCCAATATTTTTTCCTATATTTTATCATATTTCTCCTATATTTGTCCATCTCTTGTCTCATCAAAAAATAGTTTACACATTTGGCATAAGTGAGAGGCAAATATTTTACACCCCCTTAATCATATGTAATTTTCATTTTTTAATCATTCTCCCCCATTGTCATATAATAAAACATATGAAAAGTAGCATAAGGGAGATAGACAACTATTTTTATTCTTTTATCATATCATAGAAAAATGACTCAAATATAACATATCTAATAGAAAAGCATAATTCTCCCTATGTTTATGATCGGTCCTTAAGAACATAATATGAAATCAAAATTTGTCTAGAGGTGAAAATAATACAAGGTTTAAAAGCTCATACAAAGTATTAAAATATGGCATAAAATTTTGAGACAAATATAGATCGCCAAATTAAATTTATAGTTCAATCATTAGTTTACAGTTTGATCATATGAACAAAAGTTCATCACATAACAAGATTATATCTTAAATAAAAGTGGCTTACATTTTAATTTGTTAAATACATTCCCCTATCATTATGGTTGCTTTTAACTTTCCTTCTTTTTTCACAATACAATAGTCAAAAGTAGTGACAATAAGGTAGGAAATGACATTAGAAAAGCCCTCAAGATGTAGCCCTCAATTTGCATCCACTCGCTTTTGACACAGAAGATACGGCCCCCAACCCACCCCATCCATTCCTTGTTCTCCCATGGCGAGGCCAATTCTATCCCCACCCTCGATCCCAATAAGTCCCCAATCCAACCCCCCAACACCACCATCACCCCCCAAAGACCCCAAATCAAAATCAGTATAATAATAAGATAAAGATATACTAAATTCATAAAATATATATATATTTAAAAATGATACAAGATAATATTTTATTAAGGTTAATGAGTATGTAGAGCATCCCGCTTTACACCTTGGTATAGAGTGCTTATTTTTTATTATTTAAGTAATTTTATAATTATAATTTATATTTAAATTAATCATATATTCTTAGACAAAATAATATATATTTATTGAGATGATTTGATAATAAAAAAAAGTATCATCTAAGACTAAATAAATTATAGCCATTGAATTAATCATATTTATTAAATAGCTTGATCATGGCCATCTGATAATTCGATTGTCATGATCTTAATAATGTTTACTCTTTAACACATACTTTAATTTAATCTATATTTATTTTATTAATATAATAAGTAAAATGAGTGCTCCACACCGTTCTACATTAAATGCTCTACATATTCATTAATCTCTATTTTACAATATAATATCAAGAATCACATGCAATATTTTTTAAAAAACTAAAATTATTAGTATTAAAATTAAATATGATAATAATTTTTCAGGACCCCGTGGGGTTGGGGTATGTATCTCCGTCTCAATCCCCAAAGTGATATCCGAAGCCACTTTTGCCACACAAAACTTGCTTGACATGACATGTCACCTTTTAAGATTCACAAGATGATGATGATGATGATGATGATGATGATGATAATATCAAGTGATTTCACAAATATGATTTTGTAAACCAACTTTAATTGGAAATGTATATAACAAGTAGAAAATGATATCCTTAACAATGTAATTATATTAAAATGTATGCATAATTCTTTAAAATTGATAATGACATTTCTTATGCGTTGATTTACAAATCTCAGATTGATATGATCAATCATCTTATACCAAGTTACTTTGTCAAAAATCATAAGGTGCACATATACACAAATAAATTACATAACAATATACAAATTTATGCACATAAATGATATATTGAAAATATTATACTAAGTATAAGGAAGTTTTTCAAACTACTTGTCACAAGCATGGAGTCCCAAGTATAAGGAATTTTTTAAATGCATTTGTATGTTTCATTTGTATTGTTAAATGAATAAAGATTAATGATGGACGTGGTATCAATATGACAAGGATGAGAGTAGATATTGTTTGACATGTGAGCTATAGAGGAGTTTCACAATTAGATTATCAGAATTCAAAAGAAGCTAGCATCGATATTAAATATCAAAACTATCGTAAATTTTTGTTTCCTAAGTATTCCAATTCTTGTGCCATCAACAAAAAATGTGATATGTAACTTCATCGAGGTAGCTATTTACCTTTGTCCAATTTAAAAATTATCATTTCTATCATTTTTAAAATCATAGTGCATTATGTAGGCTCAAGAAATCTCAAATATTAAAGTACGAAGTGATGAGTTATATTGTTAAATAGGAATATTCATTTTCTTCAAAAATTACAAAGGTTGTTAAATATTAATTTTAGTTCTTAAAACTTACGAATTCATGTTTACAAGGTCAAAAAATGAGTTAACTCGTGTTAAGATCATAAAATGGGGGTAAAATCATATTTAATTGTGTTTTAATGCGGTGTAAATCGATGAATACGTTCAATCGGACGTTTAAATAATAGATTCTCCGTGTCTACTCACATGTGGATTTTAGCGTAATTGGTTACTAAACTGCCGACAACTCATTTTTTCCATTTGTTATTTTCCACTATCATTTGTATTCAGACTAAATTAATTAAAAATAATACAATATAAAATATATAAACTATTCCAATTTTTTTATTATTTTATTTCTTGGAACATAATAATTTTATTCCAATATATAAATATATAAACATTATTTTATTCCAATATATAAAATTAAATCATATGATGAAAATAAGGTATAGTAGTTATGAAAATAATAACAATAAAATAGTATTATTTTAGACAAAAAATTTATACTATACTAATTTTCATATACATTTTTCTATTTGTATCTAAATTTAGAACTTATGAGACTTCAATTTTCACATATTTTTGTATCTTGATAATAAAAATATATATTGCATTAGAAATTGTTGCAAGTTTATATTATGAATTTTTATTAACTAACTATTCATGTTATTTAATTATTTATGTATTTATTAATATATTTATATGTAATTTAAAAAATAATTATTATTAAATTAATTTTAGCATCCAAAACGTTTTAGTCAAATATTATTAGTTATGGTTCATTTTGCAACCACATCAATTTCATTTCAACATGCTAGAATTTTGTAGTTCTCCAGTCGAATGAAAGATGACCATACATACTATGATAATGACAAGTAATATAATTTTTAAAAGTGCCTATGAGCATATCCAAATTTAAATTATCATTATGGGAGACATGAAAATAGCTGGCACTAAGAGAATAATCATAAGAATGTTTATATTACAAATAACGACCATAAGTATGCCTAACGTTCAAATAATTGGAATATTTTAAATAATACTCGTGAGTTTTTAGGATTTTTCTTTAAATCTTTTTTCATGATGCATGAGGAATATTCTTTTCAAGAGATTCAACAATATGCACAAGCTTTTGAATATTTCTAACATGTTTCAAAGATATAACACCTTTTTCGTCAAAGAACTTTTGCAAAAATCAAAATAATTTCTTTTTCAATCTCATCTTGCTACATAATCAACTTTGAGATTCTTACTTTTAAAAATTCGCAAATTTCAATAGTTGAATAAAGTGAATCAATTTTCTTTCTCAAAAGTTCATTATTAATTATGTATCTCTTTCAAATTTACACATTCCAAATTATTGCAAGATGCACTAATTGAAAAAGAGAATTTAATTTATTTTTCAATATATCATTTTTAAATTCATTTTGCGAATGAATAAAATCGTTTGTAAATATTTCATATTTTTTTAAGAGTAAGACACTTTCTAATAATGGAAGCAAATTTTTTATACATATCAAAATTGAGCTCATCATCATTAGAATTATAAGACGAGCTAGTAGAGCATGCCTCAGCATTTGTTATAAAACATAAACGATGCCTTTTGTTGGATGGAGTGGACATGAAGTCACTATTTTCTTTTTCACTTTCATTCGATAAGTAAACACCTCATCATTGCTCCTTTCATATCTAGATAACAAAGTTTTCTAAATCTAATGAGAGGTAAAGCATTTTGAATAAGATTCATGCCATAAGAATTAAATGACCTATAAAAATATTTTTTTACATTATCATCAAATTTTCAGACAAAATTTGAAAATATTCGTATTCAAAAAATGAAATATCAATAAAAGTACTATTTATAATTTTTGTTGGCATTTCAACACCATATTTTTACAATTTTTGACATATCACAATCAATAAAATGCAAATATGTTTTAATTTTACTTTTCCCAAAAAAAACGAATGAATCTTTAAAGCTCAATAAGGGGGATGGAATGACCCTATTTGAAAATGAGCACTATGCTCTAAGATGGTTAAATATTTAAAAGTAAGAGTAACATTGCTCTCATATTAATTGTTGGATCACAAGACATCAAGAGGGGTGAATTAGTATTTGTCGAAATATTGATTTCGCAAATAATACGTGGAAGAACAAAATTCAAATCACAAACACTATAGAATGAGAAAGAGAGGGATATAATAACAAGAAGGGGAAGAGAGAATGCAAACACAAAGCTAATGGCTTCGTTGACAAAATTCAACTACATCTCGACCTACTTCCCATGCCAACTTCTCAATCTTTTGACTATCACCCTCAATTTCAACTAGGGTAAGAAAAAAAACCCTTTATAGCATCTTCTCCACTTCAAAAGGTAAGGCAACATCTTATTACTTAGTAGATTCACCACTATTAAAATAACATTATTACACTCACCCGATCTCTCTTTTAAAATAAAACCTTACACAAGAGAATAAGAGAGAAAAAATAGAAAACAATAATGCTGAGCTAAATATGACTTCTAAGTGTTTACCCATCTTTTTATCAAAAGAGTTTTTTCACCTTTGGGACTTGTTTTATAGCCTTCATATATTCATTTGACCATTGGAGTTCATTTCCCAGATCTATAATCAAAATTTGATCGATATTGTTCTTTCTACGCTCTAACTCAATTGCTCCTCTTGATTGGTCAACTACTCCATGTAGTTATTGCATAAATGATTGTTGAAAGTTCAACTGGCTATTATAGTTCAATCAACCAATCGACTGGCACATCTCGCATGACGTTAGTTGGCACTCCGATTAACCAGTTTTGTGGATCAATCACATATTTGATTATTTCATCCAAACATCATTCAACTGGTGTGTTCTACATACCGACGTCAGTCCCCTAGTGCAATTGAGGATTCTTAGCCTCCCCTCATTTGAGTTCAATCGTCTTGTACTATTTTGCACAATTATAGAAATGAGATAAGTTTTTATTCTTTAAAAAATATAACAAGATCGCATGCCAATCCAAATATAAATAGAATATTTTAAAATATTCACTTGAAATTCAATGCATAAAATAATTCATTCGAATTTAAACTTTTTGCACTTTAAATATATAGATCTAATTATTCGATATTTGCATCTAAAAAATATAATTTGAAAGGGCATAAAGACTTTGTTCCAGCATACACTAGTGAAGTGTAGCAAGACTCGTTTCTTGATCAGTGAGGATTGACCATCTAACCATGTAGTCCATGGAGCTGTGTGTTTGTTCAATTAATTTTATGATAATAAACGGGGAAAAGGGAACTTGTAACACAATGCATGTATAAAATTTATAGTGCAACCAAGGTAATTTTATTTAGATCTATTTTATTAAAAATAATTTCAACCTTGCATGGCATATTCCTTTACTTCAACAAAAAATTCCTTCACCTACATGAAATCATGAGCATCTCACTAGAATGTAAAACTTGTCAAGAAATGTACAATGGTGAACTCCATACAAAGTAAAAAATGGTAATTAGGATTAAACAATAATTTGGGAATGCTTTTCATATGTAGGAGTGAGAATTTGATCAATGAACAATGAATTGTCTTAAAATACAATGACACAGAAAAATGAAAAAAAGTACAATGCAAAACAATCCGATAATGAAATATTGTTGATGAAATCGATAATCATGTAGGAATAAAAACTAAGATACTATAATTTTTCGAGGAAATGATAGTAAATGTAATGCCTGGATAAAATCCTAGAAAATAAAAAATAATAATCAAAGTTATCAAACGATAAAAATATGATTGTAGTTAAAAAAATCAAATCAAAGGAGGAGTCCAACCTTATCTTTGACTCCTACCTATATAAACTTTTTTCTCAACCAAAACATTCGTTAACCCTAGTCATCTGACTCTCCTCTTTTTTTCCCTCCACCTGCACAAATTTCTAGACAACTAGGAGCCCTAGGCATGTTGCTGGTCACCGGAGATTACGTCAAAAAATAGGAAACCAACCAAGGTGATATAGTAGCCATGCTAGAATTTTTGTAGTATTTGTAGGGTTATTTTCCTTGACTTTAATTTTTCTCTCAATTTCCTCCATACCATCAAGTATAGGGGACCAAGGACGAAAGGTGATTGAAGTTCGAGAACCTTGAGGGACTAACAACATGGAAAACAGACAAGAAAAAGAGGGCCGAACAGCAGAGAACTCACGCAGAGGTGGGATAAGATGAAAATCTAATTAATTAATGATAAAAGCTTAAGTGTTCATGTTATGAATTGACAAGAGCTCATGGTATACATAGTAGTTAGTGTTGGGATATAATTTGTCTCCATTATACGATTCCTTTCATCGTGTAACAAAAGAGGACACCCTCCTCTATAGAGAGGATGATCATTGTGATATGCACAATCACTTACTACTCATTAAGTACATGGCACCTCGTTGTAACGAATATGTTAATAAATGACATTGCACAAAAATATCATAGATAAATAAGTTGATTACATCTTCCAGTCAGAACATTGAAAACACACTCAGGGTATAGTACAGAGCATTGAAATATGTACATTGATTCAAAGCAAAATAAAGTAATCCAGAGTATTGAACTGATTTATTCCAACAATCGTAATCCTCATTTTATATTATTGTTGTTCTTGCTCAATGATTTATTGCATTGTTCCTACACAACTTGATTCTACCTATAGACATCACATTGATCACTATCCATTGATAATAAAAGTATTTATTTCTTCCATTGGATCCCAGTAATGCTTATCGAGGATTATGATTTTACTCATGAACATTATTGATGAACATTGTACTTAAACAGATGTTTTCACTTAGAGCATATCCTTGATTCTTCCATTGATTTTATTCAGGGCATAGTGTTGATTTAGTCTATTGATTCTATCAAGAGTATAACACTGATCTTAGCTAGCGCATATTATTGAGTTATCCCACTAATATTAATTAAAGTATAATATTGTTTATTCATTTGATTACACTCAAAGCGTGGCATTGATCTATTTCATTCCTATTTAAGCATGGTTTGGATTTCTATTCATTGATTATTCTAGTGATTATTAGGATTATGTTTATACTAACTCCATGCTTCTTTATTCTGACTATTTATCCACTACTTTATTGTCCACTTATTGTGCTGCGAAGCTCAGAGCAATGAAAGATGAGCTAAAGCGATTGATGTTGTCCGTAATGATAATGTGCACATGGAGTAGTCTTTGGGTATTGTCCTCGTATCTTTACTTTAGAACTCCGCTTTAGCTATTGACGATTATTGACACTATAACTTGTATTAGACATTCCATTAAACTTCTGAATTATTATCATTTTTCAGCAATATTTTATTAAGTTTTCCGCTTATACAATGCTCCAGTAATAAAACCAGCCAAAGTTAAGATTTTAGATAAGGGATAGCATTGTTAGTAGCGACTCTCAAGTCGGGTCTTGCCACGTGGCAAAGGCGATTTGGAGGCATTACAATTGATCTTTTGTAGGCATGAGAGAATATTATTAGCCATGGATTATTCCTAAGAAATAAGTCTATATGTAAGACCCAACCCCACATTAATCCAGATTGTCCAACGGGACAGGCGGACCGGTTGGATCGGGTCGAACCGAATGGTCGGACTGGATAATATAAACTAAGAAAAAATAAATATATTAAAGAGATTATTGTAATATTTTACTTAGCAAAAATATAAACTATAATATAATAAAGTAAGTAAAAAATTCAGATCAAATAATATAATAATAAATTAAATCATCAATCAAATATTTTCTATATAAAAAAATCTTTTGAGGTAAGTATAAATAAATAAAATATCAACAAAATTATATATATATGATAACGAAAGACTTTGAGACATAAATTTCAAGTAAAGATATATATAAATAATATGTCTAAAAAGATTTAATATATTTAATTTGTTAAAATTTTACCACCTGATTCTACCGGTTAAACTTAAGTTTTGATCAAATTTGATCAGCAGTTCAACCTCATGATGGAATTTTGAATGACTCACAAGCCGTTTTAATGTGCAGACGACATTGATTCGACCGATCATACCATGTCAGATTTTATTGGTCTAGATAAGTAAAAAGTATGTCATTACCTTTATGTATTATCATTTGTTTAAATTATTGAATGAGTAAGAAAATTTGTGAAACCGAGTAAAAACATATTTATTAAATACTCTTCATTTTTTCTTATCTAGGTATACTACTGTTCTTTTTCAAATAATGGAAAATGTTTAGAGAATTTAAGGTAATTCAGATTACAGGACCAAAAATATATTTATGTTTCGTTTTGTAATAGGAAATAGCCAAAAAAAAAAGAAACAAAATCACACGTAGAGAAAAGATTTACAATGTTAATTTTTAATTAGACAACTTCTCGTGTGATAGCCAAAAAAAAATTTAGACAGAAGAAAATATCAGATGATACAAAATGTAAAATAATTCAAATCTTAGGAAGTTTGTATAAGATTCCCTGTATGCAAAGTAAGAAACATAGATTCCATAACTATCTGAGTTTTGGAGCTCCACCCTCAGATAGTTTTCTATAAAATTAATCGGTGGCAATTTCTTTTCTATAAAATTGTCAGGGGAAACACATAAAAAGCTTGAGGTCTTTGTGTATGCTTGTTTCCACACATCATATAGTATTATATATAAATGCTACACAAGTCATCAACTTTTGCACACTTTGTAACGTAGACAAATATGACCTAGTAAATTTACTTTGGAAAAGTCTCCGCGAACTGTGATGGAGTAAAATCTATTCAGCAGATCTTACTTGGTTCATATGAGTGGCTTCAGCAAGTGAGTGCATCTTTTTCCAGTGGTCCAATGGCCAACTTCGAAAAGCCACAACCACAAATTAAGTACAGTACCAGTACGCTGATCGAAGATGGAGTGGGGCAGAAGCGAGGCATGTGACGCATCCCTCTGCATGCTCTCAACAGTGCATGGATGCTCAATTCCTTTTTGGCCACACATGATGTGGGTGTCAACTGGATATAGTTTTTGGATGCATGGATGAGATTTGCATGCAAATTAAAAGCCACCCTCGTTTCTAGGTGCTAAAGATCTCTTGTTTGTTTCTGCAAACTTCGACGCATGGATAGGTAGAATCTTCACTGATGGATTCAATCTTTCTATAAGTTTGTCTATTTTCTCGGGCTTTATATTGAAGGAAGACCTCAGCAGCTTAGCGCATTGCAGATAAGGCAACGCACAGTCTGAAGCAACATATATGTAGTTTTGCATTTGATTACGTTATCATTGCAAAAAGAAGCAGCAGAGAGTGATGTTCTCTGTTGAGCAGCCTGAGTTCCAAATTGTACGCAATCTTTGTTCTAAATATTTCAGATTTCAGACAACATCAGATAAGGGTTTCAGGCAGGAGAAAGTCAAGGTTATGTTACATAAATGAACATGATAGTCATATATTAGTGTAAAGGGCCAACTGCCTTCCCCGCAACAAGCATTTAATTAACAATGTTGTGGTTAAGAATAGTTATGTGCAAAAGCCGAGAAGAAGATGGCTATAAATAGAACCCACCACTGGAAACGCATAGGCATCTTTTTCAGTCCTTCTGAAACCGTGTATCCAATTCTGTAAAAAAAAGCATTCAAGGATTCAGAGCAAATCCAACCTTAATATGACTGATTTAGGCTTGCTATGTGGAAGATGTTAGCAATCTCTACTTGTATCATAGGCTCATAGTCCAAGGTTTATCTTGAATATGGGACTGAAAATTGCACTAGAAGCGCAAAGGCCATGTTGACATGGACTATCTGGAATTTAGGTTGTCGGTTAAGCTTATGCTCAAATTTTAATTTTCAATTTGCCACTCGTTTCCAGAGTTGACGGATGGAAGAATTTGCATTTAAAGAAGTGCACAGAGAGGACTCAAATGTGCAATATACTAAAAGAGATCAGAAACCACATGGTTCAAGGTGTGTTGTAGCCGTGCATTGACATCTATGCAACATACAGTTCTGCTGCTTCTGGGTTATAATTGACATGGCCTGTCATTAATGTCATCTAGAGAAAGCTAACTTTATTTTTGGATCTGAATCATAGAAAGGTATGCTTGGTCCCCGGGGCATCATCTCTCCATTTGGGCTTCCCATGTGGCAATGACTCTCATAGTAACATCATCAGTGCTGTACTTGTACTAAGTTCGGAATTTAAGGTGGAAAGTAGCTGAGTGCCAAGCAGCAAGGCATCGGCTACTCTTTTCAGTGGAGGTCTAGATTAACTTGGACATCATAAGAGGCATGCCAAAACAGGAGAATGCCATGTGGCCATGGAGATATCAGAAATGCTTTCAATGAGCCGGGCTAAAATTGCTGGCGGTAGGTTATTCACACACTATTCGTGCAAGATAGTGACCAAGACCGGAAAGGCAGAAGCCAAATATGCAGATGAGGGAGGAGAAAGCCTCATCTAATTCAATACTAGAACGCCAAGCTCAAATCACTTTCCTGAAATGGAACCTGCTCATCTGATTGCGCTCTCAATTGCCCATTTTCAGAACAAAACTATAGTTGAATTATGTGTGCAGAAAAGGCTAGAGGACCACTTCTTGAGTTGGCTTGTCTAGTTGTCTTGCTGCACAGCGGCTATGTGATGCATTTAAGCATATCAGAAGACAGGAAGGTCCATTGCTTTCGCTACCAGAGTTGGTACACAGTGCATGGCGATAAATACTGAAGGCAATCAGTTGAGATCTTAATGGGCCAAGATTTGCCGAGTGAAAACACAAGAGAATAGAAAATGGCCTGCCTTTAGCTGATCACAAACTGGTGTTCTTTCTTTTTCAGAAACTTCCCTGGACTTGATGTTTATTTCTGGCATATGTTTATAATATGCTTTGAAACTGGAAGCCAGAGTTTGGCTGATATCGCATTAATTGAAGGGATGCAGTTGCCCCTGGTGTTTATAATATTCTTAGTTTCGTTTAGCTTTATGATGGCGTGGATTATATGGAGATTTAAGGCAAGGGACGTTCCGGACCTCAAGATTCCTATAAATATCATGTCATGTTCAAGTGCATGACCATATATTATTTCCTTTTTCCATGATCATCTGTATAATTCATTATTTTCATTTGTAATGCAAATGTGATACTGGGCATTGGGCCTCTTATTCGGCCGGTTTGCATATCTGGAAGCCCAAATGAAACAGAGTTAGACTTTTGTAAACAATTCTGTGACTTGTGGGAATGTGCTTATTTTCGCGTACTCTATGGTAGCTTTATGATGTGTCTTTTGTACGCAAGTTTTGGAGTTTCGCGTGAATATTTTTTACTAAATTCAAGACAGTTTTAGTGGTCTGATTTCGCCTTTATAATTAGGCTAGGTTAAAATATTTGACAGAACTAAGTGAAACTAGGTAAATTGTATGAATCATCTTTCAATTTTAGGTGTGAGAACTACACGGTCCTTCTATTTTAATTTGTAATTAGATTACTTTAGAACTTTATTTTTTTTACACATTTGGTCCTATTGATCGAGCCAATTATTGCTGAGGTGACATAAGAAAAATAATAAATTAATATAATAAAATAATAAATACATAATAATAATAATAATAATTAAAAAAAGCTTGCCGGAGCGGAGTATGGGGCCAGCGCCCATTCCCCTCTCCTCTCTGGAGCATAAGAGGAGAGGGGAAGGGGTCGGCCCAGCACACGCGAGAGAGGAAAGGGGGCGTCAGCCCCTCGCTCCAAGCTCCCCGACGGAGAGGGGCGATGTCTTCCTTTTCTTTTTCGCGCACTGGTCGACATGATAGAATTTTTTTCAAATTATTAAGTATGTATACACCCAAAATTATTTATCCTTCGTTTCTTTTTATAAATATATAATAATAAAAATTGTAATAAAGTTATTACATATTCTATAATTTTGATAATTATAATTTCTTGTGACGCGGATTACTCTTAATTCATGTTGTCATTTTGTCTCTAACGTGAGTGTTATAATTATAATAATAACATATAATATCTTGATGAATCTATATGATTAATAATTTGAAGGAAAAAATGGTCAAAATCTATAAAAGAATGAAATGTGCAAAATTGTAGGAAAAAAAATCGAAGACAAACCAGATGTCGATCTTCTTTGTTTATCTTTATTAAAATGTTTGTTAACTCTATCCTACAATCATTTTCTTTTCAAATGAAGCCCAAAATTCGGAAATTATTAGTAGATTAAGTACTAAGTAGGGATATAAGAACCAACCTCGCACCATGTAGCTATTTGTGATTTTATTATCTTTTGGATTTATGAGGTTGGGCCGGCCTGGTGGGCTGGGCTTGTTGTCATTCACAATATAGAGAGTAAACTTTTTATTCATAGCCATGTTGTCACTTTTTTTATTCAAAACGTTGAATTAACTATTTAAAGTAATTTCCCCAAAAATTGCATGACATAGTTAGATGGTTCAACAACTTAACATAATAATAGCACCCTCCCAAAGAATAAACTTTCTACAAGTCAAGGACTAATTTATTTCAAAGAAAATATATTAAAACCAAATATTTGTTTTATAAAAACTGAATGGGACAATATATCGTGTCTCTCAGAAAAAAATATTATTTATTTCCCACTGCTGTTCCTGCGGTTTTTATAGAAATATTAAAACACTTTTTCAGGTGAAAAATTAAAACAGACACTAAACTCTTTTTATTATTCAACTTAGGCGAGACAAATGATTTATTTATAAAAAATAATAAAAGCAAAAAAAGTGAAGAACAAGTGTCAGAAGAAAGTGGACTGTGAGCAGATGGATGCATGAAATGTACCACCTGCTCTTCGTTCTAAAAGCAAGAACAAGAGGAAGCCAAAAAGTGCCACCACAACAGTTCCAGTCTTTTCTACTCCTCGACTGTTCAAAAAGCCTGCGACCACCACCTCGCTCACGCTTTCCTCCATTTTCCAGTCCCCCTCTCGCCTTCTTCCCCCATCCACCGCCACCCTCGTTAATTCGTTGCCAGGCAAGAGCTTCTCGTCCTCCAACAATGGCGACGTGCTGCGCGCACTTGCTCCTTGCGCTCGCGGTCCTCCCCTGCATGTTCGTGCCGCGGGCGTCCGGCGCGCGGGCGAGCGTGAAGGAAGGGGTGGCGTGGTGCGTGGCCAAGAGCGACGCGGGGGGCGCGGCGCTGCAGGCGGCGCTGGACTGGGCGTGCGGGCCCGGCGGGGCGGACTGCGGTCCCATCCAACAGGGCGGACGGTGCTTCCAGCCGGACGACGTCCGGTCGCACGCCTCCTACGCCTTCAGCGACTACTTCGTCCGCCACGGGCCGGTCGCCTCTGCATGCGACTTTGCCGGAACCGCCACCTTCACCTCCACCAACCCCAGTAAGCGAGGGCCATTTTGATCTCCGTTTCACAGCTTTTGAAACCTCGTTAGCTTAATTTCTACACAACTCATGTTGTTTTTTTTTTCCTCCTTTCCTGTGACTGTCGAGTTCACAGGTGCAGGCAACTGCGTGTATCCTTCCAGGTTGGTACTCGGTGCCATGAGATCTATGACTCGGAAACTTTTGAGTTCATTCGCCATCTGTTCTCAGTTTTTTTTTTTTTTGTTTCTAATCTTTGTCACTATTAAAATTCTCATGCTGACACCCATACTGGACATTATGGCATACATCAAACTAGACAACTTTTATGTCTATTGATCGGACATTGATGCAGGATGATTGAGCTGACATTATGGTGCAATTATGTACTGATCTTTGTGCTGTTTGCAGCTCTGCAAGAAATGGTAACATGAGTCGTGCGGACGCCCCAGAACCAGCTCCCAACAGCGCCAGCGGAGGTCGTCGCGCGCAGCTGAAGACATGGCCAATGTCGCCAGGCATGGCTCTGCAAGCACTCCTTCTCACAGCACAACTCGGTAGTGTCCTTCAGTTAGTGATTCAGATTTGTATCATGTGATGGGCCGGGGGAGGAAGTGTCAAGAGTGTGTGTAACGTGTTTGTGTGCTTGGATAGTAATTAAGATGTCGGGTGCTTCTTGGTTCTGACGCGAGATGGAACACCATTGCACTTTAAAAGTGTGCCTGATAATTAGGAAATTAAACCGCGCGTCTTTACGAGTAATTAGAGGTGAAAGAGCTGAAAAAGAAAAGGACTTGGAATTGCTCAAATCTTCTTCATGGAATTATAATTTAAGGCGCCTGATCAACAGGACAGGCATTATAAGTAACAACCCGGCAATTTGGAAGATGAAAAAAAGAAGAGGATGAAAAGAAACAAATAGACAATACTCGCACGAATTTAAAATATAATAATATAGAACTATTCGATTCCTTATGTCATTACATAAGATATAAAAACTAAAAACTAAATACCAAATGTGGTAATAATTAAATTATGTTAGTGTTGTTTTTCCCATTCTGTAATAGCTAGATTAAATTATATTAGGATAATTTTCAATTGAGTTTATGCCCATATAATATGCCCTTGGCTAGAGATCCTAATAGAGAGATTGGATGAGCCCGTTGGAAGATTGCCTGAACAGAATCTGGCAATTGAGCCTTGGTTAACAACCACAAAAAAATAAAATAAAAAATAATCCGTCAAAAGATCAAAACGGTCAGATCTCTATTAACGTGGGATTGTAATTAGGATAATAACGACGAGATAAGATGGCAACCATAGCATAACGGTCAGATCTCTATTAATGTGGGATTGTAATTAGGATAATAACGACGAGATAAGATGGCAACCATAGCATAAAATTCGGATCCCCTCTCTACCTCTTGCCTGAAAGAAATCCCTCTGGTTCGTGACCTGTGAGGAGAAATTTCTCCCAGTCGTCTCTAAGGGCAAGGGTGGTGAACGATCGGAGGTAGGGGCAAAAAGAGAACAAAGAGGACGCAACCACCGTTGGTTTAAACGAATCAAAGAGGAGGTGGATGAATTGAAATCACTTTGCATGATTTGAATAGATTGATCCATGCTCCGCTTTCAAGATTAATCCACGTCAAAAACATGATGAACATGAAGATAAGCTATTGATTTGATTGCCCTGTTTCGGCTTGATTGATTTCTTGTAGGAATGTTATTATTATTGGTATTGAATTGCTTTGATGATTGTCAGGATGTAGAAATTAATTTAGAATGAAATTTTGTTAATGATTTTAGTAATTTTCGTGTTGAAATCGGCCTGAAAACCTCGCCGTCACGACCGTGCCCTCTTTTGGAATGCCCGTGCCACCGACATCACGGCCGTGCCGCACCCATGGCACGCCCATGCCATGACCAAATTATCGACGGAGCCACCAAGTACAAAATCGGTCGACTGCCCTCATGATCAGGCATGATCGTGCCGTACCTATGGCATGCTCGTGCCATGCTCTGATTCTCAGCCGAGAGCCTAAGCGTAGAATCGGTCGATTGACCCTTTGAATTGGTCGACCGCCCACACTTTGCCATTGTCGTGCCACCTGATGGCATGCCCGTGCCATCTCCTCTGCATCCTAACGACTGTACCTATCTCCATGTACCTATTTAGTTACTTATTTTTCCTTCCACATATATGAACCTATGATGTAAACCTTATGATATTCATTTAAAGATGATGTAGCCATTTTTTTTTACTTTCGCAACTTATGTTATTTTTCTTTATTTTATTAGTCTTCCGTTGATGTGTCTCGATTCTTAACTGAGATATGGTCAATAAGATGATCAAAGTCACTACGTCCGTAGCGTCTCCAGGTTGGTCTTTACCACGTGGCGTGAGTCGATTTGGGGGCGTTACATTTATGGTATCAGAGCCTTAAGCCAGGACTCTTTTTGACGTCCTATTGTATAAGATGTAAGATAGTATAGTAATTGTTCATGTGCTTTCGCCGAGCAGTCGCCACACCCTCCACCATAAAGTCAAGTAAGACATTTCTTGCTTTATGTTATTCTTTATTGATGTATTGATATATATATTTCATATGAGTGATTGATTTCTAAGGAGGTTATTTTGTACGGTAGTAATCAACCTAAATGGTATTAGTAATTATACAAGAGGGTCGTAAAGGTTATGAAAAAAAAAAGTTGAGAAAAGAATAAGTAACAAGCATGTGGATAATTATCACCTACATAAAGAATCAATCTTATGAATATTTAAAGAATAAAATATAAGAAACGATTTTATTTTTTATAATTCATGTTTTTTATCTCTTTCATGATCGTCCTACTTATGGACTTCTTCTGCTGACTGACAATTCTCCCGCAAGTATACGGAGTTAATGTCGTAGTATATAAAATATCGTCCCACAGGGATTAGTTCAAGTATTAGAATTGTATGATTCTAATTGATATCTACACGGTTAGAAAGAGTTGAAATAATAATAAAAACTAAATAAAAGTGAAATGCCGAAATGAGTGCAGAAAACGACGAGAAAAAATGAGAATTGATTATGAGAAATAAATGAGAATAAAGGTTCTCGGATTTTGAATCCACCTAGGGTATTGATTATAGGAAATTTAGAGATAATAAAATCATTAGTGTTCTACTCAATCTTCAAAAGTCATGCATCCCTTTTCACGCAAACACAATTCTAATTAAAATAATAAACGCATACTTTCGTGGTCATTTAAATTATCTTAATTGCATTATAAGCCAAGATTCATAAGTAAAATGATTATCCTTATTTCTAAGAAATAATACATTTCATGTCATTCATCTGAACTAATCTTGATGAATACTTTCGTAATCAGAAAAATCTTCGATCGCTTAACTAGGTGGCCAATCTAATATAAGCATTACATGAAGCACATGAAAGACAAAGAACACATCAGATCCAATAAAAATATTCTCTAAAGATCAACCCTAGGTTTCATCAAACTCGAGAAAAGAAATTTAGCCACGCATAGAGAAGGAAATCATCATTGAAACGTAAGAGTTCATAAAAAGATAATAAGTTTAAGTCTAAGAAAGGTACAGAAATGCAGAGAGAAAATAAACGATCGTCCCAGCCATCTTGATCTCCCCAAAAACAAAGTCTGGACCCTATTTTCGTCTTCACAAATTCCTTTTATAGTCTCCCTAAATTAGGGTTACAAAAAGGCCCAAAATACTTCAAAAATTAGCCCAATACGGTCGAAGTCAATAAAATATGGTCTTGTAAAATGCGCTACGGTCTGGTCGTAATTTCCTCAAGACGATACGGTTCAAGTCGCTTCAATACGGGCGCCGCACCTCCAATACGGGCGCCGCACCTCCAATACGGGCAGACCATATTTTCCACCATGAGTGTAATACGACCTGAATTAGTTTGATATAGTTTGTTCTCCTTCAATACGGTCGGACCGTAATTTCTGGTGCGAGTGCAATGAGGCCTGGAGACGTCCAATACGGTTGACACACTGATAATACGGTCTGACCGTATTGTACTCGTTTCCTGGTGTTTTTGCGCCTTTTCGTCGATGTTCGGAAGTTCCTGAAACATGTAAAGAAATGGTGTAGACTCCAAAATCTTCAACATATATAGTCCAATAATCAGAAATATAACTTTAATAAGTTGATAATTATATCACTATTAATGCATAAATACTCAAGCAACAATTAGGAACTTAGGGTCAACAAAACAAAAAAATTGTTTTGACCACATTATAGATAACATTATATCTCCCTAGCTCAGACTTCTCTACTTGAACATTATTTACGCATTAAAGACTTGTTAAACTCTTGACTTGAAACCACTGAAGTATGTGCTCTATGGACGTCAAATAAGATCATCCTGCAGACTGACCTTTCACATAACTACCTCTTAAGACCTTGCACTAACCCCCAACTTATATTAACACTCAAAGTTGATAGACAATTACCTGTCATTGGGTTCAACTAACCCTCTTTTCATTTAGCCACATTTGTCACTTCTTTTCTTTTGTAATTTGGGGAATTAAAATTAAAAAGAAGACTTCCACTGGGCACGGGCCTCGCTTTTCTTTCGAGAATACTTGGATTGGGTGCTAGCGGTGCCATAAGTGGCATACTCATGTTTTCCTCAAGTGAGGAGACAGAGGAGTAGTTATTTATAGAGAAGAGAAGTTGCCCACGATTTTCCTCACCTTTTTTTTTTATGAGGCACTTGGGACTTTTATTAAGTAAAGAAAAAAAATTCCCCAACTTACTCGAGAAGAGAAGTACCATTATGAAGCATGTATTAACTACATAACTTATTATATCTACAATGCAGCAGGTCAAAATTGAGCATCATCTAAGTGGGCGCTAATGTAAGATCCCAGACGAAATTATGTGCAAGGTCAAGCTACATGTCACTCGTTTCCTAATTCATACTTGATGACATGCACTATTCTTTGGCGATATGAAAGAATGCAAACAAATATGTATATGATAAGATACATTAACTCATGCATATTTAAAATGTGCCAATAACATGGATTAAAAGATAAGGGGCTCATACATTACAACTGGTTTAACCGACACATGCAAAAGCAAATACTTAACGACACAACTAAATTCGCTACCGATCAGTAGACACTCATAACAACACACCGACTCATGCTAACATTAAAATTTGTCCTCAATATTTCTAACATGTCAAAACATAAAATTAGGATTGAGGTAGAGAAAGCTCACATGCCATGTAGTGGAGGTGGGAACGCCGACCAATCACTATGCTCAATGTGTTAGTCATTAATCTTGTAAACCTTGGTCCAATCGCATCCTAGCATGTCTATATCCTACAATGAGCACACATGTGTTGATGAGCGGCTATTTACTCTAAAAGTACAATTCAAAGAACAAAATGATAAGAGAAAAATCTTGGGTTGCCTCCGAAGAAGCGCCCCTATTTAACGTCGTTGGCCCGACGCATTGAAGGATCATCCAGGTGATGGATCAGGAAGTTCTAGTGGTTTCCTCCTTTCAAATTCATCACCGACAAGTGCGGCTTCAGTTTTTTTTGTCTGTCATCAATAATCTCGTAGCGTGATTAGGATGAACTCCTAATGTGGCACTTAATTCATGCAATTCTTTACATCCGGCATCAATTGAGTTCATCAATGGGCGTTCGAATGTGTTCTTCTACGTCATGTCTTGCAACACATTTTGCTCCTTCTCATCAATGTAATCTACAAAGAAAATTTGATTAGTAGGAGTTCAAAATTTGGGAGATTGTGAAAGGTCAAACTCTACTTTTTTTTTCTCTAATGGTGAAGGTCAATTTTCCATTCTTGACATCAATGAGGGCACCAGCTGTGACCAAAAATGGTCTTCCCAAGATTATGGGTATTTCTCCATTCTCCTCCATGTCCAAGACAATGAAGTCTACAGGTATAAAGAACTTATCCACCTTCAGCAATATATTTTCTATAACTCCCATTGGATAGGTGATTGAACGATCAGCCAATTGTAGTGAGATAGTAGTAGGCTTCAATTCGTTCAATCCTAATCTCTTGTAAATAGAAAGGGGCAACAGAGATACACTTGCACCTAAATCACACAAAGCTTTGTCAATGTTCAGATGACCAATAATACAAGGGATTGAGAAACTACCCGGATCCCTCAGCTTTGGTGGCAACTTTCTTTATATCACTGCACTACACTCCTCTGTGAAAGAAATTGTTTCATATTCCTCAAGAACCCTCTTCTTTGACATAATCTCCCTCAAAAACTTTGCATATGTAGGAATCTGAGCAATGACATCTGCAAAAAGAATATTTATGTGCAGTTGTTTAAATAATTTTACAAACTTTTCAAATTGTTGATCCATCTGGGACTTTTGGAGCCTTTGAGGGAATGGAATTAGTGGCACATATGGTGGCGGAGGCTTGTAAGGAGGCTCGAGTGGCTCTGTAGTGTTGTCCTCCACAACTTGCTTTCCTTTATCTATAGTTTTCTTCAAAAGTGGCTCCAATGCTTTGCCACTTCTCAATTCCACTACATTGCAATGCTCGCGAGAGTTCACATGAGTTTTACTCTGAAGGCTGCCCTCTTCTCTAGAATTCATGGAGCTAGCTATTTGCCCCCACTTGATAATCCAAGTTCCTATTCGATGTGATTAGTTGCTCCATCCCTTTCTCAATCTTTTCAAATTTGTCATTTGTTGCATTCACCAATTTTTCACTTGCAAGCTCCCAAGATTGTTTCTTTTCCACCTGAGGTTGTGGGGGTGGTTGTTGATACTAGAGTTGTTGCTGAAACGGTGGTTGGTATGGAGCTTGATAATGTGGTCAAGGTAGAATGCTAGGAGGTGGCGGCCTTGCTTGCTGAGATGGCCCCGTTTGATTTCCCCAAGAGAAATTGGGAAGATTCCTCCATCCTGGATTATATGTAGTGGCATATGGATTGCTTCCCGTGTTTGTATTTACCATGACATTGGCTTGTTCATGGTGCATGCAATTCATGGTATTGTGAGGTCCTCCACAATTGTTACAAATAGGTTGTGATGTATTCATACTTGCCACTAACTACACTAAAGAATCCACCTTAGCACTCAATTCTCTGTATCCTTCGTGGTCTCTAACAGATGCTGCTCTTGATGGTCCTTCTTCATCATAGTCTTCATCATTCATAGCCAACTGATCCAACAAATTACAAGCTTGTGAATAAGGAAGGTTCATGATGGAACCACCTGCTGCGGTTGAATCAATGTTAAATTTCAAACTGGGAGAGAGACCATTGTGGAAGGTCTCTATCAAGAGCCAAGCAGGTACTACATGATATGGGCACTACCTCTGTAAATTCTTGAATCTCTTCCATGCATTGCCTAGAGATTCGTTTTCTTTTTGCTTGAAACAAGTGATTTCATTCCTTAGTTTGATGAATTTTCCTAGAGGAAAGAATCTCTTCATAAAAGCTTGAAATAGTTCATCCCATGTGTTGAAGGCTCCAGGAGGTTGAGAGTCCAACCAGTCTTGTGCTTCATCCCTGAGAGAGAATGGAAAAAATTTCATCTTGATGGCATCTTCTTCAACGCCATTCATTTTGATAGTGGCACACATTTGCAGGAAACGATTGATATGAGATAGAGGGTCTTCATTGTCTCTAAATTGATTCAATTGCACCATGTGAATGAGCCCAGACTTCAGTTCAAAATTATTTGCAGCAATCCTCGAGCCCACAATATTCGGGGTGGTGCCTCTATAAAACCTTCGAGCTAAGTCCCTCATTGCAGGTTCAATTTCCTCCATCTGCTGTTACTGTTGTTGTTGGTCTTCTTCCATGTTTGGTATTCTATTCTGGTTGTTGGCCATTTGTTGTTCTCTTCTTGCTCTTCGATTTGCTCGGCACTGTCTTTCAATTTCAGAAATATATGGTTCAAGTGCCCTATCTCTGCGGAGCATATACAAAAAGAAAAGAAAATTTTTGTCTAGATTAACAAATAAAATCAAAATTCTAATATTGTCACTCTTCCCCGGCAATGGCGCCAAAAACTTGACAATTCTCCCGTAAGTATACAGAGTCAATATCGTAGTATATAAAATATCGTCCCACAGGGAAGAGTTTAAATATTAGAATTGTATGATTCTAATTGATATCTAAACGGTTAGAAAGAGTTAAAATAATAATAAAAGCTAAATAAAAGTGAAATGCCGAAATGAATGCAGAAAATGACGAGAAAGAATGAAAATTGATTATGAGAAATAAATGAGAATAAAGGTTCTCGGGTTTTGAATCCACCTAGGGTATTGATCATAGGAAATTTAGAGATAATAAAATCATTAGTGTTCTACACAATCTTCAAAAGTCATGCATCTCCTTTTCAGGCAAACACAATTCTAATTAAAATAATAAACGCCTACTTTCATGGTCATTTAAATTATCTTAATTGCATTATAAGTCAAGATTTATAAGTAAAATGATTATCCTTATTTCTAAGAAACAATACATTTCATGTCATTCATATGAACTAATCTTGATGAATACTTTCGTAATTAGGAAAATCTTCGATCGCTTAACTAGGTGGCCAATCTAATATAAAAATTACAAGAAGCACATGAAAGACAAAGAACACATCAGATCCAATAAAAATATTCCCTAAAGATCAACCCTAGATTTCATCAAACCCGAGAAAAAAAATTTAGCCACGCATAGAGAAGGAAATCATCATTGAAACGTAAGAGTTCATAAAAAGATAATGAGTTTAAGTCTAAGAAAGGAACAAAAATGCAGAGAGAAAATAAACGATTCGTCCCAGCCATCTTGATCTCCCCAAAAACAAAGTCTGGACCTCATTTTCATCTTCACAAATCTCTTTTATAGTCTCCCTAAATTAGGGTTACAAAAAGGCCCAAAACTCTTAAAAAATCAGCCCAATACGGTCGAAGTCAATAAAATATGGTCCTGTAAAATGCGCTACGGTCTGGTCGTAATTTCCTCAAGACGATACGGTTCAAGTCGCTTCAATACGGGCGCCGCACCTCCAATACGGGCAGGCCGTATTTTCCATCACGAGTGTAATATGACCTGAATTTGTTTGATACTAGTGCGAGTGCAATACGACCTGGAGACGTCCAATACGGTTGACACACTGATAATACGGTCTGACCATATTGTACTCGTTTCCCCTGGTGTTTTTGCGCCTTTTCGTCAATGTTCGGAAGTTCCTGAAACATGTAAAGAAATGGTGTAGACTCCGAAATCTTCAACATATATAGTCCAATAATCAGAAATATAACTTTAATAAGTTGATAATTATACCACTATTAATGCATAAATACTCAATTATCACTGACTACAGCAATATGAAGAGAAAAATAAGTAGGTTTAACATTTACAAAGAGATATAGATTTAAGAAAGATACGAGGGAATTATAAGAGTAAATAAAGATTCGCTTCACACAACAAGTAGGTGTGCGATGGTTCCAAACAGTTGAAGTGAATTTATATGTGAAACCAAGCATGCCTAAGTTATGATTTACTGTTATGACTCATGTGATTCCATTGGTTTACTAAGATAAGGGTTTAATGAATTATCTTATATGTTTATATTAATAAGTAGGACCATAATGCTTCTTGCGCCTTAGACTTCAAATATGGCCCATATATTTGGTTAATAAAGACTTAGGCAAAAATTCAAACTAGTTATAAGAATTCTTAGTTAGATTACCTTAGGTTGAAAATAAGAATTAGAATTATTAATCATGTTCAAGTTATGTAATATTAGTTAGACATTAGTTTAAGTATTAGTGAGCTGCCCAAGAATCATGTATATGTAGACAAATATAGAAGTTTAAAAGGTCAGAAGTCACATTGGTTTGAATAAATATTAGAAGAAATTATCGGTAAGTAAGTGACTGTCTGACTTAATCAAATATTTAGATCTAACATACTCATATGCATATGTACATATAACATAAAATACTTATAATATATATATATACATATATATAAATAGATTTAATTAACTTAGTTTAGTATATAGTAGACTTGAAATTACCTTAATATGGAGAATATATAGTTCCATTATTAAAGAAATGAGTTACATATCATCGTAGTAGAAGGATATTTCCAAGATAAATTAATAAGATCGGTAAAAGAAAGATAAAAAAATTAGATAAACAAGTAATGTACGGGCCAAAGGAATGGAAGAGATTTGAAAGAAATTAAAGCTGCTTAATGTATATATGACTGAGGAAGATATGACCCTTCCTCCAATTAGTTGTTAAAAGACCAAAGCATCATGTAAGAAAATTTTATAAATTTTAAGGTCAAGATACAGTGAGGATTCCACACGTCCCCTACAAGGCTCTTTGAGAAGCAAGTTAATCACTCAAGATGGATGATTAGCAAATATACTATAAATTTTAAATTGATTTACTTTGACTATCAATATATTTATAGTTTTCATAAGGTAATTGATGATATAATCATAATCGATTGTCAAGTGGAAAAAGAAGATCTGTAATATGTGTTGGGTCAAAGTTTTTAATGACATATAAAATTATATTTTGATGAAATAAACCTCGAATGATTAAAGTTGAAATGTTGAAAAAGTTTAAAGAAAAATAGATAACTTTATGCACTACGCTTTGATTAAATAATTATCACTGACCTCATTAGTTTTTTATGAATGTGGAACGTCAGAGAATTTTGTTATCTTTCCAAAGACTCCAAGATCATCTAATTTGGATAACCGTGCAGAAAGTTATGATAAAAAAAGTGCAGGTCGGTCAACCTGCCGGTCGACGCAAAGAAGGCCGGTCGAGAAGATACCGGTCGACCAAACAGAAGATGCCGGTCAATCGATAACTACTGACCCTGCTTCGAACGACGTCGAGCCGATACCGGTCGACCGATCAAGCGCAGAAGTTGAAGAAAACGCGCAACGGTCACATAGACCGGTCGACAGGTCCAGAAGTGCAGTCAACCGGCCTCCAAGTCAAATGAATAGTAACAGTCAAATTTGAAGGAGAAATTTGTGGAACAATTTCTGGACGAATTTTCCACACATTGAAGGCTATAAAAGGAGTACCAAGGCCAGAGGCAAAGGCACCTATTGACTCATTGAAGAAAAGCTTCAAGTTATCAAAGAGAGATTATTTTCTTGAAGTTTTCATTTTACAGCTTTCTCTTCTTTCTCTTTTCTCTTCTTGTGAGCATAGAATTGTAAAAGAGAGAAATACTTTTGTTCGAAAAAAATTGAGAGAGCTCCTGTGTAAAAGAGGTTCAAAATCTTACCTCTTGAGCGAGAGAAATATATTAGCTTCCTAGGAGGAGAGGTTGCCTTGCCTCTCGAAGCGGAGAAAAAGGTGATAGTGTAAAGGGCTTTCTTCCTTGCCCCATTTGGAACAAAGGAAGTACTAGTGGAATCTCCGACGGTCTCGATGTCGAGAAGTCGGAGCGGGGATGTAGGTCAAGGTGTGGCCGAACCTCGTCAACAACCACCGCATCCATTTGTGTTTGATTTCTCCCATTCTCTCTCCCTCTAATATTGTGTTAATAATCTGAATTGCAAATGTTTTAAGAATCGGTTTTGTGCTTCTGCAACGAATTTCGTAAAATCGATATTTTCGGTTAAACACCAATTCACCCCCCCCCCCCCTCTTGTTGTCCTTTGGAATCATACAATTGGTATCAGAGCAGATTGCTCTTGTTTTGATTTTTTGAATCATCTCATTTTTTTTATCGAATCATTTTAGATCTAATCATCTTTAAGATTCAATCTTTTTTAAGATTTAACAATCTTAAGAGCTATGGCATTAAGTGCATTTGTTTTTTGCCGAAGGACAATCAATTAGTTGTCCTCCCCTTTTAAATGCATCAAATTTTGCATATTGGAAAATTCGGATTCAAGCCTACATATGTTCTATTGATTTAAACACGTGGGATATTGTTGAAAAAGGCTATTATTTACATAAAAAATTACCTTCCGAACATGACGAAAGACAAAAAAAATTCGAAATTAGATTGGAAAGCAAAGAATATTTTCTATTGTGCTTTGGATTCAACGAAATTTAATCGGATTTCAAGTTGTGAAACTGCAACCGAGATTTGGGAAAAACTCATCACTACTTATGAAGGAACCGACGAAGTTAAAGAATCTAGATTGAATATTCTAAATCATCAATATAATTCCTTCAAGATGCATAAAAATAAATCTATAGATGATATGGTTGTTCAGTTTAATGATATTTTGAATGACTTAGCCTCCTTGGGCGAGCAAAGATCTAACCCTCAAAAAGTGAAAAAGATTCTCAGGTCTCTCTCCTCCAAATGGCATACGAAGAGAATTGTGATCAAAGAAAAAGATTTGAACAAATTGGATTTTGATGATCTTATTAGTTCACTTCTAACCTATGAGATCTCAATCCAAGAAAATCAAGAAGAAAAAACCCCCAAGAAGAAATCATTGGCATTGAAGGCAAATACAATAAAAGAATATTCAAGTGAAGAGGAAGTGGATGAAAAGAAACTCGCACTCTATACAAGAAAATTAGATAAGTATCTCAAGTTAGTTAAAAAGAAAGACAAGAATGAGAAGTCAACAAGAAAATCATACAAACATCACAAAGAAGAAAAATCTCGGAAAGGTAAAAAGAAAAAATATGAAGAGTCTAGTGAAATAAGTAGTTCATCAAGTTCTAATGATGAAGCATACATATGCTTGATGGCACACGACGATGAGGTAATCTCTAACCTTTAAACTCAAATTATGACTCATCAAACTCTTTCGAAGAAGTTCCATCTTTAGATGTGAATAAAGAACTCTCATATCTCATAAAAAGATATTTTTCAACTAACGAGGAAAATGAAAAATTACTATATGAGATTGAAAAATTCAAAAATGAAATTGAAGCTTTGAAAATTACACATGCATGTGAAATTGTAAAACTAACATGTTCTTTAGAAAAGGTAAAGAAGGAAAACGACTTTGTGAAAAACTCACAAAATAAGACTATTTCTCATGTAACGACAAATAATTTTATGAATCATTTTGGACATGAAAATTCATATTAGAAATCCAATTATCTATATGGTAGAAAATCACACCTCAAATACTTTACATGTGGATTTTATGGGCATTATGCATATCGATGCAAAATGAGAAAATCAAAACAATATGACATGATTTGGGTTACGAAAGGAACATTGACTAACAAACAAGGACCCAAAGAAAATTTGGGTACCAAAGATTACATAACTTCTTTTTAGGTGTGCCTCACATGCAAAGCAAAGGACAAGTGGTGAATGCACAGAGGTTATGGTAAAAGTATCACTTACTTTTTTATTTCAACCAAAAATTTCAAAACTACTATTTCTTTAAAAGAAAAGAAGAATACATAAAATATTGGTCATGGTGATAGGGGGAGCATGATTAAATATTATTTTTTACATATCATAGATATCTCATTGTTTTGTCAAAGTTTTTAATATATTTTGTTTTGGCTTTCACAAATTGATTTTGATTATAAAATAGCCATAAATTTAGGGGGAGTTATCTTTCAAAGCTTGCAATACTCCACATATCTATTATATGACAAAAGGGGGAAGAATATATTTTTTTTTGAAAAATTGATTAAGGGGAGTTACATATGGTTTCTTATATACATCGTTTACAAATGATTTTTTAATGAAACAAAAGGGGGACAAATATAGGAGAAATATGACCTGAATGTAAAAAGTCAAGTGTTAGGGGGAGTAAAATTGTTTTTACAAGATTTTACAACTTTTTCGCCAACTTATATCCTTTTCATATTTCTCGATTTGTCTTCATCAAAAAGGGGGAGATTGTTGGTCAAAGTTTTTAATGACATATAAAATTATATTTTGATGAAACAAACCTCGAATGATTAAAGTTGAAATGTTGAAAAAGTTTAAAGAAAAATGGATAACTTTATGCACTACGCTTTGATTAAATAATTGTCACTGATCTCATTAGTTTTGGATAATATGGAATGACAGAGAATTCTGTTAGCTTTCCATAGACTCCAAGATCATCTAATTTGGATAACCGTGCAGAAAGTTATAATCAAAAGAGTGCAGGTCGGTCAACCAACCGATCGACGCAAAGAAGGCCAATCGAGAAGATATTGGTCGAGATGTCGGTCGACCGATAACTACTGACTCTGCTCCGGACGACATTGAGCCGATACCGGTCGATGTATCGGTCAACGGACCGATCGACCGATCAAGCGCATAAGTTGAAGAAAACGCGCAACAATCACATAGACCGGTCAATCGGTCCAGAAGTGCGATCGATCGGCCTCCGAGTCAAATGAACAGTAACGGTCAAATTTGAAGGAGAAATTTGTGGAATAATTTTTGGACGAATTTTCCCACATTGAAGGCTATAAAAGGAGTGCCAAGGCCAGAGGCAAAGGCACCCATTCACTCATTGAAGAAAAGTTTCAAATTATCAAAGAGAGATTATTTTCTTGAAGTTTTCATTTTATAGCGTTCTCTTTTTTCTCTTTTCTCTTCTTGTGAGCATAGAATTGTAAAAGAGAGAAACACTTTTGTTCGAAAAAAACTGAGAGAGCTCCTGTGTAAAAGAGATTCAAAATCTTACCTCTTGAGCGAGAGAAATAGATTAGGTTCCTAAGAGGAGAGGTTGTCTTGCCTCTCGAAGCGGAGAAAAAGGCGATGGTGTAAAGGACTTTTTTTCTTATCCCATTTGAAACAAAGGAAGTGTTAGTGGAATTTCCGCTGTCTTGAGGTCGAGAAGTCGGAGCGGGGATGTAAGTCAAGGTGTGGCCGAACTTCGTCAACAACCACCGCATTCATTTGTGTTTGATTTCTCTCACTTTCTCTCCCTCTAATATTGTGTTAATAATCTGAATTGCAAATGTTTTAAGAATCGATTTTATACTTCCGTGATGAATTTTGTGAAATCGACATTTTCGGTTAAACACCAATTCACCCCCCCTCTTGGTGCCCTTTGGGATCCTACAATATGTAAGTCATCAGGGGATACAAATGAAGTTCACATAGTGATAGGGTAAAGAAAGGTAAAAATGAAATCCTATTATCTTTAGCTAGGATATCCTCTAAGAAGTTTCAAAACCTATATGTGGAATAATTTTGTTAATCTTTACACCGATCAAGCCGATCATTTGTGATCTTAACCATGTTTCTTATAACTGAATTAATTTTCCTATTGACTTTAGGGTCATATTTGAAACTCCCCTGCTCAGGGTGAAAAGTGGCATAGTTAATGCCAATAGTAATGGGATAATAATGCAACGGACAATGAAATAATGTGCAAAGAAAAAAGATGATTGTTTATCTTCTTTTTTGTTGCTTGCTTTGTTTTCCGGTCTTATTGTTTGAAATCACTGCATGTGTTTGTCTGCATTCATGATGTTTTACTAAGGACTTATGTTATGTAGTGCGCATAAATTATTCTGTTCATTATGGATTAGATCATACGATGTAGCGACCCCTCAAGTAAGGTAAACCAAGAAGTTAAAATTTGAAAGCAATCCCCATGATCAAATTATCGAATAAAGCATTGATACAAGTGATCGAGACATCGAAAGGATATCGAATGACATTGATTAATGAACCACTTTATTTCAAGTGGTGTAATTATGCAAAAGATTATCTCTCCTCAAATGATTATAACACTTCTAATTGATTCCAAATATAATTTTCTCATTTGACAATTACCTATAGTTTGTATTTTGCTCAATTGCTTAAGATATCTGATCTAAGTCGAAGGTCAAGTGATCATACCCCACACGATGATCATCGCATGATACCGCCAAGATATCAGCATTGGATGATGCTAATCGTTGATTTTTATTAAATCAAAATAAATTATGAATCATGAATACTTGTGAATATCATATGTATGTTAGATCAATAGCTATGGATGTCAAATGTATATCGAATAAATATCTATCTTAATATAGAATCCACAGATGCAATGATCCACAGGGCGTATAAAATTATGGAATTGTGATAAAGTTTCACTCTAAAGTCTAATGTCAAACAATTAGGAAATGTGAGGATTTTATGAGAATGGATAAAATGTTAAAAGCTTAGTTAATGATAATTGATAAATATAAAGATGACATTGGAGGGCGACCAATTAAGTGTACCTACACTACAGTTATCACAGGTTGGGGATAAAAAAGATATAATAAATAAATAAATAAAAGAAGTAATAGTAAGTGCATATGACGGTGAAAATTTTAATTGAACAAAATTTCAAACGAATAAATATAGGTGTTTGTGCATCAAGTTTAAATATATTAATAATAAGCATGTTCACTAACACTCCTTTTAAGGAGGTTATTGACCCAAACAATAATAGTATTATACACTAAAAGTTTGATAGATAAGAGAACTATCCAGACATTTGAGGGCATGCGGAGCGCATGTTCACTTAATTGTTATGATAACACGAACGATAATTTAATTATGATCGAATTTGTTTATGATAACGATCACCATTCAAATATTTTAGGACACCGTTCGATTATATTGGCAACCTTGTTGTTCGCCACTCAATTGGGTGAAATAGGCAAAGAGAGAACCAAGAATGAGGAGGACATGCTAAGATGGTGGAATTAATTAAGAAAAGGTTAAAAAGTGGAAGAGTAACACAGACGAAGGTATACGAGAGCATATCGTTAATACTAGTGATCAGATGTTATTGAAAGTTTTCTATATGAAAGAAAAGTAGATATATAAGTAAGCGAGGAGCAAGCGATGGACCATTTAAATATTAAAGTTAGTCGGTAAGATTACATATAGGTTTATACTACCCTCTTCTTATGGAGGAGTGCATTAAGTATTTCGTGTGTTACTGCTCAATAAGTACAAGCATGATAACGCTAACATCATTTGGATTAAGGGGCCTATCTAGTCGTAGACCTCACCTTTACCAAGTGTCTGAATCATATTATGGAACGTAAGTTACAACGTCGAAAGAATAAGCATGTACCCATGATCCAAGTAGTCTTGCATTCCATCACGACGAAGAGGTAACATGCAAGCTCGAGTTGGAAATATGCCAAGAGTTCTCGTATCTTTTCAGTAAGTCCTCCACCGCATGCAAAATTCGAGGACGAATTTTCTTTTAACTAGGTTATAATGTAACAACCACAAAAAAAAAGAATCCATAAAAATATCAAAACGGCCAATAGAGAGATAAGATCCTTATTAATGTGGGATGGTAATTAGGATAATAACGATGGAGTTTATCTTATTAAGAGATAAGGACCAGATAAGAAGGCAACCACAGCATAAAATTTGGATCCAAATATTAAGGAATAATCAAAGATTAATTGCAAATCCCCTCTCTATCATATTCTCCCGTCTTTCTTCCTCTTGGCCTGAAAGAAATCCCTGGTTCGTGACCTGTGAGGAGAAATTTCTCCCAACCATCTCTAAAGCAAGGGTGGTGATCGACCGGAGGTAGGGGCGACAAAAGAATGAAAAGGACGCAACCACCGCTGATCTAAATGAATCAAAAAGGGGACAACAACGAATAGAGGTGGGTGAATTGAAATCACCTTGCATGATTTGATTAGATATGATCCATGCTCCTCTTTCAAGATTAATCCACTTCCAAAGCATGATGAACATGAAGATATGCTATTGATTTGATTGCCCTATTTTTGCTTGATTGTCTAATTATTTTATTGATTTCTTGTAGGAAAGTGATTATTATTGGTATTGAATTGCTTTGATGATTGTCAGGATGTAGAAATTAATCTAGAATGAAATTTTGTTAATGATTTCAGTAATTTTCGTGTTGAAATCGGCCTGGAAACCCGCCGTCATGGCCGTGCCCTCTTCTGGCACACCCGTGCCACTGACATCACAGCCGTGCCACACCTATGGCATGCCTGTGCCATGACCAAATTATCGACGAAGCCACCAAGTACAAAACCGGTCGACCGCCCTCATGATCAGGCAAAACCTTGCCGCACCAATGGCATGCCCGTGCTATGACCTGATTCTCAGCCAAGAGCCTAAGCGTAGAACCGGTCGACCAACCCTTTGAATCGGTCGACCACCCACACGTCACGGTGATGCCCCTGATGGCACGCCCGTGCCATCCCCTCTGCGTCCTAACGATCGTACCGATCTCCATGTACAATCGTGCCATCAGCTTGCACGGTCATGCCACTAGGCAGTCACGGCCATGCCAAGCTACATGCCCTCATGTTACGCCTTCTTATTTTGCCTATCCTTACCCTTTGATTGCTATTTAAATACTGGTTATTTTCTCTTATGATTGATCATGTTATGATTGGTTTAATACTATGTTCTCATCGAGATCTCTTTCTGATTATCGATATGAAACCTTCTACTGATATCTCTCCTATTGATCTTATTCCCTCCATTGTATGAACAAAAAAGAACAACAAGTTTCTAAATTGATTAATAAATTAAGATGAAAGATGGATAATGGATTGCCAGTCGAAGTTAAGTGCCACAAGATAAAGGTCGCTCCCTTGGTCATAGTTTGATCACTCATTGACCCGCACACGACTGTATCGTTTGCTCGACATACCCCAAGAATCTAAAGTCACCAAATTTCTAAGAATGATGCAAAAATAAGAAGTATGTACAAGTAAAGCAAGCATGAATGTCAAGTCAAGTATCGTTATGATTTATGCCAAAATTAATAAGCCTACTCTTGATTCCAAGTTTACCATGTCTCATCATGATCTTACTGATTATCAAGATTTATTGGTTCTTATTATTCTGATGATTTCATGCTAAATCCCTGGTCAAGATAAGTTATGTCATCTTTTGATTTCTCTATTCAAATTATGCATTGTATACTTATGTGATTTCCTACTAGGCTATAAAGCTTACGGAAGGATCTCCTTCCCTGTGTCTGATTTCTACAAGACCAGGTCATGCTGGTATTGACTTGGTATGCTGCGACGATGCTCGAGCGACTATAAAACTCATGAACAACAAGGTCTATTTATTTACTTATTTTTACCTCCGCATTTATGAACTTATAATGTAAACTTTATGATATTCATTTAGAGACGATAAAGCCACTTTTGTAGACTTTCATAATTTATGTTTTTTCTTTATTTTATTATTCTTCTGCTGATGTGTCTCAGTTCTTGACTAAGTTATGATGAATAAGATAGTCAAAGTTATAGCGTCCGTAGCATCTTCATATTGACCTTTACATCGTGACGTGGGTAAATTTGGGGGCGTTAGACTTGGAGTCCGATCGATCAGAAGTGGTTGATCGCAAGTGCAATCCAACTACAAAAGAAGGGGCGTCAAAACTTGCTTAATATGTGCATGTTTTGATAAATTCTAATATACCTACCTTATTGCTCATCTACTTGATTTGAAGTGCTCTGTTCATGCACCAATTTTGACTAATGTTATGATGTGATTTAAAAATGCTTAAATAGATTAATGTTACTTTAGAAGACGATGAATATTCTGTTATCCATCCCCTATGACGATAAGCATTTCATATAAAAGAGTCATTTTTTTAAATACTTCGTTTCACGGAAGAATTACCTAAAAGAAAAAAAAGAAAGGTAAAGAAAGAAAAAAAAATTACATAAAAGAAAAAAAGAAAGCTAAAGAAGGAAAAAAATTACTTAAAAGAAAAAAGAAAGGTAAAGAAGGAAAAAGGAAAAAATGAAAAAGAAAAAGAAGAACAGAAAGTGGACAGCATGAAGGCAAACTAATTAATCTTTTTTGAATGAATGATTAAATATGGAAGGAAAAAGAATGATAAAATGATAATTGTATTTCAATTATTAAATTATATATATACTTATATATTTAGTTCATAAGGTTAGAGATGTAAATTTGTATTAATTAAATCTGTTTTCCTCCTTTCTATCCTAATTTGATGCCGAAAGAAAATTTGAATATTCTCCATCATAAATTCAATAAGGTAAACCTATTACTCTCCTTTCTCTTTTTCTGTTTTAACTTCCTTTCGCTCCCAAATAAACATGCCTTATATCTTGATGGCCTAATCAACCATTGAATATATAAATTAATTATCCTTAGAACTACAAAATGAAAAGAGTTGAACAGAAACCCTCTAAAACAATGCATTCAAATTAAAAACACTGTAGTGTAATGCATTGAACTCAAGGCAAACTAAGCTGTGACGTTTGATTCTAATGACATGATCCAAAGCCATTGCACATTACTAATTGCATTGTCTATGCATGATTTATTAATTCTAAATTTCATGCCCATTTTATTACTTCTTTACATACGAGGCTTTCGAACTCATGGTTGCGTGTCTCCTTTATATTTGAAGCCTATAGGTGATTAACTCTGTTAGGTGATAATAGTGATGGGCACAATTGAAAAATGG
This sequence comes from Pontederia crassipes, assembly GCA_030549335.1. Classification (NCBI taxonomy): domain Eukaryota; kingdom Viridiplantae; phylum Streptophyta; class Magnoliopsida; order Commelinales; family Pontederiaceae; genus Pontederia; species Pontederia crassipes. The sequence goes on from CM060188.1 coordinate 53,047,714, forward strand.
TGTTGATTGCATTCGGAGTTAAAGTCTCGTGATGTCTTCTAATTCCTACAATAGTTGAGTATGTTGGAGATGTTCAACAATGTTCTAGTTTTATTTAATTCTGGCTTGAGACCTTTTAAAACTCTGCCATCTACCTTACACAATTATAGAAGTTTATTTATTTTTTTCATTTCTTACTACAAATTATATTTATGTGCATTGATTAGTCAACGTAAAGTTATACCTAGTAGCATTCAAGAAGTGCTTATGTCATGTAATATGTTATTTTCGTTGCACTTATAGATATTAAAACTTTGTTCATATGCAATCTATAATATAAAACTGACATATAGACTTATCAATCTATAATGCCAACTCAATATCGATGATGATGATAAATAAATGCAACTATGGTACTAAATTATATAGGAAAAAATGTACCTAAAAGCTTAAACTTGAATGTTTGTTACAAAGATGGCCTCAACTACAATTGTTTGAATATAAGATCACCAACTTTCAAATTTTCATTAATAGCTTGTGTTTGTGCGTGTTTATATAATGTATGTATGTATGCAAAAAAAAAATGAACTTTTACAACCTGGTCATATGGATATTTGAAGTTTGATACCCATATAATTATATTTAAAACAAGAATCTTTAGTAATCACAATACTTCACTCCAAGTCTAGTTAGATTAAGCCTATGTTTGGATAAACTTCAATAAGAGAAAAAGAGGGGAAAGAGGGAGAAGGGGAAAGGGAGGGAAGTTAAAGGAAGAGAAAAAAAATTGTTTGTTTGGTAACGAGGTGAAAAGGAAAAGAGGGGAAAAAAGTTTAATGAATTATTTGAATAGATAATAATGTCTTTTTATATATTTTTTTTCTTATATCATTCAAATAAGTAATTTCATAATATAACTCTCTTTCCCCTCCTTTCTCCCTCATTTTGGGTTGAAAAAATGACCATCCGTTTTACCCCCATTCCCCTCCCTTCCCTCTCATTTAACTTAACCAAATAATGGAAAAAATAAATTTTCCCTTCCCTTCCCCTCTTCTACCTTTCTTTCCCACCAATCCAAACAAAGCCTAAACTAAGCTCCTAACATGTTTCCTTTCCTATTAGAACAAATTTCTCCTCTCTCTCGTTACACCCTCATCATGTTTTTGTGGTCTCTCTTTTCCCACTTATCTCCTCCGAGACTGATACTGAGAAGGGGCCAAACAGGAGCAGCATTATCTCAGAGCTAAGGATTATGATTCTTGAGATGTGGAGGATGCAAGTAGACTGAAGAAAGGTTTGAGAACAAAGGGTTCCAAGTCAAGGCACATAGGATTTTAGTATGACTTTATAATAGACTAGCCCATATAAGAAGCTTATTTTCAGTCTTAATTGTGTCATAGGATCCATAGATACTTCACTTGGTAAGGAGATTTGTATTTCATGTGATAAATGGCGTGAAATGTCAAAAATCACGAGCAAAATCGCCTAAATCTGGAGTAAAGCCAAGCAGTTAAATAACATCAGGTCGAGAAGTGACCTCATACGAATAAGAACTCACAATAAATTTTATAATTTATAAATTCTCAGCAAACAAATATAGGTGGTCAGCACACAACTATTAGAGTAGTACTTGAGTATCAATCTATCGGAAAAGTGTTGAGTTATTACATTTGAGTAAAAATTAGGGGTGAGCACAGATCGGGATGACCTATCACGCCGGCCTGCACTGACCCCAAATTTTTATTTTTTTTCCGATCGAAATTGAGTCTCATACCTTGAGACCCATCAAGATCGGGTCGGACCGGATCCGGATTATGAAAATTCAAACGCATCCCGACCCAATGATACATATCATATTAATATTATATTATTTTAAGATATTATATTTATATTAATTTTAATTAAAATTATATATAATATATATCTTAAATATACATTACGATAGTACACATATAATTTCATTGATAATTATATAATAATATTTTTATATTGATTTTTATAGTTTTTATGATTAAATCGAAATAACCAACAATTATTTTTATTTTTATTCCAATTTAAGTGGGACGACTAGGGACCGAGTTCTTTTGTTGGGAACTCGGACCGAATGCATTTGGGACCAAGACGATCGGGATCTAGTCCCGAGCCCGAGTTTGCTCACCCCTATTTAAAATTTAGGAATTCTAATAGACTAAGTTTAAATGACTAAAAACTATAATTATAGAAATTAAGAGCATAGTTTTTAGGTGGCTTAAGTTGGATCTAGAGAAACAAGAAATAGGAAAAAGAGAATGATAATTTTTGAATTTGCTAGTGGTGATGATGGGCACTAGGATGGGAAGTATTTCTAAATACTGTTTCCTAAATAAATAAAATTAAAGATTTAGCAGCTCGGTGACTTCAACCCAACGTGATTGCATTCTCATGGTAATCACCATGTAAGGCATTTTCGCTCTCGAGCAGAAGAACCCTAAGTGCTATAAGGTCAAAATCACCCATTTAAACAAAACTTCGACCATTCACATGGTTAGATCCTCTAAACACTAACTATTCATGTGGGATCACCTTTCGATCTCACTCAATACTACTGGTCCTAAGATCACCTATCAACCTGACATAGAAATGGCTATTAAGACATCTTTTGATATACATTAGGATTCATACAACCTCTTAGCCTAAAGTGAATCACCTATGGATAAGAAGAATCCCTCCGGAGCAAAGGATGATTGATGTCCATAAAAAAACATTCCTTCGCATTCGTTATTACGTAGATAGAATCAAAGCTAGAAATATAAACAAAACATTCAGATACATCAACAATCATATAGATAAGAAAAATTGCGAAATATTTTTGCATAAAAAGAAAGTTCACAAGAAATAAAAATCCATCAAACTCTTGAGCCAATTATACATGATTCTAAATTAGACAAGTGTTAACAACATGTTCATCGTAGAGTTAATACAAAATCTGATCATATACAGAAGAACAAAAACAAAGAAAATAAAAATTGCAGCTCGACAATTCTCTCTCATTACGATGGATACAAAACTGATGACCAAACTCCTCTTTTAATCGCCGCCCTCTTCTTTTATTCTCTAGGATTTTTTTCTAAAAAAAATTTGTTGCTACAAGAGTATACTTTTGTCTTTTAGTGGCAGAGTGTTTTGTCAAAAAAATTATTTGTTAAAGAAAACACAACTCATGCTCTTAAACAAAACTCTTTCATCCTTATCATGGCCTGATTATCCACTATTCCTTACATGAAAGTATCATGACATGCTAAAAAAAACAAAATTGAAGAGTTCACATAGGGCCACCCACATTTTGTTTGCAATCACAATTGTAATTGAAGTAAAATACATAAAAATATTAAGGATTAATTCATAAATATCCTGTAAACTATAATAATTTTTCGTGTCTATCCCTAATATAGGAACTTATTGTAGCATATCTCTAAACTATATCATGATATCCACTTTAATTCATCTCTCTCATTCTATTAAATTTTTCATTATTTTTTAATTTATTAAATGACTAAAATATCCTTTTGCCATAATTATTTTTAAATATTTAAATATAAAAAATATATGTAATAACAAATAATTTTAAAAAAGATCGGCAATCCCTCGGCACCATTGCCAACGAGCTTGCGACCCTCCTCCATCTGCGAGTCGGCGAGCCCCACCGCTTCACCGCTACTGGGGGTGCCTAGTTTCACCAGCGTGTGGTTGCTAATTCATCACCGGTGTGGGGCTGCTGTTCGTCCGGCGCAGGGGGGAATCGGGAAGGGAGGGGACTGCACGCCTGGTGTTTCACCGACGTGGTAGCTGGCCTGTCGAATCCTGACGAGGGGTGGGGGGCTGCTACTTCATCTGTAATACCCGACAGAATTAAAAAATAAAATAAATAAATATATATATATATATAATAAATGAATAAGCAACCAAATGGATAAGATCAATGGAGTGGACAGCTATGCTTATGAGTGGATAAGATCAAAAAGGGCAATTTGGACACTTCCTTTCAACAAAATTCCTATAAAAAGAGAGCTCCCCTTGGACAGCAACCTTCCCTTCCATTTGCCACCCTACCATCTAGAATGCTGCAGTAGGAGCTCCCCCATGTGCCATCAAGGGTCATTGGTTCTCTCATTTCTGCATTAGTTTGATTTCCAACGACATTCCCTTACCTTCTTCTCCAATCGATTGCTTCGTAGGTGGAGGACAACAAAGGGAGGACAACCGTCGGTGACCAGAGGGGTTTCAAGCAAGAATCAACCACGAAAGGAGGTGGGTGAATCCGAAATTCCTCTGCATAATTTAATTAGCATTAGGGCAGAATTAGGGTTGTTCATATTGAAATGTGTCTTGATTGAGGAAAAGTAATGGAAAAGGAATGGATTTATTGTATTCTTGTGTTTTATCCCCGATTTGTGATTCCCTATGACTGTGGATGTATTTTGTATCATTCCTCCATGTTTAGATGATCATTTGTAAGCTGTGATTGCATTTTAGATTGAAAATCGCTGAAAATCCGATAATATCAGATTCTGTTTTCACGACGATCGGTCGTCAGATCCAAAAATATCGATCGACCGATGATATGGAAATCGGTCGACCGACCAGTAGAGACCGATCGACCGATCATTCCTTCTGAGTCTCTTTTTAGGTCGGCCGACCGACCAACCGAAGCCCACTGTACAGACCGAGCACCATCGATCGATCGATCTAGAGATATCGGTCAACCGATACCCAAGACTTAGCAGACCGAGAACCATTAAATTAAATTAGACCGACCGGTCGACCCTCCCAAAGATATCGGTCGACCAATGCCCAGAAGTCGATCGACCGACCCTTAACCCAGAGTTCATTTTGATTGTTGATTGACCTAGATTCATTCCATGATTGTAATATGCTACTCCCTACTGATTGAATTGTTGTGTGACTAAATAAATTGTCTTGTTATTGATCTGTCCAATGATCCAATCCCCTTATAAAATGAAAGAATGATGAATTGATAAAGTGATTAAAGTAAGAAAGATGAAGAGATAAAGCGAGAGTGACCAGCCCATGCTAAGTGCTTATAGCGAAGGGTCGCTCCCTTAGCCATGGTTTGATCACCCATTGGCTGCACAAGGCTATATTATTTTGCTTGGCAAAAACCTCCAAAAAGTTAAAGGCACCTAAAGTCATGTAATGCTAAGAAAAAGGTACAAGTATAAAGAGTATATACAAATGACATGGACATGATAATGATAAGTGGAGTATGATTATTATACCAGCATGATTACTGTAACCTCTCATGATTATATGATATATGATCTCTCTTACCTATTGATATTCCAAATCAAATGATCATACGCTCTCTACTTGATCTTGCTATAAGTGATTAATGATTCTAACTAATGATATTTATTGTTATGCATTGAGTACTATATGGATCCCCACTAGACTGTATAGCTTACGGGAGGACCTCCTCCCTTGTGTTGATTTCCATAGGGCCAGGTCAGTGATGGTGTCGAGATCGTGTGTCGCGACCAGCTCGAGCGATGATAAAGCACATGAACTGAAGAAGGGCCTAGTTATCATTTTCTCTATTTTTCCGCATTTATAAACTTGGGATGTAATCCAGATATTATAGTTATTATGGAGACTTTATAGTACTTTGAGACTTCAGCTACCATGATATTTCTATTTTTCCACTTTATTCTTATTGCTGACATGTCATCATTTTTATCGAGATTTGGTCAATTGTTAGTCAAAGTTAGTGTTTTTCGTAGCACCTTCAAAGAGATCATCGCCACATGGCGTTGGTTGATTTTGGGGCGTTACATTTGTGATATCAGAGCCGTTGTTCGGACTCTTTTGATGTCTTATTGTATAGTATAGTATAAAAGGGGTTCATGTGCTATCACCGAGCTGTCGCCACACTCTTCACCAAAAGAGGACTGTAAGTCAAATTCATGTTTATTACATGGTATTGGTTTTTAATGTAATGTTCTTTCATGATTAAAGGATAAAGATATCGAGACGATCAGAGAGGATCCAGGAGCGGGAGGCCGGGTCGGCCCGCATTGCTCCTGAAGTGTCAGAAGGCCCAGAAGACCCAATTACTGAGTCGCAGACCTTAGCCCAGCAAGGTCGGGGACGGGGCCATGGTCGAGGTCGCACTACCAGCCGCGGCCGAGGGCGACGCCATAGTGCGAGGGCGTAGACGCAGGATGAGCTCATTGATGAGACTGACCCACTGGAAGGCAGTCAAACTGGAGGCGGCCAGCCCGCGACCAGACGCCGCACGCGGGGACCCCGACAGGAGGTTTTTGAAGATACTATTCAAGCATTTCTGAGGCTAAATTCGCCATAGTTCGAGGGCAAGGTGAATTTATTTAAAGCAGAGCAATGGATAGAGACCTTAGACCGCATATTCAAGTTGATGAGGTGTGCTGAAGAGCGAAAAGTGTTGTATGCCATCCACATGATTACAGACACTGCCATCGGATGGTGGAAGACCACCAGAGCCACCAGATTCATAGGGCTGGAAGAAGAGGAGATACCATGGGCTGAGTTTAAGGAGGCATTTGCTGACCGTTACACCCTTGAGCACGATCGGGTCAGTAAACACGAAGAATTTTTGGAGCTTGTGCAAGAAACCATGACTGTGGTGGAATACCACATTCAATTTGTCATGCTGGAGCAGTACTGTCCAATGCCATTTGTGAGATGCATCAGGGCAAATAAGTTCATCAACGGACTGCAACAGGACTTTAAGACTGAAGTCTTATCTGGGGACTGTGACACTTTGAAAAAGATAGTGAGACTGGCTACTCGCATGGAGAAAGATCAGGCTGAGCGCAAAGCAAAAGCCCCAGCCAAGCCAGTAGAACAACAACGACCTCGGACCGAAGATCGCCGACCGTTCAGGAGAGACGATCGTTACGATTGCCGACATAGGCCTTACTATCAGAGGGAGGCCTCTCGCTATGCTCAACTCCATCAGCGCCTAGCACTAGTACAGCTCCAGGTATAAAGATTTTAAAATGTTAATTAAGAATGTGTTAAAGCGTAGCAATTAACTCATTTTTCGTGTAATAGCCTCTGAGACAGCTACCACCTCCTCCTCGTCAGCCTCAGCCCCACGCACCAATAGTTCAGCAGAAGCCTCTCTGCCCTCATTGGGGGCGATATCATGATGGCGAATGCCGCAGGAGGAATGATTCGTGCATCCAGTGCGGACAGTTCGGGCATTTTGCCCGGAACTACCCCCAGTTCGCTAGGGGAGGCCGTGATAATCAGGGTGCCGGAGGCGCAAACCCCGTGGTCCAGGGCAGGGTGCACAACATGAAGATGAATGCTGCCCAGAATGATAATGATGTTATCAGAGGTACCCTTCCTATTGCTGATGTGTCTGCTATTATACTGTTTGATTCATGGGCCACGCACTTGTTTATTTCGGAGTCGTGCGCCCAGGCTCTTGGCTTGTCTTTAGAGCAGATGCCTCATGCCATGAGTGTGAGCACCCCCATGGGAGATCTTCACACGGCTAGGTACATCCCGAATGTACCCATCACCGTGGAAAAGAAGAATTTTTCTACAGATCTTATTGTCATCCCGATGACAGACTATGACATCATCCTAGGGATGGATTGGCTTTCTTATCATGATGCTGCTCTACATTGCAAGCAGAAGAATATCACTATAGGTGCACAGGACAAGCCTAAGACAATTATTAGGGGTACTCCATCAGAAAGCAAGAAGGTGATTGTCTCAGCTATGAAGGCTCAAAAGATGCTCCAGAAAGGATGTTGTGCATACTTGGCAAGTGTGGTAAAGACCGATGCACCAGCCACCACACTGCAACAGATAGATGTGGTGCGTGAATTCCCAGAGATTTTTCCTGAAGATACTTTAGGACTATCACCGAGGCGCGAGATAGACTTCAAGATTGAGCTTCTACCTGACACCGCACCCATCTCTAAGGCACCGTACTGCATGGCATCTGCCGAGATGCAAGAGTTAAAGAAACAGATACAGGAATTGTTAGACAAAGACTTCATTCGGCCGAGTGTCTCGTCGTGGGGAGAGCATGTACTGTTTGTGAAAAAGAAATATGGTTCAATGCGGCTATGCATTGATTATAGGATGCTCAACAAGGTGACGGTGAAAAACAAGTACCCTCTGCCCCGCATCGATGATCTTTTCGACCAGTTGTCCAAGGCATCCGTATTCTCCAAGATCAATCTGCGGAGTGGCTACCATCAGTTGAGGGTTGCTGAGGAAGACATACCGAAGATAGTCTTTCGGTCTAGGTATGGTCATTATGAGTTTTTAGTAATGCCATTTGGACTGACAAACGCTCCTACAACGTTTATGGATCTGATGAACAGGACCTTTCAGCCCTACCTGGATCAGTTCGTCATAGTGTTCATGGATGACATCCTGATCTACTCGTCTAGCCCAGAGTAGCATCGAGAGCATCTCAGAATAGTGTTGGAGACCCTGCGTCAACACAAGCTGTACGGAAAACTCTCGAAATGCGAATTATGGTTGAAGGAAATCATGTTCCTTGAGCACATCGTGTCCAAGAAGGGCATTTCAGTGGACCGTGCAAAAGTAGAAGCAGTGACTAATTGGGCAAGGCCGAAGAATGCATCCGAGATCCGCAGTTTTCTGGGATTAGTAGGTTATTATATGAGGTTCATCAGAGACTTCTCCAAAATTGCAGCACCGCTCACGAACCTCACGAAGAAAGCTGAGAAGTTCATCTGGTCTGATAAGTGTGAGCAGAGCTTCCAGACATTGAAGGATCGTCTGACATCAGCACATGTCCTTACCATCCCGACGGGCAACGGAGGATATGTAGTCTACAGTGATGCATGCGGGACAGTCTTAGGGTGTGTGCTAATGCAGCATGGTAAAGTAGTGGCCTATGCTTCGCACCAATTGAAGAAGCACAAGGTTAACTATCCCATACATGACCTGGAGTTAGCTGTAATAGTTTTTGTTTTGAAAATCTGGAGACACTACTTGTATGGGGAAACTTTTGAGATCTTCATAGATCATAAGAGTCTCAAATATATTTTTTATCAGAAGGACCTTAACATGAGGCAGCGCCGTTGGTTGGAACTTCTGAAGGATTATGAATTTGCTATTAGTTACCGCCCTGGTAAAGCAAATTTAGTGGCAAATGCGCTGAGCAGGAAATGGGAAGGTTCACTGGCATACATCAGAGTATGGGAGTACGAGATGTTACAGGAGTTAGATCAGTGATGTCCCAGACTTGGAAATAATGGAGCGATGTGGATGATGCATCAGATGAGGCCTAGTGTGATTGACAGAATCATAGCTACTCAAAAGGAGGTACCAGAGTACCAGAAAGTGTTGAAGAGATGTCAGAATGAGCCGAAGGATTTCCAGATATCAGTAGATGGAGGGATTCGATACAAGGACAGATTATGGGTTCCCACAGATGCTACCATCATACGAGAAGTAATGGATGAGTGCCATAAGTCTGAGTTTATCATCCATCCTGGAAGCACTAAGATGTACAAAGACGTGTAACGTAGCTATTGGTGGCCAGACATGAAGAGGGAGATAGCTGAGTATGTGTCTAAATGTCTGGTGTGCCAGCAGGTGAAGATTGATCATCATAGGCCATATGGAAAATTGAAGCCTTTAGATATTCCACAATGGAAGTGGGATAATATTACCATGGATTTTGTATCCAACTTGCCCAGGTCCAAGAAGGGTTATGATATTGTATGAGTGGTGGTAGATAGATTCACGAAGGCGGCACACTTCATACTTATCCGGTGGAAGCAATCGGTAGAGAATTTATTGGACTTGTATGTTAGGGAGGTGATTAGACTACATGACATTCTAGCATCGATTGTTTCTGACAGAGACCCCAAATTCACTGCTACATTCTGGAAGAGCATGCAGCAAGCATTTGGCACAAGGCTGAATTGAGGACATGCTGCGAGTATGTGCACAAGATTGGCAAGGCAACTGGGATGAGCACATTCATCTGATCGAATTTGCTTATAGTAAGAGTTACCATTCCAGTATCGGTATGGCAACCTTCGAGGCTTTATATGGTAGACCTTTCGTTCACCCACTCACTGGGTGAAGTAGGTGAAGAAAAAATCATGAGCAAGGAAGACAGAAGAGTTGATCAAGCAGTGAAGGAGGCAGTAGAGTATGTTGAGAAAATGGAGCTGATCAAGCAGAGGATGAAGGCAGCTCAAGGCAGACAGAAGAGTTATGGTGATAAGGACAGACGTAAGCAAATTTTTCAAGCTGGTGATCAGATTCTGCAGAAGGTGTCTCCTATGAAGGGAGTTATGAGATTCAGTAAACGAGGGAAGCTCAGCCCTCGGTACGTGGGACCCTTCGAGGTACTGGAGTTAGTAGGGGAAGTAGCATGCAGGCTAGCTTTGCCACCTTCGTATGGGCGAGTGCATAATGTGTTTCATGCTTCCATGCTTAAGAAGTACAAGCATGATGCTGTCAATGTTTTACAAATCGAAGAGCCAAATCTAGCTGCTGATTTGACCTTCGCAGACTACCCGACACATATAGTGGAACGGAAAGTACAAAGCCAGAAGAATAAAGAGGTGCCTATGGTTAGAGTAGCCTGGCATTTTCATCACGATGATGAGACCACATGGGAACTCGATGTGCTAGAAGTTCCCGCATGTATTCGGTAAGTCCTTTACTTAGCGTCAAAATACCCGACAGAATTAAAAAATTAAAAATAAAAAATATATATAATAAATGAATAAGCAACCAAATGAATAAGATCAATGGAGTGGACAGCTATCCTTATGAGTGGATAAGATCAAAAAGGGCAATTTGGACACTTCCTTCCAAAAAAACCCCTATAAAAAGAGAGCTCACCTTGGACAGCAATCTTCCCTTCCATTTGCCACCCTACCATCTAGAATGGTGCAGTAGGAGCTTCCCCATGTGCCATCAAGGGTCATAGGTTCTCTCATTTCTGCATTAGTTTGATTTCCAACGACATTCCCTTACCTTCTCCAATCGATTGCTTCGTAGGTGGAGGACAACAAAGGGAGGATAACCGTCGGTGACCAGAGGGGTTTCAAGCAAGAATCAACCACGGAAGGAGGTGGATGAATCGAAATCCCTCTGCATAACTTAATTAGCATTAGGGCAGAATTATGGTTGTTCATCTTGAAATGTGTCTTGATTGATAAAAAGTAATGGAAAAGGAATGGATTGATTGTATTCTTGTGTTTGATCCCTGATTTGTGTTTTGTATCATTCCTCCATGTTTAGATGATCGTTTGTAAGCTGTGATTGCATTTTGAATTGAAAATCACTGAAAATCCGATTCTGTCCGATTCTATTTTCACGACGACCGATCGATCGATCCAGAAATATCGATCGACCGGTGATATGGAAATTGGTCGACCGACTAGTAGAGACCGGTCGACCGATCATTCCTTCTACGTCTTTTTTTAGGTCGGCCGACCGAAGCCCACTGTACAGACCGAGCATCATCGGTCGACCGATCCAGAGATATTGGTCGATCGATCCAGAGATATCGGTCGATCGATGCCCAAGACTTAGCAAACCGAGAATCATTGAATTAAATTAGACCGATCGGTCGATAAACCCAAAGATATCGGTCGACCGATGCCTAGAAGTCAGTCGACCGATCAGAGAGAACCGATCGACCGACCCTTAACCCAGAGTTCATTTTGATTGCTTATTGATTTAGATTCATTCCATGATTGTGATATGTTATTCCCTACTGATTGAATTATTGTGTGACTAAATGAATTGTCTTATTATTGATTTGTCCAATAATCCAATCCTCTTATAGAATGAAAGAATGATGAATTGATAAAGTGATTAAAGTAAGAAAGATGAAGAGATAAAGAGAGGGTGGCCAGCCCATGCTAAATGCTTATAGTGAAGGGTCGTTCCCTTAGCCATAGCTTGATTACCCATTGACTGCACAAGGCTGTATTATTTTACTTTGCATAAAACCCCCAAAAAGTTAAAAGCACCTAAAGTCATGTAATGCTAAGAAAAAAGGTACAAGGATAAAGAGTATGTACAAATGACATGGGCATGATAATGATAAGTGGAGTATAATTATTATACCAGCATGATTACTATAACCTCTCATGATTATATGATATCTAATCTCTCTTACTTATTGATATTCCAAATTAAATGATCATATGCTTTCTACTTGATCTTGTTATAAGTGATTAATGATTCTGATTAATGCTATTTATTGTTATGCATTGAATACTATATGGATCCCCACTAGGCTATATAGCTTACAGGAGGACCTCCTTTCTGTGTTGATTTCCACAGGGCCAGGTCAATGATGGTGTCGAGATCGTGTGCCGCGACCAGCTCGAGCGATATAAAGCACATGAACTGAAGAAGGGCCTAGTTATCATTTTCTCTATTTTTCCGCATTTATGAACTTGGTATGTAATCTAGATATTATGATTATTATGTAGACTTTATAGTACTTTGAGACTTCAGCTACCATGGTATTTCTAATTTTCCACTTTATTCTTATTGTTGACATGTCATCATTTTTATTGAGATTTGGTCAATTGTTAGTCAAAGTTAGTATTTTTCGTAGCGTCTTCAAAGAAATCCTCGTCACGTGACATTGATCGATTTGGAGGCGTTACATCATCACCGGCGCGGGGCTTGCGGTGGGGGATGTTGTCCAATCGTAACCGGGGGTGGGGATCTCTTGGTTCGCCCGCGCAGATCATAGAAGGTAAACATTTAAATATTAAAAGATAATTAAATATACGGCAAAGAAGTATTTTAGTTATTTAATAAATTAAAAATTCAAAAGTAGATGGATAGATTAACGTAAAAAAGCACGATATATTTTGGGGCACTACAAGAAATTCATATATTGAGGACAAAGGTGAAAAATCACTAATTAAGAAAGACATTTACTTTTTCCACTTGTATTCGACCACTTAATAGCCATCATTTGATTATTTGATCATCTCATAATTGATTGATAAATAATATTTGATAAGCATGCATGATGATACTAATTTGTATATGAGACACAGTCCTTTTTTTCTTATATAATTTGAAATAGATATTCGAATTATGTTATTAATTATTTTTTTGCGTGGCTTGAGTTAGAGCAATCAATATATAATTGACTCGCGCACTTTTACTGAATGCATTTATATTTCATCATTTAAAGTTGATTGTCCTAATTAATTTGATAAATCAAGCATTCTAGTAGAAGAAAAGACAATTGTGTTAATAGTTTTTTTCCTTAATTGCCAAGTGATAAGATTATTTTTGGGACCTCACGTTTTTTCTCATTTTTAGCTGCATAACATCTTTCTCACAAAAATAAATGAATGTAATATAATAAATTTATCAGATAAATGAATATTATATATATAATATACAACTTTTGGTTGCATATTACTTAAACCCTATATATATATGTTCAATATTATTCATAAAATATAAAATGAATAGAAAACACATAATTTGTGTATAATTTATTTGAATCATTAATATTTATCATTTTCACGTTATAATTACATAATAATGTAGAATAGAGATCCATAGTAAAAAATTATCATCGATGAAATCAGTTCTAAAATAAAAGTTTCATACGCAATTATATATTTATTTAAAAATGATTATATATATATATATATATAGTATTCATTCATCAATATAGAATTTTCACATCAAATTCAATATTAAAAAAAGAGATATTTGAGTCTAAATACGAGAAAAAAAATGAAAATTGATTCTTTTTTGTTTAAAAAATAGTATAGATTAGGTATCATAAATTTTAAAGGTTTGTGATTTCTAGTCTAACAAATTAAGTTTAGACTATAATTGCAATAAATATAAAAGTTGAAGGTTCTTTGGCAATTTTTCCAATAATATATGATTTGTCAATAGTTAAATAAATGATACAATACAAGGGCCTCGGGGCATCGATCCGATGGGAGCCGTGTCTCCGCAACGGAGGACTCGTCGGCCGTAGCTGCCAGAGCTGCTGCCGCCACCATCGCAGATGACGGCTGCTCGACCGACAGATTTTGAGAACGTGCGCAGTGATCGACGACGACCGGCACGGAAGAAGGGAACCAAACCAAAGAAAAAACGGGAGGGTCGGGCACTTATAGGACGGTTCTATTTTTGACGGTCCGGACTGTCGAAATTTAGAAAATAATATAAAATATTGATTCAAATATCGACGGCCAGAACCGCTAAAACTTGCGACGATTCAATGAACCGTCAAAAGTTTTGATGATTCTAGCCGTCGAAACATATATATTACGTAAGAGGTATAACTGGCGTTTCGACGGTCAGAACCGTCGAAAAACTTTGCAATTCAGACAGTTTTGACCGCTAAAAGTTTCGACAGTTATGTGAACCATCGCAACTTCAGATGGTCAAAAAGGTCGGTAAATAAAATAAATATATATTAACAAATATAATAAGCGTTGCATATATAAATTTTATATAAGTAATATTCCGACGGTTAGAACCATCAAAATTTTTGAAGGGTGGAAAAACGTCAAAAATTGAGACGGTCTAAGCCGTCGAAACAAGCTATCGAGAGCTAAATGCGCTCATTGACATGTTTCGACGGTTATGAGCATCGAAACTTACGACTGAAGGTTTCAACGATTTTAAAACCATCAGAATTTAAGACGATCACAATCGTCGAAAGACATTCTGTCTCTAATTACGACGAAGAAGCAGACAGGAGCGGACCCACATTGTGGGTGAGGGGGGCCCTAGCCCCCCTCAAAATTTTTAAATTTTTTTAACTCTATATATTGATATACAAATTTGTGATTAAAACTTAAGTTTGACCCCCCTTAATAATATTTAGTGTCACATAAAAGTTAATCTCATACTTTGATCTAATGGTAGAAAGTATATAGGATGTTGAAGGAGGTCTTGGGTTCAACTCTTCTTTTTGTCATTTTTTTACTCAGTTTTTTGCCGCACCCGCCCCCCACCCCTCAATTCGGGACAGCTATTCGAAATCTTAGGGAAAGACTTGGTAAGTAAACAGGAATTAATTCTAACTCCCACATGATGACCCCCACCCAATCGAAAAAGCCTTTACCCGTCGGAAAAGGGCCACTTTCTTGTAGTGATGGCTTGGCGTCAGCCCTGCATTTAGCGCACGTCGAGCTGGACATCAGCCATGGATCGATGCATGCGGCTTGGAACACTCTTCTTTTTGTCATTTTTTTACTCAGTTTTTTGCCGCACCCGCCCCCGCCCCCCACCCCTCAATTCGGGACAGCTATTCGAAATCTTAGGGAAAGACTTGGTAAGTAAACAGGAATTAATTCTAACTCCCACATGATGACCCCACCCAATCGAAAAAGCCTTTACCCGTCGGAAAAGGGCCACTTTCTTGTAGTGATGGCTTGGCGTCAGCCCTGCATTTAGCGCACGTCGAGCTGGACATCAGCCATGGATCGATGCATGCGGCTTGGAACTGATGGCCGCAGATCGGCAGAGCCCTCAATGTGTCGCCATTGGCAAGAATACTCAAGCAGATCGCACAGTGGCGCCGGTTCTTCTTGGCTTCTTCGCTATTAGTGCTTGTTAGATAAGGAAAGGAGGGCAGGACGGCAATCTCCGACGGACTGAGCCCTGACCCGATTTCAGACCGCTGTGTACCGATGGTGGGTGCAGCGAGGCCGGCGACTCCGACTGGGGCTGCACGTGCGACGACGCGGCTGTGACGTACCAGACCACTCCGGATATGATCAACAAGATACCCAACATGATGAAGCCAAATAAGATGAACTGTCTCTGCGTTCTTGGCTAGAAAGCATAGTGTCTTCCATGGCTGTCGCCTATGAGAAGAGGATGCTATTTGTAAGGTCTATGTATCTCCCTTCTGCCTGCTTTATAGAAGTCTTTTTTCCTTGTTTTTTGGCTGTAAACCTTCAACTTGCTGCTTATATTATTATATGTACTACATTCCCTCGTCACAAGTATGTGGCATTTTTTAAAATTGACTTTCTAAGCTTTGCCAACTCAACCAGGCATGCACTATATATAATATCACAGAAGCCGTGAAAGTTGCTGAGTCTGTTGAGTTCTTGCACTCGTTGTGTTTCTTCCTTTTTTTTCCCATTTAACTATTGATGTGTACTAGGCTTATGAATTCATTTTATAGATCTCTGTAACATAAAGGTGCATACAAGGTGATGGAATGACAAGGAGAAGAAAGGGCAAATGACGATGAAGCATGAAGAGGTAGAAGCATCATAATTCATAATATACACTTGAACTACACCCGGAAGTCAAATGGAATGTTTTGAACGATCGAGTCAACGATTCCTAACTAAGTTGTGGAAAAAAAAAGTATGTATTATACATATCCGAGTCGCTTATAACTAAAAAAACTTACACATGAAAATGCAAGGAGGAAAAAAAGGATGGCAGAAGTTAGATACATTTTAATTCTGTCCAAAAACATTGACTTTCAAATCAAAGATACAAAAATCTACTCAAATCTGTATAAACAAAAAAGAACGAAGTCAAATTTGTAATTTGATTAGAAGTGATCAAGGTAATAAAAAAATCAGCCAAATGGTCGTTGAAGTTGTAGCTATCCTGATTTTTATGCATAGAGTAATTTTGATCGTTGAGAACAAACTTAGGTTTGACCCTCTATAAAGCCTCAAATCCTTTCTTTTCATTATAATGCTATGTTCCTCCGAGATGATGGCTACAAGCAAAGGACCTGAGAAATTAAGAAGGTGAAGAAACAAGAACAAAGAGAAGAATGAGGAGGACACAAAGAGAAAACAAATAGAGAAGATAAAAAAGGAATTAAGGAAAAGAGATTTTTATTTCAAAACTTCAAAGTAAGGCTGTAAGGGGATTCAAACCTCACTATCCTCTCTTAATCATTTGATTGTAATGGATTGAAAGATATAGATGTATCATGCATGTTCCTATTAGGATTGTGATTCAGGGATTGCAATGAAGTGTTTGCACTAGATTGATATTGATGTGTTTGGGAAAAAAACTCCTAAACGATAATGCTACTCTAAACCATATTTTTATGATTCTTTTTATGTACTAAATGTATGAGGTTCATTTCTTATTATGATCTTATTGTTCTACATATGATTGACTTGTTTCTCAACAATAGTAATTTTAGGCAAGAAAATAATTGAATTTGTACTCGCGTCACGAGCATGACTCCAGGAGTCATGGCCATGAATGAACTGATGGGCAAACGGGTTATGATTTGCATGTATCCATGATCTTGAAGTGTTTACTCATAGCCATAATGAAGTCCCCTCATGGGTGTGACCTTATGGTCATAGCTGTGAGTGAACTAATGGAGAAAAAGATAATCTTGCTTAAAACTATGAAAATTATTTTCATGACCACGACGAGGTCACCTCACAGATCTGATAGGTCACACTCGTGAACAACTACAAAAATAGTTAGAGGAAAAATAAGTATCACTCATGCCTGTGAAAACATGTTTTTACAATCGTGATGAAGTAACTTCATGGTGAAATCAACCACGTCATCACCATGAGAAAACAAGTGTGAAAAAGGGATCTCACTCATGCCCGTGACGGATTGATTCAACGTCATAACAAGTAAATTTCAACAGCGATCATCTAACAATACTAGTATTTCAACTCGGTTATCAAACTTTCTCAACGATCATCAAAGTTTGATAATCCTACAAGCATGGTCAACCTTAAGTTAGGTGTTTAAAATGTTGACATGGCATTCACATTAGCATTTTTCTCACCGCCAAGTCTTATTAGGAAAAATTAAAAAATATCACATTAACATTTTTCTCTTTCCTCTGCTCAAACATCATTTTGTTCAAAATGATCTTTCAACCATTTAAACTTTCCAATCACGGTCATCACTAAAAACTAAAATAATAAAAAAAGACATAATGAAGTACTAAATAAGTGATAGCAATCTTGTAAAAGGGTCGTCACCTCTTGCCAACAATACAGGAAACGTCCCTTTTATTTTTTATTTTTGTTATTTTAGAATTAAGTGGATAAAGAAAATTATGACATGGCATCATAATTTTTTTTTTAAAAAAATCAATTGTTTACAAACGTTGAATGACCCATATAGTCTTTTTTTAATATTTTGTTCTCTCATTTTTTAGTTTTTTTAATGATGTTTGTGATTGAAACATCTAAAACTTTGAATCATGATGTGCTTATAAAATGAAGTTTAAGTGGAGCAGAAAAAAATAATGGCATCACATTTTTAAATTTTCAAAATTTGATGTGGAGGAGAGAGAAGACATTGATGTCGATGTAACATCAACATTTTAATAAATCTTCTGTCATTGGTTCGATAATCATTTCTCTAGGTTGTTTGATAATCGTTTAGTTGCAGGCTAAAGTTTGACCATTTTGTGAACAAGGATATAATTGGATGATCATTGGTCAAATTTTGTTCTAACCATGATAGACATGGTTCATAAGTGTGAGTAATATGTCACTATTGTGATCACTAGGAAACAATTTTAATGCATTGATTATGACTTGCATTAATTGTTTATTTGCCCAATTATATATCTATTAGTTATGTGATGACACATAGCCATAATTGACGTATCGATGGACCAAGATGTCAAATTTCCTATGCTAAATCATAATTAAGCTAAAAGATGAAGATTGTATTGGACAAATATTTTAGTTATTCACAATTATAATAAAGTACCCAATTGAAGAAAATGTCTTAGCCCTCATTGAACTTAAAGATGAAAAGTAATATCTTTCACCTTATGATGTCAAAGAATTCTCGACAAGTGATGTCATATTCATCCACAAGATGTTTGAGATTTTTTAGGAGCATACATAGCATGTAATAATATTGTCTTATACTTTGAATTATGCCATGATGAAAGATCATGTGATAAAATTAATGAATATTACCTTAAAGATATCATATGATAATAAAGAAAATAATGATGAAATCATTCTAAATAGTTATAAAGTAACACTACGAAAATGTTAAGTTCCTCAATGAATGAAAGAAAGAAAGTATTAGTGTCAAGTGACTAAGAATTATTAATTAAGTTTATAAAGCGACTTCTAAAATGTGATGTGATAAAGGGAGGAAGTGAATGTTACATGTGATCATAATGTGTCATCATCATGATGAATGCATGATATAATATGAATGTCTTACCTTATCGATAAGAATTTTATGAACGGTGATATGTCATCCAAGGATTGTAAACTAGTTCATGATATGCATGTTATTGTGTTTATAGTTATTAATGTTGTTATAATGTTCAATGCATATAATGTAATAGTATAATTATAGATAGTAACATGCATAAGATTTACATACTCCCAATGAAAAACTCTGCATTCTAGATCTGTGAAGGTGATCAAGAATAAGAGATGATGGCTCAGCTCATAACAAGAGTATCACATATGCTTAGATTTGAATAAGTGTCATAGATAATCTAGTGCATTGAGTCTTTTATGTATTAGGATTTTATAAGTCAAGTATCTAATTGTAGGACCCCAAGTCACCAAGAGGGGGGTGGGGTGAATTGGTGTTAAGTCAGAAATTATCGATTTCACAAAACACGTAGCAGAAACTTAAAATTGATTCTACAATCTTTAAACCAAAACAAAACATATCATATCACAAGCATAATATGAGAAGGAGAGGGAGAGAGAATGCAAACACAAGAACACAAGGTGGTTGTTGATGAGATTCGACCACACCTTGGACTATGTCTTCCCTCTGACTTCGAGACTTCGAGACTGTCAGAGATTCTACTAAACTCTTCCTTATTTCCAAATGGGGCAAAGAAGAGCCTTTTACATCAACCACCTTTTCTCAACTTCGAGAGATAAGGCACACCTCTCCTCCTAGAAAGTTTATCTTTTCTCTCGCTCAAGAGGTAAAATATGGAATCTCTTTTACACGGGAGCTCTTTTAATTTTTCTGAATAATGGTTTAACTCTTTTACAATATCATGCTCATAAGAAGAGAAGAGAGAAAAAAGAGAAACTAAAATAATAACTTCAAGATAATGATATTCTTTTGATAACTTAAAGTTTTTCTTTAATGATTGGATTAATGTCTTTTCTTCTGTCTTTGACACTCCTTTTATATGGTTTTGTATATGAAAAGTTGGTCCAAAAAAATTTTTACAACTTTCTCACTCAAAACTAGTCGTTACTATTCATCACAGTCGGAGATCGGTCGACCACACTAATGGGCTGGTCAACTGATCTATATGATCATTGCGTGATTTCTTCAGTGTCAGCGCTTGATCGGTCGACCGAGCTATCGATCAGTCTGTCGATCGGTATAGTCTCGACATTTTGATTTTCGCCCGTTCAACTGATCGGTTGGCCGGTGCATCAACTAGTCTATCGACCGATGTAGTCTCGATGTTGATCTGGGCAACTCATGGATTGATTGGTCAGTCGGTATGTCTGATCGGTCGATTGGTGTAGTTTCGATTGGCCTTTATTGTTTCGGCCGGCAAGTTGACCGCCCTACACTATTTTGAGCATACCTTTTTTGCAGTTATCCAAATGAGATAATCTTGGATTATATGAATAGCTAATAGGATTTTCTACAACTTTGATATTCATCATTCATTCAGAATCTAATGAGAACATAGTCAATTATTTAATCAAAATTTAGTGCATAATGTTGTCCAATTTTATTAAACTTTTTCAGCATATAACTTTAATCTTTCGAAGTATGTATCATCAAAATATAATTTTATAGGGAATTGAAACTTTTCTCCAACAATCTCCCCCTTTTTTTATGAAGATAAATCAAGAAATATGAAAAATATATATGTTGCAAAAAAAATTGTAAAATCTTGTAAAATTAGTTTTACTCCCCTAAAACTTAGCTTTTCTTATAATGATAGATATGCACATAAGTACTAATTGTAAGGTACTCTTCATGTAGAGTTATATTCATATCATATTTCTCTTATATTTTCCCCCTTTTGTTTTATCAAAAAGTAGTTTACACATCAAGAACATAAGAAATTATATTTAACTCCCCCTTAATCATGATGTCTTTAAAAAATTTATTCTCCCTTTTTGTGATATAATAAACATGTAAAGTATTACATCATAAAAAGAGTTATAAAATATCCAAAAAAATAACTCATCATAAATTCATGGCTATTTTATAATGGCA
The DNA here is from genome assembly GCA_030549335.1 of Pontederia crassipes. Classification (NCBI taxonomy): domain Eukaryota; kingdom Viridiplantae; phylum Streptophyta; class Magnoliopsida; order Commelinales; family Pontederiaceae; genus Pontederia; species Pontederia crassipes. The sequence continues at coordinate 53,068,909 of CM060188.1, forward strand.
AAATGAAATCAAATTGATCTAGAGATTATGAAAGCCACAAGTCTCAAAAAAATTATATTAAGAATCAAAATATTGCATAAAACTTTGATACAACAATGATATCAATGATATGTCAAAATAAAGTTGGAAGATTTTAATATGCTCCCTCTATCATTATGACCAATTTTTCTTTTTCTATTTTATATGTTTCTCTTTTCTTTCAAAAAAATAGTAATCTTGAAAATTTTAAGTGAAATAAAAAGTAAATGATACTTTTACCATGACCTCCATGCCTTCATATTTTCAATTTCACTTGTCCTTTGCTTTACATGTGAGGCACACCTAAAAAGTAACTATGTAACATTTGGTACCCCAAACTTCTTTGAGTCCCATTTTATCAGTCAAGGTTCCTTTTGGAACTGATATCATCACATGTTGAAATTGTTTTCTAATTTTGCATTGAAATACATAATGACCATGAAATCCACATGCAAAACAAATAATATATGAATTTAAGGATTTTTCATAAGAATGTTTAGATCTCCAATAAATATTTTCAAATATTTCCTAGATTTATTTTCCTTTACATAAGAGTTAGTCTTATCATTATTTTGTGTGTTTTTTAAAAATAATATTTTCCTGCTTTATTTTTTCTAAAGAATATGCTAGTTTTACAATTTCACATGCATGTATAATTTTCAAAGAATTAATTTCATTTTTCAAATTTACATTTTCCACAAAATATGTATCTTTTTCGTTTTTAGAATTTTTAAACTCATGTAGTAATTTTTCATTTTCCTCTTTAAGTGAAAAATACATTTTTATAGGAGAGGAAAGTTCTTTATTCACTTCTAAAGAAATATTTTCTTCGGAAGTGCTTGATGAGTCATTATTTAAATTTGAAGGACTAGAAATTACCTCATTGTTATGTATCATTAAGCCTAGGTGTGCTTCATCACTAGAAAAGCTTGACGAGTCACTTGTTTCACTTGACTCTTCATACTTTTTCTTCTTCCCCTTTTGAAATGTCTCTTCTTTTGTCATTCTTGGTGAGACTTGAGTTTCTTCCTTTATATAGTCTTCTCTTTGGCTTCTCATACTTTTCTTTGGATTTTACCAACTTGGTATATTTGTCAAACTTTCTTGTATAGCGTGCTAGTATCTTTTTGTCTACTTCTTCTACGCTTGAATCTTCTTCCATTTCGTTTGCTTTCAATGCCAATGTTTTCTTATTGGGAGCTTTTTCTTCTTCATCTTCTTGGATTGCGATATCATAAGTTAGAAGTGAACTAATTAGATCATCAAAATCACGATCCTCTTTGTATGCCATTTGGAAGAAAGAGACATGAGAAGCTTTTACATTTTTGAGAGGTTAGTTCTTGACTCACCCAAGAAAGCTAAGCCATTCGTAATATCGTTAAATTGAACAATCACATCATTAATGGATTCATTTTATAACATTTTGAAAGAGTCATATTGATTATTTAAAATATTTAATGTAGATTCTTTAACTTTAATCGTTCCTTGAGTTTCTTCCAAATCTCATTTGCACTTTCACAATTAGAAATTCGATTAAATAAAAAATATTTTTAGCTTTCCAATCAAGTTTTGAAAAGTTTTTTTGTCTTTTGATATATTCTGAAGGTAATTTTTCATGTAAATTATAATCTTTTTTAACAATATCCCACATGTCAATATCAATCGAACATATGTGTGCTTGTATCATAATTTTCCAACATGCGAATTTTGATGCATTAAGAAGTGGAGGACGACTAATTTATTGTCCTTCAGAAAAACTAAATTCACTTGATGTCATAGTTCGAAGAGACGATTAAATCTTAAAAATAAGAGCAACATCCCTCTGATACGAATTGTAGAATCTCAAAGCACCAAGAGGGGGGTGGTAAGTTGGTGTTAAAATAGAAATTATTGATTTCGCAAAATACATTGCGGAAACTTAAAATCGATTCAACAATCTTTAAACCAAAAGAAATCAAATCATATAACAAGCATAATATAAGAAGGAGAGCGAGAGAGAATGCAAACACAAGAACATAAGGTGATTGTTGATGAGGTTAGGCCACACCTTGTCCTACGTCCCTACTCCGACTTCTCGACCTCGAGACCGTCGAAAATTCCACTAAACTCTTTCTTAGTTTCAAATGGGACAAGGAAGAACCCTTTACATAACTATCTTTTCTCCTCTTCGAGAGGTAAGGCACACATCTCCTCCTAGAAAGTTTATCTTTTCTCTCGCTCAAAAGGTAAGATATGTATCATTTTTTACACAGGAGCTCTCTCAATTTTTTTGAATAATGGTTTCTCTCTTTTACAATATCATGCTCACAAAAAAAGAAGAGAGAAAAAAGAGAAACTAAAACAATAACTTCAAGAGATTGATATTTTTTTGATATCTTGAAGTTTTTCTTCAATGCTTGGATGGATGTCTTTGCTTCTAGCTTTGGCACTCCTTTTATAGGCTTCTGTACGTGAAAATTTCGTCCAAAATTTTTTCACAATTTTCTCATTCAAAATTAGTCATTACTGTTCATCACACTCGGGGACCGGTCGACCGCACTAAAGGATCGGTCTATATGAACTGCTACGCGATTTCTTCAGTGTCAGCGCTTGATTGGTCGAACGGTATAGTCTCGATATTTTAATTTTTGCTCATTGAGCTGATCGATCGACCAGTGCATCGATCGGTTTGTCGACCGGTGTAGTCTCGACATTGATCTGGGCAACCCATGGATTGATCGATCGATCGGTGTAGTCTCGACTAGCCTTCATTGCTTCGACCGGCAGGTTGACCGTCCTACATTCTTTTGAGCATAACATTTTGCACAGATATCCAACGAGATAATCTTGAATTTTATGGATAGCTAACAGGATTCTTACAACTTTGATATTCATAATTCATTCAGAGGCCATAGTTAATTATTCAATCAAAGTTGAGTGCATAAAGTTGTCCATTTTTATTAAACTTTTTCAGCATATAACTTTAATCATCAAAATATAATTTTATAGGGCATTAAAACTTTGCTCCAACACTAATTGCTATGATGAGAATATTATTTCTTATTTTATCATTACATATATTTGAATTTCTCTAAATTATTAAGCCTTCCATTGTTAAGTATGATAACGATATATGTCGAATAGCCATTCCCCAACTTTTTGGGTAGATTTTAACACCAAAACTGAATAGTTTTACCATACGATATGGTTAACTAAAAAAAATAACATGCATTGGAGTAAATTGAACCATGGTTTCAGCCTTTTATTTTTTATTTTTATACTTTTAGTCTTAATTACAAATTGAGATCTTTTGATTAATGTTTGTGCTTGAGAATATAATTGATTGTTTAAAATATGTTTCAATTAATAATTTTAAAATATTAATTTATATCAATTAGTACTAGTAGAGTGTTAATTGAGCATAACTAAAATGATTTAAGAGTAAATCTTATTTTTTTCATATTTATTTATAACATTTTTGGAAATGATCAATGAAAATGGTCCTCTCAAAATGTCAAATGTTATATGTCTATTATTTTGTTATATAACTAAAAGATGAAAACAGGATATTATCTATAAATGGTTTCTACACAACATTGTCTGTGATGGATTATAAAAGAATATATATTGGTTTACTAGTAAAAACTAGTGTCTTTGTAAGAACATTGGCCAAGTTGAAAACCTGGTCTCTACTCAAAAGTTGAAACTCTTTGTTTTGATCAAAATAATCAAAGTAAAAATATGTAATGAATCTTCTCATGTGTTTTCGGTTGGATCTTCATATATGCATGTGTAATTCAAAGTTTTCTTTTGGTGAAAAGTAAGGTCTATTTTTTTCTTGTAAAAGATGTCTTTTAATTATATCTTGAGGTGTTGCCAAAGTCGGTAATGATGATATTAATTACTGTAATGATTTTTTCCCTTAATAATTATAAGATCAACTTCTCATCTAAGGGACTTGGGCTCCATTTTCTACGCATAACAATTCACTTTTTGTTTGGATTGAGGATTTGAAAATGTGGGATGGAATATGGAGAAATGTGATTAAATAAAACTTGTTTTGGCTAAATCTCAGTGTTTTTAAAATCAGACCGGACCGACCGGTTCGACCGGTTCAACAGTGAACCGGCTTCTTGTCCAGTTCGATTTTCATTCAAGATCGGAAATGATGAAAAACCGGATAGAACCGGGTTGAACCGGTTCAACCAATTGAACCAGTTCAATTTAGTTTTTTAATTATTGTATTAAAAAATGCAAATTTGGAAATTTTCAATAATAGAATGAATGAAAAAGGAAAGTTATGAGAGGTAAAATTCGGTTTGTTTTAGTTTTGTATTCAAACATGTAAATTTTGAATTTTGAATGATAGAATCAAATACAAAAGGAAAGAAAATAAGTAATTTTGAAAGGAGTAAAAGGTAGGTGATGGTGTATGAATAAAGTGAGAAAATTAAGGAGAAGAATGAAGGGAGAAATAATTTAATAAAAAGATATACAAAAGGAAAGTTATTTACACAAGTAATAATTAAATTAAAATATATATTAACAAGAGCAATAAAAGAATAAAAATATTTATTAATTTAAGGAATATTGATCAATTTCATTTTCTTGATGTCAACTAATTTATTCAATTGTTTATAACGTATACATTAGAATAATAAATCTAAATAAAATTAAATAATTCAACTTACTACCTTTTACTTTTAATATATATAAATCAAGAATTGACATATTTCTAATAGTATAAATATTTCATATTATTTTAATATAATGAGTCTATATTTTTCTATTTGCATTCAAGTATACTAATCGTATAAAATTACAAATATTTTGGATGAGTTTATTAATTAAATCATTTAGAAAATATTTAAATTAATGTTCAATATTAAAAAATATTTTGTGAGTATTTATTTCAAAGTTTTATTCATAATATATATATTTAAAATAATAGATAAATAATATTTTAATAAAAATCTGATTCAATCCGATTGAACCATGTTAAATCGGTCGAACCATGACTTAGTTGACACGTCGGTTCAATGTCCGGTCCGGTTTTAAAAACATTGCTAAATCTTCTCCTAAAATGGGAGGGATGAAGTGGATAAGTTTCCAAATACCCCATTCTCATTCCACCAAAGTAGTGGAATAAGAAGGAATAAATAATTTTAAACCAAATGAACCCTTACCAAATTAAACGATCTCTTTCTTATTACCAAATTAAACCATCTCTCTCTCATATTGGTAAATTATTTTTTCCTCTCATAGGAATATTTCATTGATTAAATAGTCTTTATTTATAATTATTATTTTATTATTTTCCCTCATTTTTTACTTTGTAAAATAAATGAATAAAATAGTTATGAGAAAACATTAAAGAATATAATAAAAAATAAAAATAGGAAAAACAAAAAAATTTAAAAGAGAAAAATAAATTAAGTGGTAAACAAATAAATATTTATTACTAATTAGATATTATAAATATTTTTATATAATACAGAGTAAAAATGACTTTTTACTACATATCCACTCTAATCCATCACTTTTTACAACTTACTATTCAAACATAGACTTTCTAATGATACATCATATTCTATCATTCGATCTCTCAATACACCACCTCATTCCACCTCACCATTAGTTAATTTTCAAACAGACTCTTAGAATAGTAAACTAAGTAGAGGTCAGCAGTAATTCAATTAACATAGATGATTGTTCACTTAACATAGAGGTCAGCAGTAAATAATGATTGTTCACTTAACATAGAGGTTGAATTAGTAGGGCGATATAAATGCACTAAGTTGTTAAGAGATAATTTATATAATTCCATATAAATAAAGTTAATTTAAATTAAAATATAGGAAAAATCTTCCAAATATTTATTATATGTAACTAATATAAAATAAGTGTTTAATTTCATCACATAATGTACAATTTATCTTTTCATTTTCTAACAAAAATATAAATGGAAAGTGTAAAAATATAACTATCCATGTAACTGTGATTCTAACTTATTTAAAGTTTCATCGCCTTGGTCGACCAATGTTTAAATGAATTTTCCTCTAAGTTCTTATTAATTCATCAATTGGTATCAAATTCAATTGATGTTATCTTATGAGATCCTTATTTGATATTCATCGATGATGTATTTGGATCGATCCTTCTTTGATACTTATTTTTTTATAAATAATTTACATGCTTACTTGTGTCACATCTGTGATATAGGAGTGTAAATATGATGGTAATCAGTATAAATATACAACTTACACCAAGAATGATAATTTCATCATCTCTAAGGAAAATGAATTGAATCTTCACCTTAACACTATTTTTTTTGCTCTTAATTTCATCATGCCTTCTTAATCTCTCTAAAAAACAAGTGTAACAAGAGTTCTAAAGGGGATAAAAGTATGAATAAAAAAATAAAAACAAGTTAAAGTTAAATATGTTGGATTAAGATTAGAGTCCCAATTTAATTAAACTTAGGATCAAAACTTAATCAAGTTGAAAATTATTCCCACCAACATTAGTCCCCAATATAATCCTCTCCATTATTCCTTTCTATTCATCCAAACACGAGGTTTTCTCTCCCTCTTGTGTGCTCATTTTTCTTCTTTGGTGACCGTGTAAGAGTTCTTTCTTTGATCAGTCGACCGTGGTTATCATCTTTTTGTCAAGGAATGTTGGAGTTAGGAGCATTGTTAATGTCGTCGCTCAACAAAAATAAAGGTTTAAGGTAGCATTAGGTCAAGGAATATAAGATTTTCAATTACTTTTGGATAAAATAATTTAATAATTAAATGATGTTATGAAAGTTTAACTATGATCCTAATGATGTACTATGATCCTTAAAGAAGTTTCCCAATTGGTCATATTAGATGCATGATTTTCTAGGTGTTTATGTCATGGCTAAAGTTCGAATATTTGACATCAAAGTTATGTATTGTTAGAACTCAGGCTGAGTTGCTTGAACCCAACTTGGGTTATGTAGTTTTACTTGTCACTTCAAAACCAGATTCATCACAAGGTTCTCCGACAAGCCGACCCAAGTTTGACTTGGTTAGAATAATTATACTTGGCCCAAGTTCATCATAGGTGTTTTTCTCCAATGACTCACCCACACCCCATCATACCGGGCACAATTTTCTTGATAGAAAAGAAGAGAAGGTTGTCCCAACACCTGGTCCGAGTCATCTCAAAATTTTGTCTAAGTTGGGGGTTATTCTCAAGATGTCGTAGATCATAACCCGACCTAAGTCCACTTGAAAATCAGTCCAAGTTCTAAAATCAACTCACTTGGTTAATTGTGCCTAAGTCGAGTTCGACCGATTACTAAAATGATCTTTTTCATCTTACTAAGTGTTTCAAGGTTAGATGATTTATTTTCTTCTTTACTTGTTCATGAAATGTTAAAAATCAATGAAGATGAATAAATAGGTCATTAGATAAAATCCATAAAATCAAAGTTCATCACATTTATTGATTGTCATTTGTTGGATTAAAAGTCTCGCTTCAAAAGTGATTTATGACAACCAATAATAAAAAGTAACAAGCTCTCTTAGCTCAATACACATAGTTTCTGCATTTACAAGTATACTTAACATAAAAAATGTAGTATAATATGGCAAAGATAAGGAATAATTGTACTTCATAAACAAGAAGTTGCATTTGATTACGACATTTTCTACTTGTTATTTGATATGCCTAAGTTATTTCTATTAAGACATATTATCCAATTAATTATGTATTGAACATCATAGTTTATGGAAATTGTATTTTTTTGTATATTTTAATACTATAGGTAATTGATTTTATTATGATTAAATCTTAAATTGATTTTATTACCCATTTTATTATGCTTAAACGGGTGAGGTTGAATTGAATTGGACTGAGTTATTAGTTGTCATCATTATGTACTTTACCATGTGTTTGCATCACAACCATACTATGTTTTTCATTACCAACTTTATAAGTATAATAGCATGTGTGCATTTTCAAGGAGAAAAAAGACACAAGTTTATTACAAATCACATGGTTTCATTTAATTATTAATATACATATAAATCAATAAGAACTACGAAAATTTCAAATATGACTTTAGCTTATAGAATAAGTACGTCGTTTGTCATTTATGTAATGTCACTTATGATTCACTTACATATTTTGAAAACTTTAAATCTTGATTATACTTTTGCTCTTCAAGCTTCCTTTTTCATTGCAACCTAAATTATTGACGTAGGAGCTTTTATTTAATTCAATTATTTTAATTAAAGCTAGTGTTTTAGTCTATTAGTCATCATGCGATAGACATGTGACATTTTAATTAGTTATAATGGTCCTAATTAAAGTAGGTTAATCAAGGGTGGAGATTGGTTATTAGTTTTAACCTCTTGTAATCCTCGTATTTAAGGATGTCAATAGACTTTTCAGCCATCATTATCTCTCTTTTATCAGAATTACATTTTTTTGTGATTTTCTCATAAACTCTAATTGTTCCTCTATCAATCATTCTCTTCTTCTAGATTGATTTCTCATTATTCTTGTATATTTTCTCTCCTTACTGCATCAAATTAGTATTAGAGCAAGCGATCCTACAAAATATTAGGATTTTCTTTGTTTCTGAACCATGGTTGAATGTGGTAAAGGCCGAGGACGTGGTAACCCTGGATAGCAAGCAGAGATGGCAAAGATTCGACGAATGGTTGAAGATTTATCACGAAGTGTTCAAGCCTTATAGGGACAGAAACATCTGGCAACCATGGAGATTTTGGAAGGTGGCCACGACAGACGTACTGAAATATAATGATCAAGGGTATTTTGATAATCCCTTTCATGAAGTTGGAGTTAATACAAATCAGGTGCGAGATCGATTGGAGGACTGGTTGATTCATACCCTAGATCTGAATTGTGGTAGAATTAGAATTGAAGTTGTTTCTCTAGAAAGATGCATGCTGAAGATTATTTAGATTGGAGAACAAGTTTGAAAAAATTTTTGAGTGGAAACCTATGGTAGAAAATAGAAAAGTGTTATTTATGAAGCTGAAGTTAAAGGGCACATCACTTCAAAGGTGGAAGAGAGTTGAAAAGCAACGTAAACGATAAGGTAAAGTGAAAATTGGTACTTGGGAGCATATGAAAACAAAGCTACAAAAATAATTCTTACCCGTTGATTATACAATAGATTCATATGAAAAGTTTCATTCTTTGAAGCAACGAGGTATGAATGTTGAAGAATATATTTTAGAGTTTTACAACCTATCAATTTGTGCCGGATTGAATAAAACAAATGAGCAAGTAGCTGCTGGTTATCTTGTCGAGCTTAACCAATCTATTAGAGATGAGATGCTTATTGCTCGTGTGTGTACTCTTGAAGATGCCAACAACAAGTTTTGTTGTCTGAAAAATGAGTGTGGCCATATGGAGCACATAGGCCTTTAACGGGACGCTCAGGAGGCATTATGCAAAAGGATTATGGTGCTGTTGGAAATACAAAAAAATAACACATCTGCACAAGGAACCGGTCAAGGAACTCATGCAAATAAAAGTGATAATAAGGGAAAAGTTGTAATGCGTTATGGTGGACAAAATAATTTTACACCCATGACTTTTAAAGGAAACAACACTACATAAATTTGTTATTTTACTTGTGAGGAAAAAGGTCATGGTTCTTATGCTTGTCCACAATAAAGAGTCAATCTAGTGGAGCTGCAACATGAAGAATAGGAATAGTCAGAGCCAATTTATAATCAGTATGTGGATGAAAGTGAAGAAATATATGTTCTCCCTGTTCAAGGAGAATCGTTGGTAGTTCGAAGTGTCTTAATTGCTACAACAAAAGAAGAAATTTAAAGAAGACACAGTATCCTTAGAACACATGTTCTATGTGGTAGGAAGGTATGTGATGTAGTTATAGATGGTGGTAGTATGAAGAATGTCATTTCTAAAGATGCAGTAGAGAAGTTAGGATTGGCTATTGAAAAACATCCACATCCTTAGAAAATTCGTTTGCTTAAGAAAGGTAATGAAATTCTTGTCACTGCTCGATGTTAGTTGCAATTTATTATGGAAAATAATCTACATGATGAAGCTTTATGTGATGTTGTGCCTATGGATGTTGGACATATTCTTGTAGGAAGATCGTGGTTGTATGACCATGACGTGGAGCACCACACTAAACCAAACACATATTCTTTTCATAAGGGTAACAAAAAGTACACCTTGCATCCAATGGAGGAGAAAACACAAGATGTTAATTCATCTAAAAATAGTAAGATTAATTGTTGTTTATGTACTGAGAAGTTTGAATTAGTATGCCAAGAAGTTGGAATTATTTATGTGTTAGCAAACAAGATAGTTGGAGGCGAATCGCTTAGAGAAATCCCATCAACCATTTGAAGTTGAGCAAATTTTGAAGGATTTTTTAGACCTGATTGCTGGAGATTTATCGCAAGGTTTGCCACCCATTAGAAGTATTCAACATGCAATTGATTTGGTTTCAGGAGCTTCTTTACCAAATATGCCAGCCTATAGAATGCCACCTAACCGATGTGTTGAGGTGCAAAGACAAATTGAAGAGTTGATAGCTAAGAATCTGATATGTGAAAGCAAAAGTTCATGTGCCTGTCCAGCTTTACTTGCACCAAAGAAGGATGGTTCATGGAGAATGTGCGTGGATAGTCATGCCATTAATAAGATTACTGTCAAATACATATTTCCAATATCTCATTTGAGTGATATGCTTGATCAACTAACTGACTCTAAGTTGTACACTAAGATTGATTTGAAAAGTGGGTATCATCAAATCAGACTACAAGATGGGGATGAATGGAAAACATCGTTCAAAACATCGGATGGGTTATTTTAGTGGTTGGTCATGCTTTTTGGTCTTTCTAATGCACCAAGTACATTAATGCGAGTAATGATCGAGTATTGAAATATTTTCTAAACAAATTTGTTGTCATTTATTTTGATGATATTATAATTTATAGCAAAGATGTGAACGAGCACTTAGTGCACTGCGATAAGTTCTGGAAGTATTACAGTGAGAGAAACTTTTTATCAATTTGAAAAAGTGATCTTTTATGTCCCGCAAAGTGGAGTTTCTAGGTTTTGTTATTTCAGCTGAAGGTATTAAACCATATTTAGAAAAGGTTCGTACAATTTTGGAATGGCCTATTCTACAGAACATGAAGGATGTTCAAAGTTTTCATTGCTTGGCGTCATTTTATAGGAGGTTTATCAAGAATTTTAGTTATATTATGAGTCATATTATAGAATGCTTGAAGCAAGATAGTTTTAGATGGTCAAATTGATGACATAAGCCCATATTCTTGCTCTACCTAATTTTGAGAAATTATTTGTTTTGGAATGTGATAGCATCTTATATTGGAATTGGTACAGTTCTCAATCACGAGGTGAACTTGTGGAGTTTTTCAATGAAAAATTATCTGATGCGAAGAGGTGTTACTCTACTTATGATTTGAAATTTTATGCCTTAGTTAGATCTATTCAACATTGGGAGCATTATTTGGCCTATTGAGAGTTTGTTGTTTATTCTAATCATCAAGCTCTTAAGTCCCTAAACTCTAAAAAGAAGTTGAATGAAAAGCATACTGACCAGAGTGCTTATCTTGATCAATTCTATTTTTTCGTGAAATATATAACTGGGCAGTGTAATGTTGTGGCAGATGATCTTGGTAGGGGATCCACGTTATTGTTGGTGATGAATACTCAAGTAACTGGTTTTGAAGAGGTAAAAAATTAATACAAAATTGATCCATATTTTAGCAAAATATTTGTTGACTTGGAAGGGCTTAGAAGGTTGAATTATTGTCTTATCACTTACACAAGGGATATCTTTTTAAGGGTAATCAACTTTGCATTCCTCAAGTTCTTTGTGGGAGCAAATTGTGAAGGAACTTCATGGGAATGGACTAGGAGGTCATTTTGGAAGAAATAAGACGATGGTGACTGATCATTTCAAGATGTGAATAAAATAGTAAGAAGATGTTCAACTTGCCAACTTGGTCAAGGCAACTCACAAAATACAAGGTTATATACTCCTTTGCCAATACCAAAGGCATCTTGGATACACTTAAGCATGGACCTCGTCTTGGATTTACCAAAAACAGCAAAGGGATATAATTCAATTTTTGTTATGATGGATCGATTTTCAAAGTTGGCACATTTCATTCCTTGATCGAAAACTTCGGATGCTTCACACATTGTTAACTTGTTCTTCAAAGAATTTGTGAGATTGCATGGAGTTCCATCTTCTATTATTTTAGATCAAGATGTCAAGTTTGTAGGACACTTCTGAAGAACTTTGTGGAGAAAAATAGGCACTAAATTGTAGTTTTCTAGCAAATGTCACCCCCAAAAAAATGGGCAGACTGAAATTGTCAATAGGAGTTTGGAAATCTATCAAGGTGCCTTGTTGGAAATCATGTGAAAAGTTGGGATGTGATTCTTCCGCAAGCAGAATTTGCTTATAACAATTCTATCAATAGAACAATCAAGAAGAAAGCTTTTGAAGTTGCTTATGGATTGAAACCACCACGTGTGCTTGATCTAGTTCCTTTACCACCAAATGCGAGAATCAGTGATGATGGAGAGGCCTTTGCTGAACATATTAAAAGAGTGCATGAAGAGGTTAAAGCTGCTCCAAAATCAAACAATGAAACTTATTCCAATGCAGCCAATCAACATCGACATCTTAAAGATTTTGAGGAAGGCGACTTGGTCCTTGTACACTTGAGACAAGAGAGGTTTCCTAAGGGAACTTATCACAAACTCAAGTCAAGAAAGTTTGGACCGTGCAAATAAGTTCGAATGCTTATTTCATTGAGCTTCCATCAAATTTGCAAATCAGCCATATCTTCAATGTTTCAGATTTGTATACTTTTGATGGCTTTGATTTAGACACAGCTGAAGTTTCAAATCAATTGGAACAACACCCTAAAGTTTCTATTGATATTATTGAAGATGTGTTGAATGTCAAAGAGGTAAAGTTCTCGTAGATGTAACATATATAGAAGATTTTTGGTTAAATGATTGGGTAAACCTTCCACCAAAAGCACTTGGATTATGAAGATGAGCTCACGAAGATCAATGGCGAGATGTATGCTGATGTAGTGCAAGTTTTTTTCAAAGAGTCAAAATTTTCAAGCTGAGAAGATTGACGCAAAATTTCCAACTGTTTTAGTCTATTAGTCATCATGTGATAGACATGTGCCTTTTAATTAGTTATAACGGTCCTGATTAAAGTAGGTTAATCAAGGGTGGAGATTGGTTACATGTGACCTTTTGTAACCCAAGTATTTAAAGTTGCCAATAGGGTTTTCAGCCATCATTATCTCTCTTTTATCAAAATTACATATTTTTGTAATTTTCTCATAAACCTTAATTATTCATCTATCAATTCTTCTCATCTTCTAGCCTGATTTATCATTATTCTTGCTGATTTTCTCTCCTTACTATATCAATTATCTATTCTCATGAGCATATGGCCATCCTTTTTTTTAGTCCATCTTGCTTAGTAGTGATGTCTTGAGAGCCCAAACTAATTCAAAACCTTTTTAAAGTTTACAAGTACGAGCATGATATCACAATAAATATACAAATGATGAATAGGATTTGATTTTCTTTTATCTCCTTGTCTTTCTTGTACGAGATGCTTAAATTTTTCACAAAACTCACTTGTTTAACTGATTTTAATACTATTTTTTAAAATGACTTATTAGTTTGCCCATTTTGTTGCTTTCTAACATTTCACATGTTGAACTTGGATTTTTTTCCTTTATAGTCTTGTTCATTTTTAATTTAAAATGACATAAATATTCATTTAACTCGTCATTTTTTTAATTTCATAACTAATATTTGAAGAGTAATTTTCATGTTTCAAATTGTCATTTGGAATGCTTGTAAATTCATCATATCAATCATAAGTAAGGTTGTCAAGTTCTTAATCTAGATATTAAGATTTTATGTTCTTAGTAATCCTGGCCAATCTCGATCTTATATTTAGCAATTTATTTGTAAGAATCGGATCTTATTTTGGTCATACGATTTTATAATTTTATCCGATCTTATATGATCTTATAAGATTAATTTAATTATTCAAATACTAAAAGATACATTAATGATAGCAATAACCTATTTATATAAAATTTAATAAATCTCTTCTCATTGTTACAATGTTTTGATGTAACTTGACTTAAAAACTAATAAAAGTATGACTTAATGAGGTGCAATTTAAGAGTTGTGAAACAATAGTCAAACATGTATTTTATCTTTTAAGACCTACTCTTTTATTAATGATTTATTTTTATCTTATGACCCTACTATAATCTTATGTAAGATCTCAATCTTAGTAACCTTGATCATAAGCAAATTTCATAGGTAAATTAGATTATAATTCAGCACTAAGCATAATACATAAATTAATTTCATTATGTAAGGAACTATGTTTTCACTTTTTTATTTCATTTTCACGTGACATACTTCATCAAATACATCATCCTCATCTATGTTGAAATCATACTTTTAAGCAATATATATCTTTTCATCAAAAGTATTATTTATTCCATTTCAAGACTCATAAATATTTACGAGTTGATAATTACATTAACTTATAATTTCTTTTTCATTTTTCTTTTCTTTTGATTTTCTTCATTTTCCTCACACCCATAAAGATTAAAGCCTTTAAAAATTCCAAAATTATTTGAAAGGATGTTCTATAAATCAAAGTTTATTAAGAACAAGAATGCCTTCATATGAAGTTCTCAATGTTATACAAACATGAATGTTGGAAGTATTTTCTTGTTGACGAAACAATGATGCCATTTTAGCTAAAAATTGTTAAAATTTTAAAAATAATTAAAGTAAGAACAATAGTTAATCAAATTCTGTTACCAATTGTAGAATTGTGATGAAAAGATAGGGAGGGTGAATCAATACTTAATAGAAGTTATAATACAAAAGTTATAAAACAAAATAAATGACCAATTAAAAAAATTGAATTCACATAAAAACAATGCAAGGAACTTAAGAGGAGGGCGAAAATACCAAAACTTTTGACACAGTTCAGCAAAAAGCATTGGCTTACTCCACATCTGGAATTCTACTATAAAAGTTTTCTCATCAATGAGTGAGATAACATCCTTACAATCACATTCTTTTTCATCCAAATTGTAAAGACAACCTCTACAATAAGAAACTTCTTTCGAAGACAAGTTCACACAACTCAGGACACTCAAGACATTCATATTATAATGATTGTAACTTTAAATACAACTAAGAGAGATAACAATATGGCTCAAGACTCATTTATAAATTGAGGCTCGAGAATTGTGCTCCAAGATAACAATATGGCTCAAGAATATAACTATCAAATGGTATATTTATAACTTGAGACTCAAGATTTTCGCTCAAAGAGAATGATATAACTAACAAATGGTACTTTTTTAGCCAATTGGGGTCATTTATAGACTCCCACACTTCAAATGACCCTTGGAATTTGTTTGGATCAAATTATATTAATTGGTGTTCTACACGCCAATAGATTTATCGACCTACCTCGATAGATCTTGTGATCACAAGACACCAATTGGGAGGGAGTGAATTAGTGTTAAATTTGATAAAACCAATATTATGAAAATCATCACGAAAGCACAAAATTGATTCGGTAAACTTAAAATCAAATACAATAATGCTCAAATCATATGCATAATAGAGTAGGAATAGGAGAGATAGATAGAGCAAACACAAGAAGACAATGTTGATTGTTGATGAGATTCGGTCAAACCTTTATCTACGTTCCCGTTCTGACTTCTTGACCTCAAGACCGTCAGAAAATTCACTAACCAAATGGATATAGAGAAGGACCAAAATATTGGTAAAACATTGGAAACTTGGTTCACATTAATTAGTCAAATTTCTACCATTAGCTTGCCTCTACAATTACAACAGTAGTAAAAATGGGACCTAGCAAGAATCTTTGGTTTATATATCTATATACGTGAGACATGAATCCGTCGGCGCCAAACTTTTTTCTAATACTACGTCATCGATCGCCTCCAAGCCACTGACGATCACCCCCGAAACATCGAAAAATCTAACGATCGCTATTAACGCCACCACCCTCGTGCATGGTCATACCCTCACAAGCCCTGTCGGATGCCTCCCTCGCGAGCTCTAGCAGTAGACACCGTCGCAAGCCCTCCCGCGGCTCCGACACAAATAGAACAGTAGTAAATGAATCCTACATCAAACACAAATAGCAAGAATCTACGCCAAACACTGGGCATCGTTCCAATTTAGGGCACATTTGTTGGTCATCGAGAAAAATAGGGCATCGAGAAAAGGAAGACGGCTTACCTCTTGCTTCGTCTCCTCAGCTTCCTGGCATCCTCGCAATCGAGGGAATAAGCAAAGTCGGCGGTCGGGAGGAAGCGAAGATGCCGTTGTCCGCTAGCGGGCGAATGACATGTGGTGTTCACAATTTCTTTTTCTTTGACCTTAGTCCCATTTTCAGCCGGCCATGTGAGAGCACTCGACACTGGTTTAGCTACATCCAAATATGATTCAGTTGTGTTCTCTCCATATCCGTCCGATCTCGATCATGCAGTCCACATTCGGGCAGTGAATGTAGCACAGCCATTAAATCCATCTCAATTTATGTTGATCTAAGTCGAACATGACATTAGTTAGAACATGTGATAAGAGATTGATTTAACTTTGATACAGTTAAATCATATTGAATAATAGAGATTGATTTTAAACTTTTGTAAACATTTCATGGCGATCATTTTTAAAACTTTTAAAAATGTATTTTTCTAATCTAAGACAAAAAATTATACATCTAATATTAATCCGTATCGTGGTACTATCTTGGAGGAGGACATCCCAAGCAGCTGGATTTCTCAGGTACGCCAAGGTGGCTGTAACAATGACAGGAATACTATTCGTCCACAAGCTGCATCGCAGCAGCCAAAACATGAGAATAGGGGTTTGCAAAATGTTCTCATCCTCCACTGTTATCTTCGATACGATCAAAGGCCGCCCATGGTTTCAAATCACTGTTATCTGCAGGTACAACCTATCCGGGAAAAGAATCAATTAAAAGAAGCCAAAATTTTGGATTCAAATTAGAACATTTTTCCGTTTAGAATAGGAATTTTACATTCTCAGAGTTTTACATTCGTTGGATTGTGTATATTGTTGTTGACTTTAAATTATTTTAGCAAAAAGCTTAAATCTATTGGTGATTTATAATATGGTAAATCCATAGGTGCAACAAAAAAAAAAACACAAGAAGATGAAAGTGAAACCAAACGATTTACTGTGCTTCTTTCCTTGATAACCAGAGGCAGAAGGCAATGTAACAGACGTCCATGCACAAGCATTTGGTTGCTGTCTGAAGCGACTGGGTTCAGAATTTCTGATCTCCTCGCCTTGCCATTTTTACCATCTTGCTGCTGCAGAATAAAAATGACAAAAATGCTTGAATGCATGTGCCTTCACATGAAGCAGCATTAAGGTTGGCTCTGAGTTGTGTGGGCTCCTGTCGAGTCTTCCCCTTTCTTTGCCATGTTCTCGCGACAAGATTGGCGTGTCCTTGGACCGACTGTGACTAGTCGTTTAGCTTGTATTTTGTGGAAACAAGTGAGCATTGTTCAGCACTGCTCTCATTTGTATTCATCCCGCAATTGCACGCCTCAAGTATTTACGATCTGGCACTGATAAGGATCACAGCGAAAGCTTTCGCTTTTGATTCTGACACTGTTATACCCTACCAATGGTTTGAATCATGATTCATTTCATCCGAATGATCATAATATCCAATTTCAGATTGAATCCATCATGTGATTCAATTTCAATTATAGACCAGGAATATGAAGATATACTTGCATTTTACTACATATACATATGATCAGGATGGTTAACTCGCTGCAAGGCTGCAACTCATTGTAGCAGGAGAATTGATTGATTGAGTCCCCTTTTTCTTGGACGTCCCTGTGCATTGCACACGAAGTGGGATGAGCTGGAACCACCTCATGGAGTGCTGAAACTGCATGCCCATTGTAGCAGGTGGTGAGGCCAGTTCCTGTGCCCACACAACACTCCCGTACAAATAATTCATGGATCTTGTTCTCAGGTCTCCATGGCCCCCATCCCACCCCACCCCACCCCTTCCAATGGGTACCTGCGCAGCTCGCAGCATCGATGATGCCTTTTTTTTTTTCAAATTTGAACAGTCATTGAATGGGTTTTCCCAGGTCATAGGATTTAGTTCGATGAGTTCAAGTTTCTGAACTCAAAAATGACTTGTTTTTTAAACGTCTTGCACTGTAGCAATGGATAAATCTCGACAGTATGCATATGCAACGACTAGAAATGTTTTCTCTTTTTAAAACTGGGTTAGAATGCACTAACTTGTTGATCTACAGGCCATAGCTCTAGTTTTCATTCTGAAACGCAAGAACAGATAGATTGGAATGAATCCTTCATTGTGCAGTCTGATATGAAAGAAAACCCCCGTTCTGTAAGGCTTCTACTCCACTAAAAGGTGGTAGCACGGAACCAGTCAGTACAAAAAAGTGAGGTAAAAGAAAGAAGTAAAACTAAAAAGATGAGGATATCAAGGTATCCTACTAACATCAGGAAGGAATGGTACTTGCGAGCTGCCATTTCCATGCTTCCCTTTTGCCGTCACTTGAGAGCTACAGTGCTGAGGAGAAATATGGATAGAAGTAATTGGAGCTGCTGCAGTTGAGAGAAAGAGACCTCATCTTTCTCAGCGTATGTGCAATCATGAAAGGGCATATTAAATTCAAATTCCTTTTGGTTCATGTGTGGAAGTTTGAGAGCACAAATAGGAGAGTAACTGGTGCAGTGTTGTGCTGCTGCAGCTCCTCCTTTTTCACAAGCAAGAAAACATAACACAATCAAGATGGAGGGAAAAGGACCGTTCAGTTCCACTTAGAGCAAAAGAATCCCTCAATACACAACTCGTCTGCCTCTGAAAATAACATCAGGGTTTTTTCAGGTTGAAAGAAAAATAAATATTCAAAATTTGCATGTTGCATGCAAATGTTCTCTCATTCTCTTTCTTCTGAACGCATGATCTCTCCTACTGGCAATAAGTCCACTTGATTAAATTCTTCCCTCAAAAGTGAGACAGATTCCAAGTCCCTAGATGCATTTCCAGGTGACAGCAATTACACAAGAATTTAAGAACAACAGCAGGAAGCAAACTTGGGTAAATGAAAAAAACTACTACCATACGTTACAACAATAACGGGAATAACTGGGAAGACTGATTATTACTGAAGCCAAAGAAAGAGAGAAGAGATGAACCAACATAACGAGAGCGCAGATACAATGGCAGTTGTTTGATCTCGTTTGTCATCACCTTCCTCGAGATACCAAGTAAGCCTGAGATAAAAGGGAAAAAAAGATGATATTTTTAGGCTAACTTGATTGGAGTCTCAAATGATTGGATTTGGAGTCAGCAAGGGAAGGTTGAACTGTGGCTGTTGGTTCTCTTCTTTCGACTCCATCAATGGTGAGAAGCAGAGGGCGGCTTGTCGGAGATGCCGTCGTGCTCTTCTTCGCCCTGGATCCTCGCTGGGATGCGGAACCCGGAGAAGCCGACGCCGGATGCGAACCCAACGCATGACATCGACGGATGCAGAGCCGGGTGCAGCATCTGGTGGTCGTCAGCCGCGGCAGCCGATTCCGGCCAGTCGCGGGCCGAGGGCGAGTTACTGGACTGAAGGGGTCCCCTCTGAGAAAAGAACAGGCCGGGGCCGAGCACCGAGTGCAACGGCGCCGCCTGTCGGGGTGGCGGAAGGCCACTCGCTTCTGCCGCATTCCACGGAACCATGCGCTGGTTCTGTTCGCCCCAGGTAGCCGGTGCTGCGTCGAAGGCAGAATTGGCGGCGCCAGGGAAGAGCGCGCCATGCACAAAAGGAGCAGAGCTGTGGTTATGGTACTGTTGGGTGGACGGCGGATGGTGGAATGCTGGCGCTTCAGGAAAAGACTGGAGAGAGAGGCGGAGGTCCTGAGTGTGGCTACTGGTGCGCGACAAAAGGTCAGGAGGATAGTTCTGGAATCCAATCGTGGTGCTCGACAATGGCGAAGTAGCAGCAGCCATAGGGAAGAAGGACTTGATCGTATCTGCAATTGCGTCGGAATCCAATGAAGGCGGTAGAAAGCTAGTGCTACCGTTGTCGCAGTCGAAGCTAAAAGAAGATGAACCGACTGGATCAGCGGCCTGTATTGCCTTTTTGTTGGAGTCTCCGGTTGGCTGCTCGGGCGATTGGTTGGAAGCTGCCTGTGGGCGGGAGGACGACGACCCAGTGATGGCGGCGGCCTTCGTGGCGGTGGGAGTCCAAGGCGGAAGATTGGCAAGCTCGTCGATGGAAGCCTTGGCGTTCTTCATGAGCCAGTCCACGGCCTTGCTGGGGCGGTCGTATCCGAGGCGGTCCTGGACGTCGTAGAATTGGATGGCGGTGTGGGCCGCTAGGCGGACGCGGCGGTCGCGGGGACCCTTGGCCGTGCAGACCTTGCTGTGGCGGTCCTTTCTCCCCGTGGGCCGTACAATGTGGCCGCCCTGGACTTCCACGATCTCCCCGCCGCCGCCTGCGCCACTCAGCCCGTAGCGCGACGGCCGCCGGCGCTGCTGCATCTGTTGTTGCTGATTGTGCAAGGCGAGCTGGTGGAGTCCGAGGCCCTGCATGCAGTGGCCCGACACCATCCTCTCGGAAAGGCGTGCATATTCCGATGAGGCGGCCGTAGCCTCCGGCGGCGAAGAGTAGTAGGAGCCCGGTCTCAACGTCTGTTGTTGGAATATGGGATGCAGTTGGAAGCCCTGAGGAGACTCCTGTTCTTCAATCTCCTCCTCTCCTCCTCCACCTCCTGCGCTTTCTCTTGGGCTTATTTGGTTGAGAAGGTAATGAGTCCTCCTCGGATCCAGATCCCTGTGCTCCTCTTCCAGTTTTCCTTTGGCCGCAACCGACGGCGCCGCTAGTTGCTGCAGCCGTTCTCAGCCTCCTCCTCCTCCTTCTGCTGCTGGTTTTGGCTGCGCGGTGATAGCTGCTGCACCGCTTGGCCATCCAAGTGGCAGACTCCCATCACAGACCACTGAACACTCCGCAGCTCCTCTCAGTTCCGATCCCAAGGCATGCAAGCAGATCTCCCAGGCTTGAAAATTGCGGTATGTGCTTGTGGAAATGGCCTTCCAGCCCAGCTGAAAGAGATGGAACCGTGGTTTTAAGAGGGGACCTAAGAAGCTCTACAACCAGGTGGAAATCTCATCATCCTTCACATTTTTGCAAGCAGGCACGATTGTGTGAGGGGCAACAGAATGACAAGAAAACATGAATCATGGATGCATCAAGTGGTTTGGGTTTTAGTTGGCAAGGATAGTACAGTAGCTGTAGCTGGAGAGAGAGAGAGGGGGGGAGAGAGAGAGGAGGGAAGGAGGGGGAGGTGAGGTGAGTCTTTTGGGCCTGGGCCTATTGGCAAGGACTTGGTGCCATTGTTGGAGAGAGGATGAAGAATGGATGTTTGTCAAGGAGGGGAAGGAGAGAGAGAGTGGAGAGGAAGGGGCTGGCGCTCGCAGGGACAGACAAGGTTCAGAATTTAAAGATCCTAGTGATCTAAGTGGCCCACCAGGCCACCACCCTTAATATCTCAAAAATTAATAATAAATAATTCCAACCATAACGACAAAGAAAGCAATAGCATCCCTACATTGACAGAATACGAAGATAGCAAATAATAATAATAATAATAATAATAATAATAGCCTTCCCTCCCTCCCTCCCTCTATACATCTCAATGGCATCCCTACACGTCAAGAACATGGAGAGAGAAGGATGGCAATAACCATCCTCATCTCTCTATACATCTTCTCTTACCTATTTCACTCTCTTCACAGTATGCCTTTTTTAGCTTTAGGACAGTGACTCTTGTAACTTTTGGCTTTGCTCATCATCTCCATTAATGATGTCTGTCAAAAGAGAGAGATATCATGCACCCTCCTCCTCCTCCTCCTTCCCTACATCAAAACTCTCTCTTGGTGCAGCCATACTTCCATCCATGGTTCCTATCCCTTCTCATCCTCTCTTGTTTTGCAATTGCAGGTCATACTTTTAGACAAGAATATTAGTTTGTTATGCTTTTCAAAGTAAATGGTTCTTTTTTAAGTAGGAATTGCATTAAAGAAAGTTAAATGTTATTCAGCTTGATTATTCTTATTTTGTATGTGGTTGTGAATTATTTATTTCTGCATGTTAACATTACAACGTTGCCCAAGGGAATAAAAATGGCAGAATACTTCGATATATATACATACGAAAACAGAGGGTGACTTATATTACATATATATTAACCCTCATGGACGTAATGAATCTATCTATGCGTTAAGTAACTTGTTGAAGAAATTTATTAACTTCATATGTGATTTTTAAGAAAAAATTTACACTGTTATATCCATGCTACCTAGATGGAACTTCATTACACAATTTATTATTTACTTCTTTGTGTAATCAAAAGTTCACAAATGTTAATACTTCATTATTTTCTCTGACAAAAAAAAATATATTTAAATGAAGCTCGAAAGGAGTTAAAATTTTGAATGATTTCTGAAACAAGCACTAAACTATATGGAATTATTTATAATTTACTGAGAAATACTTAAACAGAAGTGTCATGTGGCGATGGCGATGGCGATGTACAAGTTAAACCCATTAAACTCATAAAATAAAGGATAAAATAATCAACAAGGTGAGGTATAAGTTAAATCCATTATGAGGTAGGGAACACTAATAATAAAAGATAAAATGAAGGTGTTTCCTACTTCATTATGTTCCCTATTTTTTTTATTATAAAATTTTCATCCAAGGAAAACACTCCTTCAAAGTTTTGTAGGACCAATTTACCCATTGCAGCTTCAAGTCAGATGAAAACTAAAAGAATTTTTTTCACTTCTCAAGCAGCTGCCAACATCACCCTTGACCAGTCACAAAATCAGTCACTCATTCGTATTAATTAGTTATTTTAATATTTTTTCGAAAAATAGTAATCAAAATACTTATTTTAAAAAGTTATTGCTATTCATGTAAAATAAGTAATCACCTAATATAATTTATTTTTTTAATTTTCATTTTATCTTGAACATTCTTCAACTAATATAACAACGTCGAGCTAGCTAACATTTTTTTTTCATTTTATCCTTTCACTCAAAACCTCAAGCTTTAACTATAGTAAATTGATGAAGAAGAGTGGAATATAACATATGATAAAGTGAACTACCATAAGACATATATTTACTCAGTAAACTTTTAAAAGGAATGTTTTGTTTATATTATTATGAAAAATCGTGTAGAAGAAATGTGCTTCCTCCAGCATATTTTTTAGTCCATAGTTACTACTAGGGTTTTTAAATATACCATTGGATAATTTTTTTTTTCTAAATTTGAAGTCCCGGACAAAAAGGGTTTCAAAAAAATAGGGAAAAATCACCCTTGGTATCTGACGGTACATAATTAAAAGTATAGAAAATAATAATAATAATAATAATATTATTATTATTATTATTATTATTATTATTATTATTATTATTATTATTATTATTATTATTATTATTATCACTACAAGAAAAAAGTCAATTACAGATGGTCAAAATCGTCGATATTTTGTCGAAAATCATCAGAAATTATGATTTTCGACGAGGTCGAAAAAATGATCATCGCAAAATGATTTTCGATGATTGAAAAAAACTCATCGGAAGTTTCGACGGTTGTAACCGTCCCAAAAGTCCAGCGGCCGCAACCATTGAAACTTTTGGCGGTCGAGACCATCGAGACTTTTGACGGTCGTCACAATCATCGAAACTTTCGACGATCGTCGCAACCATTGAAACTTTCGGCGGTTGTCGCAATCGTCGAAATTTTTTTATGACCATAACTGTCGCAAAGAATTTTTAAAATATAAAAAAATTACCTCGCCACCAAGTAGCCGATCCGACTGCCCGCGGCAAGATTCGGCCGTCTGGCGCCGATCACGTCGCCGCCGGTCAGATCAGGCCGCTTGGTGACCGGATCAGGCCGCCTGGCAGCTGATCGCACCGCGGCCGGCCAGATCAGAGCGACTGGTGGCTGAACAGGTCAACTGCCGACCGATCATGCCACAGTCGGGCAGATCTGGCCGCTAGGTGGCCTGATCTGGCCAGCTGCCAGCCGATCACGCCGCGACCGGCCAGATTTGGCTGCCAGGCAAGCTAATCTGGCTGGCTGCCAGCCGATCACGCCACAGTCGGCCAGATCTGGCAGTCAGGCTCCTTGATCTAATCGGTCGTCGATCAGTGGATCGGCCACCGGCGGCTAAATCTAGCCACCTAGCGGCCTTTCAGGCCGACTGCGTCGGATCAGAGAAAGGGAGAGTGAGAGATCGGAGAGGAGGGAGCTGGAGATGATGCAGGGAGCCGAGTCGTTACGCCGCTGCCGGAGGGGAGAGGCCGAGAGCCGGAGGGGGAGAGAGAGGGAGTGGAAGTGGGAATGAGAGAGGGAGTGAAAGTGGAGGAAGGAGTGAAAGTTAAATATAAGAAAAATTGACGGAATGGTGGGCGGAAATAAAATTAGAACTACAGACGATTTAGATCATCAAAAGTACCGACGATCCCAACCGTCGGTAATTAAATAAATAAAATATTTCTCATATTATATATTATTATATTTAGGATTATAATATTTAATTATTTTTATAATTACTAACGATTCGGACCGTCGAAAGTTAGTAAATGTAATCATAAAAAATTGATTAAATTACATATTAGACGATATTATATATTATATAATATTTAATTATTTGTAATTACCGACGAACACGACCATCGAAAGTATCGACGGTCCTAACCGTCGGTAATTAATTATATATGAAAATACATATGATTATAATATTTAATTAATTTTTTAATTACTCAAAATTTTCAACGGTCAAGACCGTCGGTAATTAGAATAATAAAATATCTCTTATATTACATATTAGATGACATTATATATTATATAATATTTAATTTTTTTTTAAAGTTACCGACGATCCAGAGCGTCGATATTTCTGACAGTCCAAACCGTCAATATTTCTGACGGTCTAGACCGTCGATATTTTTACGGTCTAAACCATCGTAATAATAAAAATATTACTCACATAATATAATAATTAAATTTTTATTTACCGACGGCTCGTTTTCGACGGATAGAAATTCGTCGCAAGTTGCGATGGACTTTGCGACGGCTCACTACCCGTCGAAACTTTCGACGTTCCTAAATATCAAAAAATAAAATAATAATATGACATATTGCATAATTTATTATTCTTATTTCTGACGGTTGTGACCGTCGAAAATTTCGACGGATACCTATCCGTCGCAAAATCCATCGTAAATTATGACGAATTTCTATTCGTCGAAAATGACCCGTCAGTAAATCCCAATTGTCTTGTGGTGTCTCGTATATAATTTTACTCACATAATAAAACTTGTAATTTATATGTCATAAATAGTAATATTAAAGTATAAATAAGTGATTGATGTCTTTTAATTTTATAAAAAAAATAAAGTTACAAATTTTTTATAACATCAACAAAATCATCCAAAAAATATTGATTTTTTAAAAAAAGTTACTAAAAATAAATTACACAAATAAGACGCGTACCACTCTGGCACTAGTTATCTCATTTGGAAATGGAACGACGATTCCTCCTAAGTTCTTAATGCACAGTTGAATTGACATATTAATTTCCAAATTGTGTTTGGTTAGAGTAGAATTTGATGATGAAGAATAATGTGGTTGATATGATAGAAAAAAGTAGATGTGATGGATGAATTTTTTATGACTTTTGAATTAAAAATAATTATTATGATTATGAAGTATAATTTTATTATTAATTAAAATTAAATTATAAAATAAAAAATTTTATGGGAAAAGTTTAGTTTAAAAATATATTATTAAAAAATAAACCATTATTTTTTAAATTAATTATATAATGAAATATTAAAATTTGTTAATGAAATAATAAGTAATAAATATTATTATATTAATCCCTTATTAAAATTATTTTATATTTATTAAATAATTTATTTTATAAAAGATATGGTGTGAGAGAAAAGAAAAAGAAAATTATTTTTTTTTAAAAAAGAAGAAACTATCACGTCAAACAAAAAGAAAAAGAATATGGTGTGACTCGACGAAATCTCATTTTGGGATGATGTTTGATAGAATCGAATGGAAAGTTCGGTCCCGATTCCACAGATAAGCGTGAAACCTAAAAGTATTTATGGAGTTACCGCTGAAGTGATACACTGAACAGACAAATTATACATGATACTTCGCTCAAACTGTAAACATACTGCGTCGCATATTTTGCATTATTATCAATAATAAATATTAGCAGTTAGCACAAGAATTTATCATTTTCAATGAAATGTTGAGTATGTATTTAAGATATATGTAAGTGCCACCTATCTTTTTTTAACTTAAACTGAATTATATTTTATAGAAATAGCAATATTCGTGAGGCTTCATATTTTTCAGTGAACATGCAATTTTTTTATTACACTAATTATTTTTTAATTATAATATAACTAAAATGTGTAAAAATTAAGTTAAACCTTTTATTTTATTTGTTCTACGTTTAAAATTTTAAAATTTCACGTGTGCTTATTGATACAGAATGTAATGACTTTTATTTTTCTGAACTTGACATGGGTGCAATAAATGTTAAAAAAAGTGCAAATTATTAAGAGTGAAGTGTAAGAGCCCATAATGCCCATTAGAGATTGTTTGAATTGGTTTCTAATGTGGTAACAAGTGAGTAAGGGTAAATACGTCCAAACGAATTATTGGCATTAGAGGCTTTACTCATATGAAAAATATTGAATGAAATCTAGCTATCAATCATGAATAGATTCCCTACAAATTTAACAAAATCCTCTGAATCGCACGCTTGAGAAATCCAGAAACACCTCTTTGTTTTTTATTCTTAAAATAAATAGGGGTATGCTATCATGTGATCATTACAGAAATTTGTTTTGCAGAAAATAAGGTTATCGTTTGTCACTTGATAGCGCTATAATTAACAATCATTTTTTAATTTGCCAGGACCGTCGGTAAAATGGTCAGATCTGTCGAAAATTACGATTTCCGACGGTTCTTTCGACGGACAATGATCGTGCGAAAAAGGGGCGTCGCAAATATTTTGCGACGGTTTCTTCTGAACCGTCGGTATTACAGACGGTCTAGCTGGCGGGCGCGACAGTCGAACGTTAAATATCGACGGGGCGAACCGTCAATATTATCGACGGTTAGGACCGCCGATATATATCGACGGTTTGAACCAACAATAGTATTGACAGTTCGAGCCGTCGATATTTATCGGTGGCTTAAACCGTCGATAGTATCGGCGGTTCGTGCCGTCGATATCTATCGGCGGCTTGAACCGTGGATACTATCGACGGTTTTAACCGTCGATATATATCGGCGGCTTGAACCGTCGATAGTATCGACGGTTAAAACCGTCGACAATCTTGTATCGACGATTTTACTCGTGGGCTACGACCGTCGATAATTGTGTACCGACGGATATAACCGTCGGTAAGTATCGAAAAAATCCGCTGAAAATTGCAATATTTCAGCTGTTTCCGACGGTCAGGACCGTCGGAAACATAAAAAAACTTAAAAAAAAATAGTGAATTCACAGATAATACAACACATTTGATCCATAATGGAACGACATAACGTAATTCACAGATAATTCACATCACATCACAGATTCAATTACATCACATCACAGATAGTTCAATTCGGCATAACGTAATCCAAACATGAAACGTAATCCATAATGTATTCCATAATTCACAGATTCAATAACGTAATCCATAATGGAACGAGATAATGGAACGGCACAATTAATTCACATAATCCAAACATGAAACAAATTGAACATCACATGAATTCACAAATTGAACGGCATAACGTCTTCGTCACGACGAAGAGCTGAAGTTCAATTCGCATATCGTCTTCGTCGCAAAACATCACTGCACAAAATTGAAATAGAGTAAAAGTTATAACATATGAAAATGCAAAAAAAACATGAATTCAGTTTTGAATTCAGTGTTGAAGAGCAAAATCAAAATCTAATTGAATCTAAAATCTAAAATATAAAAACATAATTTGAATTTAACATCAACATAATTTGATAAATTCAATAAAAGATGCGTAAACTAACAAACTAACGCCGAATCTCAAAATTGAAGCAAAATCGAGCATAATCATCCAAAATAATAGAAAGAGGCATATGACTTTTAATCATCATTACCATTTAAATCCAAAATGCCAAAGTTATCATTAAAATAAGGTTGCTAAGTTTTTTTCCTATGATTTCATGCGGTGATCAGGAAGTATGTTGAAGTTTATACTAAGTACTGGCATTTACATGATCCAACTGTCTGCACTCCATTTCCGGTGAAAATTTTGAAAGTCTACAGATCTAACTGGAAGGGATGAAGAGTAAAATCTAAGTTAGTACCCATGTTGATGTCAAAGTGCATATGAATCTAATGAGTACAATGAATCATCAGATTAAAGCAAATTCCAAATATAATTATGTATTATATATGAATCTACCTCGGCGTCGTCGTCATTCAATTCGCCACGCATGAAGGCACGCATCGTTTTCTTCATTTCAAGCATGTTACGACGTTCACGTTCTTCGAATTCCTTTCTGACCTCTTCCTTAATCTTGATGGTCACCTGATCCATAATTTCTTGCATACTAGAAGGAGATGAACATGAAGTACTTCGTCGACCATATCCAATATCTGTATCACTCACAGAAGATCCAAGTCCGTAAATGCGACCCTTCTTCACGCCGACGTGATCCGTCCAAAGTTGTCTTGGGATCAACGGTGTGGTCCCCTCCTGCGTGGCTTGCGTAATATGATCAACTTCTTTTGTTTTATAAGACTCCTGAAATATAAAGAAAATAATTAACTACAAACGCTAGGTGATCGACTTCAAAGTTTTGTTAATTAATTATTAACTTGCAATTTAGAAAAAAGTAAAGGCACAAAAATTTACATACATATGTCTCCCGGGTATAATTCGAGACCCATTCTTTGTTCTTCTTCTGATGGGTTCGGAGAAATATTTCGTCCTGAGTAGGTGGTCTACCCGTCTCTTTCTCCTGCAATGAGATAATATTTTAAAATTTGCAAATTACTTACCATTTTCTTAAAGTATAATATTTCGTCCTGAGTTCGTAGAAAGACCTTACCATTTTCTTAGCAATCGTGCTCGTGGATAGACATCCGCCCGAATGCAAGCACGCTCCCTGGTCGGACTCTCGATGGTTTTTGCTTTTTCGCATTTCACTTTGTACTTCTCGGTGGACCACTTTCCTAGCAAATCAATCCAAACGGCCTCGGGGATCCAATTGGGTCGTTCTCCGTCAGCTCGAGCTTCAGAAAGCATCGCGGACAATCTCTTTGAGCACCGAGAGTTAAAACCTTCCACATTTTTTCCGTATGCTCGGGCTCCCACCACACATCAGCCTGTAAGTGTTTAAAAATAATTAATGTATTACGAAGAAAAATATTAATGATGATGTTGGCTTCTAATGATATCTGAAATTCATTAAATAACATCTGTCTCGTGGCATAAGGAACTTCCCTCCATGTAAGTCACGCTTCAGTATACCTATGTCGCAACACTTTAGTAACTGCTGCAGTCGCTAGTTTCGACGGTACAAATCTGGAAGGACACAGAATTATAAAATGTCATGGCTGAATCAAAGTATGAATAAAGATTCGATATACATAAAATAACACTTACCCTAAATTCCCATCTAGCTGCACGTATGCTTTGTAAACACGATTTGACAAAGCCTGGTCCGAGTCTTCCACGGAACAATGAGCTCTGACGGGTTGTTGTGGCAATTGTGTATCCAAGTCCGCAATATCAGCGTGAGAGGAAGGACCCGGCGGAGAAGAACGTTCTATTATGCGAATGCCCGAGGCTGATCTAGGAGCTGACGGAGGAGAAGAACGCTCTGTTATGCGAATGCCCGTTACTGATATAGGAGCAGACGGAGTACTGAGAGCTCTAGGGACGACCGACTCCTTTCCTTTGTTTTTACTTTTAACAAATCGATACATCTGCATAGTACAAAATTTATTACAAGTCAAATTCACAATTGATAAAAAATTCAAATGTCACAACGTCTCGACCTGACTATGTTCGGCTACGTCTTGTGTTGCATCTTGAGGAACGGAATTGTACGTATAACTCGAGAACCAATTCCTAATATCCGGAGGCGCTTATAAAAAATAAACAAATTAATTCGAATAAGCTTTTGCGAATGACTTCTTCTGATCATTATTTCAAACACTCACGAGATGGTAGCGAATATAAGAATGCATCGTCCGCGTCAGGCATCCATTGATCCGATTGTTTGTCCACATGCATCGCTAACGCCTCAAACAAAATGAATATGAGTCGTAAATGAACAATCAATAAGATGACAACATTCGTAATAAAATATCCTAGTCGTAAGGTAAAAAAAATTGATAATTCGTGTCGACAAGTAAAGACACATTTACTCATCATCTGAATTTTCACATGACTGGTACCCGTCATCATCATCATCATCAGAAGTCGTCGTAGTTTCAAATTCATCTTCGTCCGAATCATTTTCATCATTTTGTATGTCGACGTTATCGAAGTCTTCAAATACGTGTTCTGAATCCTGTAGATCATCGACTAATTCGGTGTCGACAATAGGGGCCACAGACGTCTGCGAGTCATCTTGAAAGGCACATTGCAATGCACCATCAACTTCTATCCTGCTTCTTGCCTTCGTCTTTATTACAACCCACCATTGTGATTTGTCCCTGGTCTTCTCCGGATATGGCACATAATATACTTGTCTTGTAGAAGATGGAATAATGAAAGGATTAAAACGATCATAACACCTATTGTGACGTATTTCAACTATTTTGAAATCTTTGTGAACTCGCATCCCTCTCCTTTCCTTTGGATCAAACCAATTATACTCAAATAATGTGTCTTTATTACCTCCAGTATATTGCAGCTGAATAATGTCTTTGAGAACACCGTAGTAGTCACGCTCATTTCCTCCGTCCGTGGATCCCATGACACATACTCCACTGTTCGCGGTTTTCTTCCCGATCGACCAAGTTTCAGTGTGAAACTTATAACCATTCACAAAATACACCGCCCAACTTTTCACCTCTCGAGCCGGTCCCCATGCCAAATTATGGAGACCAGACGCTGTGCCGGTATTGAGAACCGAATATGAAAATAAATGAGTATAGTAGATGCTGAAGACATCAAATTGTTTAGAATATTTTGATAATTACCTGTTCCTTAAACTACGGTGCGAAATCATTCTCGATTCTATCTTGTACATGTTCTTCAGGGACAATGTAGTATTGCAAGAAAGCACTACATACGAAGTGATGGCTAAATCAAAATGGTGTTTGGGAAGACGTTAAACAAAAGAACGCATGGATATTAAACTTACTTAATGTAGCCTTGCACCTCCGGCGTGTTTAGAAGGACATGATTCGTGGCAGACTTGAATTCTGCATCACTGAGCCATCTACTCCTTGGCTTCCCAAAATGTCATCCTAACTGATTGAAGAGCGACAAAGATGCCACATCAGACTGTTCTTTTGGAACTTCATCATTTCGACGGACTCTGGTCCTCGCACACTTAACATGGGACTCGAAGTAGTAAGAACAGAAGTATGAAATCTCCTGAATCATATACGTTTCACAAATGGATCCTTCGACATGTGCTTTGTTCTTAATCGTCCTTTTTATTTGATTGAGATATCTTTCAAAAGGATACATCCACCTTTATTGTACTGGTCCACCTACCCTTGCCTCATATGGCAGATGAATAGGTAAGTGCTCCATGGAATCAAAGAATCCCGGTGGAAATATTTGTTCCAACTTACATAATGTTATCGAAATATTACGTTCCAATTGGTTCATATTTTCCACCGTTAATGTTGTAGAACATAATTCTTTGAAGAATTGACTCAACTCCGTTATCGGCTTCCAAATCTTATCCGGGAGTGAAGAAAAAGCAGTAGGAAGCAAAGTTTTCATGAATATGTGGCAGTCGTGACTTTTCATGCCAAATAAATGCAAGTTATTCATGTCCACACATCGGGTCAGATTTGATGCATAACCATCCGGCATTCTCAGCTCTTGGATCCAACGACACACTTGGGTCTTCTGCTCCTTAGTGAGAACATAACTTACTTTTGGTTTAGATAATCTTCCGTTAGGTAAAGTCACTAAGTGCAACTCTGACCTTCGACAGTACTCCAAATCTAGTCTCGCCTTGAGGTTGTCCTTTGTTTTACCCTTAATGTCCATTACAGTGTTGAATACATTTTCAAACACATTTCTCTCAATGTGCATGACGTCCAAGTTATGATGTATCAAACAATCAAACCAATAAGTAAATCCCAGAATATACTTCGTTTGGTCCAATTATGACAAACAACATACTCATTGTATGTGATATTTGGGTCGTCGACAATTCTGCATAAAGCATTGACAATGCGACGTAATTGAGCTCCTGAGCGTTTGACCGGAGGCATGTCTTCTACAACCCTATTCCGTCGAAATGCATTTCGGTTATTTCTGTACGGATGATCAGCTGTAAGAAACCGTCTATGGCAATCAAACGAAGTATTTTTACCTCCATTTCTCAAAGTGAACGCATCTGAGTGTTCCATGCAAGATGGATAAGCTAATTTCCCTGCAGTCATCCAACCAGACAATATCTCGTAGGCTGTAAAGTTATTCATGTCCACAATAAGACAGCTCTCAATGTGAAATTTTGTTTGGACGACACATCATAAGCGACGACACCATCCCACAGTTCTTTTAGCTCGTCTATTAGAGGCTGTAAATACACGTCTATCCTCTGTTTAGGACTCTGAGGACCAGGAATAATGCATGTCAAAAACATATAAGGTGCGGACATACAAATCCCAGGTGGCAAATTATAAGGTGTTATTGTTACCGGCCAACATGAATAAGAAACTGAAGTCTGACCATATGGTGTAAAATAGCATAATCCGAGCCTTATGTTCCTTTGGTCCCTAGCAAAATCAGGATGCTTACGATCAAAATGTTTCCACGCTTCACCATCCGATGGGTGAAGCATGACACCTTCAGAAGTATTATGTTGTGCATGCCACTTCATCTGCAACGCTGACCCTATAGACGAGTATAGTCTTTTAAGCCTTGGAATAAGAGGCAAATAATGCATTCTTTTCACAACGACTTGAGACTTGTTAGTCACTCTATATCGTTCGGACCCACAAAACTTGCATTCATTTAGATTGATGTTATCGCCGTAATATAACATACAACCATCACGACAACAATCTATTTTAGTTGAGCCAAGACCAAGTTTACTGACCAATCTTTTTATCCTATAAAATTTTTCAGGAATATGAGCCCCAGTTGGTGTGACCTCTTTTAAAATATCTAGAAATGCATCAAAACATGCTTGTGAAATATTGTGGTCGGCTTTCAGATTCAACAATCTAACAGCAAGTGATAGTTCCGAATGACTTTCACACCCAGGCCATAAGGGTTGGCTCAATGCGTTTAGTAAGTCATAAATATCTCTTGCTTCTGGATTTGGTGCCTCTTCATTCTGCTCAAATCTAATATTGCCATACTCAGTTGCAGCTGCGTCATAAACAGACTGTTCATATTGCGAAGCAAATGTTGGTTCAGGATCCACTAAATGAAGACCTGGATTTGGGACGCTTGTCGAAGGCGCTCCTTCGCCTAAATCATCACATTCCCAATAATTTACCCTTTCTATATAAGTGAACTTTAACAGGCTCTATCGTCTGTAACTTTGTGCTAGCACATTTCAAACAAGGACACCTAATTGTTCCCTTCCGCTGAAATTGTAAAGATTGACAAGCCACAGTAACATAATAGTCAACGCCATCTATAAATTCTTGTGTCAAGCCTCTACGACCAGGATTATTTCTTTTGTACATCCATCGACGATCGTTCAAGTATGACATAATGACTGCATTATTTGCAAATCATAAAAAATTTCAGTGATACAAAATTGTATAAGGAAAGAAAAAAGTTTATGAAACAACT
Source organism: Pontederia crassipes (assembly GCA_030549335.1). Classification (NCBI taxonomy): domain Eukaryota; kingdom Viridiplantae; phylum Streptophyta; class Magnoliopsida; order Commelinales; family Pontederiaceae; genus Pontederia; species Pontederia crassipes. The sequence goes on from CM060188.1 coordinate 53,103,141, forward strand.
GAGAAAGAACAGATTGTTTAGCTAATGTTTACTAATCATACTGCTAGGTATAGAGATAGCATATAATAAGTATATATAACATAATTATCCTTTTTCTTCCTCATCGGCGTGCAAGCTCGCACAAGGGAGCGTTGACACTAGAGACGAGCTCACACTAGGGCCTTGCTTGCAGCTGATCAATTGAATTCTGGAAGAAGTGAAACAAGTTAAAAGTTCCTACTAAAAATAGAGGACTTTTTTTTTTCTTTCCCTTCCTCCTCCTCCTGTTTTGTTCTTAGCTAAAGAAATGAATCCCTCTCTCCATATCTCAGATCAAATTTTTTTTTTGCATGCCAGGTTTCGGTGTTCTGAAACCAGCGGGAGCAGGTGGTATGCATGCACTGATCTGATGACGGCGATGGTTTCTCCATCACGAGTGAAAAATCTACGATTAAAAAGAGATAATATATACCATCATGATAATTAAGAAGGCTGTTTTGAAAAGAAAAAAGAGACTAGTATAATGTTTTAACATAATTACCTAAGAACTTTAAGAAGCTCCTTAAATCTTAATTAATTATTTATGAAGCTGTAATTGTCATTATGCACGCCCACAAATTAATTGGGGGATCTATCCTACCAATCTAATGGACAAAACTATGGGCATTATATAACAAACACACTGGGAAATTAACTGTGTGCAAACAAGATATGCAATTTATATCCTGATGAAGATGAAGGTGATTCTTCCTTTTTCTGATATATGTGCCTCGAATGAGCCTTCTCCCTAAACAGTGGGCAAGCAATTTGTTCACAATAAAAGTTACTTACACCCATAGATTGGTTTAATCCTTGAAAGTTGAAACCTATATATATAAAAAGAAGGAAAAATTAACTTGTTTGTTTGTTTAAATCTGATATTTCAAGAATTACAAAATCACTACGTTTGCCACATATATATTTAGACCTCAATTTGTAGATCTGATTTTGTATCTGTTCTTAGTTAATTTGGTTTACAACTAATACAAGCCCTATATATATAGTTTATTTAGAATAGAAAATAAAAATTTTGACTCCATTTTGGGAACTCCGACCACGGAAGGCTTCACCATTAATTTCAATTGTTTTGAGTAAAGAAAGAAAGATTCTTGACACGCCGCGCGCGGAGGGCGGCCGGATCTTGCAGCTGCCGCGCAAGGGCGGCCGGATCTAGCCGCTGCCGCGCAAGGGCGGCCGGATCTGGCCGCCGCGCGCGGAGGGCGGCCGGATCTGGCCGATCCAGCTGCCATTCGCGCGCGGCGGCCGGATCTGGCCGCCGCACAGAAGGCGGCCGGATTTGGCCGCCGGAGAGACAAATTATATATCCAAGGAGGGCGGGGATCGGACCTACCTGCGTTGGAGATTCCAGTCGGCGGCGGAAGTTTCGGGCGGGAGGTGGTCGACGGCCGGACGAACAGCGGACGAAACGTGTGGCGGCCGGACGAACGTTCAAAATGTTCAAAGTAAGAGTGCGGTCGGGTTTTTATATAACCACTTTTCGACGGTCGAATCCGTCGCAACATAGGTAAATATAATATTATATTAATTCGCATTTCGACGGCTCGAATCCGCTGGAAAAACCGTCGATAGTTTCGACGGTTATTCAAACAGTCAAAATATCGACGGTTTTAGCCGTCGATTCTCATAATAATAAATTTTCAAAACATCAACAGATCCATAGTTTGTGTAAATTATAAATTTCCATTTTCGACGGTTGAGGCCGTCGAAAAAAATTAAGCTAGAATATTTTATTTAAATACTATCGACGGTTATGACCGCCGAAATATCGACGGTTGCTTTGAACATCGCAAATTTCGACGGTCAAAACCGTCGATAAGTTCAATAATTGTACGCAACCAGTGTTGAAATTTTTCGACGGTTCAGACCGCTGGAAGTTTCGACGGTTAGATAAACCGCCGAAATTATCGACGGTCATAACCGTCGAAGTATAAATATTTTCGACGAAATCTTCCGACGAATTTAGCACCGTCGAAAGTTTAGACGGCTAAAACCGTCGAAAATTATCCGACGAAAATATCGACGGTTTGGAAGATCCGCCAAAAAAACCGTCAATATTTTAGACGGATGTCGGACCGTCGAAAATGGATCGTCGGAAATACGACTTTTTCTTGTAGTGTATATATATATATATATAATATCTTCTTTAATTTTAGGAACGTAAAAAAAATCTCGACCAACTCAAAAAATTTATCCAATAAAAAAATTGAATTGAAAAAATAAAACTTAAGAGTCCGAATATAATTTATGATGATTTTCTTGTAAATTAGAACTCATGGAGCATTTTTTATTTATAATTTATCTTTTTTTAGTTCTCCATCTTAAAAAAATAGTATAGGCCCATGGAGCATTTTTTATTTATAATTTATTTATGTATTTAATTTCATAAATTATCTTTTTTTATTATATTTGTAATACTTTTCTATCATGGAACTTTAATTTAGTAATTTTTAAAATATTAGTAATATATTTTATATTTAAATATAATTAAATATTTTTTTATTAATTTTTATCTCATTATATATATTTTAAAATATAATAATATAAAAGTAGGACTCCAAAAAAAATCATTCAAAAAATTGATTCGCTAGAAAGTATTTTTATTTTTATAATATTAATTTAAAAAATTGATTCAAAAATTAGCGAATGATTATTTGGACCGATAATTCAACCTGTCCGAAGTACTCTCACCTTTTAGTTAACTCCTGGCGACAAATGGGCACAAGTAAGTAAACGCTGGATTCGGGAAACAAAGTTCCCTTTCTAGTTTCTTCACAGGCCAATAAGCTTAGGATATTCATGGTCAAGTTGGACATCGTCGGTGAACAAATTAGGAATATGAAAGGAGACAAATTTGATTTAACACGATATGAATGACATTTTTCTATTTTTTTAGTTGAAATTTACTATAAAGGAATTATTCTTGACTCTTGAGTTTAAATTTCACCTATAAAAAGTTATATGTTCTTTTGTTTTTTTTTTTATTTTTGTCTATCTTTTCCTTTCTTTCTGTTAATCTATTGGGCTTTCTTTTCAACTTAAAAAAATTCTATAAATTAATATTTAAAAATATTCAATTTTTACAAATTTTTATACAAATTTCATCACAGTAGAACATGTTTATACCATTTTAATACAATTTATTATTCGTTAAGTGTTTTTTCCTTAAATATAAAAAACAAAAATTAATGGGTTCCTTTCATATTATCGTCGGTCTTTGATTTCTATCTTGGTTATGTGGACAGTTGACCTCCCATTAATGCAAGAATTTAATGTACATACGATCTACTTAGATTTCAAACTATTTATATTAAGTATTATTGGATCGGAACACAATGGTGAATGTAAAAAAAAAAATACCAAAATCACAAATTTGAATAAAAAGGATATCACGATTCGTCAATATTAAGTTCAATCATATTTGATAGAAATAATGTAATCCTACAACCAATTTGTCCGTTGATTGGGAAAAAAAATTCAATCATATTTATCTCACCTTCTATTTAATATAAATTCAATCATATTTTTACCCATTTTTTTATTCACTCACTACTTATAATTGAAATTGGTTTACAGTACTCGGTAGGAATTTTTTTTTTCAAAATTTAATTTATTATAATTTTTTATATTTAATTCTAAATTATAAATGGAAAACCGTCAGAGATACACCGTCGAGAATGATGTAGCAGAACGCATGGACATAACTCTTCTAGAGAGGGCACGGTGCATGCTCTCTAATTCTGATCTGAACAAGTCATTCTGAGCTGAGGCTATTAGCACAACATGCTATCTTGTCAATCGGAGTCCCGCAACCACTATCAATCTAAAAACTTATATTGAAGTATGGTCAAGAAATCCTGTTGATTATACTAATTTGAAAATATTTGGTTGTCCAGCATATTATCATGTTAACGAAGAAAAGCTAAAACCAAGGGCCAAAGAAGAAGTTTTTGTGGGATATGGTGCTGATGTAAAAGGTTTTAGAATTTGGTCTCCCTCAGAGCAAAAGGTTATTCATAGTAGAAATATATTCTTTGATGAGATGTCTATGCTCAAGCAGAAATCAAATATTTCAATTCAGCAGAAGAGGGTTGTCAACAAACAGATGGAGTTTAGATTAATTCCAATTCAGAATGGACCAGAAGAATCTCAGAACAACTAGAATCTAAGGAGCAAGCAGAAGAAGTAATGACAAGTTTAGCTGCAAGACATGCTCGCAGGCAAGTATGTCCTCCTAAGCGTTATAGCTTTGAGGACATAATTACATATGCATTCCAAGTAGTTGAAAAGGTGGAATCGCGAGATCAAGTTACAAGAATGCTATCGCATGTGCAGAATCAGAATTGCAACTGGCGGCGGCAGAGAGTGTTAGATATCTGATTGTAGGATTCAATTCAAGGTGGAGATTTGTTAATTATATCCGACCAAAACCAAATATTCATTTTAAAGTATTAATTATAGTTAAAATATTGTTTTTAATTTTAAATAATATTTCTTAGTTTTCTACTCTCCACTGTCGGTAGATTGAGTATTATTATGGATTTAAATCATTTTGATCAAAATGGATATGAACTTTATTAGGTTAATAGTGTCTTAACATTGAATATAAAAATTATAATATGTGATAATATGTTATTTTGATATAGTAATTACTTTGATATAAAAAAAATTTGAGTTTGATTTTAAAATTTTGTAAAATATGGTTATATATTTAATTTGTTTTAAATTATTATGATGTTCAAATTAGTGTTGTGATTCAATTTAAGATTGTCTAGGTTAATTTTTTTTATCATAAAAACTTTTAGGGTCTTATTTATGGTTTAAAAGTCATAAAAAAGTATAAGTCAATTTTTTGCGTGAACAAGTCATCTAACTCTGACATAAGATCATAGGTAGTAAAAGGAATTCTAGAAAATAACTCGGTGGAAAATAAATTATTTAAATGTGATTTAAGAAAATCCTATATATCATGTCTTTTTAACGGTCTCGTAGTTTAAGCAAGAAATTTATACAAAATGAGCAGCCGCTATTTGTAAACATTTAACGTAACCTATATATGCAACGCTCAGACGGTTCTGAAAAGAAAAAGATGATAAAATATGAAAACCGAATAGAAGGACAGATAGAAAGAGAGATAAGATGAAAAGATAAAAAGAAATTTAGTTAAAAAGGTTTTTCTTTAATTTTTTGTTCAATTTTGACTCGAACTCCTCTCTTATAAAGTTGTTACCCCTTCCTCAGTTATTTTGCCCATCATGCTTGCTCTCCCCCTTAAGTTCTCTTTATCTCCCATTCTCTCCCACGAAATTTGACAGCGCCCCAAAGATGAATAAAAAGGAACGACAACCATAGGGTTGAGGGAACGAACCATGTAAGAGGAAGAAGAAGATGAGGAAGATGAAGAAGAGAAAGGATGTGAGGTTTGATGTGAATTTTACAATGTATGTAATTATGATAGAATCATCATAGAATTTTGATTTTAGTATTGAAGCATGATATTAATAGTTATAACTAATACTTAGACATTGACATATGAATTATGATGATAGATAATGTTGACAATCGTTGTAAAGATGACAGAAGAAAAAGCACCGTTCATGCAATTTTTTCGCATGATGGAACACGACCCGGGTTCACTATTGGTCCAAAGACTACATTCTAAGTATTTTGATGATAGTAAATAAGAAAAATGATGTACTGTCGATATTTGAAGTGTTAGTTTGAATAGGATAATTATTTTTCGAAAGAAAAGGTCATCCTATGATTTCTGCAGACAAAACGAATGATCGAAATATTTTTGGACGTCCGCTAAAGAAATAATGGATGACCGAAACAGATGTCGAATGACCGCAGATGTTCGAGAAATCGATATTTTTAAATCGGACGATCGAATGTTTCAGACGATCATTCTAGATGTCAAGTTCAAAAGACAGCATATGAGACAGATGACTGAAAAGCTTCTACAATGACCGCTAATGTTTGAGAAATCAGCAATTTTTAAATTAGAATGTTTCGAACGATAGTTCTGGGTGAAGTTCAAAAGACAACATATGAAACAGACGACCAAAAAGCTACCACAATAATCGCAGATGTTCGAGAAATTGACATTTTTAAATAGGACGACCGAAAGAGTCTTAGACGACCATTCTGGACGTCAAGTTCAAAAGACTAGCATGAGACGGATGACCAAAAAGTTGTCACAACGACTGTAGAACTTCAAGAAATTAATATTTTTTAAACAGACGATCGAATTAGTTGTGGACGATCATTCTGGCCAGCAAAGACAATGACAACGACTATTTCTTTATGGACTACTACGCAGAAAAGACAAATGGTAATGACTATTTTTCTACACAAAGCGGACGACTGAAACATTATCGGTCTACCACTAAACATATGATAAAAGGCACAACAGCTAGTTCCTATGTCAAACGGACGCCCAAAATCAAAACAGACCCGCTTCAGAAGTGACAACACAAATTTAACTTTTCCAAAAGTTTTTTTGCAATGGCCATATTTTTAAGAGAAACTTATAAAAAGATATTTTAAATACTTAAAGAAGATTATCCAAGCAAGAGAAATTACTCTATAGCACTCGTCAAATCTAAAACATTTTCTATAGCTTAATTTTGCAAATCATCATTTCCCTCTTCTAGTTGCTAAGTGTGAGCATTCTTTGTAAGAAGAGAGAATTTGAGGAAATTATTGTGTTCTTGGTTAGTGAATTTGAGGGCTCTTTATAAGAAGAGATGTGCCTTATCTCTTGAGCAACGAAGAAAATGATCTGGTGTAGAAAAAGTTATTCTCTCCCTAAAGAAGAGAGAAAATTAGTGAATCTCCGATGGTCTCGAGATCGAGAAATCAGAACGGAGACGTAGGCCAAGGAGTTGGGCCAAACCTCTTCAACACAATGTGCTTTCTTGAGTTTGACCTTTCTTATTTGCTTTCTTATTAAGTTACACTTTCTTGCGATCGTTTTCTAAAACCATGTTTTGCATTTTCGGTTATAATTTTTATACACCAATTCAACCTCCCCCCTCTTAGTGTTTTCGATCCTACAATTGGTATTAGAGTCAAGTTGTTCTTATTTTCAAATTTAAACATCTTCTGAGCTATCACATCAAATTGTTTTAGTTTGGGTGAAGGTCAATTCACAAATTCTCCTCCACTTTTTAGTGCTTCAAATTTTGTCTAATGAAAAATCAAAATGCAAATTTGTGTATGTTCTATTGATATTGACATTTGGGATATAATAAAAAATGGATTTGATTTGCGTGAAAAATCACCTTTAAAATATATCGAAGGTGAGAGATTACTTAAAGTTAGATTGGAAAGCAAAAAATCATTTTTTTTGTGCTATGGATGCAATGGAATTTAATCATATTTCTAGCTGTTAAAGTGCTTATGAAATATAAAGAAAAATCATCATTACACATGAAGGTACCGATAAGGTCAAGGAGTATAGACTAAACATTTTGAATCATCAATATGATTCCTTCAAGATGCATAAAAATGAATGCATATGAAATGATTATATATTTTAATAATATTATGAACGACTTAGCTTTCGTTGGACGAGCCACGAACTAATACTCAAAAATGAAGAAGTTTCTCATATCCCTTTATTTCAAGTGGAACATGAAGAGAATCGTGATTGAAGAGAAGGGCTTAAATATGTTAAACTTTGATGATCTCATGGGATATCTCTTGACCTATGAAATTGGAATTAAGAAGATGAAGAAACAAGTGTTTCTAAAAAGAAGATCTTGACTTTGAAAGCAAGAATGGATGAAAGCAAAATGAATGAAGAACATAAAGATTTAGATGAAAAAAGCTAGCCTTGTATGTCAAGAAGCTTGACAAATATCTTAAATTTGTCAAGCAAAATAAGAAGAATGGATTCGTTAAGAAAAGATCATTGACAAGCAAAAATCAAGTAACTTGCTTTGAATGTAAGAAAGTTGGATACTATAAGAATAAGTGTCTAAATCTAGCTAAGAAAGAAAAGGAGGGAGAAAACTCAAAAAAGAAAAAGAAAGCTTTTCAAGTCACTTGAAATATGGAAGCGAAGATGAAGAGAATGACTCCAACATCTCTTCGAGTGATGATGAAGAAGCTTACATATGTCTAGTGGTATCATCTAACTCATTCGAATCTAGTGATAGCAAATTTTTTAATATGCATGATGAGTTTAGAAATCTTATAAATAGATTAGATGCCTTAAAAAGAAATATGATGTGTTGAAAATAGAATTTGAAATTTTAAAAAATGAACATGATTCCAAAGTATGTGAAAATTGTAACTTACTAGATGATGAGAACTCTAACGATTGAAGCATCAAAAATGGAAAATAATACTTTGAAATTATCTTGTGAAAAAAAATTTGTAGTGTTGAATCTTTGAAAAATGAAAATCATATTTTAAAAAATAAACTTGAAAAGCTTACAAATGGTGAAAAATACTAGATGCAATGTGACCTTTTAATAAAAACGGACTCGGTTTTAACTTATTTGATACTAAGAAGGATAAAAGGATTCTATTAATTAGAGTATCACAAAATCATCATGCAAAATAATGTATCACTTTTTTCATTGTGGCTATAAAGGATATTATTCTTATGAATGCAAAATTAGAAAAGGAATAAATAGTGGTATGAAGAAGATCTGGGTCTCCGAAAGGATCATCTCTAACCAAAATGGACCCAAACAAATTTGGGTACCAAAAGGATGAGAATATTAATGTCTTTCTTGTAGGGAGATCCAAAGGACAATGCAGGTAAATGGTACTGAATAGTGGATGCTCAAGACATATAACTAGTGACCCATCAAATTTCATTACTTTGGAAAAGAAAAATAAAGGAAAAGTCACCTTTGACAAAGGAAGAGTAATCAATATAAGTAATGTTGGTAAGAATGATAAATTATATTTGGAGAATGTTTGATTAGTTGAAAACTTAAAACATAACTTGATTAACATAAGTTAATTATGTGATAAGAACTATTTAGTAAAATTTGAAAAGAACAAATGTTTGGTTCTACATGAAAATAAGGAGGTTGTACATATGGGTTTTAGATACAATAATGTATATAAAATTGATTTCAAAACTTGAAAAATGAAAAATGTCTTGGTGTTATGCATGATGATATAAACCTACGGCATAGAAGACTAGGATATGCAAATTTTAAGTTAAATGAATTTTCAAGTCATGAATTAATTAGAGGTTTGCCCAAAATTAAATTTGAGAAAAACAATATTTGTAACTCATGTTTTAAAGGTAAACAAATCAAAAGCTCTTTTAAATTGAAAGATATTATTAGTACACATAAGTCTCTAGAGCTTTTGCATCTTGACTTATTTGGACCTATTGATGTAGTAAGTTTAGGAGAAAAGAGATATGCATTTGTGATTATTGATGACTTCTCACATTTTATTTGGACTATCTTTCTTGCAAGTAAAAATGAAACTATAAGTTTGTTTTCTAAATTTGTAAAAAGAATACAAAATGAACTTGAACTTAAAATTGCAAAAATTAGGAGTGATGAAGGAGGTGAAGTTGAAAATCACAAATTTGAATTATTTTGTGAAGAAAATAAAATTACACATAAATTTTCTACTCTAGAACATCTCAACAAAATGGAGTGGTAGAAAAAAAAGTAGAAATATTCAACAAATGGCTAGGATAATGTTAACTGAGAGTAATTTGGCTAAATATTATAAGTAATATAAATGTAGGTATAAGGACTTAACATTCCTTAAAACAATTGTAGGCTTTTTTGACATTTTTTTGTACAAATTGAACCTAGTAATATTGATGAGGCTTTAAATGATTCAAATTGGATAAATGTTATGCATGAAGAATTAAATAATTTTGAAAGAAATCACGTTTAGAAGCTTGCAGAAAAACCAAAATATTATCTCATAATTTGTACTGAATGGGTTTTTAGAAATAAACTAGATGAAAATAGTAGCATAATAAGAAATAAGGCAAGACTTATAGCCAAGAGTTTATTCACAACTAGAAGGAGTTGATTTTGAAGAAATTCTCGTTTCCAGACTTGGGGCCATTAAAATGCTTTTGGCTTTTGCATGCTTTAGAGGATTCAAACTTTCTGAAATTGATGTAAAATCAACTTTTCTAAATGGTTTTATAAATGAAAAAGTTTATGTTGAGCAACCTCAATGTTTTAAAAATTCGAAGTTTTTAATCATGTGTTTAAACTTTTCAAAGCTCTTTATGAACTTCAACAAACTCCTAGAGCTTGCTACGAGAGATCGAGTACTTTCTTGATTGAAAATTATTTTTAAAAAGGGAAAGTTGATGCAAATTATTTTTTAAACATATGGGAAATGTTATTTTAATAGTTCATATTTATGTTGATGATATTGTTTATGGTGTCACTAATGAATACTTGTGCAAAGAATTTGAATCTCTTATGCAAAAAGAGTTTGAGATGAATCTTGTAGGTGAGCTCACATTTTTCTTAAGATTACAAATCAAGCAAATCAAGGATAAAATCTTTTTCAATCAAGAGAAGTATACAAGGGAGTTGCTTAAAAAATATATAAGATAAGTTCAACTCCCATGAGTACTACAACCAAATTGAATAAAGATGAAAGAGCCAAATTCATTGATCAAAAGATGTATAGAGGTATGATTGGTAGTTTGCTTTACTTGACGACATCTATACCGGATATCACCTTTAGAGTATGCTTATGTGCAAGATTTTAATCCGTGCCTAAAAAATCATACTTAATTGCCGTTAAGAGAAGTTTGCATTTTTTAAAATATACTTGTGATTTAGGCATTTGGTATGATAGGAACTCATCTTTTGACTTACATGTCTACACTGATGCAGATTTTTTCGAATGTAAAGTTGATAGAAAAAGTACTAGTGGGATGTGTTGCTTTTTTGGTACATCTCTTATATCATGGGCTAGTAAAAAATAAAACTCCATCGCACTCTCTACCTCCGAGGCTGAATATATAGCAGCCAATAGTTGTTGTGCACAAATATTATGAGTAACAATAATTACTTAATTATGATATAAGTTGTTCAAGTGTACTTATGAAATGCGATAAACAAGTGCAATAGAAATGGCTAAAAACACAATTCAACATTATAGAAATTTGCGTTATCATTTTATTAGAGAACATGTGACACGTAAGAATATTGCTATTGAATATGTATCTACCGAAATTCAACTTATGGATATTTTTACAAAACCCTTGAGTGAGGAAAGATTTTATAGCTTAGACGTGAACATAGGATGTTAGGAACTTAATTGTCTCTCAATTCATTTCATGAGTGACTTGGTTATGCAAGTATCATTTGTGAATCGAATTGAATATAAAATTGTGTTGCATAACATGAACATTCATATCATCGCTAGTATATCGGTCGACCGCTTTAAACACGATCGGACACTCGTTAAGTATATCAAACCTTTGATTTCGCTTGACAAGATATGCACTTACGGATCGGGCGCTCGAAAGTATTTCGCACGCTCATTGGATTTACATAGAATCCCCATCTCGAGAACAGACAACCAATTGTAAAATGGACATCTATTAATAATGTACAAATTAGGCTCGATAACTATCGTCCGAATGTATATCGGTCGCCCATTTAGAGCAATATAAAAGACGCCGACCTGAAAATTTTCCAAAAACTTTTCAAAACCCTCAAATTTGGTCGCCCAATTTCGCGTGTCTGTGCCCCCCCCCCCCCCCCCCCCCCCGTCATCGATGCCCACCCTCTACGATGTAGGTGACCACTCCGGCAACCTTCCTCATGTCTGACGACCCTCCAGCAACCTCCCTAGTGACCGACGACCATGATCCACTCTCTGGTTGGTCTCCAAGCTCGATTTCTCTCTTTATTTTCCCTCAAATCATTTTCGATTTGGGGCCTAATCTTTTTCGGCATCGTCACTTGATGTTGCAGAGGTTGAAGTTTGTGACCCTCTCTAGAGTTTCTCAGATGACTCTCTGACCACTCCTCACGATCAATTGATCCTTCTCACTTCTTCTTTGAATCGATCCGCACAGTATAACCCCATTAGGGCACTGATCTTTCTCTTTGATTCATTCTTTCGAATCTACTTCGTCTCTGTGTGAAATCCTATGTATAAAATCATCATCTTTGACAGAAACATCCAAGTCAAATCTCACTACTTCGTTTCTATGTGCGCATACCATGTAGTTCACATATTTCCACTTTCATTGCTTGAAAATCTATGAAATATGTCACCTAAAAAGATGCTCATTTTTTATCCATGGAAACGAAAGGCACGGGCAACCTCCTCTCATCCACCTTCATCTTTATCACCTCTATATGAGTTTGATTCTCTCCTCTTTGTCGACGCAGCCACAACCTTGAGTTTCGAACAAGTATTCGCCTCAAGAGAGGTGGCACAAAATATTCGTGTTGACTGGGATTCATTGAATATGAAATTTGTACATGACCTCTTCGATGGCATCGGGTGGTTCACACTCCTTGACATCAAAGAACCCGTATATCTGGGGTTGGTTAGACACTTCTATGACAACCTTCAAATTACCAAGTTCCGATTTTATGTAACCTCTAATGTTCTCGGTCATAACATCAAAGTCACATCATCTATGATACGATTTTCAATGTTCCCCATAAGGGACTCGAAAACATTGTGACTCATAAGTGACCTTCTGATACTTCCATAACTGAGGATATTGAGGTTGTCTTTTGTGGTGAGCTAGAGAAACTTCCCGATAAAAGAGATTCAAAAGAAATTGAATCCCTCACATTTTGTCGCTCACCACATTGTTAGTCAGATTATATTCCCCCGATTTGGCCACTACACCGACATGATTTGTTATGATCTTCATCTCCTTTAATGTCTTCTTTGGAATGATCTTCCTCTTGTAAACTTTAGGGCTTATATGATTAGTCACTTCATGTCTATTAAGGAAAAGATTGGTCCCAAACACTCCCACAAACTTGTTCTTCACTATGGTTCTTTTCTTACTTGGATTTTTCATGAGAGTAGTATCATCATTCCTGAGACGGAGATATGCTATACTGAGTGACCCATGAATATTATTGGGAAGTCCACCTTGAAGCGTAAGGGACTTGTTCTTGAGGAAAATGAGTGGATCTTCAAGAAAATGAGACAAGAGACATCATGTGATTCTGAGTTTGATGATGCTAACGATATCGAAGCTCCTACAAGTTCTACTATCAAGGAGGATACGGGTTCCTCATGGGAACCTTATTTATGTCCCACACCTGTGCCAACTAGTGGATGAGGTTCTTCCATAGGCCCCTCACATGATGAGTGGGATGGGATGATGGCACGCATAGATGCCATGGCTACACGTATGGATCGTGTGGATGCTCATATAGATGGCATGGTCGCACATATGGAACGCTTGGAGATCGATCATCATCGCACTCAGGATTGTCTCTTTGCATACTTTTGCTCTCTAAGCTTCAACACTACACCAATGCTTAGTTTTGGATGTTATGCTTATGGTTAATGTTGATGCTATATGGATGTTATGCTTATATGCATTTTGATATTATATTGTGAGATTATCATTACATTTGACACATGAAATGTTAACATCATATAAGATGGGCATCGATTAAGGGGGTGTAATTTACATTTCGTCATTTATTTATCTCCTCATCACTTTGCTTGCCATCATAAAAAAAGAGGGAGATTGTTGGTCCAAAAATCATATTATAAGTATTTTAATGACAGCAAATAAGGAAGACGATGTATTAATTATGCTTGAAGTGTTGGATTGAACAGGATAATTATGTTTAGAAAGAAAACATCATCCTACGATTTATGCAGACAAAATGGATGACCGAAATATTTTTGGGCGTCCGCTAGAAAAATAATGGACAACCAAAATAGATGTCAAACGACTACATCAGCATTTTTAAATCGGACGACCAAAAGTTTTTTGGACGACCGTTCTACGTGTCAAGTTCAAAAGACAACATATGAGATGGACGATCGAAAATCTTCTACAACGACCGTTGATGTTCGAGAAATCGGCATTTTTTAAATCGGACGATCGAAAGTATTTTGGATGACCATTCTGGGTGAAGTTCAAAAGAAACATACGAGACATATGATCGAAAAGCTGCTACAATGACCGTAGATGTCCAAGAAATTGGCATTTTTAAATCGGATGACCAAAAGAGTCTCAAACGACTGTTCTGGGCGTCAAGTTCAAAAGACTAGCATGAGACGAAGGACTGAAAAGTTGCTACAACGACTAGAGAAGTTCGAGAAATTAATATTTTTAAAACAGACGACTAAAACAATTATGAATGACCGTTCTAGGCAGCAAGGACAATGACAATGACTATTTTTTTATGAACTACCACTAATGAACTACTGCTCAGAAAAGACAAACGGCAACAACTATTTTTCTACACAACGCGGATGATCGAATTGTTACCGATCGACTGTTGAGCATATGACAAAAGGCCAATAGCTAGTTCCTATGCAAAAAGGACGCTCGAAATCAAAATAGGCGCCTGTTTTAGAAGTGACAACACAAATTTAACTTTTCAAAGAGTTTTGCAACTGCCATATTTTGAAGATAAGCCTATAAAAGTTATTCTAAAGACTAAAGAAAGATTATCCAATCAAGTGAAATTACTCTATAGTATCCTTTAAGTCTAAGGTATTTTCTAAAGCTCAATTTTGCAAATCGTCCCTTCCCTCTTCTAGTTTCAAAGTATGAGCATTTTTTGTAAGAAGAGAGAATTGGAGGGAATTCTTATGTTCTTGGTTAGTGAATATGAGGGCTCCTTGTAAAAAGAGATGTGCCTTACCTCTTTAACAAAGAAGAATGTGGTGTGGTGTAGAAAGGGTTATTCTCTCCCTTAAAAAAAAAAGAGAAAGCTAGTGAATCTCCGACGGTCACGATGTTGAGAAATCATAACGGGGACCTAGGACAAGGAGTTAGGCTGAACCTCGTCAACACATTGTGCGTTCTTGAGTTTGACCTTACTTATTTGCTTATTTATTGAGTTATACTTGCTTGCTATCATTTTCTAAATCAGATTTTATGTTTTTGGTTATAATTTTTATACGCCAATTCACCACCCCCCTCTTGGTGTTTTTATCCTACATTCATTACAAATCGGCCTGAGTAAGACCATGCCCGGACCGAGTTTTTCAAAACTCATCTCAGATCCATCATGACCGGAGCCCTCGAGCTGTGACATGATGAAATCAATCCGAGTTGATGATGACCAGCCCGAGTACTACACTGATGAAACCCAATGTCGTGCCCTTCGCCTGATTGATTTGACTCTGTGAACCTAGTCCGGGAATGACTCCAACCCCGTCTGAGTTCCCATTGGTTACAGAGAATACTTTCGCACTTGACTCGGGTTCTGCCTATACTCGGCCCGAGTTTCAACTTTGTTATGATGAATTTTAAGCATATTGGCTTCCTTTATGTCCTTAAATTTGATCTATCCAGTGATGATGTTTATCATGTGTTGTGCATCTTTGATTTCCTCCATTTACCATTTGGGTGTAAGCTAAATGTTATATTTGATTATAATGATGATGTCCAACATAATATGATCTTATGATCCTTATGATGCTCAAATTTAGATCCAATCATATCTACGATTACACTGATCATTCCTTATGAATCCTGATATATTTTATGATGATTATTATGATTATGCATCTTTGATTACTCTTTATGATCATACCTTGTAGCCCTAAATTGGTTGCATACTATTATGATGATGATATTCAATTAGGACCCATTGATTTACTATGATATCCTTTTGATATTTTCGTATGATGACCTGATTTTTTTTATCATGACATTTATGTCCTAATTAAGATAAATTAAAAGTTGCAAGATGAAAGATAAAAAATGTCAAATGAAGAGCTCTTATTATAATGGACTGATGATGGGCAGTTATGAATGGATTCCGATCAGTTATGGACTGACTACAATTAGTTTTGACTCCGATCAAATATATTATAAAATAGATTATAAAATTGTTAAAGAAATAAAATACATAATATATATTAAAAAAATTATGTAAAGCATTTTGTTAAAAATATATTATTTAACTATAAAAATCAATTTTTTAATAATTTATATTTAATGAAATATTAAAATTTTATAATAAAATGATAAATAATATTATATTCATCCTTTATTATTAATATTTTACATATAATAAATAAATTATTATATATAACATAGGTAAAAAGAAAAAAAATAATTAAAAATAATTTGCAAAATAAAAAAATCACGTCGTGATAAAAAAATGAACAAGCAGTTGTTCGACCAAAATAATAAAATTAGTTGGACGAAATCAGGATCACATTACCTTAATTTTGCCACAATTAATACGACCTGATTCCGTCTCGGAATCATATCATAGAATCTTATTTAGAGAATCAAGTGGTATCGGTTCTAGTTGTCAAACCAGGCCAACTTATCTATCCATAGCACGAAGAAGACGTTAATTGACGCATTCCTTTGACAGAAAAGAATAGCATGTGAAGAAAACGTTAATTAACTAACACAAAATCCAGGCAGCTATGCCTGTTATATATATATATCCTCTAGGTGGGCGCATGCAGGATGCCTACACCTATTACTCCCACCTATCGGACCTACAGCAGTTGTACGTAGTCTCTCTCTCTCTGTCAGTGTAACAAATAATTAATTTTTGAACCTAGGACATCTCTTTTTTTCTTTTTGTGTAGTAATTTAGGCGATCTAGTTGGCTTTTAGGGTATGCCTCTATACAGTTGGTGATCTGGTTCATTACATGCCAATGCCTATATACGCGTCCAATACCTCTTCACCAGCTATATATAACTAGTTAATTTATCTATCCTTCTATTTTTTTTTCCGATAATTTCAGGAGGGGTACTTCTATACTCTATCGTATTTAGAACCAACCCCACCCTCAGAAATCAAACCCGTACTAGCTAGACAGACCATATTTCCAATTACCTTTCTTTCACTCTCTCTCTCTCTCTAACTCTCCACAAGTTCATTTGTATGTATGCTTTGTGTGGTGCATGGATCCAACGTTAACGCAATGATATCCTCTCATATTCACAACATGGCGGGATGGTTAAGTTGATGGAACCCCCTGACCCCCCTCATCACCCCTCTCTCCCTCATCCTCTTGTCCCCAACCTCAATACCATCAACCACGCTTCCCATCCTCTTGCCTCCAACCTCAATACCATCAACCACGCTTCCCCTACAACAACCACAAGCAAACCCTTCTCAAACCCCATCATCATCAGCACTGGCCACCTCTAAATCCCCTCTACAATAACCAGCACTGGCCACTCCAAATCCCCTGCGGTCGATCAATATGGTTTGATTAAATAGTGTCATATGGGCAAAATACGGAGTGGTCATGAGCCTTCATTTTTCAGGACGCATTTTAAATGTGTACGGGTCGAAGGTCCAAAGCGGACAATATCTTCACGGTCGAAGGGAGTGTTACAAAATATATCAGAGCTAATCTCGTGTGCTCACTTGAGCCATGTGAGAAATAATATGAATCATTCAACGAGGACGTTGAGCCCCTAATGGAGGAAGATTGTAATGACCTGATGGTTTGATTAAATAGTCACACATAGAAAAATATGGAGGTGGTCGGCCTTATATGTAACTATCCCCTTCATCTTTTAAGACACATTTTAAATTCGTGCAGGCTGAAGGCCCAAAATGAATAATCTCTTGACTGGCTAAGAGGGTGTTACATCATCTCCCAACATGGATCAACCTCATCGTGCGGCAATATGAAGAACTAAAATACAACATGGTTGGACACTCACTACAAGAAAATCATCAATTAGTGCCATAGCAATATAGACCCTAATGCGTCTCTAACTCGACACTGAAGACAATAGCGATGCATTAGCGTCGACTTAGCGCCATAGGCTTAGCTCCGATGCTAATAGCGTCTACTTTGCGCACACGGGTTTGTCGATGCTATTACCATCAAACGGTGGCACCAATGCAACACTATAATGATGTAAAAAGTGTCATCGTGAAGCTTCAATATGCATCGCTACTCTGACTCTAAAACGACGTTGAAAATGTCGACGCTCATCCGACGCCACGTTGGCGCTAGGCTGTGATGCTCATCTAACGCTAATATGGCGTTATAACTCGATTTTCCAGCGTCACTAGTGTGACGCTAACGTGTCACTAAATATTGAGACGCCATTGCGACGCTAAAGAGACGCAAAGAACAATATGTTCGAACTCTGATCACCGCGATAAAGTGATGTTAAGAACAAAATTCATATCGTAGTCATCATTCAAATTCATATGATTTACATTCTCGGCATCCTCCTCGTGCATTTCAAATGATTTTACATTCAATTAACATCTTAATCTTACATTCAATTCACGTTTGATTTTTTTAACATTTCAAATGATTTTACATCAATTCACGTCTTAATCTTAACTTTACATTCCTCCGCTTTGGCCCGATGACGGAGTTAGACAATGATGACGGCATAGAAGAAGAAGGTAGCGAAGATGAGTCCTCGCTCGGCCGCGTGTCCTCCAGCTGTGAGTTGGACGTGTTAGGCGTAAAGAAGCAGCCCGTCGAGCTGATCTCCTCTGCGCTGAGAGGATCAGAGTCATAGCACGATGAGTCATTGGAGTTCCCTGTGTCATCATCGTCGTTGCCGCCCCAGTGGCCATGGGAGTACAGAGTGTGGAGAAGGCGGGGCCACCGGCACATCGTCGGAGGAGAGGCACAGGATCTGGCAGGCATTGGAGCGGTGGTGGTCATTAGAGAGATGAAGAGGAGGAGGCGGTGTTTGGGCAGCGTCGGTGCAGCAGCAACAGGAGGGGGAGGAGGCAGTGTTTGGGCAGCTTCTAGGCGGCAACAGAGGAGGAGGAGGCGACGGCAGCATCCGGGCAAGCAGCAATGAAGGAGGAGGAGATGAGGATCTGGGCAGGCTGAGTGGTTAAAATTGGGAAAATGTGATGTCCGTGTAGGAGGAACCATCGGATTAAATGAAAAGGACAATTTGGATTTGTTCTTCGATGTTCACACGGATCACCATTTAGCATTGCAAATTTGGTGACGCTATTGCGTCGCTAATGTGGCGCCACGTTAATTCAATTTAGATAGATAATTAATTCTAAAATATGCCAAATAGCGTCAAATAACATTGCAAATTAGCGACCTAGATATTGCGACGCTAAGTTGGAATATAGTGTCGCATTGGTGTTGACAGTTTGAGACACTAAGTTAGTGTCACATGACGACGGTGCTATTCTAACACTAAAATGGAGTAGCGACGGAACTGTCGACGCTATTGTGAAGCCATTGTGTCGTTACAACTATGCGGCGCAAATGTGGCACTAAAGTACTATAAAGTTATTAACTATGTATATTGTGTATATGTATATATGTATGTGTGTATATGTATATGTATATGTATATGTATATGTATGTATATGCATGTATGTATGTATATGTATATATGTATATGCATATGTTTCTCAATGTCTAAAAAATTTGAAAGTCATATGTCGATCAAATGAGATCATTCTACGAAGTATCGAAATGTCCAATTTTCAAGAAAAGTAATTTCTAATATTTTTTTAAGCACACGAAAAAAAAATAGAGCATTTTGAATACTCTTTTTACAATTGGATACAAAAAAATTCTAAGAAAATCAGCATTTCTCAAAAAATTTGAAAACTCTATGTCAACTAAATGGGATCGTTCCGAGTGCTCCCGAAAGGTCCAATTTTGAGAACGCACATATTTAGTTTTCTTAGGTAGGTCAGAAGTTTTGAGGAATTTTTAGAGGAGCGCGCATGCAAGAAGGAAGTTTGAGCTTGATGCAAATGGCTAGAGCTTGCCCCACCCATGAGTAAATATTTCGCCCACAACCTTCCAAAAAGGGAAGGACCTTTCCACAATATAGGTATATAAAAAATCTTCTCTATTAATTTTTATAATTATGAAAAATAGGTATATTATGAATCGGAGGAAACTGAAAAGACATGAACATGAAATGTTTCTGCCGCCTTAACTTCTCGAGCCCTTCGAAACACCTATTTTTTGTGACAATCCGAGCGAGGACTGTGGAGAACCAGTCATTTCTATTCCAAAACTTTGCTCATTTTATTAAACTTCTTTCGACCTCCGATTGATATGATTCTTGTGCATCCAGAGAGCTTGCATCAATCTCTATGAGGTTGTAATTTTCGTTTTGACCAATTCCCACCTGTCTCATATTGGCGACCATCGGAAGCCTTTTGTTTCCTAGGTTCCTAACTCTGCCATCTGGCCTCCTAAAATCATCAAAAAATGCTAAAAAATATGTGTTGCCATGATCTACAAGAGATACAAATTTCACTATAATCCGATGGTCGGATCTTTGATAATCGCCATTTGAATCCCATGAAAAATGATGAAGCACTATTCTCCTAATTTTGGAATTTGAGAATTAGAGTAGTATGTATAGCATGGTATATTATCTTTTGCATATTATATAATAGAATAATATAGTATAATATAGTCAAGTATAGTATATAGTATTGTATAGCATGTATATGTATATGTATGCGAAGTAGCGTCGCGATGGCTATTGCATATGTATGTATATGTATATGTATATGTATATGTATATGTATATGTATATGTACATATATATATATGTATGTATGTATGTATGTATGTATGTATGTATGTATGTATGTATGTATGTATGTATGTATGTATGTATGTATGTATGTATGTATGTATGTATGTATGTATGTATGTATGTATGTATATGTATTATTAATATAGGTAGCATATATATGTTTGTATTAAGTATAAATAACATATATAGTTGTACAAATTAACATTACCTAAATATGAATAATAATTAACATTACTTATATAAATACTTGTATATTCTTAAAATTCTAATATTGGTGTCGCATTAGCTTTACATTAGCATCACAAAGTATTCAACATCACATTAGCATCGACTTGTCTTGACGCCAGCACAAAACCAAGCTTTTTTATGCTAATTATCGCCGCACCTGGTCGATGTCAATACAACGCAAGTTGCTGATGCCAAAATCGCCTCCTGGTCGATTTAGTGTCGCACTATTGTTGATGCTAACTTGCGTCGCATCTTATTGACGCTAATACAACGCTATAATTTACATGCAATTTCCAGTCTTGACGCGTCATAATAGCATCTACATAGCGTTGCGATGGAGCCGAGTTTAGCGTCAACTTTTTGTAACGCGAATGCGACGTTAGTCGACGCTACTAGGAGGCAATTAGCATCTCATCATTTTGACACAATGTCATTGCTATTTAGACGCAATAGCGACGAATTAGCGTCACATGATTTTGCGTCACTATTTTGCGTCGCTAAACGACAAATTTCTTGTAGTGGCTAAATGACCCAAATCCCCCTGGATGTCCTAAGATGAGAGCTCCCAAACTTCTAGGGCCTTCGCGGTCCTTGCGTCTGGTGGAAATGGGTATCAAGTACCTTATGTTTCTATTCAATTGTCTTGACGATCACTTGCAGGTGCTTGCGAGTGGATCTCAAATTTTTTGGGGCATCCATCGCGTGTTTCCCCGCCCCCCTTTTTTTTACCCGAGACAGAACAAATCTCAACCCTCCTCGTTTGGCTGTGTCTGGAAGGGCTGTCATTCAAGCTGATGAATGAAACATCTGTGTTAAGGAGAGCCTCAAACTTCAGGACCCCTGGGTGTGGATGTTGAATTAGTCGATCACAATCTCTATCGTACTACTCGGGTAAACATAGATTTAGATCTGAAAAACTCAGTGAAACAGGGATGTATGGGTGAGAAACCCCAATGGTAGTCATTTCTTTCAAAAGGTATCGTATGAAAACCTCCTTGTGTTTTGCTTGAGATGTGGTCTTGTAGGTTATAAACTTGAGAGTGTTGATGCCCTTGCAGTCATTCATTGACACGATGGGTACTCGAGTAGTGCCCTTGCAGTGCCCGATCATGAAGGTCGTCGATGCCCATAGGGAGAAGCCCTCTAGGGAACCACTTCCGATAGAGAACTGCTTCAGCTCGCTCTCATCTATGGATCTGAATCGTCCGCTTGGCACTAATGGCTCCATTGATGAACAGGTAGTGGCCCTAACAATCACTGATGCCGACTCCACTTGCGGTCATGCAAAGGAAGATGATCCGAGAAATGTCTTCAAATTCTCATGTGATTACATAGATTTCAATATAGATCCAAATTCTTTATATATGAGTCGTTATTCTCTTCGATCCCTGCTTACTCCACTTGTATCACAATGAATTATTCAAATTAGAGTAATTCTCGATATAATTCACTCCTTGCAAAAAATAGGCACGATTTTTAAATAGGTGTTGTTTGATTGATTATTGTGTTGGATGTTTACACTTTCATTGATGAATGTGTAATGCACTAGTTATGTCATGAATTACTACTACAAACACAAAGGGTTTAGTTTGCAATGTTGTGTATAATCAAGAACCCAAGGTCATATGGTTAGAGCTCAAAGAAAGATTTGAAAGAGTAGGCGATAATAGAAATTTATATATTCAGAGTAAAATTTACTCAATCTATCAAGGTTATGTATTTGTTGGAGAGTGTTATAATCGACTAAAATTTCTTGGGGAAGAACTATGAATTATGGTATCAGGTTTACCAATTACAAAGAATATGAGACCTATCCAAAATATCTTTTTCAGAAAAAAATAATCTATAAATTGTGCAAGTGCACGGATTTGAGCCCCTTTTGCAAAAGGAATTGGTTGTGCAAGGGTGCTAGCCAGGGGCGGACCTAAGACCCTTATGCTTATGGGTGCAATTTTTTAATAAAATATTAATATGTAAAGTATTATATTCAAAATTATATTTGAAATATAAAATAGATAAAAATATTGTCAATATTAAATGAAGTAATATCATACAATCATTCACAAAGAAGTTAATTAGTAACAAAAAAATGCATAGTAATTAGTTATTAGAAACAATAATATGATGCCAAGCGTGATTTTGTTTGTTAAAAGTAATTTAGATGTATAATCAAAGTTATAGTTCTTCACTATAAAAGATAAACTAATGTGAAGAGTTTATTATCAATAGAGCAAAGATAAGATGAAAAAACAATTTATCATTGTTTTATTTCAAAGCAATAAAATAGAAGTAGGTCATTACTATTAATATTTGACTTATATTAATTATTACTTTGGTTAATACCTATAGAATAAACTCTTAAATTTTAATGGGGTCAATTGAACCCATTAACTCACATATAGGTCCGCCCATGGTGCCAGCATAAGGGGCAATCCTCAGCCCAGTGTGGGAGAGGAATCGATTGTGCAATGCAAAAATCCAATTTTTCTTAGAAAGTAGGGAAGTATAAAAGGCAAGTAATAGTAATTTGGATTAAATTTATGATTTTGAAATAAATTTTATGATGGATTAATGATAAAATATTTGTGGTATATCACGTGGAATCTATTAATGTTTTAATTAATCATATATGCTGTCACAAGTTATGTAATAGGCATATTTCTCACTCTTATATTGATCTTAATTTTGTCTTATCTATCATAACATTATTTTAAATCTATTTTGTCACTAATCTTTATGAAATTTATCACATATTCTGGCTGGATTATGTTGGAAATAGTGGGTAGATGGAAAGACAAGAAATAAGCACGACGAATCGCTATCTTTAGAGAATTATTTATTCTCACACGAAGTTTGCTATTGAGATTGTAAGATCACAAGACACCAAGAGAGGGGTGAATTGGTGTTAAATTCGAAAATATCGATTTAACAAAAATCATCGCAAAAACTTAAAATTGACTCGTTAATATTCAAACCAATACAAAAGCAATCATATCACATGCATAATAAAATAGGAAGGAGATGGAGAGAGAAAGAAAACACAAAGCGCACGGTAGTTTGTTGACGAGGTTTTCGGCCACACCTTAGCCTACGTCTCCGCTTTAACTTCTCGACCTCGAGACCGTCGGAGATTCCACTAAACACCCTTGCTTCATTCCAAATGGGATAAGGAAGAAATCCTTTACACCACACCACCTTTTCTCCTGTTTGAGAGGTAAGGCGTATCTTTCCTCCTAAGAAGCTTATCTTTTCTTTAACTTGAGAGGTAAGATAAAAACATCTTCTACATAAGAGCTCACACCCAAATTTTTAAGAAAATGTTTGTCTCTTTTATAATATCAAACTCACATGTAGAGAAGAGAGAAAGAAGAAATGAAATATTTGCAACTTGGAACTCAAATGAATTTTACAGTGTTCTTCCTTGGAAGTCTTTTTCATTTCTACACATTTGGGTCCTTTTTTATAATCTTCTTAACTCCATTTAGCCGTTGGGGTTTGTTTCATAATTTTGAAACCAAAATATGACCGTTATAGTGCATTCTGCATGCTGATTAGTCGACCATCCTGCACTATTTTAAGCATAACTCTTTGCACAGTTATTCAAATGAGATGATTATTTATTCTATGGAAATTTAACAGAATTCTCTACAACTTTGGTATTCATCATTCATTCAAATCTAATGAGATCATAGTCAAATATTAATTCAAAGTTAAGTATACAAAATTATCCATTTCAAATAAAACATTTTACACCTTTGCTCTTTTATACATAACTTTTCATACCAGTATTCAAATGAGATAAGAGAATTATATATAACTCTTATATGCACCCATTAATGTAGATCTCATAGAACATAAACAAATATTAATCAAAACTTTAATGCATGAAATAACTCATTTCTATTTAAACTTTTTCGACATTTTAAATATAACTCTAATCTTTCGAGATTTATATCATCAAAATATAATTCTATAGGGCATAAAAACTTCGCTCCAACAATCTTTTCCTTTTTTATGAAGATAAATCGAGAAATATGAAAAGTATATAAGTTGGAAAGGTAAAGATTAAAATCAATTTTGCTCCCACTAAAACTAAGCTTTCCTTACAATAATATATATGCACATATCTTAATTGTAAGGTATTTTTCATATAGATTTATATTCATAAAGTCCACATAATAAATCAGGGGTTATATATATTTCTCCTATAAAAAGTTCTCTTATGTTCTTATTTCTCCCCCTTTCGTCTCATCAAAAAGTAAATTTCAAATGAAACATATAAGAAACAATATGTAACTTCCTCTTAATCATGTCATCTTCTTAAAATTTTCATTCTCCCCTTTTGTCATATAAGAAACAGCATGTAAAGTATTACATCATAAAAAATGTTTCATGTATAATATATGTGATAGATAAAAATAACTCTCCCTAAAGTCATGACTAATTTATAATAGCAAAAATGAATTTAGATTAATAACACATCTCAAAAAATTATATAAGGAATCAAAACATTGCATAAAACTTTGAGACAACAATGATATATCAAATTTAAATTGAATAATATCAAGTAACTAAGGATTTGACAATAAGGGTGAGAAGTGAATAGAGGAAATGATATTTCGAACTTTTGAACAAGTTCCCCCTATCATTTATGATCAATTTTTGTCCTCTTTCTATCTTTCTTTAGTTCTTTATATATTTTTTTCTTTCAAAGAACCAATAACACTATAATATTATGACTGAGAAGTCAAAGCTTGATTTTCATAACATGAAGATTTTAAGCTTAAAGCATAAGGGTCATGCCAATATATGATAAAATATTTTTGTAAATAATGAGAATGTAGATTCATGTACATGTAAGTCAAATAATTAATATATTTCATCGTATGACATAAACATCTCAAATATAAATACATATATAAATTTTCATTTGTGCAAGAGAGATATCATTTTAGCATCATTCCAAATTTAATGGTCAAATGTCATACGATATAGAAATACACAAATGATAATAAGTTATGATCACCTAAATTTATGCACATTAATCTTATAGAACAAGATTTCATATGCAAAGACAACTACAAATGAAACATATGAAAAAATGTTTTTCAAATTTTGATTAAAATTCCAAAACTTGTCTTCTTTCAATTGCAAACTCATAAAGCATCGAATGTGATAAGTAGTAAAATCCTAAATAAATATGCATACTCACAATTTCTAAGAAATAAGCATGATAGATAGTATAGACATTTCCAAAGTTTAACATATTAAAATATGTCCAAAATGGAATTTTGAACAATCATAAGTTTATACCCAAATTATGATAACTAGTAGATAAGTATAAAGTACAAATAATTATGACACACAAGTATATCTAATTTTTCATTTCTATGTTCGAAATAATATTTTTACTATAAAATTTGTGTTTACACTCTTTCAAATCCATTTTTCTTTTCCTTTTTTTGTCACAATATAATAATCAAAATTTGTGACAACAAATGAAACTAAAAAGGTATTCAATGTTTAGCCTCTTACACTTTCTTAAAATAATAATAGCTATTTCAAATTATGGATGAAGGAAATAACTTTCATTACATGATATGATTGAAATATGAAAGAATAAGATTAATGTCAAAATATTTCACAAAGATGAGCATATAAATCAATGTTGACAGAAGATGTATATAGCAAGTTGAAAATAATATCATTAATAACATTCTTCATTTTAACCATGTGCATAAGCATAGAGTTTGTCAATTAAATGTCCTGTGCAATAATTTTCAAGTGGCATACATCAATCATCTTATTCAAAATTAATTTGTTAAAAATCATGTATGCTCAAATGATATAGTGTAACAAGTTAAAATTCATAAAGTTCATGCACTAAAGCTCATAACACAAGAGTCATATAAATATTATACCAAATATATAAATATGAAGTCTTCTTTATAGATAAACAAGAATTATTTAAAATTAGACGATAGTATTCATATTTTCATGTGTCTTTTCCTTTTAAATAATAGTTATGAAAATAAACATAGCAAGGGTAAAAAATAGAAATATAATTCTCTTTCTTTCACATGTGAACAACATTAATTTTGCAAGTATATTGTCACAAGTCAAAAGAAGATATTATGTATTAATTTCAAAATTTTTCATAAATTTCCATTTTGAAATATTCGAAAGATATTTAATTCTTATATCAAGAACTTAGAACATCAAGTGTCATCAACAAAAAAATATGTGAGAATCAAATTTCAATCAAACAAAGTCATTTACTATTTTTCACTCATAAAAATATTATTCTTTTATGCTTTAAAATCATAGACATCATATAATCACATTGAATCATAAATATCAAGCTGAAAAATATTACACAATATTCATATAAATCAATTATACATGTTTAATGCCAAAATCAACATATTTTGAGTGTGAAGAATTATGCATGCAAACTTTAGTATTGATATGAGTGTCCTTGTTTTTCATAAATATGATTTTCATATTGAATTAGTAAGATAGTCCAAAAATGTCAAATTATCAACCATTATTCATGTGACATATTCCCATCAAACATATTAAGGTAACATGAGTAATATAGACACTTTCAAAATTAAATGAGTAACATAATTCTATTATGCACAAGAATCATAATCAAATATTATCTTTATGCATATATCATGATAATAAATTGATAAATTCAAGACATAAATATGCATCTTACCAAAATGAGTTCAAATTTTCATTTCCATATACCAAAATACTTTTACCGTAAAGTTTTATGCCTCCAACTCATTTTAATTTCATTGTTGTTTTTCTTTTCATGTCGCACAACTACAAAGTGTGTATCTTCATTTACTCGAAGCATTCTTCTTTATTCTTTGTGAAGCACATCTACAAACAAAAATCATTTCCATTTTGGTACTCAAATTTGTTTGGGTCCAACATGATTAATTTTGGTTCCTTCAGGAATCCACATCAATTTAATGCTCATATTGATAGAATTTTTAATTTGCCTTCAAATGAATAAATGACTAAGAGAATTACAATAATGACAAATAGTAGATGGTCTAATAGAGTGATCATGATAATATTCAAAACTTCAAAGTATCATTATGGGAGACATGAAAATTTTCAGCACCAAGAGAACTATCATAATAGAGTTTATTTTTCAAATGATAATCATGAGAATGCTTAATTTTCAAAGAATAAGAATATTTCAAATAATATCCATTTCTATTTCTAAATTTTTTATTTAATCATTTTTCTTTTGTGGTGCATGAGAAATATTATTTATAAGAGTGTTGATAACATGAATAGGCTTCTCAACATTCTTAATGTTTTTTCAAGAACTTGTAATTTTTTATCCAAGAATTTTTAAAGAAATATTTTTTTTTTATAACTCATCATGCAATACAATCAATTTTGAATTCTCAACTTTTAAAGATTCATAAGATGCACAAGATAATAAAAGATAATCATTTTTTTCTTTTTTAAAGTATCTATTTGAATTAAGCATGCATCATTTTCCTTTATGAGAGAATCATAGTTATCTTTCGTGATATGAAAATCATTTATTATAGTTTTCTTTTTCTTTTTGTGATAAAGATTCTTTTAAATAAGAGATGAAAAATTTTTATACACATCAAAATTAATATCATCATCATTGCTAGTAGATGTAGAACAATAGGAGTTTGATATTATCTTGTCTTCCTCACTTTTTGTCATTAAGCATAGATCAAAATCTTGATCGGATGTTATTAATGTAGAATTGATAAATTTTTTTTCACCTTCATGCGATGTGTCATATTTTTCATTTTCCTTGCCTTCATATCTAAATAATAGGTTTAGCGAAATCTCATGGGAAGTAGAACATTTAGATATTACATTTAAGTTTTCCTTATTTAAAATACAATACAATATATTTTGAGCTTTAGAATTAATTTTGAAAAGTGAAATTTGAAAATCATTATATTCAAAGAAGGAAAGATAAATGGAAACACCATTCAAAATCTTCTCTGGCCTTTCAAAACCATTTTCTATAATTTTCCACGTATCAAAATCAATGAAACATAAATATGTCTTCATTCTAATTTTTTCAAGAAGTTAAAGAATAGTCTTGAAAACTCAGTGGGTCAAAAATGGAAGATCCTTCTCCAAAAAATGGTGACATGCTCTAAAAGATGGTTAAATCTTAAAAAAAGAAATGAGAGCAACATTTCTCTGATACCAATTGTAGGATCACAAGACACCAAGAGGGGAGGGTGAATTGGTGTTAAACCCGAAAATATTGATTTAACGAAAATCATTGCGGAAGCTTAAAATCGACTCCTTTATATTCAAACCAACACAAAAGCACTCATATCACATGCATAATAAAATAGGAAGAAGAGGGAGAGAGAAAGCAAACACAAAGTGCACGATGATTTGTTGGTGAGGTTCAGTCACACCTTGACCTACGTCCCCGCTTCGACTTCTCAACCTCGAGACCGTTGGAGATTCTACCAAACACCCTTCCTTCGTTAAATTGGGGAAAGGAGAAACCCTTTACATTACACCACTGTTTGGATTTTTGCACGAGAGAAATTATGCACCGTGAGAAAACTCGAGAAATTTAAGGCGACGCATAATTGTATTAGATGGAAGAAACAGAAGAGGATTACTAGATCAGATCGATTTCTCTTTGGACCCCCTAGGGAGTTTATATAGGCACTCCCTTCAACAGATGATAGGAATTACAAATCGACTGGAACTCTGAATTAATCCTCAAAAATAAGACACATATCTCGTGATAAAGAAATAAATCAAATTCGAATCACATACAGAATACCCCTAAAATTTTTTTGCTTAGGGGGCTCCGCCCCCTTGCAACCCCCGCAGAGGAGGATCCCCCTAGATCCCCCCCCTTAAGCCCCCATAGGCTCGCTGACCGGGCAGCAAGACCCCCATAGGGGAAATCTGCTGAAGCGTCTGATTGCATAAGGGGACACATTGGGTTCAGATTCAAGGCATTATCAACAACCACATTTTTTCTACTTCGAGAGGTAATGTGCACCTTTCCTCCTAAGAAGCTTATCTTTTCTCTAGCCCGAGAGTTAAGATAAAACCTATTCTACACAACAACTCACACTCAAATCTATAAGAAAATGTTTCTCTCTTTTATAATATCAAACTCACAAGTAGAGAAGAGAGAAAGAAGAAATAGAAATATTTGCGACTTGAAGCTCAAATAGACTTCACAGTGTTCTTTTCACTTTTCCTTAGAAGTTTTTTTCATTCCTACACCTTTGGATCCTCTTTTATAGCCTTCTTAAATCCATTTAGCCGTTGGAGTTTGTTTCCTAATTTTGAGGCCAAAATATGATCATTATAGTGCATTCTGCGTGTTGACTAGTCGACCATCCTGCACTATTTTAAGCATAACTTTTTGCACAGTTATCCAAATGATATGATTTTTTATTCTATGAAAATCTAATACAATTTTGGTATCCATCATTCATCCAAAATCTAACGAGATCATAGTCAAATATTGATTTAAATTTTAGTATATAAAATTATCCATTTCAAATAAAGCATTTTAAATCTTTGTTCTTTTATACATAACTTTTCATACCAACATCCAAATGAAATGATATTTAATTCTCTAGAAAGATAAGAGAATTATATATAACTTTTATATTCACTCATTAATGTAAATCTTATGGCAACATAAACAAATATTAATCGAAAATTTAATGCATGAAGTAACTCATTTCCATTTAAACTTTTTCGGCATTTTAAATATAACTTTAATCTTTCGAGGTTTGTGTCATCAAAACATAATTTTAAATGGCATAAAAGCTTTGCTCCAACAAAGTTCACATCAACTAGCAACTATTGGAGAATTAAATCTTTTATTCTAGTAATTTGGAATAAATTGAATGCATTTTCATGTATTGTACACATAGTACTCATCACATTTCAATAGTTGATTGAAAATGCATGAAGGAAAAGCTTATTTATAAGCTTGAAAGGATGCTTCACGAAGGGATGCGCCTAGTGTCTTTTCATCCAAAATATTCACCTATTAATGAAAGAATTCACCTTTTCATACAAGGACACACTTTATAATGTATGTAAACATATCTCAATGGACACACCTTATGATGCAAGAATGCAACTCTTCCTCTAAGAATATCATTCATTAATGAGATAACTCATCCATGTCACCATTTCACTTATATCACATGTGAGCATGTCTTTTCATTCAATATTGTAATATTTCATTAATGAAAAGATGTGATATTATATTTCATAATTAACTAATTAGTATGAATATATTTTCAATGTTCACAATGTAAATATTTGAAATTTGAAATCTTCAAATTCCAACAATCCTTCACAAGATTGCAAATTTTAAAATATTAAGTTGTACGATCAAGCATAGTGAAAGGTATCGTTAAATTTTAACCTTCCAGTAGTGTAAACAATTCAAAATTCAAACAAGTAAATGATATCCATTATATTTGAACCATTACTCTTAATGCGAAAATGTCACACACCTAATTGTTCTCAATATTTCGAATAAGAGATTATAATAATTAG
Organism: Pontederia crassipes; assembly: GCA_030549335.1. Lineage (NCBI taxonomy): Eukaryota > Viridiplantae > Streptophyta > Magnoliopsida > Commelinales > Pontederiaceae > Pontederia > Pontederia crassipes. The sequence goes on from CM060188.1 coordinate 53,134,677, forward strand.
TACTATTATAGTCATGTTCTCATCTCAGTTTCATTAATATTTACAAGAGTAAACCTCTAAACCTCTTGATTGAAACATCACCAATTGTATATTCATATAGGTGGAATACATCGATAACACATACCGATTAAATATAACACATATCCACCCATTAATAGCTTTCAACTCATTAACAATTAATATTTGCACTAAATCCTCTTCTTAGTGCACTGATTATGAAGTAACTTATTGTTACCCTTTGAACCTTGAGACTGAATTTTTACTAAAATAATAAAGGGTTTTCCTCATAATCATAAGTTTAAATTTGCATTTAAGTACTCAACATCGCGCACTTTTACCAATGTAAAATACTAGAGGATAAAAATGGTTGTCACTAGTCATGGCAATAATATTTTAATTCAAATATTCAAACAATTTCACTTCTTTCCAACTATTGATATTACACAAGTTCAACAAGGAAATATATTTCATTGAAGTTAAACACATGACTACTTTAGCACAAAGCAATTTTACACACATTTCACATGTATATTTTCATTTACTATTAAGGTGGTGCACCTCCACATTTTAAGATAATCAGGAATTTGTTTCTCTTTACTCAAAAGAGAACTTTGTCTGCATTTATGGTTTTAACGAGATGACCAAAAACTTATTTATCAATATTCGATAGTTACATATGATTTTAGTGAGATTATCAAAAACTCTTTTACCATTTAGTCATTAGGAATTCTTCCTATCATGTGAACTCCAACGACACAATTTCTTTACATTGTAACTTAGACCTTCTTTTGTTTACATAATTTCAATTATGATTTCACTCAGGTTTATTCTGGTTAGTTTACTTTCAAATACTAACCCGAATGTACTTGTGCCTATATGATAAAGGAATGTTACTCTCAAACATTCATTTACTATATAGGCACAAGTATAGTTTCACTTTATATACAATAGATATAAAAGATCCACAAATATACTTTCTCGTAGTCTTTTAATTTGCTCTTTGTCATTTATTCTCATGATCAATTTTCACACTGATCAAGAATGCAACCATTTAAGTTGTCATTCTTCATAAATTTCACTTCAATCAATACACATTTCAAGCCTTATATCAAATGCTTTTCCAAGTTGAAGATTAGTTTGTATGCGAATGATCAATCTGCATTACTAACTTTTTGAACAATAGGATCCAACTCAAGATTCTTAGGAATACGATATCTCTAAGCATTCATATGGCATGTATGGTTTCTTGGACTTCCCCTGTCCTTGAATTATTGATAGTTCATTAGTCAATTCTCTCGGATGCTCACATTTGCAACAAAGCAAATGGGTGATTCATACACTTTATCAACATCTATATTCACTTATTCTCGTAGAGTATATAATGCAAATTTTAAAAAAAATCGATAACCACAATTTTGACAATATTTATATTTTGTACTCTTATAAAGTATGTAATGCAAATATATTTAAATATTTAGTGAGATAATGTCCACAATTTTCTTATATTTGCTAACTCAAATAGAGTTTAAAGTGCAAATATATTTTCATATCCTAGAATCTAGTAATAAATTATAATATTGAAACATTAAAGATATTTCATCCATTATAATTTAATTACACCATGATTAAATTAAAAAATCCAATAATAAATTATAATAGTGAAATTTTAGATATTTCATCTATTATAATTTAATTACACCAACAATATAGTATAACACCGTTCAACGTCATCCCTTTTAATCGCGCAATGTTTTGGTCCTATAGTTGAATGACCTCCTCTTATCCGTTCACCCCCACATGCCTAATTTTGAGTAGGCTTTCTTTGATCATCCGTGCAAACATACATTTATGTGTTTTGCCTCTTGAAAGTTTTTAAGATTTTGATGGATCCGACAACATTTCATTACCTCTATCCCTAACCTTTGGGCCCATTTATATTCCTTTCTCATCGAATACAAGATACTTGCCAGTAGCACCTTGTGGTGAACGTTGTGCCCAAACGTTCATCTAAGCATGGCATCTTATGCTTCCATTCTTTGTAGTGTCTACCAAAATATTATTTTTGACAAATATCTTTTCCGATAATTTGTCGAATATGTTGGGTGCATGTTCTATTTTCATGTGATGTTTACTAGTAGCATCATTATTTTTTCGGACAATTGTTGAACATATAGGGGCACATGTTCCATTTTTCTTGTGATGTTTATCAATAACCACTATCTTTTCGAACAATTGGTGAACGTGTAGAATACATGTTCTAATTTTTTTTGTGATGTTTACCAATAACATCACCAGGCAAGATGACACTTGCTTTATTTATCCCCGCAAAATTTTCACGAGCAACACCCTCAATCATAGGGTCATATATTTTTTTTCCAAACATGTTATCATCACGTTCTAATACCACATGATATTTACCATCAATATCATTAGGGTGTTTACCTAAATTTTTATTTTGTCTTTCTATATTCAAAAGGTGTTTACTAGTAACACCCTAAGTATATATAGTTTGCTCTCAAAGATATGTACTATTAAGTACATATTAATTGATATACATGTTAATTGATATAATCAATTAACTAGCCACAAAAAAATTTGAAGTAAACAAAATTCGAAAAACCAAAGGCACATTCGAAAGATTAAAGAATACAATCAAATAAAAAATCATCATCACATAATGTAATTTATATAGTCTAAACAAATATATTGACATATCATTTCTTTTCTTAGCACATAACTCAAATAATTTCAAAACACAATATTTATGTTTCAACAGCCATGATCATATAAGTTGTACAAGTTAATTTAAATTGGTTAGCAAAACAAATAGATTAATCAATATTCAATATGAATATTAGATAGAAAATATAGACAGATATAAAATAGAAAAAAATATATCCTAGTATTTAGAATGTAAATTTGAATATGTATGTTATTATATTTTACTAATTTTTTTACTAACTTTTAACTTAGGAACAAAAATTAGAACATATATCTTGTGATGTTTACTAGTAACATCACTATTTTTTTTGAACAATTTTTGAACATATAGGGGCACATGTTCTATTTTTCTTGTGATGTTTATCAGTAACATAACCATTTTTTCGAACAATTGGTGAACATGTTCTATTATTTCTTTGTGATGTTTACCAATAACATCATTAGGAAAGACGACACTTGCTTTGTTTATCTCCGCAAGATGTTCAAGAGCAACACCCTCAATCATAGGGTCATATACTTTTCTTGAACATGTTATCATCATGTTCTAATCTCATGTGATGTTTGCCATCAATATCATTAGACAAATTTTCATTTTGTCTTTCTATATCCATAAAGTGTTTACCAATAACACCCTCGAGTATATATAGTTTACTCAAAAAAATATGTACTGTTAAGTACATGTTAATTGATATAATTAATTAACTAGCTACATAAAATACGTAGTAAATGAATTTCGAAAAACCAAAGTCACATTCGAAAGATTCATAAAAGGATACGTAGAATAAAAATTATCATCACACACAAAATGTGATTATAGTCTAAAAATATATATTAACATATAATTTTTTTCTCAGTACATAACTCAGAGAAGTTCAAAAAACACCATCAAATTTGTGATTTTGAACTTAGAACAAAATCTAAAACATTTATCATAATAATGTTCATAATAGTAGAAAAGAAAGAATGTCAAATCTCACTTTAAGAGTATAGATGAATATGAAAGCGTACCTCAATTGACGAAATTCACATAACCAAATTAAATAAATTTTCATGTACTTTTTGATTCATCATTTTGTAGGTAGCATCAATTTCTTTAATCATATTAGCCAAATAATTTTCTAAAATTGTTGAAAATATTGGGTAGATAGAAAGAGAAGAAATAAAGATCAAGACTTTGAGGCATGATAAATCGCTATTTTTAGAGAATTATTTGTTCTTACATGAAGTTTGCTATTATGATCACGATAATAATACTCTCAGGATACAATGAAGTCACCGAGTTCATCAACTAACAACTATTGGAGAACTTAATCTCTTATTCTAGTAATTTACAATAACTTGAATGCATTTTCATATGTTGTACACATGGTACTCATCATATTTCAATGCTTTCTTATTGCGTCTCGTTGCTTTCAATTGCTTGATAGAATTGAAAAGATGCTTCATGAAGAGATGCACCTAGTATCTTTTCATTTAAAAGACACACCTATTAATAAAAGGATTCACTTTTTCATATAAGAACACCTTATAACAAAAGAAAATGTCTATTGATACGTGAACATATCTTAAGGGACACACCTTAAAAGGATGCAACTTTTCATCTAAAATATCATTTCATTATTGAGATAACTCGTCCATAACAATTTTACTTATAGCACTATTGTAACATTTTATTAATGAAAAGATGTGATGGTATATTTTATACTTAATTAATTATTATGAATATATTTTTTATATTCATAAAATAATATATTTAAAATTTGAAACTTTTAAATTCCAATGAATTATTTTCATGATAAACAATTCTTCCATCTACATATATTTTCTTATAATGGCCAGCCGTCCTAGTGGCAATTTGAGTGGGATGAAGTGCAATTGATATCGTTGACTATTAGTTGTGTATCATACTCAAAGCCGATATTAGGTCACTATTAATGGCCTATAATGATCAAGTCAAGTGCATCGGTGGGTGTAAATAGGTGTGTGGTTTTTCAAGAGAATAATTTTTTTTTATTTTTAAGAATAACAATTATATATGAGCGTCTTCTCTATCGCTCTCTTTTGCTATGTCTGTCTTCATTGGAACTTCAGAACTTCAGTTTCCAAAACCTTGGTGATGTGATTTTTTTGTTATGCTTGTTGTTTGGATGCAAGTTCTACTTTGATAGAACTTGGGTCTTTGATAGAACGTGTGTAAGAGGGTGAACTTCAAGTTCTGACCTCAGCTAAAATTTTTTTTGCAAGAACTTGACGAAACAAAATAGATTAATCAGAACTCAAATCCAGATGGACCCATGAAAATTTTGAAGAATGTTTAACAAAATTTTCTCAAGTTCCGACGTTTTATTCCTAACCAAATACATCCTTTGAGCTTTTGACAATTCCACATCAAATCGAAGGGACAATTAATCGTCAAAGGTAATTAAATGCGCTTTTGACACCAAGAAGACCCTAACTAGCTAGATGTTTGTACATTGGGCGTGACCTAGTCGCGGCAGCATCAATTCACTTAAAGCGATGGGAAGATGCGCTTAATTAATTAATTATACGCTGTGCATTCTCTGCATCATGAGGCCACTTGATCCAACAGATATATAAATATGAATGGGGAGGCTGCCGCCATCGCGTATTGCTTAATAATCTGTATAATTAACATCTAATTAAGCTTTTGTTTTTATCTTAGTGTATCTTAGCTCGTTCACGACAACATGATATATTATTATTTGTGCTGTTCCTAAGACACATTATGTATTGCTATATAATCTATATTCTCCTATCGGTAAAAGCCTTCGTACTTTTTTATTCCATATATTAATTCAATAAATATTAAAGTGAGACATGTAGTGGTTAATTAGTACATGTTTTGCAAATTGCTTCAAAAAAAAATCTAGAGCTCTTGTCATGATCAAAATAACACATTGACCCACACGACCCAAGTCATAAAAGGAAAAAAAATAATTAAATTAATGGTATAAGAAACCAACTTATAATCAATTAAGGAGAATTCCAATTTTTTTTGTCATCTTAGTGACAAGAGTTATGAGAAGAATCACACATTTTTATTTTTGGTTGTCGCCTAAAATGATGGGAAAATCCGAGAACAAGGAGAGAAGATCGCAAAGAGATTGCAGAAAAATAAAGGAGACACACGAATTTACCCAGGTTCACCCTTGAGATGAGGGCTACGTCCTGTAAAGAGGTTCCACTATATCGTTTAGATTTACAGCCGTCACATCGATTACACCAGAAAATTAGGCTATTAATAGCCTCTCCAAACCGTGTTTAAAACCCAAACAAATATAGAAAAAACTTAATCCGAACCACACGGACCGGCTAAACAAAAGCCCAAAACCCTTCTAGGTTTTGGGGGGCCGCCGTCAGGGGGCGGGGCCTCCCGAACTCCCACTTTCGTTCGTACGCTAGCAATATTATTAATTGGGTAATACTCAGATTCCCCTAAGCTCACGTGAGCGAATTCGGTGTGAGAAACAAGGGGCCCTGAAGTATTCACCAACTCTAACATTCTCCCACTTGGTGGATACTTCACACCAATTAGAGCCTTGCCAATAACATTCTTCTTCAATTCGACAGCAATAGAGCACCACTCAAACTTTACACCTGTAACTATTTTAGTCAGAAAATCAGAACTATTCTCTGTTGTATGAACCTTTTCAAGCTGAACCTCTTTCTTTTCCACCTTTTCCCGAATAAAATGGTATTGGATGTCAATATGCTTTGTGCGTGAGTGAAATGCGAGATTCTTAGCTAACTGAATAGCACCTTGATTATCACATCTCATCTCTATAGCACCTTGCTCAAATCCGAGCTCCAAGCACAACCGCCGTAGCCATATGGCCTCTTTTGCAGCATGAGTAAGAGCCATATATTCAGCTTCTGTAGAAGAAAGTGCTACCACGCTTTGTCTCTTGTTCATCCAACTTAGTGCAGCCCCAAATAATGTAAAAACATATCCGCTAGTAGACCGTCTACTATCAATGTCTCCACCCCAATCAGCATCTACATGGCCCACAATATCAAGCATCTTTCCTTTCCTTGTACCTTCAAAACACAACGAAAAATCTGAAGTTCCACGAAGGTACCTGAAAACTCTCTTGATAGCATTCCAATGTTCCCTGCCTGGGTTAGACATATATCGACTCAAGACTCCCACTGCTTGGGCTATATCTGGACGCGTGCACATCATGGCGTACATCAAGCTGCCCACTGCACTTGCATATGGCACACGGTCCATCTCTTCGGCTTCTTCATCCGTCTTCGGGCATTGCTCTGCAGAAAGTTTGGTTCCTAAAGACATAGGAGTACCCACTGGCTTGCAGTCCGACATGTTAAATTTCTTCAACACTTCTTTTATGTACTTCTCCTGTCCTAGCTACAACTTTCGCTTCTGACGATCCCTTCTAATCTGCATACCCAAAATAAAATTCGCTGGCCCCAAGTCTTTCATCTCAAACTTCTTGGCCAACAAACTCTTCACTGAATTCATCATCTTCATATTGTTTCCAATCAGTAACATGTCATCCACATACAGTGTAAGAATGACAAACTGATCTCCAACTCTCTTCACATAAACACAATGATCTGAATCTGAACGTACAAACTTGAGTTTCGAGCATGTATGTATCAAACTTCTAGTACCACATCCTTGGCGACTGCTTCAATCCATACAGAGACTTCTTCAATTTGCACACCAGCTTCTCTTTACCATGAACCTCAAAGCCTTCTGGTTGTCTCATATATATCTCTTCTTCCAAGTCCCCATGAAGGAATGCCGTCTTCACATCCATCTGCTCTACCTCAAGATTATATGCTACTGCCAGAGATAGAACAAATCTGATTGAAGTCATTTTCGCCACGGGAGAAAAAATATCATCATAGTCGACTCCCTCAACCTGAGAGTACCCTTTAGCTACCAGCCTCGCCTTGTACTTCTCTACAGACCCATCCGGTTTCAGCTTTCGCTTGAACACTCATTTGCAACCAATTGCCTTTCTATCCTTAGGCAATTTACACAAGCTCCATATTTCATTCTTATCCAGTGACTGCATCTCATCTGTCATAGCAAGCTCCCACTGATTTGCATCATCCATAGACCTTGCATCTTTTAGAGAACTAGGTTCTTCTTCGATGATGCTCAAAGCATGAAACGAACTCAGAGCACTAAGAGAGTATCTCAAAGGTGCTCTTCTTTCTCGTGACGATCTCCTGAGAACTGGTATGGTAGTACCAATATCTGGATCTTCATCTGAATCTGCATCTTCAACTTCATTAATCAAGTCCTCTTGATCCGGTTCTGTAACAGACTCAACTAAAGTATCTTGTGCATCCACCTCTGAAGTTTCAGAATCAGAATCTTCTTCAAGCACTATCACTTTCTTAGGTTCATCGCCTTTTTGAACTTCAACTTGGGAACGTGATTCACGGAAAACAACATCCCTACTGTAAACAATAGTCCTTGACTTTGAGTTCCACAGTTTGTAGCCCTTGACCCCTTCCTTGTATCCGACAAATATGTTCTTCTTCGATTTACTGTCAAGCTTACCTCGCTTTTTCTTTAGTATATGAACATATGCATCACATCCGAACACCCGAACATGAGACAAATTTGGCTTCTTTCCAAACATTGCCTCATAAGACGTCTTATCCTTCACTGATGAGGTCGGTGAGCGGTTCTTCAGGTAGTTTGTTGTGGCTACAGCTTCTGCCCAGAATTCTTGCCCCAATTCAGCCCAACTCAGCATACATCTGGCCTTCTCTATGAGTGACCGATTTAACCTTTCAGCTACTCCATTATGCTCAGGTGTATATGGAGTTGTCTTCTGCCTTGCAATACCATTGTCCATGCAGAACTGCTCAAACTTATCTGAACAAAATTCACCTCCATTATCTGTACGAAGAACCTTGATCTTGCAGCTCAATTGGTTTTCCACCAAAACTTTAAATTCTCGAAACTTATCGAATACATCTGATTTATTCTTGATAAAATAAATCCAACTGTATCTCGAAAAATCATCTATAAAAGGAACATAGTACCTGGACCCTCCAATAGATGGAGTCGGAGTCGGTCCAAAAATATCACTATGGATCAGTTCGAGAATCTTCGTTGCTCTTGAACCTGTGTGTTGAAAACTGACTCGATTCTGTTTTCCATGGAGGCAATGTTCACAGAACCCGAAGCCCACAGAACAATCCGGAATTCCTTCTACCATCTGACTTGATGCTATGGTAGAAAGTCCTTTCTCACTGATATGACCTAATCTCTGATGCCACAGCATAGATGTGCTGTCTTCATCTTCTTTGGCCTCTTCAGAAATAAATCCGCAGCCCACAGATATAGTCTCTCCGAGCAACTTGTACAATGTGCCATAGCGAACCCCTCGCGCAATCACAATAGACCCTCTGACCATCTTGCACGAATCCTTGTCGCAACTGAATATAACACCCGAATTTGTCATTGTACCAACAGATAATAAACTCCTGCTCATAAGTGGTATATGCATCACATTTGGTAGAGTCTTCACCATGCCATCATTCATCCTCAGCTTCACCCTGCCACGTCCAATAATCTGAACCGCAGTGTCATCTCCGAGCATGACATCCCCATCATTATACTCCTCATATTCACAAAATCAGTGTTTATGAGGTGTCATGTGGTATGAAGCACCAGTATCGATGAGCCAGACATCCTTATCTGATTGTACCATACATGCAGAAGCCACATACATATCTCCTGCCTCAGCCTCTTTTTTGTCCGAGGTTGACTCAGCTTCTTTCTTATGAACCGACTTGTTTTTGCAATCTCGCTTCAGATGGCCCCACTCTTGACATCTCCAGCATTGCACCTTCTTATCCTTACTCTTTGAATGCCCACGAGATTTGGATCTCCCTCTCTGATTTTGATTCCTTTCTAGTTGCCTTCCTTTGGCCGCCAGCGCCTCTTTACCAGAACTTGCCGATCCCTTTCTCCGTATTTCCTCTGATAACAAGGCAGCACATACACTTTCATACAAAAGTTCTTTATCTCATCCACCAATCACGACAATCAGATTGTCCCATGAATCCGGCAGCGAACAGAACAATGTTATTGTCTTATCATCATCTTGAAACTTAACACCGATTGATACAAGTTGACTGATCACCGTGTTAAAGTTATAAAGATGAGTAGAAAACGAGTCACCCTCCTGCATCCGAAGATTGTACAATTTCTTCCTCATAAATAACTTGTTAACCAACGACTTACTTTGATATAGGGATTCCAACTTCCTCCAGAGATCTCTGGCTGTAGGTTCGCTCATCACATTCGTAAGAATTGAATCCGCGAGACAAAGCCGAATCAAATCCTTCGCCTTTCTATCAATCCAATCCCACTCTTCGATCGCCTTTGAATCTGCCTGACTGGAGGAAGTCGTATCTGAAGCCTTCGCCGCATCTGCAGCCGTCGCCGCTTCTTTGCATGGCCTCTTCTTCTCGATTGCCGTCCAAAGATCTCGATCACAGAGAAGATCCTCCATCTTCATCTTCCAGAGATCAAATCGCGTTCCATCAAATTTTTCTATCTCAATCCGCGATCCTCCTGGCATCTCGAATAAACCCTAATTCCTCGAACAACATGTGCTCTGATACCAATTGATGGGAAAATCCGAGAACAAGGAGAGAAGATCGCAGAGAGATTACAGAAAAATAGAGAAGACACACGAATTTACCCAGATTCACCCTTGAGATGAGGGCTACATCCTGCAAAGAGGTTCCACTATATCGTTTAGGTTTACAGCCGCCACACCGATTACACCAGAAAATTAGGCTATTAATAGCCTCTCCAAACCGTGTTTAAAACCCAAACAAACAGAGAAAAAATCTAATCCGAACCACACGGGCCCCCCGAACCCCCCATTTCGTTCGTACGCCAGCAATATCGTTAATTGGGTAATACTCAGATTCTCCTAAGCTCACATGAGCGAACCCGGTGTGAGAAACAAGGGACCCTGAAGTATTCACCAACTCTAACATAAAACTACGTTCATTGTTCAATCCACGCACGCTAAGAGTACATGCAAAGAATCCTAAGTAATTGACTGTCTCAATGGGACATACAAATAATAATATTTCAAATACAAACAGCTATCCTACTTATTATTTTATCAAGGTATACTGACAAGATAAAACATTCTATCGACAATAAAAAAAACTAGAAGTAGGTTTTCTTGCATGCCTAAATGCATGAACGGCATCTCCAAAGTTAAAAAAAAAAAGTTGAATTTATCCTATTTTTCAATATCTCCGTTAAACCCTAAATCATTATCCAAGGTTGTACTTTTTCCTCGCTTTCACGCCGGGTGTTTGGTGCATCCTTTTTTCAGAAAAATGGAGACATGAACAAACGTTGGACATTGTTCTATGCACGCACCAACAAGGCAACAAGTTGCTGTTTCAAGAAGCCTACTACCATTGATTAATCGAACCCAAGCTCGCTGGGACCATTAATTCAATGTTGAGAAAATGATGGATGTAGCTTGCATTTCTTAGGAATTATTAGGAATCATTAATTAAGTTTAACGAATGCTACTATCTATAAACCTACATGATACTTATCCGTAGTTAATTATTATTATGTTGATAAGGTTGAGATATACACCCAGTTGCTTTGTGATAGACGAATATATGGTTCCGGGGGCCTTAAATGAGTTGGTTGCATTAGTTATCTCTAGTGCATGGGATGAGCAATCATAGGGAGAATGGACTGCAATGAGAGACTTTTGATGCAATTGTCTTATGTATAGATACGTGATGCATGCATGCATTCTGTATAATGTATTCCAAACTTGTTTCTTTTTTTTTTGTCATATAATTATATATGGTTAGGGCCCTCCAATTTATGTGCCAATTGTAACACTTGATGTACGGATAGACTAACTTGATCAAGTCAATCTATCCGTACATCAAGTGTTACAATTGGCACATGAATCGGATATAATTCAATGTACGCAACCATACGCGTATACGTTGATCATGACATGCAGACGGCAAAATATATCCTTTTGCTGGACAATTGTCTTCCAGCTGCATTGAAGTAGCAGTGCAAAAGAGGTTGTCACTTCTTTTTTCCTTGGAAAAATAAATTAAGTTTAGACATAGAAAAGGAAAGTTTATCCATCAAATTATACGTATCCATGAGATTTGGAGGAATCTCAGAGATATTTTAAATGACATTTATGATGCTATTTTATTCTATGTGTTAGCTCTATTCATGTTAATCATTTTAAGTAATAAGAAACTCAACTAAATTCGGGCCATCAAATTATTCAGAATAATTTTTTTTATTTGTATGATAGATTTTAAATAGTGTAACTCCACTATTTAAATAATTCTAAAGATATGGGATAATTAAATAGAGAAGTTACAATAACATCTTTACAAACATAAAAAATAATCTCTCTTTAGGTAGTATGTATGTAACATCTTCGAAATCATTGCATGATTTCTCATTTGCGAATTTATTATTAAGAAAAAGTGGAAACTTATTGAATGAAATCCAATAATGATTTCTCATTTACGAATTTATTATTAAGAAAAAGTGGAAATTTATTGCATGAAATCCAATAATGATTTCTCATTTACGAATTTATTATTAAGAAAAAGTGGAAACTTATTGCATGAAATTAAATATGAGAAAAATCTAATTGGGCCAAGGCCCTGTCCCATGTAAAGTACTTGTGAGAGCCCACATTTCCTTCAGTTGTACGAGATGAGGTCCAATTTCCAGTTTTTCATTATTATACATATTTATTATCTTATATTTGCAATATCTCGTACAAAGTCTTCTTTTTTTTACCATTCTTCTTTTTTTTTATATATTATTTAGTTATTATCTCATAATTCAATTAATTGATTAAATAATTTAATTTTATCGCTTGCACTCGATATTCTCATTATTAATTTATTAATTAAAATTTTAAATTAGCATTATCTGTTGACTCTTTGTATCCTATTATACCTTTTTTATCAGTAATACAAAATAATGATATATAAATACATTCTTAATTGATGTATCAAAATTTTAACATCATGATTAAATTTTCATAAAATTTTAAATCTTTAAATTTCATTAGAGTTTTATTTATAACAAAAACATTTTAGAATTAATTAAAGCTATATATATATATAATGATACTTTTAGAAAAATTAATATTTATTAATATTAATATACGTATGCCCATAGATAAATGCATGCTTAATTATTATTTATTATTTATTAATAATGTACAAAAATGTCTCTTCATTCTGTATCATCATTTATATTCTTTTACAACTTTTTGACATTTTAGATTTAAAGAAATACTAAATGAGTATGGCCATAGATAAATGCATACTTAATTAATATTTATTATTTTCAAATATAATTACTAATTTTCACAAACTACACGTAGATTCTTTATATTTAGTTATACTTTTGTTCATAACAAAAATATGTCATATATTTAATAAAATCATTATTTGTATTTAATAAATTTTGATCATAAAAAACTCTTTACATTTATGATTTCTTTATATTTTTTTCAAAAATTACATCTTGATTCATTAAACACGCTTTTTTATATAATAAATACTATTTTATTTTTAACAAAACAATAAATTAAATTAGAGTAATGAAAAAGTTTCTTCTCCATTTAAAATTATTGACATTTTAGATTGAAATTTTCTAAAAAAAAATATTATGACTATAAACAAATGCATCCATAATTAGTTTGTATTTTTTAAATATTATCTTATTCACAAATTACATGTGAATTCATTATATCTAATTATAGTTTTCGTTCGTACTAAAATTAGTATAGCTTTACTAAAATTAAAAAAGCATAAATTACAGAGAGTTAAGTTTCCATATTTTTAGAAAATATAAATTGTAAAATAGTGGATACAATATTTCCTTGATTATTGTATATTTTAAAATCAAATTTTTTTATTTTCACATTCCTCAAAAGCAATTATCACGCTCTTTCTCATATTATATATTTTTTATTTGTAAACAAAGAAAAATATTATAAGAATTCTTATATGTTTTCCTAATAGTATTGTATTAATAAAATTAAATTATAAAACTGTTATAATTGTGTGATGCATAAGATAATTCACCAGTTATTACTTATAGACGAGGTTTGTAAGGAAAGCTGAAAATAGCATTTTTTTAATATATCTTAGAAAAAAATAATTTATCGATTTATATAAATAGTATTTCTATATTCCTTATATTTTTTTATTAACAATATAAGTGCTTCAAAAAAATAATTAAAATTTTAATATGATGATTAATTTTTAACAAATTACATGTTGACTATGTAATTCTATTAACATTTTTATTCATGATAAAAAACATATTTTTTATATAATAAAAAGAAACGAGTAAAGTAAAGGACATTATCATATTATTTAATATTAGAAAAAAAAATCTCTTCCCTCGTTATCTTTTTTGCTATTTTTTCATTTTATATTATAATTTTTTTACAAATTTTTTTATAACTAACATGAAATATTTTTTAATATGATGATTACTTTTTTACAAATTATCAATTTATCTATATCTATATCTATATCTATCTATATATAAAAGCAGAGGTCGAAAGTGTCACGTATCATTCTCTCATAAATTGAATATATAAAATGATAATATTTTCATTATATAAACATAGATAAAGTTAGTTATTAAAATATATAATATTATTATTTATAATTTAAAATTCTATATTTGTAACTATAAATAGAGACTTTCAAGTTCACTTGCATACTCAACGCCTTCTTTTAAATCATAAAAGATTAAATTATATTTGTTATAATTAGTAATAATAATATATATAAGCATAAGTAGAAATTGTCACATGTAGAGCTCTCATGAATTCAAGTATAAAATGATAATATTTAAAATATATAAATACTCAAAAGTTAATTATTAAAAACATATTTTTTTTATTTATCAAATTTTTAAAATAATATATTTATTGCTATAAAAAGGGGGCTTTCAATTCCCATTAATATACTGGAAGCTTTCTTTAAGAGGAAAGAGTACGTGCAAACTTACAAAGATAAATTTGTACATGATAAAATAGCATACACATATACACACATATATACATACATATAATTTCTCTCTATCTAATAAAAATATTAAATGTTATAGTATATATAATGATATATTTAAAAATTAGGTTCTCATATATATCTCGAGTTAAAAATTTATCTCCCTATCTAATTATGCTATTTAATTTTTCGATGATATAATGATGATGATATATATTGGTGATTAATATAAATATGATTAATTTTTAAATTATATTATTATGATAATTTATATCTACATCTTATAAACAAATGTTAAGATATGATATGAATACAATTTGATACATATTTTTTTATTGGAATTATTAAAATAGAATCATAATATTAAAAATTCAATAATGAAAATATATAATGTTGTTTATTTATATTTGAAATTATTAAATTATAAATATTTAAATTTTAATAATATACATTCTAATTTAATTTCACATTTTATATTAATTGCATGAAAATAATTAAATATATTTATAAAAGAAACCATGTGCAATTGATTAGGTTGATTCATGGTAAAAATATTTCATTGATGATTAATAATATTTTGGCTATAGTTAATAATATTATATGTATACTATTAAAAGAAAGGATAGATGATGATACATGTCACTCATTTTTTCTTTTGGAATTAGTTTTGATATGATGAATAATTAAGTATATTATTAAAATAAACAATGAAACGTAATTGGTTCAAAATTAATTTTAACTTCAATAAGAGTAATTGGAGTTGTTTAATTTAGTCCCACATTTAAAGCTTATAATATGAAAATAGATTGAAAACACTATAAAAAAGTGTAGATTTACAAATATGATAGTTATCTATTTGTATTAAGTCAATTTATATCAATAATTAGAATTTAAGTTAGAGGCACGTGATTGATAATAAAATAAAAAGTAAATAATTTTAATATAAGATAAATATAATGTTTATATTTCATATCTATATAGTATTAGAAGGAACAAAAAATATTCACATATTATAATATATATTTCATATATTTTTTGAATGATGCATAAAAAAATTAATTTGCATATTATAATATGAGTTAAATTAATTGCACGTTTTAGGCAATCAAATTGACATTATTTTGATCACATGATACAACCAATATGAATCATTGGATCAAAATTTTTAGTCCCACATTCAAAACTTACTAAATCTTAAAAAAACAATTAAAGGAGAACACATATCTAATGTAAGAATTTGAATAAGAATGATTTATGACTAATTTAATGACAATATTAAAAAGAGTTTTAATTAATTATTTGTTTTAATTATTAAAATGAATGGTATCAACATTAAATATATAATTATATTCATATTAAGATAATGTAGTAACATATTATATTCAAATTAAATATTTTTAATATATTATTAAATAGAATACTATATATATCTATGTGATTATATATATAACATATTATATATCTATGTGATATATATATATATAAAGGAGATATATTACTTATTTATTTTCACATTTAAATTTATTAATTGAAAGAGTCGGGATGTTTACTTAAATGAAATGAATTTGGTCTACACATTGAGTATTTTTTTAAATAAAAATGTCAAAATAAACTATAATATTGATTGGATTAGGAAAAAAAATAAAGATGTCTCATATTTAAAGGAGGGAAATCGTGTCTCATATGTTTCTATTCATTGGATTAGAAATCTATGAATCTTATTTTGTTCATTTTCTTTTAAAGACTTTAAATCTGATTCATAGATTCTTGATCTGATGAATAAGAAGAAGAAGACATTGTGTTCATCTTTAGACGAGGGACACACACTTTAAGTCCGATTAGGTTATTATCCTAAAAGTTTAACCACTATTTGATGTATATTTTATTAAATTACAATAATAAATCATAATGGACTAATATCACAATCATATTTCATATCTATATTGTATTATAAAGAATAAAATATATTCTGAGCAACTCAAATGATGAATAAAAAATATAAATTTATGTATTAATAGTAATTCACATTATATTTGGAAAGGGATAAATACTATTGGCACACACAAAATAATATTTTTAAAATTACTTTTAAATATTATATTAAGTATATATAGAATGACAACATGAATAAACTAAATATTAATTTATGTAAATATATTATATATTCTTTTAGTTCCTCATGTAAATATTATCAAACACTAAAAAGTAAAATATTATAAAAAGAAAGTATTAAATAATAAAAAACTCCCATTCGTACTCAAATAATAATATTAAATATATATTACTTATATTTCTTATTAAAATAAATACTATCAACACCAAATATACACTGTTAGTTATATTATATAAAATATTTAACTTCAATCATTATTTATATCTAATACATACATAACATGCATATATACACATACCTTAAAGAGAGTTAAAAGTTGGATGTAACCATATCATGAAGCCATGTAATATGATCTAGATAATTGATGTTTTAAAGTTAGATCATGTATGATAAAAAAAATAATATTAATTAATTTTTAAGAATGAAAAATATAATTGTTTATATAGATTATTGGAAGAAAGTTATAAATATTAAGTATATATTTTAAAATAAATCGTTATAAAATATACTTAATTAAGAAGTGAATGCATTGTTATGGACATTTTCTAAATAATAATCAACAAAATATAATTAAGTACAAATTATAAAAAGATATAAGTAATAAAAGAATTTACATATCATTATCATCTTTGTGGTTTCATTATCAATCTCTCTCTATATATATTATGCATATATAATTAAATGGAAAAGTATAAGTTGACTTATGGCACTATTTCATTAAGTCACATACAAAGCTTAAAATATTTAAATAATTTTAATATCCTATATAATAATTTAATTTATTTATGTTATATTTCTTTAAATACGTATGGCATGTCAAACATGACATTTTTACATTGTCACATAGAAAATGAAATAGATAAAATAAAAAAGCAAAATAATAGACATTGTTAAAAATATTAAAATAAATAGTATTTACTTAATTCTAAGATATGATGTTGTTAAAAAAATATAGCTATCAATTAGAAAGATATATATAGTTTGAAACAATAACCCATGGTGTTTCTATATTTTCATATGTAAATTAACATAAATAAAGTAAAAGATTTAAGTAATAGATGTTAACAAAGTAACAAAGTTAAATGGGGCAAAGATAGAGTAAAAAATAATTAAAAATGAAATAGAATGTAATAGATTTTAAAAAAATAATTTCAAATAAATTTAATTTATTATAACATATTTACATATATAAGTTTCCAAGGTAAGAAAATGATTAGATAGTCTATAAAATTTATATCAAAATAAAATTTCTTATTTTATAATCAACATTTTTACATATATAACTTTTTGTGTCTTTCGCGCATCACGCGGGTCATCATACTAGTATATATAAAAGAAGATGTTGAAAGTGTCACGTGTTGAGCTCTCATAAATTTAATATATAAAGTGATACTATTATAATTATATAATCATGGATGCGTCAATAGTTAGTTATTAGAAAAATATATGATTTTATTTATTTATTTTTAAATTCTATATTTGTAACTATAAATAGAGTACTTTCAATATCATTTGCATACTCCACATCTTCTTTGAAAGCAAAGAATATGTGAGGATCTACAAATATAAATATGTGCATTATACAAAAATATTTTTATATTTTTTTCTATCTATATGATTTTATTTATTTATTTATACTTTTAAATTTTATATTTGTAAATATAAATAGAGTGTTTTTCAATTTTATTTGCATACTTCATGCCTCCTTTAAAGGCAAAGAATACTTGTGCATTTGCAAATATAAATTTGTGTGCAATAAAAAATATTATATGTTATTAAAAAAATACTTATATTTTTTTCTCATTTAATAAAAATAGTAAATATTATAAGAGGCTTTTATTTTACATTTACATAGTTGATGCCCTCTTTAACGGCAAAGAATATGTGTGGATTCATAAATATAAATCTGTGCATGATAAAAAAAAATACTTATATATAATTTCTCTTCATCTAATAAAAAAATATTAAATGCAATAATTTATATATATAAGGAAAGGCTAAAAAATATATGTTATCATCTGAAGTTCAAGTCAAAGACATGCATTTCATACTCTAATGATAATATTTCTTGATGATTAATATAAGTATAATCAATTTTTTAAACACATGATTAGATACTATGCATGTATAAAGTGATAATATTATAATTATATTATCATGGATACTCAAAAGTTAGTTATTATAAAATATATGATTTTATTTATACTTTTAAATTCCACATTTGTAATTATAAATAGAGGAATTTTCAATTTCATTTGCATAATTCAC
This sequence comes from Pontederia crassipes, assembly GCA_030549335.1. Taxonomy (NCBI): domain Eukaryota; kingdom Viridiplantae; phylum Streptophyta; class Magnoliopsida; order Commelinales; family Pontederiaceae; genus Pontederia; species Pontederia crassipes. Next base: position 53,153,866 of record CM060188.1, read on the forward strand.
GCCTTCTTTGAAGGCAAAGAATACATGTTAATCTATGTCCACGTCAAAGACATACATTTCATACTCTAATGATAATATTAATTGATGATTATTATAAGTATCATCAAAATTTTAAATATATTATTATGATACTATGCATCTTATATGTATGTATGTATGTATGTATGTATGTATGTATGTATGTATGTATGTATGTATGTATGTATGTATGTATGCATGCATGTACGTACGTATGTATGTGTGTATTTATGTATGTATGTAGGTATGTAAACTACTATAAATGAAAAAAATATGTAACCAATAAAATGATAACAATAACATATGAAATAAATGATATATTTTTGTAATATTTTAATCACATATTGTTTATACTAAAAATATTTAGTTATATATAGTTTCTTTTGGGTGTTATCGGTTGTTATTTTATAAGGATATAAAATATTTATGCATATCAGTCATTTTAGGATATTAAACAAAATAATCATTTTATTATTGGATAGTTAGTTATAAACTGATATAAAGATACTAATCACCAATAACAAAATTTAGTTATATAATTATTGATACTCAAAAGTTAATTATTATTTATGAAACTTATTAAGTAAATTATACGCATTATTTATATATCCTAATAGTATTATATTGTAAATAATATATAATATAATATCTATAAAAGTTTATTATCGAGTGATTTCTAATTTATTATTATTTCTTTATATTCTGTACATTAACTATAAATATTGCGATGTAGAGGATGCTGGTGCATATTGCAAAAGCACGATCTACATTCTCTCAAGAGTAAGAAATATTTTGTTATAAATTGTATATACATATTATGTATTGTACACCATGTTATGTACAAATAAAGGGACTTTCAATTTTTATTTGCATACTCGACTCTCTCTTTAAAGGCAAAGAGTACGTGCGGGCATACGAGTATGCGCATTGCATGATAAAAAAATATTTTACGATAATATCAGCATGATATTCAAAAGTTTATTATGATATATATATATATATATATATATATATATATGTTTATTCATATTTTTAAATTCAATATGTTTAGCTATGAATAGAGAACGTTTTCAAAATAGTAGTATACTTGACATCCTTTCTGATATAGAAGAGCAGGTCTTTATGTGCTAACAAAATATTATATGTATATAAAGATGTCTAAGTCAAAAACTTGTATCTCTGATTTTATAATAATACATATATTTATTATAATAAAAAGTCATCAATATTTAATTATTATGAGAATAATCATAACAAATTAATATTCATAAAATTATTACTATGGTAAACCTAATAATATCAATGAGTATCACATCATTTAATGTTAAAACTTTTTTGTTGATTATTGAAGTTTGACACATTTATATTCATATTTATACATCTATATGAAAGAAAAGATAGAAGATAAGTATCATTATCTCATTAAGCTATGTATCATTAAAATGTTTTTAAAATGAGATTGTATAAAGTATGTTAGTTATGTTAAATAATAATAAATAAAATAATTTATATTCATAATTAATATATATATATATATCACAATGATATTGACTAATATTGAATAAATATCTATGTTACCTATATAATATAATTTATTATTTCAAAATTGTATTCCCTTCATAATAAAAAAATAAAAATATTTATAAAATAATATAGTTATATATTTATATTCACACACACACACATATATATATAGAGAGAGAGAGAGAGAGGCAAAAGTTGCCAAATGAGAAACTCTTATGATGCCGCATATGAAATAAAATTATATTAATAATTATAAATATTTTTAAAAACTATTATAAATGATAATTGATCATGTACAATAAAATTAATACTTTTTGTATCTATCAATCAAATATGCTTTTAGTCTCACATTCAAAGGTTTCCAAATATAAATGGAATGAAATAAAATGAAAATGGAAGCATTCAACTATCTAATTTAATCCCACATTTGAAGTTTATAATATGAAATAGATAAGATGAACTATAGGAACAATTCACAAAGTTTATATCTATCTTTCCGGATTAAGTCAATCATTTAAGACTTAAAGGGATAAACATGTGACGCATGATGAAATAAAAAGAAATTGTAAATAAATTCTAATGCTAAGTCGTATAGAAGCTAAATATAATAATCATATTTCACATTATATTGTATTATAAAGAAAAAAATATATTCCTTTGTTCCATTGAGAGCAATCCAAATGACAAATTAAAAAAAAGATAAATTTATGTATTAATAATAATCCACATTATATTTGAGAGGAGGAAGGGATAAATGATACCTTACACACACAAAATAATCTTCTTAAAATTATTTTTAAACAATATATTATGTATATCTATGATAACAACATGAATAAACTAAATATTCATTTATATAAATATATCATATATTATTTTAGTTCCTCGTGTAAATATTATCAAACACTAAAAAGTAAAATATTATAAAAAAATATAACCAAGGTGAGGACCTACATGGAATTAACTTATGATCGGCTTAAAATTTCGCCGCCCATACTCAAATAAATCAAATATATATATTTCTTATTAAAATAATTGCTATCAACACCAAATATATATGTTTAGTTATACTGGATAAAATATTTAACTTCAATCATTATTTATATTTAATACATACATAACATGCATATATACACACATCTTAAAGAGAGTTTAAAGTTGGATGTAACCCTATCATGAAGCCATGTAATATGATTTAGATAATTGATTTTTTAAAGTTAGATCATGTATGATAAAAATAATATTAATTACTTTTTATGAAGGAAAAATATAATTGTTTATATACATTATTGGAAGAAAGTTATGACTATTAAGTATATATTTTTTAAAATAAATTATTATAAAGGTATACTTAATTAAGAAGTGAATGCATTGTGGTGGACATTTTTATATAATTAAATGGAAAGGTGTTGACCTATGGCACTATTTCATTAAGTCACATATAAGGTTTAAACTATTTAAATAATTTTAACAATTATTTTAGTATGATATATAATAATTTAATTTATTTATGTTATATATATTTACATACATATAGCATGTCAAATATGACATTTTTACGTTGTCACATAGAAAATGGAATAGATAAAAAAATAAAAAATAATATACATTGTTAAAAATATTAAAATAAATAGTATTTACTTAATTCTAAGATATGATATTTTTTAAAAAAATATAGATATCAATTACTATTTATATCTATATTATATCAAAATTAGAAAGATATATAGTTTAAAAGGAGAAGTCACGGTGTTTTTATATTGTCATATGCAAAGTAGCATCAATAAAATAAAAAATTTAAGTAATAGATGCTAACAAAGTAACAAAGTTAAGGGGAGCAAAGATGGAGTAATAATTAAAAATGAAAGAGAATGTAATATATTTAAAAAATCATTCCAAATAAATTCAATTTATTGTAACATTTTTACATATATAAGTTTCTAAGGCGAAAAAATGATTAGATAGACTATGATATATCAAAATAAAATTATTTATTTTATGATCATAATTTATGTTTAATTCTATGTCCTCCCCGTATCGCAAAAAGCAGAGGTAGAAAGTGTCACGAGTCGAACTCTCATAAATTGAATGTATAAAATGATAATGTTTTAACTATATAATCATACATACTAAAATGTTAGTTACTAAAATTATATAATTCTATTTATTTATGTTTTTAAATTCTACATTTATAATTATAAATAAAAAGATTCTCAATTTCCACTTGCATATTTTACTTATTCATATTTTTTAAATTCCATATTTATAACTATAAATAGAGGGGACTTTCAGTTTCTCAAAGTTAGTTGTCAATTATATATAATTTTATTTATTTATATTTTTAAATTCCATATTTGTAACTATAAATAGAGGGGTTTTAGTTTTCATTTGCATATTTCACGCCCTCTTTGAAGACAAAGAGTATGTGCGGATCTACAAATATCAGTTTGTGCATGATAAAAAAATATTTATAAATATTTTTTTCCTATCAAAGAAAAATATTAAATGTTATAAGTAAAAATAATTATCTCCATCGAATAAAATAATATTAAATATTATAAGGGGCTTTCAATTTTTATTTGCATACTCGATGTTCTCTTTGGAGACGAAGAGTGCATGCGGACCTACAATCATTGGTTTGTGTATAATAAAAATATTACTTATATATAATTTCTCTTTGTATAAAAAATATAAATTCTATAATAATAATAATAATAAGGAAAGACTAAAAATATTATGTTATGATTTGTACTTCAAGTTAAAGACATATATTTCGTACTTTAATGATAACATCTATTGAGTATTAATGCAATTATCATAGGATTTTTAAATATAATATTACGATAACAAGTATCTATCTACAACTTATTTATCTATTTATATCTATACATATAAATAAACAAAGGTTAAATAAATTATTCAACTAATATAAATGAAATATTTTTTATAACATATAATAAATGAAATAAATGATATACTTTTGTGCTAATAATATTTATACTAATATATTATGTATACTAATAATATTTAGTTGTATATAGTCATTTTTTGTTGCTATCATATTGTTATTCTATAAAAAATTTACGTATATTAATCATTTTACAATATCAAAACAACTAGGATTCATAATTGTTTTATTATTATTGAATGGTACGTTATAACCAATACATGATATGTAATCAACTAACAATAAAATAACCAACAAAACTTAATTATTTTATTATTAATATTTTATTAATCTATTATTAAATGTATATCTATATGTCATAATTAATTATAAATCGATATAGCATTAATCAGCTAACAACAAAATAATCAATCAAATTTAACCATTTTGTTATTATTGTTAGCATTTTGTTAATTTATTATTATACATATCTCTCTCTCTCTCTCTCTCTCTATATATATATATATATATAAGTAGAAGTTAAACAAATTATTCGATCATAAATATTTTTTTATGCAACCAATAATATATGAAGTAGATGATATAATTTTGTGCTAATAATATTTATAATCATATATTACTTATGCTACAAATTTTAATTGTATATAATTATATTTTGTTGTTGTCAAATTGTCATTCTATTAAGGTAAGACTTAAGTATATGAATCATTTTAAAATATTAAACAACATAGATTCATAATCAACTTATTGTTATTGGACATTTCATTATAAACCAATATAAGACATGTAATCAAATAATAATCAAGTATTCAACAAAACTTACTCATTATGTTATTATTATTAATAATTTTTTAATTGATTAAGATATTCTAATGAACTAATAACAAAATTTTCAAGTGCTATAAATGATATATTTTTCTATGAATCATAATATGATACGCAATAATATATGAAATAAATGATATATCTTGTGCTAATATTATTTATAATAATATATTATTTATGGTATCAATTTTAGTTGTGTGCAGTTATTTTTTATTTTTATCAAGTTGTTATTCTATAACAAATAAGAAGATAGAATACTCATGTATATCAACAATTTTATAATATCAAACAACTGTGATTTGTAACATTTTATTATATAATAAACTAATAACAATTTTTTAACTACTATAAATGAAACATTTTTCAGTAACCAATAATATGATAATTAATAATATATGAAATAAATGATATATTTTAATTCTAATACTATTTATGATCATATATTATTATGATAACAATTTTTAGTCTTATATAATTATTTATTGTTGTTATCTGATTGTTATTCTATCAAGAAAATATAAGACTTAATATATCAATCATTTTATAATATCAAATAACTAGGTTTCATAATCATTTTATTATTATTATTATTATTAGATAGTTCGTTATAAATTGATATATGATATGTAATCAGTTAGTTAATAACAAAGTATTCAATTAAACTTAAACATTTTATTATTTTTACTAATAATTTGTTAATTAACTAAGATATTCTAATGAACTAATAATAAATTATTTAACTACTATAAATGAAAGATTTTTTTTGTAACAAATTATTCAACTACTATAAATGAAAAAAAATCTATCATTATCTACTTAATATATAAAATCTTTAATAATTGTTATGAGCTCTAACAAAGAAAAAACATTACCAAAAGAAGGACAGAAAAAATATTGTCATATATGTTAATATTTTTTTATTTAATTTATACATCTTTATCTTTTTTCTATGGAGCAATAGTTATCGATAATTTTTCTACATTGAAATCATATTTTTGACATTGCTCTTACAAGTAATTATTATTTTCACTTATGTTTTTACAACTTTAGTCACAGTTTTATAAATTTGAATTTCAAGCGAGCATTTCCTAATGAGTTCTCTATGAATTTTCTAGTGAGTATTTTGTTAGTAGAGGGTTTTTTTTCATTTTTATTTTCTTTCATTGATTACAAATGTCAATATAAAATATTTTTCATGGTATAATATTAAATGCATATAGTGTTAATGAACTGATAGAGCATTTTTCTTTATAAGTATACATGCAAAATTTTAATGTTAAATTGAGAAAAGGGATGTGACCAGTTGCCACGTTGATTTCACATAATGTTTTTTTATTAATAGAACATAAGTTGTATATAATTTAAAATTATTTGATAACGTAAATATCTTTTTTAATGATTTTTTTATATAGCATGATTGAAAATATTGACTTCAACTCTTATTTCAATCTAACTAAGATGCAATAAAATTTCATGTAATTAGATTGTACAGTGTTCCTGGTTGTCATAATTTGAACAATACACACTCCATCAAAATGATATTAAAAAATGAAAAGATATCAATAAAAATATATTATTATATTACAAATAGAAAAGTATATTTTAAAATCTCTATATTTTTAAACTTTGTTTCATTTTGCAAGAAGGTCGCGTTCATGTGAGATTAATTCTAAAAAACTTGTGTTTACACATGAATAATAAGTTATTTCATAGGTGACAAATAAAAAAGGTCTTAAAATTTTGTCCAATGATGATGTCACAACTATATTATACAAAGAAATTTTTCTTCATTTATTATCTTTTTGTTTATAGTTGCACGACTTTTTTGTATCATTAATATTAGTTTTAAATTTTTTATATGATCAATTTGTTATGTTCCCGTGCATCGCACGGGCCATCACACTAGTTCTTTATAATATTATAAGTTTAATAACATAACAATCTTATGTTTACGGAAATTTTCAATCAAAAAGCTCTCTTATGTCTCCAACTTTTTCAATCATTTGTGTGAATTTTTAAATATTTACTCATCTTCTTAATATTTTATTACATCTTTTAATTCTTTGCACTACATGAACTTTAACATGTTAGATATTCACAAATTACATATGGTCCTTTTATTTTTAATACAATTACAATTACAAATTACAAATGTTAATTACAAATTACAAATTACAAATCACAAATTACATATGTTAATTTCTCACAAATTACAATTTGATTCTTTATAATATTATAACTTCAATAAAGTAAATTCTTATGTTTACAAAATTTTGAGCACAAAGAACTCTTGGCTTTCAACATTTTTTCTATATTTTATTTATTTTTTTAATTTATAATTATTTCAGTTATTTAAGAAGATTCCTATTATTCTATTACATTATTTATTTATTTACACTACATATAGTTACATATTCACAAATTAAGTGTTATCTTTTTTATTTTTCATTATATTTATTATTCATAATAACAAAATAACTGTATATATATATATTATTAATTAATGTGTATTAAGAATTTAACATCATGATTAAATGTTTCAAGAAATTACATTTAATTCCTTAAACACATTATTCCATTTATTGATAATAAAATTATTTTAGTATTAATAAAAAAACATTTAAATTTATGTATATTAAGTGTTCATATTTATATAATTATTTTTTTAATAAAACAGTAAATTAAAGTAGAACAATTAAAAAACATATCTCTTCTCTACTTAATATTATTGACATTTTATATATAAATTTGTAATCGATTATCATTACCATAAAAAATGCACGCTTAATTAATTTTGTTTTTTATAATATCATGGTCAATTTTTCATAAATTGCAAGATATTTCCTATTAAAAATATTATAGATTTAATAGAATGAAACAACATAAAATAATGAACACTAAGTTTTCATATTTATATAATTATTACATATTAAAGTAAACTAAAAACTGTAAAATAGTTTATATAATATTTCCATAATGATTATATTTTTTAACTCATTTTTTTTACTTTTCACATTTCCATTCTCTTTTTCATATTACATATTAGTTGTTTTATTTTAGGTAAAAAGTAGTGCAATGTATGGAACATTGATGTCTTATAGTTTGATTTTATTTTATTTCTTTGCCTTCTTTCGTTTAAACAAAATGATATTTATTTGATAAAAACATGCAATTGTAGGTAAAATAAGTGTTCAAACCTAGCTTCTTAAAAATTATTAAACCAAATTTTAGTTAAAATTAAATTATAAAAGTTTTATAATTGTACAAGTCACGTGAAAATTTACTAGTTATTACTTATAGATGAGGATGTAAAATGAAAGTTGTAAGATAATTTAGGAAAATTGTTTTAAATATATTTTGGAAAAAAGTGATGTGACTTTATACCCTTATTATATGAAATTACATGATACTCTTCTAATAACTTAAATTTCATATAATAAGATTCCAAGTTAATTTTCTCTGTAAATATTTCTAGGTTATTCTTTTTAATTTAATAACATTAAAATTGTTATTTGATTTTGAACTTAAATATATATACATGGGATCATGTGGTTAATTACATGCTAATATATATATATATATATATATATATATATATATATGTGCATGTGAATAGCTTTCAAAGTCTAATTTCCATAAAAATTAGAATAACTTCAACTCAAAATGTTTCGATATATTTATGGTAAAAAAACTATACTCTTATCAAATTGTCTTGTGTAGAACTTTAGCTGAGTTGTAAGATATAACTAAAATCATAGACATCATGTTAGGATGTGATATTCTATATATAGTAATAGTATAAAAAATAAATCTAAATTCACTTTTGGATATGCGAAGATAAATATATGAATATTCCTTTGCCAATTATAATGTATAGACCAATAGCATGTCAAATTCTAATTAGGATGAATAATTGATGGTTTAAGAGAAAACACAATCTTAACAATGAATTGCTATTCATTTCAGACTAAGCATGCCTAGGTTGCTTTTACCTGTTGGTAGATTATCAATCTAATTATAACGTCTCGAGATTTTTTTTTCTTTATCTGTCTAGAAGGCTATCTCAAAAATGCCATGTAATTCTATATTTTGACTTTTTCATTTTGGTCTATCAACACCTAGCTTACATAGGCAGAAGATTAATTTACATCATTCTATTACAATAGCGGAAACATTATATACAGTACCTATGGACCTGTGGGTTATGGGCCTACATCCATATAACAAAAAAATTTATCAATGTTCATATTCAATGTGCATTTCACCTGTCAAAGGAACCATTAACTGTCTCATTATCATCATCTTCATCATCTATATGGATCCAAGTACATGGACAAAGCCCAGTAAGATGAACTCAATATGCAGGGTTACCCATAAAAATAAATATTATGAAGCATGTCAATAGCAATAATCATATGCATAATGATAAGAAATATCAATATTATCATATCAATGAAATCTCAATTATCAATATATATTATCCATCAACCATAAGGATCATGGCTAGAATCAATAATTCTATCATCTTTTATGACCAACCATAAAGATAATAATAATTCCATTAACAATAGCATCAACCATATATGTTACAATCAATTATCTTAATAATCCATCAATCATTACTTTATTTTACTTCAACTATAGAGGATGTAATTCAATATTTTTTTTATCATACATCAACCACAAAGGCTGCAATTCAATTATTCCTTTCAATCAATTATCTCTCTACATTTCAATCATAAAGGCTACAATTTCAATTCAATTAATATTAACACCAATAATAAAGGTTTCAATTCAATATTAATCAATCATCCATTCTTATTCTTCAAGCATAAAGGCTAGCAATTATCTTTTTATCTTTAACTTCAATCATAAAGGCTACTTCAACCACAAAGACCGCATTATACTTCAATCATAACGGCTGCTTCAACTACAAGGATATACTTTAACTATAACAGTTGTTTATTACTTATTCTTATCTTGGAGTTATCCTTCAATCACAAGGGTTGCTTCAACCATATAGGCTACTTTGAGAGCTCTCACAATTTTATATACATTACATTTTTTTATCTTGATTAATCTATGATGTCTATCTTTACTTTCATTTTGACTTTCTTTCCAATTTTATATGCACAAGACATCAATCAATATATCATAATCATATGATCAATATCATTACAATAAGATCAATATCATAATACTATGATCAAATATAAACAATAACACAATCATCACAATTAAACATATTTTAATAACTTCAAAAATCCCTTTTCCTATCTATAGAACCCAGGCCGAGTAGGGTAGAACTCGGGTCGGATTATATACTGAATCATACCCATCTTTCTATAAATCCCGGACCAGATAGGGTGGAACCCGGGCCGGTTCATCCGATTTTCATCCCAATTTTAATTCGATTAGCAGAATCCGGGACGGTGGGTGAAACTTGAACCTGTTCCATTCAAATCAATCTTATCTTCTTCATAAACACAGTTTTATTGAATTATTAATCAGATGAAAAAGTTTCTTAAAGCTACGTATATAATATCACCTTTATTTTTTTTTCTAATGAATATCTCATCCAATTATTGTTCATCTTACCAGTGCTTATGTTTGCTTCAATATGAATTAGCAATTTCATTGTTGTTATTTTTTTTTCAATTTGGATTACGAACTCATGATTTATGCAAAACTAGGATAAGGATATATGAACTTATGATATGCTGCAATGATGCTTATGATATGCTACAATGATGCTCAGACGCATATGGATCTAGGAACCTATACAATCATCATGTTTAGTTTTTTCCATTGAACTTAAGTAATTTTAATAAGAATACTACCATTTTATGTATTTTTAAATATTTTATAATAGTATCTTTCGCTAACGCAGATTACGATTAGTCAACCACTATGTAACATTTTTACCATGAATTTTGCCATGTTGTGATGTCACTTTGGGAATGTTACAGTACCATCGTAGGAAAAGAAATCAAATGACTGAGAAAGGTGACCAAATGAAAGATTATGTGAAAACAAAGTTGAGAAATTATTTGGATATAAAGTTAATGTGAAGAATTGATCCATGATACCAATAGCAAGACAAATTTTTTTTGAGAAAATCATGTAGTGACCATGTAGTTTTTATTGAATTGATTTAGCCATTTTGATGCTTTTAATTACTTCAAGGTCATATAGTAACCCTTGGATTCCACAAATATTTATCATTTTTCGTCTTTCCTATTCTATCTTTTCTTTGTTGATATATCATAATTCTTGATTCAATATAATGGTCGAAGTCATAACGCCTTCGGGTTAGTCTTCGCCCGTGTATCAATTTGGAGAGTTACAGTTTTATTTGTCTTTTAGAAAATCATGACTAGCAATGAAACAAGGAACCCAAAAATTTTGTGTATCACACAACGTGATGACAACAAGGATAAATTATTCTTCGTTCATGCCACTACTTTAATTAGCAAGCATGTGAAATGTATATGAGAATGGATGAAAGGACACGCATAAGTGAGTGGGAGTTAATTTGTGTAACACCCCTGTAGGATCCCAAAGGGCACCAAGAGGGGGGGGGGGGGGGGTGAATTGGTGTTTAACTGAAAATATCGTTTTCACAAAATTCGTCACAGAAGTACAAAACCGATTCTTAAAATCTTTGCAATTCAGATTATAAACACGATATTAGAGGGAGAGAGAGAGTGAGAAAAATCAAACACAAATAGACACGGGTGGTTGTTGACGAGGTTCATCCACACCTTGGTCTACATCTCCGCTCCGACTTCTCGACCTCGAGACTATCGGAGATTCCACTAATTTCTTCCTTTGTTTCAAAAATGGGTCAAGGAAGAAAGGCCTTTATACAACCACATTTTTCTTCGTTTCGAGAGACAAGACAACCTCTCCTCCTACAAAGCTAATATTTTCTCTCGTTCAAGAGGTAAGATTTAGAACCTCTTTTACACAGGAGCTCTCACAATCTTTCTGAAGAATAATTTCTCTCTTTTACAATAGAACACTCACAAGAAGAGAAGAGAGAAAGAAAGAAGGCTCTAAAATGATAACTTCAAGAGAAATGATCTCCTTTTAATTTCTTGAAGTTTTGCTTCAATGCTTGATATAGATTCTCTTGCTTCTAGCCTTGGCACTGCTTTTATAGGCTCTAGTATGTGGAAAATTCATCCAGAATTAATTCTACATTTTTCTTCTCGAAATATAGAAGTTACTATTCATTTCAGTAATGGATTGGTCGACCGCATTTATGGACCGGTCGACCGGACTATATGACAGTTGTGCTGATTTCTCCAGTTACCGCAGCTGGTTGGTCGACCGGACTATCGACCGGTGTCTCGACCGATACAGTCTCACAATTTCGATTTGTAGCCGTTGAGCTGATCGGTCGACCTATGCTTCGATCAGACTGTCAACCGGCATAGTCTCGACGAGGATTTGGCAGCTCATGCATTGGTCGATCGACTGGACTGTCTCGATCGGCCTTCATAGCTTCGACCGACAAGTTGACCACCCTGAATTATTTTGAGCATAACTTTCTGCACCTTATCCAAATTAGATGATCTTAGAGTCTATGGAAAGATAATAGAATTATTTACAACTTTGACTTTTAATATTCATTCAAAACTAATAAGATTAGTGCCAATTATTTAATCAAAGTGTAGTGCATAAAGTTATCTCTTTTTTTTAAACCTTTTTAGCATTTTATCCTTAATCATTCGAGGTTTGTGTCATCAAAGTATAATTTGATATGACATTAAAACTTTGACCCAACAATCTCGTCCTTTTTTATGAAGACAAACCAAGAAATATGAAAAAATATGAGTTGCGAAAAAGTTGTAAAATTTTTGTAAAAATAATTTTACTCCCCCTAACGCATAGCTTTACTTACAATGGTAGATATTCACATGAATGTTAATTGTGAGGTACTCTTCATATAAAGTGATATTCAGATCATATTTCTCATATACTTCTCCCCTTTTGTTTCATCAAAAAGAATAATTTATATATGAAGCACATAAGAAATCATATGTAACTCCCCCTTAGTCAATTTTTTCAAAAAAATTATTCTTCTCCCTTTTGTCATATAGCAGACATGTAGAGTATTGCAAGTTTTGAAAGATAACTCCCCCTAAATTTATAACTATTTTATAATGAAAACTAATTTATGAAAGCAAAAAAAAATATATTAAGAATCAAAATATGACATAAAACTTTGAAAAAATAATGATATCCATGATATGTCAAAAATAGAGTTGAACATGCTCCCCCTATCACTATGACCAATTTTCTTTTGTTCCTTTCTTTTCTTTCAGAGAAATAAGTCATGTTGAAATGTTTGAGTAAAATAGGCTTAACACTTAAAAGAAAACAAGAGTATTCCCAATGATACTTTTACCATAACTTTTGTGCCTTGACATTTTCATTCATCCTTTGCTTTGCATGTGAGGCACACCTGAAAAAAAAATCAAATAACTTTTGGTACCCAAACTTCTTTGGATCCAATTTTGTTAGTCAAAGTTCCTTTTGGAACCCATATCATCTCATGCTGTGAAGATTTTCTTACTTTGCATTGATATGCAAAGTGGCCATTAAATCCACATGTAAAACATGTAATATGTGATTTTCTATCATATGCATGATTAGATTTCGAACAAGAGTTTTCATGTCCAAAGGATTTTCTAGGATTATTTTTTGTTACATGAGAAATAGTTATATTTTTCAAAGAGCCATTTTCCTTCTTTTCTTTTTCAAAAGAGCATGCTATTTTTCAATTTCACATGCATGTGTAATTTCCAAAGTTTAATTTCATTTTTAAGATTTTCATTTTTCATAAAATATGTATCCTTTTCCACTTTTAATTTTTCAAAATCATTTTTCATAATATGAAGATCAATCATCGAAGGTTTCATTATGAATTAGACAAGCATATCTTTTCTTTTTCAAAATATCAAGGTCATCTTTTATAATACGAAAGTCATCCATCAATTTTTTATTCTTCTTTTTAAGAATAAGATATTTTTCAATTAAGAAAAAAAAATTTCTTATGCATGTCAAAATTAATATTATCATCATCATCATCATCATCACTATTAGCACTAGGGCAATAAGAAGAGTTGGAGAATACCTCAACATTATGTGCCATTAAGCATAGATATGCATCCGCACTGGACGAATTTGATGATTCATTTGATTCATCTTCACTTGACTCTTCATGACTTTTCGTCTTTCTTTTGTGAGATGTCCCTTTTTTGTGATTTTTTTATGATCTTCGGGTAGGCTTCATATTCTTTTCTTTTCTTTTCACCAATTTGATATACTTATCGAGTTTTCCTATGTAGAGAGCGAGTCTCTTTTCGTCTACTTCTTCTTCACTCGAGTCATCTTCACTTTTGCTTGCTTACAAAGCCAATGTCTTCCTTTTGAGAGCATTTGATTCTTCTTCTTCTTGGATTCCGATCTCATAGGTTAGAAATGAACCAATTAGATCGTCAAAATTCAATTTGGTCAAATCTTTTTCTTCGATCATCGTCCTTTTTGTATGCCAACGGGAGGAGAGAGACCTGAGAATCTTTTTCACTTTTTGGGAGTTAGTTCTAGACTCATCCAAAGAGGCTAAGCCATTCATAATATCATTAAATCGAGCAACTATATCATTTATAAATCCATTTTTATGCATCTTGAATGAATCGTATTTATGATTCAAAATATTCAATCTAGATTCTTTAACTTTATCAGTTCCTTCATAAGTAGTGATAAGATTGTTCCAAATCTCAGTTGCACTTTCACAATTTGAAATCCGATTAAAATCCGTTGAATCCAAAGCACAATAAAAGATATTATTTACTTTCCAATCCAATTTCGAAAAAAATTTCTGTCATTCGTCATGTTCGGAAGGTAATTTTTCATGTAAATAATAGTCTTTTCAACAATATCACAGATGTTTATATCAATAGAACATAACTAGGTTTGAATCCGAATTTTTCAATATGCAAAATTTGATGCAATTAAAAGAGGACGACGACTAATTGATTGTCCTTCGGCAAAAATAAATGCACTTGATGCCATAGCTCTTAAGATTGTTAAATCTTAAAAAAATAACTAAATCTTAAAAATGATTAGATCTGAAAATGAGAAGATTCAAAAGATTAAAATAAGAGCAACCCGCTCTGATACCAATTGTAGGATCCCAAAGGGCACCAAGAGGGAGTGTGAATTGGTGTTTAATCGAAAATATCAATTTCAAGAAATTCACCGCGGAAGTACAAAACCGATTCTTAAAACCTTTGCAATTCAGATTATAAACACAATATCAGAAAGAGAGAGAGTGAGAAAAATCAAACACAAATAGACGTGAGTGGTTGTTGACGAGGTTCGGCCACACCTTGGTCTACGTCCCCGTTCCGACTTCTCGATCTCGAGACTGTCGGAGATTTCACTAATTCCTTCCTTTGTTCCAAAAATAGGGCAAGGAAGAAAGCCCTTTACGTAATCACCTTTTTCTTCGTTTCGAGAGACAAGACAACCTCTCTTCCTACAAAGCTAATCTTTTCTCTCACTCAAGAGGTAAGATTTGGAACATCTTTTACACAGGAGCTCTCACAATCTTTCTGAAGAATAGTTTCTCTCTTTTATAATAGAACACTCACAAGAAGAGAAGAGAGAAAGAAAGAAGGCTCTAAAATGATAACTTCAAGAGAAATGATCTCATTTTGATTTCTTGAAGTTTTACTTCAATGTTTGGTATAGATTCTCTTGCTTCTAGCCTTGGCACTGTTTTTATAGGCTCTTGTATGTGGAAAATTTGTCCAGAATCAATTCTACATTTTTCTTCTCGAAATATAGCAGTTACTGTTATTTCAGTAATGAACCGATCGACCGCATTTATGGACCGGTCGATCGGACTATATGACCTTCTCTAGTTACCGCAGCTGGTCGATCGACTGGACTATCGACCGGTGTCTCGACCGGTACAGTCTCGCAGTTTCGATTTGTAGCCGTTGAGCTGATCGGTCGACCTATGCTTCGATCAGACTGTCAACCAGCATAGTCTCGACATGGATTTGGCAGCTCATGCATTGGTCGGTCGACCGGACTGTCTCGACCGGCCTTCATAGCTTCGACCGACAAGTTGACCATCCTGAATTATTTTGAGCATAACTTTCTGCACACTTATCCAAATTAGATGATCTTGGAGTCTATGGAAAGATAATAGAATTATCTACAACTTTGACTTTTAATATTCATTCAAAACTAATAAGATTAGTGCCAATTATTTAATCAAAGTGTAGTGCATAAAGTTATTTCTTTTTCTTTAAACTTTTTCAGCATTTTATCTTTAATCATTCGAGGTTTGTATCATCAAAGTATAATTTGATATGACATTAAAACTTTGACCCAACAATCTCCTCCTTTTCTATGAAGACAAATAGAGAAATATGAAAAATATATGAGTTGCAAAAAAGTTGTAAAATTCTTGTAAAAACAATTTTACTCCCCCTAATTTTACAATTTCACATGCATGTGTAATTTTCAAAGTTTCAATCTCATTTTAATATTTTCATTTTTCATAAAATATATATTCTTTTCCACTTTTAATTTTTCACACTCGTTTTTCATAATATGAAGATCAATCATCAAGGTTTCATTATGAATTAGACAAGCATATCTTTTCTTTTTCAAAATATCAAGGTCATCTTTTATAATATGAAAGTCATCCATCAATTTTTTATTCTTTCTTTTAAGAATAAGATATTTTTCAATTAAGAAAGAAAATTCCTTATGCACGTCAAAATTGATATTATCATCATCATCATCATTATCACTATTAGCACTAGGGCAATAAGAAGAGTTGGAGGATGCCTCATCATTATGTGACATTAAGCATAGATATGCATCCACACTGGACGAATTTGATAATTCATTTGATTCATCTTCACTTGACTCTTCATGCCTTTTCGTCTTTCTTTTGTGAGATGTCTCTTCTTTGTGATTTTTGTATGATCTTCGGGTAGGCTTCATATTTTTTTCTTTCATTTTCACCAATTTGAGATACTTATCGAGTTTTCCTGTGTAGAGAGCGAGTCTCTTTTCGTCTACTTCTTCTTCACTCGAGTCATCTTCACTTTTGCTTGCTTACAAAGGCAATGTCTTTCTTTTTGGAGCATTTGATTCTTTTTTTTTTTTATTCCGATCTCATAGGTTAGAAATGAACTAATTAGATCGTCAAAATCCAATTTATTCAAATCTTTTTCTTCGATCACCGTCCTTTTTGTATGCCAACGGGAGGAGAGAAACCTGAGAATCTTTTTCACTTTTGAGGGTTAGTTTTAGGCTCGCCCAAAGAGGCTAAGCCATTCACAATATCATTAAATCGAGCAACCATATCATTTATAGATTCATTTTCGTGCATCTTGAAGGAATCGTATTTATGATTCAAAATATTCAATCTAAATTCTTTAACTTTATCGGTTCCTTCATAATAGTGATGAGTTTGTTCCAAATCTCAGTTGCACATTCACAATTTGAAATCTGATTAAAATTCATTGAATCCAAAGCATAATAAAAGATATTCTTTGCTTTCCAATCCAATTTCAAAAATTTTTTTTGTCTTTCGTCATATTCGGAATGTAATTTTTCATGTAAATAATAACATTTTTCAACAATATCCCAGTTGTTTATATTAATAGAACATAAGTAGGATTGAATCCGAATTTTTTAATATGCAAAATTTGATGCATTTAAAAGAGGAGGATGACTAATTGATTGTCCTTCAGCAAAAATAAATACACTTGATGCCATAGCTCTTAAGATTGTTAAATCTTAAAAAAATAATTGAATCTTAAAAATGATTAGATCTAAAATGATTAAATATGAAAATAAGAGCAACCCGCTCTGATACCAATTGTAGGATCCCAAAGGGCACCAAGAGTGGGGGTGAATTGGTGTTTAACCGAAAATATCGATTTCATGAAATTCGTCGCGGAAGTACAAAACCGATTCTTAAAACCTTTGCAATTCAGATTATAAACACAATATTAGAGGGAGAGAGAGTGAGAAAAATCAAACACAAATAGACGCGGGTGGTTGTTGACGAGGTTCGGCCACACCTTGGCGTACGTCCTCGCTCTGACTTCTCGACCTCGAGACCACTGGAGATTCCACTAATCCCTTCCTTTGTTCCAAATGGGGCAAGGAAAAAAGTCCTTTACACAACCAACTTTTTCTCCGCTTCGAGAGGCAAGGCAAACTTTCCTCTTAGAAAGTTAATCTTTTCTCTCGCTCAAGAGGTAAGATTTGGAACATCTTTTATACAGGAGCTCTCACAATCTTTCTGAAGAATAATTTATCTCTTTTACAATAGAACACTCACAAGAAGAGAAGAGAGAAAGAAAATAGGCTCTAAAATGATAACTTCAAGAGAAATGATCTCCTTTTGATTTCTTGAAGTTTTGCTTCAATGCTTGTCACTCCTTTTATAGGCTCTAGTACGTGGAAAATTCGTTCAGAATTAATTCCATATTTTTCTCCTCGAAATATAATCGTTACTGTTCATTTCAGTAATGGATCGGTCGACCACATTTATGGACCGGTCGATCGGACTATATGATCGTTGTGCTGATTTCTCCAATTACCGCAGCTGGTCGATCGATCGGACTATCGACCGGTGTCTCGACCGATACAGTTTCGCAGTTTTAATTTGTAACCGTTGAGTTGATCGATCGACTTGTGCTTCGATCGGACTGTCGACCGGTATTGTCTCAACGTGGATTTGGCAGCTCATACATTGGCCAGTCGACCGAACTATCTCGACCGACCTTCATAGCTTCGACTAGCAGGTTGACCGCCCTGCACTATTTTGAGCATAACTTTCTGCACACTTATCCAAATTAGATGATCTTGGAGTCTATGGAAATGTAACAGAATTCTCTACAACTCTGATGTAATATTCATCCAAAACTAATAAGATTAGTGCCAATTATTTAATCAAAGTGTAGTGCATAAAGTTATCTCTTTTTCTTTAAACTTTTTCAGCATTTTATCCTTTTGTTATTCGAGGTTTGTATCATCAAAATATATTTTGATATGACATTAAAATTTTGACCCAACAGCCCCCAAATTGAACTCTGCCACATGGCAAAAATCCAATTTGGAGACGTTGCTGACTATGTAATGCTATTGACCAATTTCTTAACCATTAACATGGATGCGGAAGACTTTGATACTCAAGGAAAATATTCAATGATAAAGGAAGTCCAATGGGATTGAGAAATAAATAGTATGAGATGCGGAAGATAAAGAGTCTTATGACCTCATTACAACACCAAAGTTTACCAAAGGACAAATGACAATGAACATAGTCAAGGATCACCCATGTGCACATTATCATAACTAGCAATATTTGTTGCTCTGGCTCATCCTTCCATAACTCGTTTACCTACAGGATCAATGCAGGAGAAATAGTATATGAGCTTTGCAACCCAGTAGGAGAATAATAAACCAATAGATATTAAATCAACATTGGATAGGCATGATCCTAGTTTGAAAATAGTCATTCAAGTTTGAGCATCAATGAGAGGAAATGATAATCATGAATCATATAATAATGGAAAGATCGATGAATCAATGTGATACTCTAATTGTACATGAGAGAAGAAGTCAATGCGATGTTCTGATCTTTGTATTTCACTTTTCAATGCCTTGCTGCAATAAATTATCTATGCTATGTAGAAAGTTGTTTTCAACTTCATAATCATTGATATTTCTATGCAATGTCAAATCTTTAATGTTTTCGTTGCAATGAGGTGCCATGTACTTCATGAGTGGCCTATGGTTGTGCACACCATGGTGTAAAGTCATCCTCACTATAGGGGAGGGTATTCTATTTCATTACACGATTGGGAGCAATCGTGCAATGAGGACATGTCTGAAACTATGCCCCAATCATGCGATGAATAATACTATGCAATGAGCTCCCATCAATCTGTATTATGGATACCCTCGTTTTTATCTTTATTAATTTAGGTTTTCGTCTTCGCCTAATTGGGACTTTAGATCATAACCATACAATGTGAATCAGGGAATCAAGATAGTTCGCACTTAGATGAATCAATGCCAAGGAGGTAAAATTTGTAGTGTCAATAGTAGTCTGATAAAAACATAGTGATAAGATGGGATCAGTATAGAGTCATTCAGCAACATAATCCACACAACAGATCGTATAGGTTCACTTATCTCATTACGTGTAGTAATAATATATAGTAAATAATATATAGTAACGACCAGCAACCTTAAGACTAATTTATGTAAGAAAGATGTTATCATGGTTCCTAGTTAATCATGGGGCCTTGATAGCAATAGGAAATCAGATCTGGGTCCACTAGGTTGTGTTGTTTGAAGGTGATCATAACTTCATGAACTGAATAAAATAAGCAGGAGTAATCTTGACATCAAATACCCCTTTCTGCTAATGATTTCAGCATAGGGAACTAAATTACCTAAATAAAATCTTACTCTGGCTAAGTGGGGATAATCACCTTTTCATTGATGTAATGCTGAGCAATATTAAATAAAACTAGAACCAAACTACTCTTCTTTATATTGATCTTCTGGTTCTACTCACTTGAAGTCATAACAAGATATCTCCATTTAGAAGTGTTGTAACTAGAAAAGGGTCTTTAACTCATACTTGGCATTTAACTTGTTTGTTTTCTACTGTCAACATCTCAGTTGGTATCCTATAGGCTCTCTTTACACACATGCTATTATTATATTAATCTAACCTATAGATGACAAGTATGGCAGTCCCAAAATCAAATAAACCTCTTAAGAGGTAACCCCTATCAGTTAATTTGCAGCATGATATTAGAATGGGCTTATGTTCAGGAGTGCAGTGCATGGACAACAACATAACATGAGGCAAATATCACCAAAACAATCATAAGCCCAACTGGTAGTATATATTACTATTCTACCCAAACAGTTCCTTAGGCATTTCAACGAGCATGTATAGTGCAATCATGAGAATACTAATAGGGAATCAACTTTAACATGCAGCGCCATACTCCTATTCGTTTACATAGTCATAATTTAACATTACATTCCTATAACAGTCACAGCACAGAAAAAACCTACCAATGAATAGCTGTAGTACTATGGGCAACATATTAGTAATCATATGCAGCTGTTGTTCCTTAGTTGATTTAACCATCCAATAGCTTGATCCAAACTAATTCTCCTACCTTGTTGTGCAAAAAAGTCTCGTCTATTGTTGTTGCCTTCTATCTCAAGCTCTTCTCCGTTTCTCTCCTTCTCCATAAGTCCCCGATGGACCAACAACGTATGGATCCACTCGTCCACTTGCTGATGATGTGGATCAAGGGAGGAATGAGGGAAAACAGATTTGAAAATGGATTGAGGAGGAAAATGGAGATAAGTCCAAGGAGTTTCTCCTTTCACATCGTTCTTCCCTTCTTTCTCTCCATGTATCCTCCCAGCCGTGTCCACGACGTGCAGTAGCAACAAGATCCTGGCCTTGAACGCCTGAAGGTCCGTGCGCAGTGAGAATGAATGAAGAGGTCACGCAAGTACACAGGGAAGAAAAGCACAGTGGGAAGGAAAAAGAAGAAGTGAAATCATAATAGAATAAATGTTGATTAATGCTAGAATAAAGTCTTTAATTGTCATAATCCCCCTATAATTGCAGAGAAATTAACATTTTAATCGTTATTTCTGGGAATGAGAAATTTATGGCAATAAAATTTCAAGTCTCGTAGTTTTGGGTGCTCAATAACAGGAACGAGCATCCCCTTTTTTTTGGGTGCTATAATTTGCATAATATATTGACGCATGTAAATATTATAAGGATCGATGTGAAAAATAGTTTATCGACTACCACTATTAATATATAATTATTATCTTCTTCCTTATGGTTATCTTCATCTTTGCTCTTTTCCTTGTCATTGATTTGATATCTTCTGGCTTCTAAGCATCTTCAATTATTGGACGAGTTCAATGCGATGGAGTTCAAATCAGCCGTCATGTCCTCAATTAATGATGTCTTGATATATAATATATATAAAGTCCGTTGTTAAATCAATATGCCGGCCATTGTTAAATACCGGTAAGATAAAAAAAAATAATCTACGGGGGACCAAAATGTGCATAAAAAAATATTTGAGTACTAATAATAAATACTAGATAATTAAAAAGACTTAAGTAGTATGTTATTCATTATCTTCTAGTCTAAGGTTACAAAAAAATAGCATTTTAAGTGACGTTTAATGGTTTAAATATTAATTTTTTATTTGATAATAATAAAAATAAATAGCTTTAGCACTTCATTTGTTATTTCATAATTATTTAACTATATTTTTATATTCATATTTAATTAATTATAAATTATGTATATGTTAACAAGAAATAAAAAATAATTTCACAATTAATATTTTCATATCATCGGTGCATTATATAAAATTTATTGCCAATATAATTTTAAATATTTTAATAAAAAATTAGTTATAAAATTTTATTTTATTTATCTAAGATATAATTATTTTATTTATTGTATTATAATATAATTTATATAGTACTTAAATTAAATAATTTGGCATATGTCTAATTATGTCATTTTATATTCATCAGTTAATCCAACCGCTAAATTTATCAAACACTTATTTGTTATAATCTTTAACCGTTAATTATCATCCGCTACTCCTTATCCGCTAATTAATTCACTATCCGTTAGTTGAACCACTATCCGCTTATCATATCGTTAGTAATATCAATCAGAGCCTAATTTAGATGGGTGGGGTTTGGGACATATTTAATTTTTCATATTATATATATATTATACCCTAATAAACAAATATCTCAATATTAGTATTTCTCGAGGATCATCCATCGATCTGATATCATGGGGCAGGCATCCGATTTTATGTCCGAAAGAAAATGCGAATATATTTTCTATAATATTTTTTTAATTATTGTTTTTAAGGATTTATGAGTTCAGTTCATTTTAATAAAAATAGTAAAAAAATAAAACTTGTTTATATTTGTCGGCGTATCTATCACGATCCATTCTCGACAACCTTGTTTCTTTTTTTATTTATGGGTTTGTGATTCTGGATAGTGACTGGGCGTGGCGAGTCGATCGGATCGTGGAGACTCTGGGATTCGGATGTATCCGGTGGAAATAAAATAATTTGACAAGTGCATGTCCCCAAGTTGTTACTTCTGTAGCCACTTCACTTCACTCGGTACAAGACAAGATAAATAGAATTCTTAGCTTCGATATATTTATATTTATATAAATATAAATATTTGGGGTACCATACGACTTTTAGAGCAGGCCAAGAGGTTTCAATTAATTGAGTTCATTTATATTTATATTATATATGGCAGTATATACATGTATATTTATATACATACAACAACATATGACATGCATCAATCGTCTCATGATATCTGCATGGTTGTGGAACAAACTATAAGCACTTTTGCGATGGAATTTTTATGGGCGCACTTACGTACTTTTTTGTTACGAACAAAGCCAAGAAATATATGATATCTTTTTCATGCGGATACGCATTTTTTTTTCTCTTCTATCATTTGGTATTATATATGGAAGTGAGGAGTAGTCCACTCCACAAAGTTAAATGAGTAGTGGGCAACACAAATGGAAAGGTGACGAGAGCAAGCGTTACTACTTATCGTCCGGCAGGAGTTAACTCATTGACAGTTCATGGTGTGAGCATTTTTCTTTCTATTGTGCGTAAAATTGGATGTAACATGATCAAATTTCTCTTTTGGTCTCCTTGCTACAGCAACGTATATATCTCCACATTGACATTAACTGATGACCAATGGAGGCAACGAGATGATCTTCTCAAAACCAAAATAAAATTGTTGATCGATCTTTGCATATAAAGAAAGAGATCGAGTTCACAATAGGTGTCAAATGAGAAAAATAAATTTCCTTTTTATCACAACGTATTTTCCTTTTTAAGAAACTTTACATTTTGTTCTTTTGGTTCTGTTTGGCAATATCAAAATTAACGTTTCAAGTAGTGTTTAACGGTTCAAACACTAATTTTTTTGTTTGGTAAATGGTAAAAATAAATAACGTTTAGCGTTTCATATGAAAATATTGAAAAGCTAGTTCTACTAATGTTTAGCGATTAGAGGTTAGTGTTTTATTATTTCTTTCTAACTTATCTTATTATTTTCTCATTATATTTTATAATAATAAAATTATATTTCTTTTTATATTCATGCTTAATTAATTAAAAATTATTTATATGTTAATAATGAATGAAAATAATTTAATAATTAATATTTTTATATCATGGGTGCACTATATAAAATTTATTATCAATATAAATTTCTATATATTTTAACAATAAATTAGTTGTGAAATTTTATTTTATTTAATTGAGATATAAATAATTTACTTATTATTATTATAATAAAATTTGTATAGTTTTTTAATTGAATAATTTATCATGTGTCTAATTTTGTCATTTTATATTTATCAGCTAATTCTACTGCTAAGTTTACCAAACACTTATTTATTAAAACTTCTAACCGCTAATCATCATCAGCTATCCACTAATTAAATCATTATTCGCTACCAAAACGCTATCATCTAATCAAATCACTAATAATGTGAAACTGAGCCTGAGTCTATATATGAAACTTTTTTGTTAACCTAAGAAATTTAGAGTTCAGAGCTATTTTAATAAGTGTTGATAATGTATTAAATTTTAACCTAATTGGAACCCTATATGAACTTCTATGCTAGTCAAACATCTAAACGATGAGGACGACAAAGTCATTCATGCATCCCTTAATGGAATGCCACCGTGGAGGTTTGGTACGGAGGTCCTGAAACTTAAATGATTTTAGAATTTCTATTTTACTATTTTGTGCTAGTGTTTCCTATATATACTCTGTGAATGCTAGATTATTTAATGTAATTGGTTTCCTATATATAGAGTCCTGGTCGTACGAGGATATAGTCCAATTTAAGATGAATCTAATAAACTTGGTGTATTCTTCTGTGTGTGTGATTGTCTCTCTCTTCCTCTTCCTCTTTTCCTAACAAGAGGCAATTGATATATATCATGAGTTCAAACCATGAGTACTTTAACTAGCAAAGCAGCTTGCTAATGTAACACTTTTAGATCGTTTTCATATACTTGAAAAGCATTAGAGATCGAACTAGTGGCCCTTTTATATTTCGATCATAAGAATCATTATCGTGTAGTTACAAGAGTAAGAAGGACATTTATATGTTTCATATCTTATCCATGCCCAGATATCTTCTACGTCGACAGTTCAATCCTCTATATATCGAAAAATATTGATAATGGACAAACTTTTTCTTCCGGCGAACAAGTGGAACTGTTAAGAAGTCAGATGATAGAGGATATTAGAGCATGCTTCAAGATCTGAGATCATGCATGGTGGAGGGAATCATGCGATCATGTTTATCTTCAGACACTATCCACAGTGATTTATTAGTAGATCAATCTCAAATGCATGACATGATGGATGAAGCATTAACAGTCGATCTGCCACGTTGGATTTGTCGTATATACCTCAATGCACATTGCACTAACACATCAGAAACTGTTGAGAAATGACACGAGAGAAGACAGAAGTTATATCTTTGGATGATAACAATATTAATCGCGAAGATAATTATAATTATTTTATAAATATATATATATATATACATAGCCGACCCTACTTAGTGGGATAAGACTTTGTTATTGTATATATATATAGGCACTTCTTTTATATATAATAAAATTTTGATTTTGGACAGATTTTAACAACAGTTGGTTTTGAGCTGAATTAAAATTTGAAACATTATCTAGAGAAACTGTGGCAAATCCAATCTATTACCGGATCCTGAATTCACACCACTAGCTATATAGAGCAAAAAGTTCTCAAGGATAAGGACTGATCCGTGTTCATGTTATAGGATAATATATTTGTATATATTAAAAAAAAAGATAGTTCGGATATATGTTTGTCCGATTTGCAATTCAAAGGTGTCTATAAATGAGTACGTGCCTCACTTCGAACCCTACAGCAGTACCTGTCTTATACACAAACACACAGTTTAATGAGAGCACAAATGGCTTGCAGGTCCGTGCTTCTGCTTGTGTTGCTCCTTGTCAGCTCAGATCTTATCGTCGGCTGCGATGCTCGAAGTGTTCATCACCATGCTGGCGGCAATGGCGGTGTTGTAGTAAAAGAAGGTAGGCATGGCTTGTCTCGTGGCAGAATGATCAGATCACTGGGTCATCGTCATCCCGTTTGGGCTTCCGCGGAAGATGCTACTACCGACAGAGAGGTTCCTAACGGACCAGACCCTGAACACCATAACGGCACACCAAACCCATAGAGAGAGAGAGAGAGAGAGAGAGAGAGAGAGAGAGAGAGAGAGATGTAAGTTATGTATGAGCCCGGCCTAACTCTATGTGTGGTCTTTTCGTGTGATAACGGTAGTTCGACTCGGTTTTGTTAGAAACTTGTAAGTGTGCTGCCTAGTACGACGATACAGGCGTATGCGTATGGTCACTAGATGCCGTATGTGTATCTGACTTTGATGGAATAAATGATTTGGATCTATCTTATATGCACTAATCGCATTCTTTGATCACTTGATCCATCTATGAAAAATATTTTGCGTATAAAAAATATCGAACTCCATCTGGACGCCATGTTCTTTTTTCGTTCCTCCATGTCCGTTCAGAAGCATCAGAACTGATTGATGTTTACCTCAAGGCATTTGTGCAAACTCTGAACAGTGCCCTACCACAGTCATCCAGGAGTTTTCCTTTTCTTTTCAGAAGCATCAGAACTAACTAATGTTGCTTTTGTCATATTAAAATATCACAGAAACCTACTTTTAGTTTTATATGGCATTTAACGAAAACGTCACAAATAGTTTCGTGTGATTGGAGTATTAAAACTAGCTTTCTTTGATTTGAAGGTAAAAGCTGGGATAATGTCTTTTTATTGTGCCAAAAGGTTTAGCAAACAAATTTGTCACTAAAAATATTGAGGTTGTCCTGATAGATATAATGACCTACTCCCTAGATTGATCGCAAGTTCGATTTCTGTCAATAACTTATGTGCTTTTTATTTATAATTTAATAAAATTTATGCATTCTATTATTTTAAATTTATACTTTTTCCTAGCTTCTTGCATTAAGTAAGTATTAACTGAAACGTATCTATTAAGAAAAGCAAGGGTATATGAATGAATTTTGTAACAATTATTAACTTTATTAATATAATCTATTAAGATAAGTAAGTATTTTAAATATATATTTGTAGTTAGTTTTCTAATGTTTCTGATTGTAGGATGCTACATTTATGATGTTCATAATATAATACAGTTTTAGTTTTCTGACTTCCGATTTTGTGTTGGATTTTCTTATGTATTTTTGGCTTCCTATATATGATTTTTCTTTTTGGTTTCTTGGTTTTAATGGCCATTTAGAATCTGTGTTACTAAAAGAGGTAAAGATAGATCACACAATACAAGAACACACGAGATTTATAAAGTTCATCATAAATTATATTATGTCTTTGGATGACAACGGCTTTTTTTGTTTTGCAATATTAATTATTATAAGGATACAAAATAATCTAGTTGAAACTCTAATACAAAATAAAAAAATAGAAATCCGAGCAATGAGACCCCGTATGAAATGGGTGACTTTGCCGTCTTTATTGCTTAAGTGCTTGACTAACATAGGGACTCATATAGGATTATAACTGAGTTTAAATTCAAGGCATTATTAGTAAATCTTCACCTTTATTTAAATCCTTCAAAACACAAATATCTTTAATGTGTTGTCGCCAGCCCACCTTGGAACTATTGTCAAGTATATTAAACAAATTCAAGCAATGTTGGAACTTGCTAGGAGGAATAGACATGACGAACAAATCAATTGGATTGTCTGCAATGTCAATCTTTCTTATGTTGATCATCTTTTCAGTGCAGATGAAGTGATATCTGACATCGATATGTTTGGTTCTTTTATGATGCACTTGATTCTTGACTAAACATATTGCACTTAAGCTGTCACAGTACATTATAGCATGCTTATGAAATAATCCAAGATATCTAACTAGGCCTTTCAACTAAATACTTTTCTTAGTAGCTTCTATCCGTATCATATACTCTGCCTCTCTGGTAGACAGAGTTGTCTAAAGTGAAAACATAACATGTTCGTGTATCATCTTTCATCAGCATCTACAGCATTGTAATCTGTAACCAAACATTCTTTATCACTTCTATAGATGAGGCCAATATTTGCTTTCAAATATTAAAAAATGTGCTTCAATGCTTGCCAATATTTTTTTCCTGTATTGCTCATGAACTTGCTGACAACACTGACTACATGAGACCATGACATACATCAGAGTTTTTAACTGCACTAACATAAGGAACTCAAGACGTGTACTCTCTCTACTTTTGATTTTGATACGAAGGCAATAAAAAGATGAATATTTGCAGCTGATAGATTATTAAGGGCTTCGCTCCAGACATTTCAAACCTGGATAGAATCTTTTGAATATAACTTTTTTGATAAAAGAAAATTTTACCCTGTCACGAGCCCTTAATATTTTCATCCCCAAACTTTTTGTGTTGCACCAAGGTCCTTCATGTCGAATTCTGCACTGAGGACTTTCTTTTCTTGACCTATCTCTAGTAGAAATGAGCATATCATCAACAAACAAAAGCAAAAAGATTGTGGAATCATCCTATACCTTCTTGTGATATACACAACAATCGTAAGGACGTTGATTGAATCCCTTACTATCAAATCTCTTATACAATTGTTTGGGAGATTGCATCAGGCCATACAAAAAAAAATTTGACCTGCAAACTTGATCCTCTTTGCCTAGAATGGAGAACTCCTCTGGCTGATTGAGAATATCTTCTTCAAGTTTAACATGAAAGAATGTAGTTTTCACATCTAATTGCTCAAGCTCTAGATTCTGATGTGCTACAAGAGTGAGCAATAACCTGGTAGAAGTATGTTTGATAGAAGTGAGAATATCTCATTGTAGTCTACTCATTTTTTACCATATCCTTTAGCATCTAGTTGTGCTTTGTATCTTGTGCCTTCAATGTTTGAAATTATAGTTTATGCATGTAAAATACAACATATTTACATCTATTATTTAATTTAATTTTTCTATAATTGGATCATGGCATGCATCATTTTATGTCACTTTTAGTCATAGTCTGAATTTATTCGATTGCCATTAATAATTATGATGATATTATAATAATTGGGTATATTAACAAAATTATGATTATTATGCAGGAAAATAAGTCAAGCTGATTAATTATGGTGTGATTTAATCACAAGGAGCAATTCGGATTATATGAGCGATACTCTTGGTGCTAAATATCAATATCAATCATGAGGATACAAGGACAAAGGTGGATTGCATGGTGATAAATTTGTGGACAAGAAGTTAATTACCAACAAACTCACAAGGAGCTAAAACCATAGGAGTCAAGGAGCTACAATCGTAAGGAGATGGACTATAAGGCATCACAAGCGCTAATTTCATCTACAAGCCGAGATTAATCAAGTCCAAGACGCTAATGATTTTAATGCAAAGCCATTGTGGGAGCTAAATTCACCTTGAGTTGATTATCAGTCGAGATTTTATCCACTATAGGGCATTAAGGCGATGATTAATTTTATTAGTCGATATTTTATCATATATAGAGATTTATCCATCGAGATATATCGTAGGGCACCACGGTTGTTATTGATGATTTTTATCGGCCGAGAACCATCTCCAAGAGATGTTTATCAAGCGAAAATGAAAGATATCAACCTTCATCACAAGGTGATAATTGGATAAAAACTTATCTAAATTTGTGAGCTAAGATTTTATCTTAATATTTGTGAGCTGAGATTTTATCTTAATCATTTGGGAGTTACATTTTATCGGGCGCCACTGCATGGAAGCATACATGGCCGAAGATTATTAGTCTAAAGTTGGGTGTACGACGTATTAAACCTTATGTAGCTATTTTTGTAACACCCCACGATTTTAACAAGGGCAATATAGTAATTTTATAATTTAATTAGACTGTTTGATGGATTGAAAGAAATTAAATCCCATCGGAAGTAGATATCATAATTAGATTGAGATTACGGATTTCAATTTGATTTGAAGTCTAAAAGAACGTTTAATGGATATAGGACTGTCAAATACGGTAGAATTAAAAATCTTATGGCTTAAAAATATTTCAGACATTAAAAAAATATTTATTATTATTATAACCCAAAAATTAGATGATAAAATATTATGGAATTAAATAATTTTAAAAATAAAGGAAATTTGGAGAGAACTTTGATTAGGGATGGGATTATTTAATTAATTTTGTAATTTATCTATTTAATTATTGGAATGAAATGAAATTAATTAAATAGATTAAGTAGAGAATTAAATTTGAGTGGACACTACAAGAAAATATGTTATTACAGACGGTCAGAACCGTTTGTAATTTGGCCAAAACCATCGAAAATAACGTTTTTCGACGGTTAGCGTCGCAAACGATTTGCGACGGTTATCTCTGAACCATCGATATCTTCGACGGTCCGACTGGCGGGCGCAACCGTCGAACGTTGAAGATTTAAGACGATATGAGCCGTCAATATGTATCGACGGTGCCGTCGATACTGTCAACGGTTCAAGCCATCGATACGTATCGACGATTTGAACTATCGATACTATCGATGGTTCAAATCGTCGAAAACTCATATCGATGGTTTGACTCGTCGACTCCATAGTTGACTTTCGACAGAATCGTCGTTAACTTTAGACGGTTAAAACCGTCGATGCTTAGCGACGGTTGAGACCGTCTATAAGCTTGCACGGACGGTTAGAACCATCGATAAATATCGAAAAAAGTATTTGTCGATAATTAATTTTCAGCTATTTTCGACGGCTCTAACCGTCGAAAACCAAATAAAAAATAAAAAAATGCTGAAATTGGTTGTCCGAACAGATAATACAACACAATATCCAAACATTTGGATCCATTTGGATCATAATATGTAACAAAGATCTGCAGTTGTTTCCATCACATAATTATAAATCAGCACAACACAATATCCAAACATAATATCCAAACACAACCCATAATATCCAAACACCATTCCAAACACAACACATAATTGTCCAACACCATACCAAACATTTTAATGTTTTAGAAACATAAAAATGGTAAGCAAAGCAAAGAGAAGTCTTGGTCACGATGAAGATGGACACATAAGCCGAGCAAAGAGATGTCTCGCCTTTTCCGTCGGATCTCAAGAGCTTTACGCAAGGCAATTCGAACATCACTGCACAGCACAAAGAGTCGGGAGAAAGTTAGTACCTTCTTCAAAATAACTTGGGGAATGTATACAAAAACTAGGGGAAGAATTTGAATTCAACAACTACAGCACCTTCTTCTAGACACTTCTAGTTTTAATCATCTGTTTGGGAGCAAGTATGACCTACTTATTCAGCAATGAAGCTTTCATAACATATGTTTCTAGCTCCTCGCTCACTGCATTATCTAGCTAAGATGATATAATTGGCATTAAGTTAAAGGAACATATAGCAAGAGGATTAGTCTCATATGAAACATGATTTTGAATAGGTGTGACGCATTTTAATAAATCATGTGTACCAAGGCACATAGCGAATATTATCACGCGACCCTAGTTTAAAACCTTCCCGCAAGTTGCGACACAGCACGAATGATCAAATTCTTAATTTAAATTCTATCTTAGAGAAATGCACACTAATTCAAACTTACAAACATTTAAAACGAGCGCAACACAACACACAAAAAACTATAAAACTAAATCTACCTCGCCGTCCTCATCGTCGACTTTGCCACGCATGATGTCACACACCATTTTCTTCATTTCTTTCTTGGTACGACGTTCACGTTCTTCGAACTCTTTTTTGAGCTCCTGCATAACCTCTTGTCTGATCTCTTGCGTGAGCTCTTGCCTAATCGAATGCCTCATCTGATCCATAATTTGTTGCATACCTTGACTAGAGGAACCTGAACCCGAAGTAGATTTACGACCATATCCAATATCTGCTGTACTGACAGAAGATCTGAGGTCGTAAATCGTAGTAAGAACTGAACCGAGTTCCATGAACTCAGCCCGAGTTCCATGAACTCAGCCCGAGTTCCCATAGGCACAGCCCGAGTTCCCTTACCCGAGTGCGATGCGAGATTAGATCGATAGAATTGGACTAGTTTCCGGCTTACCCGGCCCGGATTTGGATGACTAATGTGGAATTGGACAAAGATAAACCCTACCCGAGTTTTACCAGACCCGACTCGGGTTCTGATATAGAAATTGGAGAAAGCGAAATAGATGAACCAGCCCGGATTTGTCTTAGTGTGAGTCGGATTTCGAGGGTTTAAAATATATTTTTAAATAATTATAAGGTTAAATGCATTGTTTAATAGCATTGATTATTCATGACCATGCATCGATATGTATTGGTCTGGTGATTGTGATTGTTATGTTGATTGATGATAATTAATTATAGTTGTAATATGCTAATTGATACTAATTGATTATGGATTCATGGCCTATTGTTAAATTGGCATAAATTGATAGATAATGGGATTATTGATATTGATTGTGCATTGTTCCAGTGACGATATGAAAAATTGCCATCATTGATTAAATTTTTAATGAAGACCTTCATGGTCGATGGAGGTCCTCGTAATTGATAAAGATCGATTGAGGTCCATTGAGTCGATAGAGGCTCATGGAGTCGATTGTTGTTGCATCATAGTTAATGGAGGCCCTTGTGGTCGATTGAGGCCTTTATGATCAATGGAGGCTAATGGAGTCGATTGTTAATAGATGTCTTTATGGTCGATTGATGTCTTTATGGTTGATGGAGGCCCTAATGGTCGATGGAGATTCTTGTGATCGATGGAGTCCCATTGTGGTTGATGGAGACCGTTATGGTCAATGGATGTGTTCTTAATTGAATTGCATCGTTAATTGAGTTGCGCCCTAGTGGTTGATTGATAATTGAATTGCTCCCTAATGAATGATGGAGACTTGAATAGATAAATTGTTAATATAAATGATAATTATTTATTATGGCCTTCACCGACTTATGACCAATTGGTAACTGATTCAAGATAATTTAATCGAATGGAATGGATATTTGTCATCCATAATTGATGATATGAATAATTACTATGATTGGTCGAATTGTTTATGATTTATCGATTATTGTTAAATGTTATTTATTCTGACCAATTATATATTATTGCTTATTGATAGTATTGATATTGATATTGATCATAGGTCATATAGTTATTTCTATGGGTGACCCTACGTACTGAGCTATCTCATTGGATTTTGCCTCTGTATTTGGATCCATATAGATAATTGTGATGGCGATGGTGAGACGGTTAGTGAGTCCTCCAACGGGTGACATGTATATGGATATAGGGTCCATTGTTGCATAGACATAGGTCTTAACCCATAGGTTATTGGATATGGTATAAATAACTTTCGCATTGGTCAATGGAATGGATATTGGTCATCCAAACATAATATCCAAACACAATATCCAAACACAACCCATAATATCCAAACATCATTCCAAACACAACACATAATTGTCCAACACCATTCCAAACATTTTAATGTTTTAGAAACATAAAAATGGTAAGCAAAGCAAAGAGAAGTCTTGGTGATGATGAAGATGGGCACATAAGCCGAGCAAAGAGATGTCTCGCCTTTCCCGTCGGATCTCAAGAGCTTTTCGCAAGGCAATTCGAACATCACTGCACAGCACAAAGAGTCGGGAGAAAGTTATTACCTTCTTCAAAAAAACTAGGAGAATGTGTACAAAAACTAGGGGAAGAATTTGAATTCAACAACTACAGCACCTTCTTCTAGACACCTTCTGATTTTAATCATCTGTTTGGGAGCAAGTATGACCTACTTATTCAGCAATGAAGCTTTCATAACATTTATTTCTAGCTCCTCGCTCACTGCATTATCTAGCTAAGATGATATAATTGGCATTAAGTTAAAGGAACATATAGCAGGAGGATTAGTCTCGTATGAAACATGATTTTGAATAGGTGTGACGCATTTTAATAAATCATGTGTACTAAGGCACATAGCGAATATTATCACGCGACCCTAGTTTTTGCGACACATCACGAATGATCAAATTCTTAGTTTAAATTCTATCTCAGAGAAATACACACTAATTCAAACTTACAAACATTTAAAACGAGCGCAACACAACACACAAAAAACTATAAAACTAAATCTACCTCGTCGTCCTCATCGTCGACTTTGCCCTGCATGATGTCACACACCATTTTCTTCATTTCTTTCTTGATACGACGTTCACGTTCTTCGAACTCCTTTTTGAGCTCCTGCATAACCTCTTGTCTGATCTCTTGTGTGAGCTCTTGCCTAATCGAATGTCTTATCTGATCCATAATTTGTTGCATACTTTGACCAGAGGAACCTGAACCCGAAGTAGATTTACGATCATATCCAATATCTGCTGTACTGACAGAAAATCCTAGGTCGTAAATGCGATCCTTCTTCACCCCGACGTGGTCCGTCCAAAGTTATCTTGGGGTCAGCGGTGTGGTCCCCTCCTGCGTGGCTTGAGTAATGTGTTGGAGTCGTAATGTATGTCGTGAGAGAGGAAAAAATAGCCTCATATTGAGATTGCAGCCGTAATAGGAGAGAGAGAAATGTGAAATAAAAAGGAAAAAATGGGATGTGATGTTTGGCGTGAGGTCAAGAAGACTGTAGACATTTATTAAATATTTTCTTTTCTTTCATTTATGATTGTTTATATAGTTGATTTATTAAATTTCTCGACCAAGAAAATAAAATAGAATATATAGAGGAAAAGGATTGAAAATAATTGCTGGTCCAAATTCGACATTGGTGCAACCAACTAACAATCGAAAATAGAGTTAATTTTTTAACCAACTTGGGGTACGTAGGGGGATCCCCATAGCATCGATTTTCTGCGACATGGACCTCGAAGTCTTCTCAATTTTATAGAGATTACATTATATATTGTTTGCATCTATTAGATAAAGTATGACATAACTAAGATGACCAAAAGTTGTCGGAAACACAATATCCTGATGGTGATAGAACTCGGCTCGGGTTCTGTTCTGCACGGCCCGAGTTCAATAGAAACCAAATCGAATCGTAGTAAGAACCGAACCGAGTTCCATGAACTCAGCCCGAGTTCCTTGAACTCAGCCCGAGTTCCTTGAACTCAGCCCGAGTTCCCATAGGCACAGCCCGAGTTCCCTTACCCGAGTGCGATGCGAGATTAGATCAATAGAACTGGACTAGTTTCCGGCTTACCCGGCCCGGATTTGGATGACTAATGTTGAATTGGACAAAGATAAACCCTACCCGAGTTTTACCAGACCCGACTCGGGTTCTAATATAGAAACTAGAGAAAGCGAAATAGATGAACCAGCCCGGATTTGTCTTAGTGTCTCGGATTTCGAGGGTTTAAAATATATTTTTAAATAATTATAAGGTTAAATGCATTGTTTAATAGCATTGATTATTCATGACCATGCATCGATATGTATTGGTCTGGTGATTGTGATTGTTATGTTGATTGATGATAATTAATTATAATTATAATATGCTAATTGATAATTGATTATGGATTCATGGCCTATTGTTAAATTGCCATAAATTGATAGATAATGGGATTATTGATATTGATTGTGCATTGTTCCAGTGACGATATGAAAAATTGCCATCATTGATTAAATTTTTAATGAAGACCTTCATGGTCGATGGAGGCCCTCATGGTTGATAAAGATCGATTGTGGTCCATTGAGTCGATAGAGGCTCATGGAGTCGATTGTTGTTGCATCATAGTTAATGGAGGCCCTTGTGGTCGATTGAGGCCTTTATGGTCGATGGAGGCTAATGGAGTCGATTGTTAATAGATGTCTTTATGGTCGATTGATGTCTTTATGGTTGATGGAGGCCCTAATGGTCGATGGAGATTCTTGTAATCGATGGAGTCCCATTGTGGTCGATGGAGACCGTTATGGTCGATGGATGTGTTCTTAATTGAATTGCATCGTTAATTGAGTTGCGCCCTAGTGGCTGATTGATAATTAAATTACTCCCTAATGAATGATGGAGACTTGAATAGATAAATTGTTAATATAAATGATAAATGATAATTATTTATTGTGGCCTTCACCGACTTATGACCAATTGGTAATTGATTCAAGATAATTGAATCGAATGGAATGGATATTGGTCATCCATAATTGATGATATGAATAATTACTACGATTGGTCGAATTGTTTATGATTTATCGATTATTATTAAATATTATTTATTCTGACCAATTATATATTATTGCTTATTGATAGTATTGATATTGATATTGATCATGGTACATATAGTTATTTCTATGGCCGACCCTACGTACTGAGTTATCTCATTGGACTTTGCCCCTGTATTTGGATCCATATAGATAATTGTGATGGTGATGGTGATACGGTTGGTGAGTCCTCTGACGGGTGACATGTATATGGATATAGGATCCATTGTTGTATAGACATAGGCCTTAACCCATAGGTTATTGGATATGGTATAAATAACTTTCGCATATTATAATATAATGTTGTAAATTAGTCTTCCGCTTATGTAAGCTAGTTTGTTGACTGATCAAAGTCAAGGTATATAATTAAGTGGCGTCACTGAGATAGTATTCTGGGCAGGCAAAAGAAAAAAAAAATCTCGGGACATTACAAAGGTATTAGAGCCTAAGGAGAGACACTTCTTAGCTGTCTCTAATAGAATAGAGTCCATGTGCACACGTCATGAACAATCACTGCGCCATAAAAAAGGATCAAATAAGTTTTCTGAACCATGATTAGCTTATGTAACTAAATTGCAATATAGAACGTAGTGCCTTCAAGGCTATGGATAAAGTAAGGGATGACCTAGGAAATAGAATAATTTCATTAATGGTATAAGGAAATACCTAAGGAGGTTATTCAGAAAGGAATAACTAGAGTTTTGAGGAGGTTATTCTGGATAGAATAACCCAAGTCCTAAGGAGATTATCCCCTATCGATATATGAATAGAATCATATTATTGTTATAGGACGTATCCTTATTTATGCATATTGATACAGGTCGCATCCATGATGGTCACTTCGCAAAACCTGCTGAAGAAAGGAAAAAAAATAGAGAGAAGAGGCAAGAACGAAAATGTGAAGTCAAGAAGAATATAGACATTTATTAAATATTTTATTTTCTTTCATTTATGATTTTTTTATATAGGTCATTTAATTAAATTTCTTGGTCAGGAAAGTAGAATAGAATACATAGAGGAAAAGGATTGAAATAATTGCTAGTCAAAATTCGACATTGGTGCAACCAACTGACAATCGGAAATAGATTTAATTTTTCAATCAACTTGAGGTACGTAGGGGGATCCCCATGGCATCGATTTCTGTGACGTGGACCCCGAACACTTCTCCATTTTATAGAGATTATATTATATATTGTTTGTATCTATTAGATATCGTATGACATAGATAAAATGACCGAAAGTTGTCAAAAACATAATTTTCTAATGGCGATAGAACTCAGTTGGGGTTCTGTTCTGCCCGTCCCGAGTTCAATAGAAACTAAATCGAATCATAGTAGGAACCGAACCAAGTTCCATAAACTCAGCTCGGGTTCCCATAGGCACAAGCCGAGTTTCCTTACCCGAGTGCGGCGCGAGATTAGATTAATAGAATCGGACTGGTTTCCGACTTACCTGGCCCGAATTTGGATGACTAATATGGAATTGGACAAAGATAAACTCGGCCCGAGTTTTACCAGACCCAACTCGGGTTCTGATATAGAAATTGGAGAAAGTGAAATAGATGAACTAACCCAGGTTTCTCTTTGTGTGGGTCAGATTTTGATGGTTTAAAATATATTTTTAAATAATTATAAGGTTAAATGCATTGTTTAATAGCATTGATTGTTCATGATCATGCATCGATATGTATTGGTCTAGTGATTGTGATTGTTGTGTTGATTGATGATAATTAATTATAATTATAATATGTTAATTGATAATAATTGATTATGGATTCATGACCTATTGTTTCAATTGGCATAAATTGATAGATAATGGGATTATTGATATTGATTGTGCATCGTTCAAGTGACGATATGAAAAATTGGCATCATTGAATTGTTAAATTTTTAATTAAGACCTTCATGGCCGATGGAGGTCCTCGTGGTCGATAGAGATCGATTAAGGCCCATTGAGTCGATAGAGGCTCATGGAGTCGATTGTTGTTGCATCATAGTTAATGGAGGTCCTTGTGGTCGATTGAGGTCTTTATGATCGAATGAGGCTAATGGAGTTGATTGTTAATAGAGGCCTTTGTGGTCAATTGATGTCTTTATGGTCGATGGATGCCCCAGTGGTTGATGAAGATCCTTGTGATCGATGGATGCCCATTATGATCGATGAAGATCCTTGTTAATTGAATTGCCATTGGGGTAAATTACACAAATGGTCCCCAACTTTGAGTCGATTTCCAATTGGTCCCCCAACTTCAATTTATAACCAAAATGTCCCTCATCTTTTATTTTCTTGTACGATTAGTCCTCTTGACCGGTGATAGTGGGTTTCCCGATTGCCTTGCATACGTGGCCGACACGTCAGCCGTTTCTCTCTCATCCACATTATTTAACACTTCAAACCAGGTAAATTACACGGATCGTCCCCCAACTTTGAATTGATTTCTAAATAGTCCCCCAACTTTGATATTATTGCACGATTCATCCACTTGACCTATAAGAAATAGTCTCTCGATTATCTTAAGACGTGACATAATAAAATATAATAAAATTTTTTAACTAACTGACATCATATAATAAAAAATATTATAAAAATTTTAGGGCGCAAACGAACTAGCAGAGGAGGGGTGTCGGCCCCCCTCTCCAAGCTCGCCCTTTGGCGAGCTGGCATAGGGAGCGCCGACCCCCTCTCCAAGCTCGCCCATTGGCGAGCTTCGTACAAGGGGCACTAACACCCCCTCGCGAGCTCATCGACGTTCCTAAACGATTCAAAGTTGAAAGACTATAAAAAATAAAAATGATAGGAGCGTCAACGAACTCGCGAAGGGGCGTTAGTGTCATGAGGTCGTTTTTCGCTCGAACGACCGTGCGGCGCCTAGACGTGCAAGCTCTTTTGAGCGCTTTGCGGAAGCTTGCTTATGCCACTTTTTGTATGCCACAACTTTTGGGACGTCCGATCCCGAGCGGACGCTTCTTCGGTGGAGGCGTTTGTGAGCAAACGGGTACCTCGGCGTAACGCTCGATCTCTTGGGATGCTTTGGAACGCTCTTTTGTGGGTTGCCATCCCACGTTTGAGGTATGATGCTAGATTTAGGGAAGCTTGAAATCTTTGTTGAGTAAATATGAATGATTACAACGCTTCGGGGGAGCACTAGCGGGTCTCTCCTACTATACCACCATTTCGGGTGGTAGATATGCGACGTGTGGTATGGATGACCATCTTCGGGGGTGCACTTTTTTGAAGTGCAAATTACAAGGCTGCCACTATCACACTTGAAAAAAATAAACTAAGTACAAAAGTGGGTTGAAAAGAAAAATTACATGAAAGTAAGATAACTCGACGTGCCCCGGAGACATTAGCACCCCTTGTGCGAAGCTCGCCATTGGGCGAGCTTGGAGAGGAGGGCCGGCGCCCCCTATGCCAGCTCGCCAAAGGGCGAGCTTGGAGAGGGGGGGTGACACCCCTCCTCTACCAGCTCGTCCACATTCTGAAATTTTTATAATATTTTTTATTATGTGATGTCAGCTAGTTAAATTTTTTATTATATTTTATTATGCCATGTCGTAAGATAATTAGGAGACTGTTTCTTACCGGTCAAGTGGATGAATCGTGCAATAATATCAAAGTTGGAGGACTATTTAGAAATTGATTCAAAGTTGGGGATGATCCGTGTAATTTACTTGGTTTGGAGTGTTAAATGACATGAATGACTTAAATGACATGGATGAGAGAGAAACGGCTGACATGTCGGCCACATATGCAAGGCAACCGGGAAACCCACTATCACCGGTAAAGAGGACTCATCGTGCAAGAAAATAAAAGATGAGGGACGTTCTGGTTATAAATTGAAGTTGGGGGACCAATTGAAAATCGATTCAAAGTTGGGGGACCATTCGTGTAATTTACCTAATTGCATTGTTAATTGAGTTGCACCCTAGTGTCCGATTGGTAATTGAATTGCTCCCTAGTGAATGATGGAGACTTGAATAGATAAATTGTTAATAGTAATGATAATTGATGATTATTTATTGTGGCCTTCATCGACCTATGGCCAATTGGTAATTGATTCAAGATAATTGAATCGAATGGAATGGATATTGGTCATCAATAATTGATTATATGAATAATTACTATGATTGGTCGAATTGTTTATGATTTATCGATTATTGTTAAATATTATCTATTCTGACCAATTATATATTATTGCTTATTGATAGTATTGATATTGATATTGATATTGACTATGGTTAATATAATTATTTTTATGCATGACCCTGTGTACTGAATTATCTTATTGGACTTTGCCCCTATATTTGAATCCATATAGATAATCGTGATGGCAATGATGAGACGGATGGTGACTCCTCTAACTTGTGACATGCACATGGATATATGATTCATTATTGTATAGACGTGGGCCTTAACCTACAGGTTATTGGATATGGTATAAATAGTTTTCGCATATTATAATAGAATATTGTAAATTAATCTTCCGCTTATGTAACTCAATTTGTTAACTAGTCAAAGTCAAGGTATATTGATTTTAGTCTTGTCAAAATAATAATTTAAGAAAATTTTAATCCATCTTAAGAAATTTAATTTATCTTTTATGGTTCACGTATTTATCCTTAATTTGTTATCATCATAAGATCTAACTTCAACACCATTATCTTATCTTATTATTATCTTATTTTTAATATTTATTTTATAATTACAAAACCTATTTTCAAAACTTATGTTTTTTCTCTTTTATTAATTTGTAAGATAATAATTTGAATTAATAATATTCCTCATGAATTCGACACTCGTTATTCTTATTTACTATATTACTTGTGTAGGATCACATGACACCAAGAGGAGGGATGAATTGGTGTTTAAATAAAAAATATTGATTTCACGTACATCATCGCGGAAGCTTAAAATCGATTCGTTAATGTTAAATCAACACAATAGCAATCATATAACATGCATAATAAAGTAGGAATGAGAGGGAGAGAAAGATAAACACAAGATGCATGGTGGTTTGTTGACGAGGTTCGGCCACACCTTGGCCTACATCCCCACTCCGACTTTTCGACCTTGAGACCATCGGAGATTCCACTAACACCCTTCCTTCATTCCAAATGAGGTAAGGAAGAAACTCTTTACAATTCTTGTATTTTCTCATTTTCAAGAGGTAAGGCACACCTTTTTCACTTGTAAGCTTTCACTCATCTTTTAACTCAGGAGCTAAAAAACTATTAAAATATCATAAGAATACTCCACAATATCTCTTTTACATTTTGGAACCTCACCAAGAGTAAGAGAGAAAGAAATGAAAGATTTTCAACTTGGAGCTCAAATATATTTCTTAAATGTTCTTCCCACTTTTTCTTAGTAGTCTTTTTTTTCTGCACCTTTGAGTCCATTTTTATAGTCTTCTTAACTCCATTTAGTCATTGGAATTTATTTCCTAATTTTGGGACCAAAATATGATCGTTATAATGCATTCTACACGTTGATTGATCGATCGTTTTGTCTCATCGGTTGATCGGTACACTTTTTTAAAAAATATGTCTGTTGGTTAATTCTGCACTGTCCAATTGACCGGTACCTCGATCGGAATGATCTCAACATTCTGTTTGCTCAAACTAGGCATTTTCTGCACTGATTGATCGACCGGTGTGCCTGACCGGTCAACTAATATTCCAGTTGTCAAGTCGATCACCCTGCACTATTTTAAGCATAACTGTTTGCACAGTTATTCAAATGAGATGATGTTTTATTTTATGAAAAGCTAACAAAATTATCTATAATTTTATATTTATAATTGATCAAAAATTTAATGTGATCATAAATTCAAAGTTTAGTATACAAAATTGTCCATTTGAAATAAAATATTTTAGACGTTTACTATTTTATACATAACTTTTTATATCAATATCCAAATGAGATGGATATGAAGTTGAACCTAACTTATCATTATTATTAATTTCTCTTATGACAAGAATTTTGTTAGTGTTATAGTTTCATTTTCTTCTTCTCCTTTCTCTACTGGTGAATTGAGTTTGCATTCTTATTTTTCTGCAATAATATTAGAGTATAAGATTATTAATTATGAAGTCATTTGAAATTGATGAAGTTAATTTGGATTTGATAAAGTGTAATTCATTGATAAATGATAATGTTCCCTGATATTGATAAGAAGCAAAGTTCATTTAATAGAGTTTATTTATATTGAAAAATATATTTTTTGCTTGCATTTGATTTAATTCATTAAGTATGTTTTTTTTCTTTTATTGAGAATGTATATTCATACATATATATATATATATATATATATATGTATCCTTATGTAGCATCATTGCTCATTGAATTTTTATTTTCCCATGTTTAAACCTCATAAGTGATTGATCACAATGGAAGCGTATGCAACGATACAAAGATTCCTTAATAATGTTGTGCTGCATTCGTATGTTGCATCCATCATACTGCATACCTTACATACATTAGGATATTTTTTTGTGATGATAATATTCATAATTATTATGAATGTAATAGTAAATTGAAAGTTAGTTTTTTGGGGTTATTCACTTTTGTTTCGCACTTTAT
Source organism: Pontederia crassipes (assembly GCA_030549335.1). Lineage (NCBI taxonomy): Eukaryota > Viridiplantae > Streptophyta > Magnoliopsida > Commelinales > Pontederiaceae > Pontederia > Pontederia crassipes. Next base: position 53,197,191 of record CM060188.1, read on the forward strand.
GTAAGAAGATAGTTATTTATTATTTAATAAGATTAATTTGATTGATTAAGATCTAAAAAGAAGTAATTCAAAATAAAGTGGATTCAAAATAAATCAATTATCGGTACCAAGAGGAGAGATGAAGAGGATGAGAAGAAGGTGTACGGAACTCGAAAGAAGTTGGAAAAATGGCAATGGTGATGACAAATTAGACACCCCAAGAAACAAGATAGAAAAGGAAACAAAGTTCAATGCTAATTTCTTTTATCCATTTGATTTAGTTACTATGCAGTTAACAAACAAATCTTTTTATATCAAAAGTTCATTTTGTCAAGAGAAAAATGTTTGGGCTGCATTTAGAAACGGAATTTTGGTTCCTCCCAAGTTCTCCATAAATAGTTGAATTCACAGTTTATTCGAAGTGTATTTGAATAGAATGAAACGTAACGATGAGGATTCAAGGAATTGATGTGATAGAAAAAGATAGACGTGATGAATTAATTTACAGTGCGTGCTTGAATTAAAAATAGTTATTATAAAATAAAAACATAAAAAATATTAATTAATAAAAATAAACATATTAATTTTTAATTGAAAAAATAAGTAAAAAATAATATTATATTAATTCTTTATAATGAATAATTTATATGTATAATAACAAAATTACTTTATATAAGAAAGGTAAAAAAAGAGGAAAATGATAAAAGAAAAAAATATTGAAAAGTAAGAAAAAGTATTGTCAAATAAAAAAAGGAAAAAAAAAAGTGGAACACTGCCCAAAAATAGTGGAATTAGGACCTCATTTTATTGTGCCTTGATTTCACCTCAGGATCAAGATTGCAACATCGCATCTGAAAACTAGATAAAACTAGTGGTCTGATTCCACGTAGTTTCCTAATCAAGCACGGCCTTGGAGTGACTTACATTGAATTGGAATGAAGACCAATAAGACATTAATCAAATTTACAATTCAACCCCAAAAAATAAGTTATTATATAATTATTTTATAATTTAACAAAGAAATAATTGTTACATTCCTTTTATGGTGCTTATATATTTTCCATAAGTATATGATAACATTTGATGTATTATCAATTTAATTAATCGTTAATTTTGATCATTGCTAAAATAAAAATTATCTTTATTTAAATTATTGATAATATTACATTATAGTTTGGCAAGTGATAATAATATAGGTAATAATTAAAATATTTGGAAAATAAATTACCAAAAATACATCTAAAATTAATTTATATTTTTATCAAATATCATTATAAATAAACAAAGCAAAAAATAAAAAAATATAGATAAAAGAAGATAAGACAAGATAAAAAATATTTGTAAAAAATTTAAAATAATAAAAAAATAAAGTTGAATGATATTTATTGACTAATAAAATATTTAAAATAAAAAAATGATTATTTTTGTTAAAATATATTTCAACCAATTGTAATTGATCTGCAATTTGACAATGAGATTTGATAAATGATGTTCCACAAACTAATGTTCTAAGATCCGTCCAACTCGATCGGCCGGATTGATATTCGGACATCCACGATTAATCCGATTAAATCAGGTCAAAACTCGAGTTCAATTGATTGATGGATTTGACAAATAAAATGTAAGAAAATAAACATACAAAAATTATTAATTTTTTTAGAAATATATATATTTTTATGTGAAATTTATGTTTTAACGTTCTTCTTTATCACATGTAAAATTTATCGATATCTTTATTTTTTTTATAATTATCTCATGAGATTTTTTATTTAAAAGATTAATTGATGATTTAATTTATGCTTATTTATTATATTATTTGACCTGAATCATTTTATTATATTATATTTTATATTTTTACTAAATAAGACATTACATATTAATAATATTATAATAATCAATTTAATTTATTTTATTTTGCATTTATATTATTCGGTAATTCGATTCGATCAATTTAACTTGACCCATTAGACAAACAATTCGAATGGATGACCCAGTCAAATCTTATAAGTTATAACATTGCTACAAACAGAATAATGCGGTGGATTTTAAAATTTTTAAAATAAAATAACTAGTATTGACTAAAGCCCATAAATTTGATTTGGAAAACAACTTTTCAAATAAAAAAGAAACTCAATTCGGATCCAACCGCACGAGTGACGCACGTAGCAGCCAAGCTGAATGTGAGACTGTTATATATGCGGATAAAAAAAAAAAAAATTCTATGACGCGATATTTATGACTTTCTCTCTCCTCTCTCCTCCAAGCGTCGCCACCGTCTCTCTCTCTCCCGTTTCTCCATTCCGCCTCTTTCTCTCTCCTAAAAATTATCGTTCAAAACCCTCTTTCTCAACCCTACTTTCCTCGCTCCTTTCGATCTCCGCGAAGCGAATCCCCCAATTAGATCTCCAACTCCTGCGAATTCGCAGAGATCTGCTCATCGATCCTTAATCGGCTAGGGTTTCTGCTCTTTTCTCTTGTTGTTTGAACTCGTCTCGATCCCTTTTTTGGATGCATGGCGTCGGGCGCTCTCCTCGGCGGCGGCCCCGACGATGATAAGCAGCAGCAGCAGCGGCGGTTCTCCTCCGAGAGCAAGGTCTACAGGCGTAAATCCTTCAACAAGTCCTCCTCCAAGCCCTCCTCCGTTAACCCTCCCTCTTCCGATCCCCCTCCTCCACCACAGCCCGCGGCCGCCGCCGACCCCGCAGATGACGCCGCCTTTTCTCGCCCCGTCGCGCCCGCCACCTCCGATGACGCCTCCTCCAGCTTGAACCGCCCGAATCCTCCGCAGTCCCGACCCGCCGACGACGATAGAAATGAAAACAGCTTGCCGGTGCTGCCGCCGCCTCCCGTCGCCAACGGGCACGGGCCTGCCCTCGTCACCATAAACCTTGCATCCCGTTCCCGCCAGGAGATGCGGGAGCTCCGGCGCAAGCTGGCGGCCGAGCTCGCGCAGGTCCGAGCCCTCGCCAAGCGTCTCGAGGCCCACGAGCTCCAGCTCAACGCCGCAGCCACTCCTTCCGGTGCAACTGTTCCACCCCCTGCTGGCTACACCGTTTCTCAACTCTCCGTTACCGACCCCAACACTCCTGTGGCAGCGAAGAGGGCTTCCGAGGCGGCCACTCCTGGCACCCGCGTGCCCAGCGCCAATCCTTTCCGTCGTCAGCTTAGCGTCTCCGTGGCCACTAGCGACGCGAACTTAAGCGAGGGGTTCGAGAAGGAGAAAAGGACGCCCAAAGCTAACCAGTTCTACCGCAATTCTGACTTTGTCCTGGGGAAGGAGAAATTCCCGCCTCCTGAACCCCACACACACAAGAAATCGAAGGCAAATGGAGGAAAGAAACATTCTTTGGAGTGGTCGGATCACGGTGCCCATCCTGCTGAGCAGAAGCTCTATTCACGGGCATTTAAGAGCTGCAACACGCTGCTTGGGAAGCTAATGAAGCATAAACATGCTTGGGTATTCAACAAACCTGTTGATGTCAAGGGCCTCGGTTTACATGACTATTACACTATCATCAAGTACCCAATGGATCTGGGTACTATAAAGTCCCGACTCTCAAAGAACTGGTACAAGTCACCCCGTGAATTTGCCGAGGATGTGAGATTGACCTTTCGGAATGCAATGTCTTACAACCCGGAGGGACAGGACGTCCATTTCATGGCCAAGGATTTGTTGAATATGTTCGAGGAGAGGTGGCCTGCAATAGAGGCTGAATTAGCTTATGCATTTTATCCACCTGTTCCCAAGAAGCCTCCGCCCCTTGACATGAGGATGCTTGAGAGGTCAGACTCTACTGTGCATCCTTTGGCAGTTGAGCCTAGAACGAAATCCATCAGCCAGCCGGCTCATATTGGCCGTTCACCAGCGTTGAAGAAGCCAAAAGCGAAGGATCTGAATAAGAGGGATATGACATTTGATGAGAAACAAAAGTTGAGCAATAACCTGCAGAATCTGCCACCGGAGAAGCTGGAAAACATTGTGCAAATTATCAAGAAGAGGAACACATCTCTTAGTCAGCATGATGATGAAATTGAAGTTGATATTGACAGTGTGGATGTAGAGACACTTTGGGAACTAGATAGATTCGTAACAAATTACAAGAAGAGTCTCAGCAAAATCAAAAGGAAAGCTGAGCTTGCTATTCTAGCAAGGCAAGAGGCTGAAAAAGATGCGCAAGATGTGACTTATGAAAGGGTAAGTGGCACATTACCACTATTTTTTTTCCTTTCTGTCCCAGAATATGTGAGTGGTGAAGTGAATGCAAATGGTTGATTAATTGTCTTTATTGATTTTTTAGCAGATTCAGCAGTCTGTTGCTGCAGAAGCGCCTGTAAAAAGTAAGATAGCTTCGATATGAACATCTTTTTATTTATTTGTAGTGTCAGTCTTTCATGTTTCACTAGTGGTCTGATTAAAAATGAGTGGTGAATGAGAAATATTTGGCTTTTACAGTTCCCAGTGGAGGAGAAAGGAAGACTGATAATGCTAGCAGATCAAGCAGCTCAAGCAGTTCCAGCAGTGATTCTGGATCCTCCTCAAGTGGTAACAAAATTTCTTTTCTTTTCATGGTTCACTGCATGACATAATGCTACGTACGACAAAATGTTGGCTGCATGACAATGGGTCAAACAATGGGCTCATTCAAAGTGGCATTTTGCAGATTCTGACAGCGAAAGTTCATCTGGATATGGTTCGGATGCTGCCCACTCACCTCATACTTGAGTGGATCCTATAAGGTAGGCTTGATTATTGTCACATGCATTTGTTACGTGCAAAGTAACCGAATTGTTGCACTCTTTGACTCGTTAAAGAATCTGTTACAAAAAGTGGAGTAATGTCTCCATCCATTATTATTTTCTAGGATATTAAAAGATCTGAAACTTTTTTTTGAGGGGAGTTGAAAACTTTTTCTGTTGACAATTTTGGCATTTATTGTAGGGTATTTAACATTGTTGATCACACAAAAACAGAATATATTTTTTGGCATAGCTCAGGTTATGACTTGTCGGTTTGGAATGTTGTTTCCATTTATTCATGTATCCTCAGGACATGCTAAGTATGCATTGCCAGTGCAAGCAGTTATTGTGTGAATGATTTTATTACCTCTGGGTCCAAATGGAAAATGTGGATTCATTTTATTACCCTTGTTCAACATCGATGAATTCTACTTATTTAAGTGGATTCTGGATTCAGATTTGTAATATCATGTAAGATAGTGGCATAAGCCAAACAAAGTGGAGAAGCCTTGTAATGTAAGGGATGAAATGCAAGTAGAAAAAATGTGGCCTGGAGTTCACTGCTTTGTTGATGTGAACTGTGTGGATTAAATGTTTTATTTTGATATGTATGATATTGATGTCAGGTAGCGGTCCATACAACCAGTCTTTGTCGTTCATCAGTAATAGGGTATATAAATAGCTTTTTGGAGAAGATTTTGGGGGTATTGGTCATAAACGTGGACTTATCTTACAGGCATAAGATTTTATGAAAGCTAGTGACCATGGAAGAATTGGTGTGGTACAAAAAGCTTAGGGTATAAATAGTTTTTTTTTTGAGGGGAGGGTATAAATAGATAAGTCCAATAGTTTCTTGCCCGCACATGATGGATCGTTTCCCATATCATATTCCAACAAATATTCAACAACAACAACAACAAAGCCTTATCAACAAATATTCAATGCGGTAAATTATATGCAGTCCTGGACAAGATAAAAATTGAAGAACAAACATTTGAGAAGTAAGATGTGTTGAAAAAATTCAGCAAAATTCTCCAAGAACAACATTATTGTCGCCAAAATCTCTAAACTTGGTTTATATTCTCCATCTTCGTGTTTCCTGCACCATGGCTTGATGTTGTATAGAGGACCATGGATGTTGTTTGTAGTCTCTTGGAATTTTATATATAGGTAAGAGCAGCCCCAGATGCAATGACCCTCAAATTTGTGTTTGACTATGATGTGTCGACTTGGGCAGTGCATAAACCATGCGGTCCAGCACACAGCTCATCGCATTTGAAATCTTAGTTGAAATTCAATTCTAGGAGAGTGCAGAATTGTGTGATCTGAAATTGGAGCAAGGATCCCATCTTTTGCAATGCATGACTTGTGTGAATTCTTTCTTGTGTAATTTTGGTAAATTTGCAAAACTTGACTGTATTTTCAGTAGTGTGATGTCACCGCCTATGTGATTCTGATTTTTGAACTTTATCCTATTTTGATTCTTAAATGTGGAATGTTCTTTCTATGTTTCATTCCTAAAGCTGTAAATCTTCCCTTTTCACCTATAATATAATACCAAATTAAGTAAACCTATGTTGAGAGAAACGAAAATAAATTAAAACAAGTAGAACCAAAACAAAACCAATATCTGATTAAAAAGATAATTAAGTTCTAAACCTAATGAATTTACCTAAAGTACCAACATACCATGGAAGAAATATATCTAAAACACAAATATGGATTTGCTCAAACAATCATTTAATGTCTCAGAACAATCATTTAACTGATTATGCTGCTGTTTATTGCTTGTACAATAAAGATGACCTATGTTTGGCTATATGGTGCTTTATTTTGTATGGAAAGCTGTTCTCTTTTGCAAGGAAAAGATGACTGGCCCATTTCATATAAAATTTATACAACAGTGGTAAATCTATCATGTCCTCATACTTTTTAATTATGGACTCATTGCATTATTATTTCATGGACGAGTCATTTTTGACCTTTTGGATGTCATAATAACATAACATATATAAACTATAACTTTGCACTCTAGGCAAGAGCTTAAGGCAACTTATAGACTTATGACGCTCACACCTTAGCAAAGATGCAAAATCTATTTTTTCACACCTCATAGTCAACTTAGCATGCCTAAATATGAATGCAAGTAATGATTTTTTTCCACTCTTAAAAGTTTTTCTTGGATAAATACAAACAATATGGTGGCGACAACGCCAAAAGCATAGACATTTATCTTAGAACACTGCATAGACTTAAGTTCACTTGGCTCCTTTGGCATAAACCATGAGTCCACAACTTCACCTAATATTCCCATGTAACATGTATGATTTTTCAACATGTTACACGGGGATATAAAAAAAACTCATAATCGAATTTTCAACACATCAACGTGATCCTAAGTGATCATCTCTTACCTCCATGAAATACCTCAATCTAAGTCATTCTGTTTCCTCTTGCCATTTCGTAATATTTGAAGGCGGTTACGCCTGGCAGACATACTCCTTTTTTTTTGAGAGGGTGGTTGACATACTATACTTGTATAACCTAATTAATTACATATATATGACACCACAAAAAAAAATTATTGTAAATTTTGGGTACAATTTTCATTTATATTTCTTCTCAAATTTTTTTTTCATTTATATTCTATGCATGTTCATTACGCCTGTCGAATCTCATGAACATGGATCAACGAATATGGCGTCGTATGATCCATGTAGCCGACCCCACCTAGTGGGATAAGGCTTTGTTGTTGTTGTTGTATATTCTATGCATGTAAAGTGAATTTGCGCATCTTGAAGTAGGTAGTGGCTTGGCTAATTGATCAACCATGGTTGCTGGGGCTGTATTGGGCTGGTCAGTCTATGGGAATTAGAGCTTTTGAACTAACTTGGGCTGGCCAAAAGGACGTGTCGTCTGCAAACTCGTTTGATTTATATGAACTGCCTAGTTAGCTAGGGTAAAAACATCCTAGAAAAAGGAATATGAGAAAATCCCATTAATGCTCACTTAACTATTCTGCTCTTGCCATAATCTCCTTTAATGCTCACTTAACATTTGTGTGCCTTACCAAATCTCATTAGTGCTTTATTTTTTTATTGAGAAAATTAAATGTTTTGAGTTGCCTCTTTAAAATTGCATTTTCTGGTCAATGGTTACGAGATGAAGGTTGTGGTGTGGGAAATTTTGCTAAACTCATTCGATAACTTGTGTCCTCATGAATATGTAAAGATTATGTCATAACTCAATGCTCCTTTGTTTTCCTTGTGATTCATTAAACTTTTATCATAGAAAATATCTTAACATTAGTATTTGTTTTGAAAAGTTATCCCCTATTTTATTTTATTATTTATATTAGTTTGTTCCCATCCAGTCTGACTATTTGATTTAACCAATTTGAGCGGTCAACAACCTTTTTTCGCATGTAAACTTGTACTTGGCCTTGATGTATTTTCTTTGACAATGATGTCAGCCATCCTTAACGAAAGCAATTACAGTTTGGTATCATAATATGATGGTTTTCGTCATTTTTTGTAAAAAAGTTAGTGTTGAAGTAATTTAGTGCTTAGAGGGTCCCTTATGTTACTTTCAAACGTGGCAGATTCAACTTTCATGGTTGACAAAATCATGAGGTTTTATTTTTTTTACTCTGTGGCAACATCATCATTGAGAAAGCAAGTGGGCTTAAGTTACAATTATGTTAATCACTGCTGCCAACCCTTGTGCATCCATGTATCTGCCAGGTCCAAATTGTTTCCATGAAATACAAAACAAAGTAAAGAATTTTTCATGGTTCTTTACAAAATCTTCCTGTGTTTACACTGAATCTTTTGATTGAACACAGCATAATTTCTATCTGGCTAAGACTTGCACTAGATTACTGTTAATCTTAAATCATTATTTGTGTTCATAAATAAAATAACACAGCTTACATACTTTGTGACCCCAATCTTTTTTAATGAAATTTTCTAGTGGTTGCTTGTTTATTTAGTTCTACATGGAAATCACTCCTTACATCCATTTCATGTAATTCTAAGTTTAAATTTTCTATGTTGATTAGGATCAGGGGAAAAGAAAATATTCCAATAGTTGCAATTTTTCTTCCTAGTCTACACCTTTTCCCGTTATGAAGGCTTTCACTGCTAAGATAGTTTGTGCCTCTTTATGCATCCAATTGCACCTTGTTTGATTTTGAGCCTTCATTTATTTTATATTGGCCAAGTGGAAGAGCTGCAAAATCCAAAACTTGATGACCGATCGCATTAATCCTTCTTCAATTGCTTTAATCCAGTTTTTCTCATTATCTTGTGGATGTTTAAGATCTTGTATGATCTTTCATAAAGCATCACTAATTGCCATCCTTGGACTTCTTGCGATCTTAGGCAAGATCGTAATGATGTCAATCTTGCGTGAGTCTAATGATAAGAGTTCCCCAATCATCTTTGTTTGGCAGTTCTACTGCAATCCCAGTCTCTCAATTGTGCACCTCAGTACTGCCTACATGGCCCTATGTGTGTTTCACACGTGCTCATGACCCATTTGGGTCGCACATGCTCTCTTTAGTGGGGAGCAACCATATAGGAAGATGTCAATGACTCAATGTTAAACAAAAAAGTTTACAGATTTGAGCTGGGAGTATTTTGATTGCTTTTCTAGCTTTGATTGCATTTTTACAGATGAGCAACTTTGGACCTCTGCATTATATAAGTTGATCCTATAAGTTAGTTAAAGCAGTGAGGCATACAAAAGGTCCAAAATTGACTTTTGTTAAAAAGTATAATTATTTCTGTTTGGATTTCTGTACAAGAGAAATTATGCACCGCCGAGAATTTAAGGCGATGCGAAATTTTGTTAGATGGAAATAGAAGAGGATTGCAAATCAAACTGTTTTTTGTTCGGACCTCTAGGGAGTTTATATAGGCACTCCCTTTATAGTTAATAGGAATTACTTTTTTTTTTTTGCCACTCTCCTCTGGAGAGTCTGTCACTTGTATGACATTTCCGTTCACTGATATATATACACACTTGGATGCTATCATATTCTTCTTTTTTTTTTAAATTTTTTGAGGAGAGCTATCATTTTCATTAGATGAGACCAAGACACTACCACAAGGGGTGTGTGCATGGGATTGTAGTGACCCTGGTTTACGGGGTCAGATAGACTCCAATTAGTAGGGCCATTTTATTACCTGATGGTTCTACAACTATACTTTGATTTTTTATGGTGAGTTTTCCATAGGCCATGTAGAATTAGATGTTCACAACTATATGTAGTTTCTTCTTTCTCTGAGTAAACATGGTTTTTGTTCTTTATTTTGATTCCTGTTGTTAATTTTCATTGAATTTATTTGCAGACAATTCAAGATGTGAAGTGGACTGCTGAATGGCGCTTCTGTAGAACTGGATATTGTCATTTAACATGAAAATAGTATTTCTATCAGATTATATGATTGTTACTAGAGGCATCTGGCACTGTGGTTAGAAAGCGGTTGAAAAGCCATAGCCTTTTGGGAGCTGTAATCGATTGTCATGCAGATGTGTACTTTAGGATGTAACTTTATAGCTAGGGTAGTTCCAGCTTAGCTGCAATGTATATTTAATTCTCTCTAGTTTTTCATAACAAGATGCTGACAGGTTAAAACTAGGTGGCTTTGGTTTTCTTACAGTTAGTGTAGGCACAAAGGAATGTGGAGCTGTTGCAATAGTTGTGGAGTAAGCAAGACAGTTCCCAGTTAACTTGGATAATTTTGGTTCCTATTTCTGATCTGTATGATTTAACCAATCCTTTAGCTTGTTTATTTGCCAGTGGTGTTTGGTGTCCAATGCCCTCTTGGACATCGTTTTTTTTTTCCCTTCTTTGTTTTCCAGGGGTAACCAAGAGTATTGATGATGGATCTAGCAATTTATCATAGCCATGCAAGTAAGTGCTTTGTTTCTTTCTAGGGGGGATCTAAGCATTTATCTTCGCACGCAAGTTACTTTACCTGGTATCTCAACATTACTCCTTCGAAATCTCTACTATTGTTCATTACCGTTAGATTGTGATAAAAGCAAGTTTACGCTCTGTTTGCATAAAAGATAAATTGGGTTGTGGACAGTCATGGAAGCTTGCATCATTATTCTGATATAGTTTAAAAGAGGTGAGCTTTTCAGAGCTGTATTGGACCATAATCTTTAATGTTTTTTTTTCATTATTGTTATTAATGGCTTGCCTTCGTGCTGTAAACATCAATTTTGAAGGTGAAATTCATGATTTGTACAAACTCTCATATTAGTTAATAGAAGACCAGTCTTTGCAGTGCTCGATTTATATTTGGACCCTGCCTTGTTCTATTATTATTGCAGATTCGTAAACCTTAGTTGTAGAATATTCCAAGATTAAAGGATGTGCATGTAACACTTCGTATTTGACCCGAAACCGATCAATCCAATCTCAAATTTTGGGAGATAATGACAGTTTGAAGCTTCAAATCATTATTCTTTTTTCAACTGGAATGTTGCCAAACACTATCTGGCATTAAAACTGTTGGGGATAAAATCCCAAAATGGTTTCACGTGCGTTCTTAAATGATTCCACTAGAATTTTGCCATGTAAATTCTTTTACAAAAGTGATCTCCTGAATTTTATATTGTGACATCTCAGTATGGAGGTTCAACAAAATGTCTCCACTTTGCTTTTGTGTCTTATGCAGAAGAAGGGGAAAAAAAATTTAATCCAAGTCCAAGAGCCCAAGAGATCACGGATTAGGGAATGAGGAAAGAAAAAGAAATATCAAGAACTGTGGTACCGATCAAGGTTTAATTGATGGGCAATAATATTGTCATTCTGAAAAATTATTAATGTCACAACTGTTGAATTGCGAGCGTTCTTTTTGCAAGAAAAGTTGGGATTGGGCCTTGACATAGAAAAACAACACTATTCAGTGAAAATTTTAGAATTATGTTAATTGCTAACATCTGGCTAATTTGGTTTCAAAATACAATAAATATTTTTTTTTGAGATGCCATAATTTAAGATTCAGTCCCTCTAATTAGTGAAAAGAGCTTCAACTTTTGGCCCAAAGGAAAAATATCCAAAAATTCCTATGATTTCTTTCATGTATCTTCCTTTTTTTCTTTTTTGTGGTCAGTCCCCGATGTTTGAGAAGCGATGCCGACGATCCAATTTGCATGACGTTAAAGGGCACACTGTTCACAGGTTGGAGGCTGATCTACCATCGAGCTCAAACTAATCTGGTTATGTCGTATCGGGACGCGTACGCAAGTGATACTCCCAACAAAACTTTTTTGCATTCATAAGACTTTGCTCAAATTAATCCGATTATGTCGTCTCGAGACATTGCTTAAGCGAGGAGGAGCCATTTACCACTCCATCCCAATGTTTGTTGATATGTATCTTCCTTTTACTTCCTTCTTTTGTGCAAAGTGTTAATGCCATATTTCTATTATTATTCTTGTGTATATATCTGTATAGTGTATATTGCTAAATTCTCTTTGACAATCCTGCGAGAAATAGATAGGAAAAAGAAAAAGAAAAAAAGTGGCCGGCTCTGGGCTAAGTTTTGTTAGATGGATCGGTGTTGCGGAAGCGTAGGCCCAATTCGTCTTTTATTCGAAATGAGCAAAAATGGTCCATTATCCGTTTTCATCTCATGATCCCTAGTAAGCATACAAGGAAAAAAGGACAAATACATGGTAGAAAAGATTACGTCCGTTAATAATACTTTGAATCTGAACCCAGTTGATCTCCCTACATAATCAGACGCTTCAGCAGAATTTCCCTACGGGGATCTCGTTACCCGGTCAGCGAGCCTGTGGAGGGTCAAGGGGGGATCCAGGGGGATCCCCCCTGCGGGGGTTGTAAGGGGGCGGAGCCCCCTGAGCAAAATTTTTAGGGGTATTCTGTTTGTGATTCGGATTTGATTTATTTCCTTATTACGAGATAGGTGTCCTATTTTCAGGGAATTTATTTAGAGTCCCAGTCCATATGTAATTCCTATCATCTGTTAAAGGGAGTGCCTATATAAACTCCCTAGGGGTCTAGACAGAGACCCATCCTTGTAATCATCATTATTCCATAATAAAGAGTCGCCGCCGTTTTCCTCTTCGCGTTCTTCTGGATTTCGTGCGATCCCTCTCTCCCTTTTCATAACAAACTGGTATCAGAGCCTTAGGGTTTGTCAGCGATTGTCGATCAGCAGGGAGATGACATCGCACAACGTGAGCGTGGAGAAGTTCAACGGCAGGAACAGTTTCGGGTTGTGGCAGATCAAGATGCGGACGCTTTTGAAGCAACAAGGAGTCTGGACGCCGCTCTCAAACGTGTCGAAGAATAAGTCAAAGGAGGAAGACTCGAAGGACAAAGAAAAGGAGATCGACCTCGCAACTTTGGCGGCACAGGAGGAGAAGGCGCACTCGATGATTCTGTTATGTCTGGCGGATGAGGTGATAATCGAGGTCGCAGATGAAGAAAAGGCGGCCGGTCTATGGTTGAGACTCGAGAGTCTATATATGACGAAGTCTCTCACCAACAAGTTGCTGTTGAAGCAACGTCTGTTCTCTCTCCGCATGCAGGAAGGTATCCCTCTGAAGGAACATCTTGATCAGTTAAATTCTTTGTTGATGGAACTCAGAAATATCGATGTTAAGATCGAGGATGAAGATGCTGCCCTAATTCTGTTAGTTTCGCTTCCTCCATCATATGAGAACTTCGTTCAGTCTATGATTATCGGGAAGGAAACTATAAGTTTGAAAGAAGTAAGATCGAGTCTCCATACTCGTGAACTTCGGCATAGGGCATCTGAAAATTCTGCAGAGACTCAGGCCGCGGGTTTGATATCGACCGCATAGAAGGGACAGTCCTCGAATTCGAAGAAATCCAAATCCAAGAAGAAGAAAATCACTGCGAATGACATCTGTAATTACTGCAAGGAACCAGGTCATTGGAAGAATGACTGTCCGAAGAAGAAGAGGCCCCCGTCGCTGCGGTGGCACATGAAATAGAGAATTTCGAAGATGATTTGATTCTGGCTGCTTCTGATCAAGGATGTCTGGAGGATAGTTGGATTCTTGATTCGGGGTGTTCCTATCACATGACTCCGAATAAAGATTGGTTCTCATCTTATCAGAAGACTGATGGTGGAAATATCATCATGGGCAATAACGCGTCATGTCAGATAGTTGGGATCGATTCTGTGCAGATCTGGACTCATGACAATCTTGTGAGAACGCTGACAGATGTCCGCCATGTTTCACAACTGAAGAAGAATTTGATATCACTTGAAGTCTTTGACTCTAAAGGGTGTCAGATCAATGCTGCTGGAGGCATCCTCACGGTCATGAAGGGTGATGCTACGGTTCTGAAGGGAGTCAGACATAAGTCATTGTATGTATTACAAGGCAAGACTGACGTTGCTGCAGTGGCTAGTTCATCCGAATCAGATAGGTCCAGGCTGTGGCACATGCGGCTTGGGCATATGAGTCAAAACGGGATGAATATCCTCAGCAAACGAGATCTTCTAGGAGAGAAGAAGATATCTGAAATCAACTTCTGCAAGCACTGCGTATTCGGCAAACAGCGAAGGTCTCAGTTTGGCAAGGCAGTGCACAGAACGAAGGCGACACTTGACTACATCCACGTCGATTGTTGGGGTCCCTCTCGAATTCCATCATTAGGAGGTGCGAGATACTTCCTATCTGTGATTGATGACTACTCGAGGATGACTTGGGTATTCATGATGAAACACAAGAGTGAGTCCTTCAAGACCTTCAAGCAGTGAAAGGTTCTGGTGAAAAATCAGACGTCGAAAAAAGTGAAGCGTCTTCGCACTGACAATGATTTGGAATTTTGTTCTACTAAATTCGACCAGTTCTGCAAAGATGAAGGCATTGTCAGACATCGCACAGTCAGGGATACTCCACAGCAGAATGGAGTTGCAGAACGAATGAACATGACACTTATGGAGAGGGTAAGGTGCATGCTCTCTAACGCTGGCCTGAATAGGACATTCTGGGCTGAAGCTGTTAACACAGCTTGCTACTTGGTGAATCGAAGTCCGGCTACTGCGATTGATCTCAAGACTCCAACTGAGGTATGGTCAGAAAATCCTGCTGATTATACTTGTCTGAAAGTTTTTGGTTCTCCAGCATACTATTACGTCAGTGAAGGGAAGTTGGAGCCAAGGGCCAAAGAAGGGGTGTTAATGGGATATGGTGCAAGAGTGAAGGGCTACAGAATCTGATATCCTTCAGAACACAAAGTCATCCACAGCAGAAGCGTAATCTTTGATGAAGCATCAATGCTTCAGTTGAAGGTGGAGGCTGAAGAGAGTGTCAGTAAACAGGTGGAGGTTGAAATCACTCAAACTGAGGATGATGCTGAAGGATCACATCAAGAAGTAGAACCAGAAGGTGAAGAATCTGATGAGCAACCTGAAGAGAAGTCAATTGCTGCTAGACGTCCTCACAGAGAAGTGGGTCCTCCTAAGCGATATGGTTTCGAGGACATGGTTGCTTATGCACTACAGGTAGCTGAAGAGGTGGAGTCCCTAAAGCCGTCCTCTTATAAGGATGCCATCACATGTGCCGAATCTGGACAGTGGATCGCTGCTATGAGTGAGGAGATGAAATCTCTTCATAGAAATCAGACGTGGGAGCTGGTCAAGTTGTCTAAAGGTAGGAAGGTTGTTGGCTGTAAATGGATCTTCAAGAAGAAAGCAGGAATTGCAAGAGTTGAAGACACGAGATACAAAGCACGACTGGTTGCTAAAGGTTATAGTCAGAAAGAAGGTGTTGACTACAATGAGATATTCTCACCTGTTGTCAGACATACTTCTATCAGGGTGCTACTTGCTCTTGTAGCACATCAGAATCTAGAGCTCGAGCAACTAGATGTAAAGACTGCTTTTCTCTATGGAGAACTTGAAGAAGATATTCTTATTAGCCAACCAGAGGGATTCTCCATTCCAGGAAAGGAGAATCAAGTTTGCAGTATGAAGAAATCTCTGTATGGCTTGAAGTAGTCTCCCAGACAATGGTACAAGAGGTTCGACAACTTCATGATCAGTAAGGGATTCAGTCGAAGTCCCTATGATTGCTGTGTATACCACAAGAAGGTGAAGGACGGCTCCACCATCTATTTGTTCTTGTATGTCGACGATATGCTTATTGCTGCAAGAGACATGACAGACATTCAAAATCTGAAGAAGCTCCTCAGTGCAGAATTCGACATGAAGGATCTTGGTGCAGCACAGAAGATTCTGGGGATGGAAATTCTAAGGGATCGCGCACAGGATAAACTCTTCTTATCTCAGAAAAGTTATATTGAGAAGATTTTATCCAGATTTGGAATGTCAGGAGCGAAACCTTTGAATACTCCATCAGCTGCAAATGTTTATCTTTCTGTTGCCTTCGCACCAAAGTCAGAAGCAGAAAATGAGTATATGTCTCAGGTTCCATATGCTAGTGCAGTTGGAAGTCTGATGTATGCCATGGTTTGCACAAGACCAGACATTGCTCATGCAGTCAGTGTTGTCAGCAGGTTCATGAGCGATTCAGGAAAGAAGCACTGGCAAGCAGTGAAACGAATTTTTCGGTATCTGAGAGGAACATCTGATATTGGCCTCATCTACAGAAGTGATAAAGAGTGTTTGGTTGCAGGGTACTCAGATTCAGATTATGCTGGAGATATTGATGGAAGACGATTTATGACAGGCTATGTCTTCACTTTGAGCAGTTCAATTATTAATTGGAAGGCTACACTTCAGTCATCAGTTACATTGTCCACCACAGAGGCTGAATACATGGCACTAACAGAAGCTGCCAAGAAAGACATTTGGTTAAAAGGCTTAGTTGGAGATCTCGAATTACAACAGAAGCAGGCTATAGTGCACTGTGACAGTCTGAATGTAATATGTTTAGCCAAGGATCAAGTACATCATGAAAGAACCAAACACATTGATGTCAGATATCACTTCATCCGTACTGAGAAGAGGATCAAGGTGAAGAAGATTGACACTGAAGATAATCCAGCTGATATGTTCACCAAATTTGTTCCTCATGGTAAGTTCTAGCACTGCTTGGACTTGCTTAACATCAATACTTGGTAATAGTCCCGAGGTGGGGCTGGAGGCGGCGTGGCATGATTTTGTGTTCTCTGAAAATGATTCAAGTCAAGGTGGAGATTTGTTAATAATGCCTTGAATCTGAACCCAATTGATCTCCCTACATAGTCAGACGCTTCAGCAGAATTCCCCTACGAAGGTCTCGCTGCCCGGTTAGCGAGCCTGTGGGGGGTCAAGGGGGGATCCAGAGGGATCCCCCTGCGGGGGTTGCAAGGGGGCGGAGCCCCCTGAGCAAAATTTTTAGGGGTATTCTGTTTGTGATTCGGATTTGATTTATTTCCTTATTACGAGATAGGTGTCCTATTTTCAGGAAATTTATTTAGAGTCCCAGTCCGTATGTAATTCCTATCATCTGTTAAAGGGAGTGCCTATATAAACTCCCTAGGGGTCTAGACAGAGACCCATCCTTGTAATCATCATTATTCCATAATAAAGAGTCGCCGCCGTTTTCCTCTCGCGTTCTTCTGTATTTCGTGCGATCCCTCTCTCCCTTTTCATAACAAACTGATATCAGAGCCTTAGGGTTTGTCAGCGATTCTCGATCAGCAGGGAGATGACATCGCACAACGTGAGCGTGGAGAAGTTCAACGGCAGGAACAGTTTCGGGTTGTGGCAGATCAAGATGCGGACGCTTTTGAAGCAACAAGGAGTCTGGGCGCCGCTCTCAAACGTGTCGAAGAATAAGTCAAAGGAGGAAGACTCGAAGGACAAAGAAAAGGAGATCGACCTCGCAACTTTGGCGGCACAGGAGGAGAATGCTCACTCGATGATTCTGTTGTATCTGGCGGATGAGGTGATAATCGAGGTCGCAGATGAAGAAAAGAACGTCAAAATACAATAAAAGATAAAAATGTCTTAGTTTAGGTAATAAAGGAGAGAAAAATATAATAGAAAAAGATATGAATTGACAATAATTACACAAGATAATAACTTTTTTTTCTAAAAATCTGATTTAACTAGTCGTTGAGCCATTTCAAAACATTGCTTTATTTGTCTCTAATCTTAATTTGTGCTTTTCTTGGCCATGAGCGTTGTGCAAAGTTACTATCTCGATAATTGAAGATGGCCTATGATAATAACTTGGATCATTCATTTAGCTTCACATTTAAGATTTTAAAGAAGGTCACTCGAGTTTGGTAAAATCGTAGATTACTTAAGTGTGGTTTCCATTGTCTGACTTATTCGTGTTACAGAATGTCTATATAACTCCATTAAATATTTGCTAGTGAGAACATAAAATAGTAATAAAAAAAAGTTGATGACGATTTCTTTAAATGTTATAGTGTTATTTTTAGTATGTTATTACCATTATCTTCATTTGAAAAAAAAAATGTATCTACCTTATACATTTTGAGTTTAGTTCATCCGAATACCAAAACTTTTAAACTTAGACATCATTGATAAAAGGCATATATAGCTTGATAATATTTTCTTACAACTAAATAATTTTTAATTAGGATAATGCATATGGTTAGGCCAAGTTTGATTTATACGAACATTCTTAATAGGGGATTCAATGTTTGAGTGCACAAACTATTTGATGACATCGTGCAAAGCCTACTTCTAATGATTAAATTTTAAATTCTTAGAACTATCATAAATTATGCAAATCTTTTCGATAAATTGTTCTGATCATGATTTTATTAATAAGCGTCAATCTAACTTATTAAATTGCACCTTTAATATAGTTCATTAGTTATTCATATTCGAATCTAATACAGTAACTCTTTTTAAAAAAAAATTGAGTACGCGAGTACTTTTTTACACTGACTCATTTAGAACTGCTATTAGTCACCCTAAAAGATGAATAATTCCCGTGAAAACACGTTCTATGGTTTTAACAATATATTCCTATTCTCATATATTTCTTTAATTACACTTGATCCCCCCAATCTAAACAAGATACTCAGTTGACTAATCCAAATTGAGGTGGGACAACTAGTTGAACAAATCAAATATCGATTTTTTTGTTGTTTCGTAATTAGTTAAACTTATGTATAAAACAACAACAATAAAAACAACAACAATAATAATAACCTGAAATCTCTGAAATAGAAAATTAATTATGCTCCAATTGCAATCCCATGCCTTGAGTTGTGTTGGCATAATCTTTTCTCTTCTCACTCCCTCCTAAACCACCATGTTGCATAATGGAACTCTGACAAAATGGTAATCTTGAATCAGTCAACCAGCTCATTCACCACTTAGCCACTTGGCTTTATAAAAAGAACACATTTCTTAATTAGCTTCTTTAACAAATATATATATCTTGAAATTGTCCACCTATAATATAATATTGGATTCTTAACAAACGTAAGCCATCGCTTTCTCTTTCATCACCCACCAATTACGTTGTTAAATTAAACCCAAGGACAGTGGAAATAAATACAACCATAGCAACATTAATCATAGAGCAAAAAAAAAAAAAAAATAATAATAGAAGAATTTGTGCCCAGACGGCAAACACAGTTGGCCAGTTGTGACCATGAGGCTGGCCGCCATCCTCCTCCTCTTCTTCCTCTCATGCTGCTGTCTTTGCTCCGGGCAGCGCTACAACGCCCTGTTCAACTTCGGCGACTCGCTCTCCGACACCGGCAACGTCGTCATCTCCAACCTCCCCTATGGCATGAACTACTTCGGCAAGGCCACCGGCCGGTGCTCCGACGGACGCCTGGTCATCGACTTCATAGGTACGTTTTCTTTTTCAGTTGATCCTTTGGAACAGGTTAAGCTCTCCGGCGGCCGGCCGTTCAGGAATTGATCAGGAAGAGTACCTTGTTCTTGTGGCGCAGCTCAGGGACTCGGTCTGCCGCTGCTCCCGCCGAACTCCGCCAAGAACCAGAACTTCCAGCGGGGCGTGAACTTCGCGTTCATCGCGGCCACGTCGCTCGAGTTCAAGTTCTGGCACGAGAGGGGCCTCAGCAAGGGCATCTGGGTCAACGCGTCCGTCCACGAGCAGGTCGACCGCTTCGAGAGGCTCATGCCTTCCATCTGCGGCACGCCGCAAGGTCGCCCAAGCATCCTGCTCGATCGATCTTCTCATCCATTGTTAATTCATTAACGTACCGATATCTCGATCTTATTCCCGCTGACTTTGGCCAAACTGCATGGTTGAGCACAGATTGCAAAGATTACTTTAGCAAATCCCTCTTCGTGGTCGGGGAGTTCGGCGGTAACGACTACAGCACCGGCCTTTTCGCCGGACGGAGCATTGAGGGAGAAGTGAGCAGCTACGCGAAGCCCGTGACAGAAGCCATCGGACAGGGCGTCGAGGTAAAGTAATTCTAATCTCCGAGCTGCATGCGCTGCGTCTGCGCCCATCAACTTTAGACCATCGATCGATGGACATAAATTTTGTGCGACGATTTCTCAGAGGTTGATCGGACACGGAGCGGTGGACATAATTGTCCCGGGGCTGCTGCCGGTGGGGTGCTTCCCCTTGTACCTGACCCTCTACAACACGTCCAACCCGGCGGACTACGGCCCCAGGACCGGCTGCATGCGGCGGCACAACGCCCTGTCGTGGCACCACAACAGGCTGCTCCGCCAGCAAATCGACCGGCTCCGGGAGAAGTATCCGGCGGTGTCGATCCGGTACGCGGATTACTACGCGCAGGTCTTCGACTTCGCACTCAACCCTTCCAAATACGGTGCGTCCGTCCTTCGATCCCTCACTGACACTGAGTCGTCGTTATTTGCAATTGCATGCAAAGTTGGTCCATTTAGTTGTCTCAAGCTTCAATTCAAGGTGTTGGTCAACTCACGATCACTTATATAAATATCTGAATCAGTCTCCTCGAAATATACCTGCCCACGCATCACATGTTTGATTTGTTCATCGAAATGCAAACATGAGTTGTAGTCAAGTTCGATCACATTGTTGTCACCAAGGTGTGCGTGTGTCCCGACTTCCATCAGGGTCATGGCCAATGGGATTCTTGGATTTCCCTGAACATTTATGCGATCAATCCTGCAGTGGGGTAGTATCACTTGACGGAGTCCATGTATTCATGTACTACGTTAGTAGCAAGCAGCCCATGGCCAAGGTCAAACTCCAATAACAATTTCGTTTTCTATGTTTCCACAACTAACATATGATATCACGCCATCGATTTGGTCCCACCTCCAGTATTTAATTCATCTTGGCACATTTTTATTTTGATTTTCTGAACCCAATTTCCCCATCTTACGTACCAAGCTGTTAAAAGACTTGACTCCCTCATCGTTAGATGTTTTAAATCTTTAGGCTCATCACCCAAACGTTAATTCTTCCCAACAGAAGATTAATTATGACCCTCTCTTTTTTACACGTGAGTTGATAAGTTGAGCTGTCATACTGTCTTCAGTTACTTGTGTGGTATTTATAATGATAGATAAGTGAGAAGAGAAAGCGAATTATTATTATTATTTTTTTTTGAGGAGAAGAGAAAGGGAATTATTACTTGTGTGGTATTTGTTGATCTCTTGTCCAGGATTCACAGCCGGAGCTTTGAGGACGTGCTGCGGAGCGCCGGGAATGGGGAAGTACAACTTCAATCTGCATCACAAGTGCGACCAGGAGGGGCAAAGCATCTGCGACGACCCGACGACGCACGTGAGCTGGGACGGCATCCACATGACCGAGGCCGCCCACCGGATCATCGCCGACGGCTGGCTGCACGGCCCCTACGTCAACCCCCCTCTCCTGAGTTCCAGCCAAATGTAACTACTACAGCCGTCATCAACGCCGCAGCAGCCTTTAGTATTTTACAGAGGGGACTACAACTTATAGAACACTTATAGCTACATATATCGATCATGAATTAAGTCAGGGTTATATTTAAGTCTCAGGATTGGCTTGATTTCTTTTCTTTTCTATGCGTGATTAAAGAAGTGTTGTACGTGAATATTGTTGCTTTTATGTGATTTTTAAGTTTATTGAGTTGATGACAGCATGCCATCCCACAGTATGTATTGATACAAGTAAGTTGGCAGAACTGGTGATAAGCTAGTAATATATGGACCATAATGTATAAATATTAAAGTTGATGGATCATTGTTTTAAAAGGATGATTGAGGGACAATAAAAGGTGCAAATAGTTATGGTTAAATAAAGGGTCTCTCTCTCTCTCTCTATATATATGTATCCAAAATGTTCATTAATAATGGTAACAATTGTTTTATTAGATAGATAAGAAGAGAAAACCTTTAGAGTTCATAAAATATTCTTGATAATCTCTAGACAATTGACTTGAAACACAATAGAAGACTTTAATTGCACATAAAATTTTCATACTAATTCATAGGCCACATAAGCTCTAACATGACGATTCAACATAAAATAAATACATAAGGAGTTCGCACGAAAGTTTACGACTCAAAGCCCTTAGGCCGTACACACTTGACTCACATATGAGAGTTTGACACCATAATAAACATAACATAAGATAACTTGGACCATCGGCTTGACCGACACAAGTGTAATAGGAGGTCTTCACCGTCGAGCCTAGATCTCCTTCGTACCTACATGAATCTATGAGGTATAGGGGATGTCTCCCGTTAAATTATGTTGATGCCTATGCATGTTATAAACTTATAACATGAATTTTCTACATGTAGCATATGCATCACAATTTAATAGAAACAGAGGAGACATGCAGACATGCATGCTATGAACTACATATGCACTATATATGACATGTGAACAATCATCATGAAAAGATAAGATAATCATATAATATCATTAGACATTATGCTAAGGCATATCATGTACTTATCTTACTTAACTTTAACATTTTCATTCATAACATCATATCACAAGGGAACATACATTAGCGTACTTTTGATGCATTAATCATCATCTTCATTTTTATGTTCCAAACCAGTTCTTCTTAACCATATTATATGAATACATAATCTTTTCATCTTCTATATTTAATTAGATAAATTTTTTATCTTGATGATTGAGAAGATCACATTGATTCGTTGGTTATGAATAGCTAGGTCAGAGATCTCTTTCTCCCAAGTGAAAACTCCCACTTAAACTAGCGAGTGAAGACAGTTCTCTTCGACGATTATAATAATACACCTTCATTAAATTTGTCTTTTAATTACATTCATCAATACATATAATTATTTAATGCATGCATGTGGCAGGTTTTAACCTTATTTGAGATATATCTAGTTCTAAGTGGACACAACCATCATCAAATGGGCATCAATAGCATTTATCACAATCATGCTAAAGATAATCATGATCATGACGGTGCTAGGAAATGACTGTGAAACTCTATGGGAGCGGTCATTATAGTGGGCTGAATTTTGGGGTTGCAGTTGATCGAAAACCTTCTGCCTTAGAAGGTTTTAAACTTCTCATTGTGTCACAGCCATGACCCCTTTAGGAAGGTATAATGATCTCCCCTTTCCAAACTTTGTTATGGAATGATCGTGCCACCCTTGAGTCACAACTATTATAGTAGGTTGGCTCACATTTCAGTCTTAGCCATTAGTGACCAAGACAGGGTGCATTGAGGGTCACGAATGTGCCGCCAATTTAATCACAACCATTAGAGAGGTTGGTGTTCACCACCTAGCCTTGGAGTGTTAGAGCCCATGATAGTAGGCATGACAACTGATAATTGTGTAGTTATTCAATTATTTTAATATGATTATCGTCAAAATTGATGGATTTTATATTATTTCATCTTTAATCATCAAAGATTTCAGAATCTACACTATTGTTTGATGTGTTTCAGGACTCATGAAAATTTGAAAAAAGTTTGGCAAAAACACATCTATAGAGATTTAATACGGACAATCAGTATTAAAGCCTTTTAGCCGGTATGAAGCCATTCAAGTTATATTCAGCTCGCACCAAAAAATATGGACATACTATATTATGCCTTCCAGCCGGTATTGGAGCCTCTTAGATCATATTAAGCTCGCACAAAAAATACGAATAGGTCATATTTAAACCTTCTAGCCCATATTAAAGCCCTTCAGATCGTATCACATCCCAAAATCAACAGGGTTTGATCTAACTGATCATGACGCCTCATCCTAAGTCGCATTGGACCTATTTTGGCCGTATTAGGCTAATTTTTGGAGTATTTTGGGCATTATTTTAAATCTAACTTGAAGAGACTATAAAAGGAAATTTTGGTGATGATCTTAGGCGTTCTTTTGGAGGAGGATGACGACTAAAAACTTATTTTATTTCTTTGCAATTTATGTATTGATTCTGAACTTTATTCTTATCTCCTTTCAATGTGAAAAGTTATTTCTATGATGATTTTTGTTGTTGTGCTTGGCTAAACTCCGTCTTGTATGGTTTAGATGAAATATACAATTTGGTTATATGAATGATTTTTACATGATCTAAGAAGCTTTTTGTCATTCATGTGTTCATGATATGTTTTTATTGGATTGACCATCTAATTAAACAACATAAGGTCTTGTTGATTACGAAAGTATTTCATCAAGATTAGTTCAAATGAATGACATAAAATGCATTATTTCTTAGAAATAAGGATAATTATTTTACTCATGAATTTTGATTTATAATGCAATTAAAATAATTTAAATAATCACGAAAGTGTGGGTGTTTATTATTTTAATTAGAATTGTGTTTACCTAAAAAAGAGATGCATGACTTTTGAAGATTGAGTAGAGTATTCATGATTTTATTATCTTTAAAATTCCTATGATCAATACCCTAAGTGGATTCAAAATCTTAGAACTTTTATTTTTATTTTTATCTTTATCCTTAAGCAATTCTCATTTGTTCTTTTGTTGTCTTTGACTTTTGTACAATCATTTTATCCTTTCATTCTTATTTAGTTTAATTAATGTTTATTATTTTTTTGATCATTTAGATAACATTCGGAATAATATAATTCTACTACTTGACTTTTTCCTTGTGGGACGATATTTTATATACTATGACATTGACCCTGTATACTTGTGAAAGATCTATCAAGTTTTTTACGGCGTTGAGCCACAACTATTATAGTAGGTTGGCTCACCTTCCAGCCTTAGCCATTAGTGACCAAGATAGAGTGCATTGAGTGTCGATTGTGCCGCCAATTTAATCACAACCATTATAGAGGTTGGTGTTCACCACCCAGCCTTGGACTATTAGCGCCCACGATAGTAGGCGTGACACCACATTGAGGGTCACGACTGTGCCCAAGAAAACAGTCGAATCTCCCTTGTTTTCACTTGTTTTTCATTATTACAAGACATCTAAAATCATGAAAAGCACGAATATAGAGTAGATACTAATCACATCATACATGATACAAGAAGCTATAAAACATATAAATGCATAGTGATGAATCAAGCTGTATCCATACTGAACAACCTATGAATAGCATCATAGTAGTTTTGACATTAATAAAATTGTAAAATATCAACCAAAAAGTGACATGATTCTTGGAAGAAAATATTCATGCATTGATCCCTAATCTCACATTTTAAGACACATGTTGATTCCTAAACACCTTATATCAATCATATAAAACATCATTAAGGTGGGGTTAGGGTGTGGATCCCCTCAAACATACCTTAATAAAGTTTTGAACAAGTTCTACTTCATCTCTTCTCTCTTCTTCCACTCATAGCCGAACCAATCCCTTCCCCTCCTTGTTGTTGCTATCCACGATACGAAATAAGGCTACTATCTTGCCATGGTGGCTGGCTGAGGGAGAGTGAGAGTGATAACTGTAGTTGAAATGGGATTTTTTGTTTCTGCCGACACGGTTAGTGAAAAGGTGCTTTTAGGGTGTGCTACCTTTTTTTTTATTTAATGCTTGTCCTACAAGGTCAACTAGTAGGACCATCCTCCCAATTTCTTATCGGCGGATGAAGAATCAATGGGCGATGAAAAAAAGGGGCGATTCACGTTGTGGATGAGTAGACCACTTGTGACGACCACTTGTTTTTGAGCTTTGACGCTTTCCGATCAGAGGCAAGACAAAAATTGCAAAGTACAAGGAAAGACAGACACTGCGTGGAATCGCCACCATCATTGCTCACAACTAGGGCCCATATCTCATGCCATTGTCCACAAGTAGACCGAACACATACAAATGAATGGGTTGCCATCATAGGAAGGGTGAACGAATGGACTGCTGAAGTAGTCTAGCGACTGAGTGGCTATAGGAGAGATTGGGTAGTGGACAAGCATTTTGTCGGATTGGGTACAATTGTCAACGGTTCATCAGCCATGTGAAGGTGGTTCAGAAGAATCAGCCATGTGTTGAAATTTGTCGAGCTGTGGAGCCCTTGGCTGGCAGTCATTCTCCTCAACCTTTGCTCGAGCTCTACCAGCACTTGGAGCTCTTGGTATAGGTTGGATGTGGCGGTGACGAACTTCTCCATCTTCTTGGCCTTGCGTTCCATCTTCCTGCCGGCATGTTGGAAGCTGCAGAGATCTTGGCAAGACATGATTTTGTCCCAAATAGATGGATACAGTTAATAATTGTTAACATTTTGCATCTGGAATTTTTGGTAGGATGTGGTTTCTATGCTCTTCAAGAGGTAGGAAGATGGAGCAAGGGATGCGAGCAGCGCTTCCCTAGCCTGGTGACAGAGTGGGCAAGGGAGCTCAGGGAGTCCATCATTTCTACCACGTTGAGGGCAAGTAGGAAGTCCTCATCGTTAGAGACGAGCTTCCATTCGTGCTAATGTGAACCGACGAGCCGTCCATGAATCGGTCATCATCACTCAAACCAGTGCGCCACAAATCATGCCTTTCTCCATCGTGCTTCATTTCGCATTTGAATGTGGATGCGAGTGGGAGCACTATCCTCCATCTCAAAGTGGGAGAATAGACATTATATCCTTTTGTTTTGGGTTGTGGGTTGCTGCTTCCATTAGGCTAATAGTTCCTCTTTTCTTTTTGTTCTTTCATTTATAATGTTACATTTTTCTTTAGGTCAATTGTGTGCTAGAGCCAATTCTCAAATCCTTGTGACATTAAGAGATTATGCATTTCAAAGTTGATCCAACACAATTTATCCTCGCTTCAAGGTGGCCGCTCTTTTTTGTTTTCTTTTTTATTCAGCCCCTGAGGATAATTCGCATGGTGCTAAAGAGCACATAATCCAAAAATTAAAAGTCACTTCACTGTTAAGTTTAACTAATTTAATTAAATCATTCATATATCAATAAAAAAATATCGAACTATTTAAACGAAACATAGACAAAAAGTAAGGAGCCCAGGAGGTGGGTCCCGATCCCAAAAAACATCGCTGTTAGAGCGCCTACCTAAGTTTGCCAAATAATCTGCTGCTTGATTTGCTTCTCTGTAGATGTGATTACAGTTGAAGGCCTGAAACTTTTCGATGGAATGCCAAGTATTATGCAAGATGTTTAGAATTCTCCATGGGCAGTCCGTTGCACGGGTAACAATTTGCTGAAGTGATTTCGAGTCCGTGCCGCAAATCACGTGGGTGTAGCCAAGTCTCCTACAAGTCTGGATCCCCTTCATGAATCCACATGCTTTAGTCTCCAGAGCTGAGCTCGTGCAAATAGAGAATGCACCTGCACACAAAAAATGTCCAGTTAGATCTGATAATAAAGCTAGCACCCCCCAACCTGCCCGAATCCGATGAAGGATCCATCCAAGTTGAGATAAACCCAACCCAAAGGGGGTGGCTCCCACTGGATCAAAATATGATCGCATGGGGAAGAAGTGGCCTCAGACAAATGGTGGCTAACATATTCGTTGTGTCCCGCAAGAGCTCTCTCCCACACTACCGAGATGGCACAAAACTTGGATAGAAATGAGCCTCATTCCTCAAATTCCAAATGTTCCATAAAGAGAAAGCAAACAAAGATCTCAGGATGGTCCTAGAGCGAGGCTGAAGATCCGATCCTTCCTCGATCCAAGTACCAAGATGCCAAGTATCGCGATTCAAAAAAACGTAATGTAGCTTCTGGGAAAACATATGCCAATAGGCATTCGAAAGAGAGCAGCCAAAAAATAAATGCGAAGAAGTTTCCATCGAAAGACCGCAGAGAGCACAGGAGGAGTTAATTGCATTGTTAAATTTTGTAATAAGATCCAAAGTTGGAAGCCAGTCGTGTTTCAATTTTCAAAGAAAAAAAATTATTTTTTGAGAACCAAAAGACTCCATGTTGCAATCTAAGAATGTTCCCCGATCATCGGTAGTGGAGTCGCTCTGCAACAAAAAAGTTATAGACTGTCGTGGTAGATGCTTGACCATGGGAGTCCATAGTCCAGATCCACCTGTCATCATCGGCGGTAATGGGCAGACAAATAGAGGTGATAGCAGTAACAAGTGAGGGACCAAAATAATCATTTAACAGTTGTGTATTCCAAGTTGAATCTACGATAAGATCATTTACCAGAAGATAAAAAAGAGGTGCTTGCATATTAATAAAAGTAGGCATAAAATTCAAAGGGCAAGTAAAGATCCATGGATCATTCATCACACTCATTGAAATCCCATTGCCAATTAGTTTCAGAATTCCCCCTCTAGCGGCAGTTAAAGAGGAGAGGACAACCCACTAGCACCAAGCTTGAGGGCAGAGATTGGCAGGGGGGATGGGGATCACCATATTTGTTTCGCACCAGATTCGCCCATGGTTTAATGGATGGGTTGAGTATCTCAAAGACCTTCTTAACTAAGATGGAATCCCTAATGTTTTTAAAGTTCTTATTACCTAAACCCCCACAGGCAAACGGTAGTTACACCGTGCTCTATCCAAATAGATGAAGGCCATGAACTTTATCGGTGGAGGACTAGAGGAATTTTCTACTCATCTTCTCCAGCATCGAGACAGTGGATCCAGAAATGTAGCATGAGCTGAAAGCGTGTATAGGCAACAAGTTAATAACAGATTTAATCAATGTTGTCCTGCCCGCTTGATTTAACAATTTATTTTTCCAACCAGATAGTCGATTTGAAAGCTTGTCAACCAGTATGTGGTGTCTGTTTTGTATGTATTTATATGAGATGGGTACGCCAAGATATAAGAAAGGAAAAGTACCAACAGCAATATTTAGCTCCCTACAAATAGCTTGCTTTCTACGATAGTGTAACATAGAAGGCCGACTTATCCGGATTAATAATCTGATTTGTTAGTTCATAATATTTCTTAAGGATCTTAAGCGTCATTTTATAGTTTTTGATATTTGCAACAACACAGATAAGAAGGTCGTCCGCATATAACATGTGACTACAAGTAAAGTTGTTTATCCTAGGTTGAATCTTATCGAAAGCAGAATATTCATTCAACAAAGTAGACAGAGTTTGTGTAACAAGGACAAATAAGTAAGGAGAAAGTGGATCACCTTGCCGAATCCCCTTGTGCGCAGTAAAAGGGGAGAGTCCTTACCATTAATTGAGCAATAGAAAATTGGCGATGAAATACATTTTTTGATCTAGGATATAAAGATAGAAGGGTAATTCATAATAGTAAGAACCTTTAAAATAACATTCCAAGAAACGCGATCAAATGCCTTTGCCATGTTAGCTTTTAAGATCATATATTTCTTACGGCCAATATTGAGTGAGTGGGCAATTTCCTGAACCATGAGGATATTGTCGTGTATGGATCGTCCCGCGATAAAGGCAGTTTGAGCAGGGTCAATGGAATTTGAGGCGTGATGACAGAATCAGGTAGTGTGTTCTTGAGGCGTGATGACAGAATTTTGGCAACTACACGGTAAAGGACATTGCATAATGCTATAGGCTTGTAATCATTTATCTTGATTGCATTTGGCATTTTTGGAATAAAAATCAGTTTAGTATAACACCATTCAGGTGGCAGAAACCCAGAGGAGAAGAAGGTAAGGATCTCATTTGTGATTTATTGTCCAACAATTGACCAGTAGGTCTTGTAAAATTCTATCGTGTATCCATCTAGACCGGGGGCTTTCCCCAGTGGCATGCTTCAGAAGGCATCTTTAATCTCCGTAGGAGTGATGGGGGCAATGAGGGAATTGTGATGGGATGTAGAGATACTCGGCAGATTTGGCCAGTCGGAAATAGGGGTGCCAGGCATGTCCGTTGGTCCCCAAAGCTTAGTGTAATGCTTGGCGAAAGCTTGAAGGATGTGGTCATCATTTGTAATCTTATTGTTAGGGTCAGAAGGGTCAGTGAGCTCAGTTATAAGATTCCTTTTATGCCTAGTGATAGTAGAGAGGTGGAAAAAATGTGAATTTTTATCACCGTGCTCTAACCATTTAACCCGTGATTTGCTCCACCACTTCAATGTGATCTGTCGGAGCAAGGCCCCGTGCAAGTGGTAAAGGGTCCGTAACCTAAGCAAAGAGGTGTCACTTAGACCAATATTATTGTCTTTTTAGTCTCGTGCAGTCTGAGTTCAAGGGAACCCAGCAGAGTGCGGTTCCATTTTAGTATGTTTTTTCTAACCGTCTTAAGTGCCTGAGAGGAGTCCTGGCCAGGACCCAAGGAGTCCCATGCATGTTTAATAATGTTATGTGTCTCTTCATACTCTAGCTAGAAATGTTCAAATTTAAAACCCTTTGGCTTTTTGGTGGGGTAATCAGTTTCGACAATTAGAGGCGAATGATCGAAACAACATCGAATCAGAGGTTTAAGAGATATATTAGGAAAGTGAAGTAACCAGTGGGAGTTTAGGAGAACCCGATCCAGCCGACAGTGAATTCTGGCAGTTCCACTTCGATTGTTGGTCCAAGTGTAGTGAGGGCCGCTGCTAAGAGCGTCAAGGAACCCCTGCGAGGCAATGAGCCCAGTGAGAGAGAGAACAGATCTAGTGTACGTGAAAAGCTTACCGCCAACTTTTTCCATTTGAGAGGTGATCGTATTGAAGTCTCCAACGACCATCCATGGAATGTCATCAAGAGGAAGGGCAGAGAATCGACGCCAAAGCGCTGATCTCACACTAGGGGAGGTACTAGCATAGACACAGGTAAGTAAAAATGAGAAACGATTAAAAGTAATAATGGCATGAATGAACCGTGGTTGCTGGCTCACCACCGTAACTTTGGTGTCAGATCCACTCCAGGCGAGCAGAACCCCGCCAGAGTGCCCAGTACTGGGCTTGAAAACTCCCTGCCAGCCATGACCCATCCTTTGTATGACCTGCTTTGAACGTGAAGAGACAGTATGTGTTTCTAAGAGACCTAGGAAATCTGGTTGGTCTCGCCGGATGATATCGGAGAGGCGCACCCGGACCTTACTGCGAAAAGTGCCTCTGCAATTCCATGTAACTAGCTTCATCTGTTGAGGTCCAGCCCCCCACCTGTTGGGCGTCGGTCCTGTATAGGGAGAGGTGTGTTAGAAGACGCTTGTTGAGGTCTTTTATCTTTTTGTTGTTGAGTTTTCCCTTTTTGTTTTAGCCGCGGTGGGGAGAGACCTGTAGAGGGGCGACGAACACGGTAGCGTTTGGGCTCAGTCCTGGCCGGCGGAGGCTCCATTTGAATTTCCTCGTCCAGCTCCTCCTCGGAGTCTCCCAGAGCATCAGTAGAGGCGGGCATTCCGGCACCCCATCCTCCACGGCAAACTTTTCTCCTCCACCTGAGCCTCTCATACCTCCTCTGGCCCCCAACTTCTCCGCTGACTCTCCACTCTCCATGGCCAGCCCTCCTCCCCCAAGTGGCACCTTCCTGCCACTAAACCCTAACCCCAACACTTCACATCCACATGGCGCCCTCCTCCCAACCCCTGCAGTTCAATCACGACAACACATGGTTAGATCTGGACCCCCACATGGTGTATGCTCCTGGTCCGATGTCGTCAGTGCCCGCGTCCCCACACAACAAATTTCTCCAAGACAATAGCGTTGTCTCCAGGCGACTATCACTGACGCGATCAATATTCCTGCCGAGGAAGTTGCAAAACGTTCAGCGGAGGCCGCCAACAGCCTTATGGGTCATTTCCTGGGCAACCTTTCAGATCTTGCGGATCTGGCGCTGGCGCTTCCGCAGATCTGGGGACTTACAAAATCTGCTCAGATCAGGGAGCTTGGAAATGCTTTCCTTCTCTATACCTTTTCTAACCATCGCTTGCAGGTACTCACAGGCACTCCAAAGTTCTATAGGGGGTACCTTCTTGGGGTCACGCAATACAGACCCTTCTTCCGGCCCACCGATGATCGTTTGACAATGCTTCCTATCTGGATGCAGCTGCCTGGTCTTGCATTTGAACTCAAAAACCCCAACTCTGTCCGGCGACTTGCAACCCACTTCAGAGTACCTCTATCCTTGGATCAGGACTCCCTTGCAGCTGCTGCAACCATGCGCATATGCATCGAGCTAGATGTCGGCAAACCAGTCAAGCAGGGTGTTTGGGTTAATCTTCCAGACGGTAGTAAGTTCTTCCAACGTGTGATTTATGAAAATATCCCTATTTTCTATTAGAGATGTGGAAACTTTGGTCATCGCTTTGAAGAATGCCCGCGGCGCCCTTCCGTGTGCTTCTCTTCGGCCCATGGATGCATACAACCACTCTTCACCGGCGACCGGAGAAGCAATCGGGTCAGATCCGCCGCGCGTACGAACTGTTCTCCCTGGGCCCGATTCAGGCATTTGAACCGGCCAATTACCCGAAACACACTCATCCGCAAATCTCAACCATTTACACCGTCTCTCACCTCATCTCAGTTGTTGAATGCAGATAACGGAGACATGCCTCTAACCCTAACGGATGCCGCTACTACCATCAAGAATACGGATAGACTCGGGCACGAATCTCAAGGCGATGATGGCGGAATAAACTAGGCGCACCTGCCCTCTACCCAACCATGTGTTATAACAGATCTGACACATTTCCCACCTCTCGCACACATCACTACCACTCACTCCTCCCGGCCTCATCAACTCTCGAAAGCCACACAACTGCCCTTCAAACCACACCCTCACCTCCCACACCCACCTCTCATAACATTAAGGCAACTTCAGAGGTTTCGCAGCTACAAGCCACCGCCCCCAACTATTTTCTCCCCCCAAACTTTACCTCACTTTATCTCCTCTTCTCGATTCTCCTCCCCCTTCCCGCCTCCGGGACCCTGCGCTGAAGGTCGCGGAAAATCTGGGTGGCAGAGGAGGGGGGAGAGGGTCACGGGGTTCCATCTGAGATGAAAATATCGTGCATTCAAAATACTAGACAATGAAACAATGACGCACTGTTGTACCCAGCTGCTTGCCAGGTCTACTGTGTCGGTGTAGTTTTCCCAAAATGATAGACTCATTCCATGCTGCCCCCATACGGATCGATGAATAAGTTATCTATCAGAACCAATATAATAATACATGTATATCACTAATACATATCTATTAGAACCAATATAATATTATGAAGAAGTTATATATATAATTCGTAAAGAATATAATAATACATCATGCTAAGGTTATATATCAGAACCAATCAGCAGGGAAGGATCGAGAACCTGCGTCATGCAATGGATTGAATTTCTTTTTCCTTTCTTCTTCCGTCAAGAACACTGTCGAAAGGTTTCCAATCCAAACCCACTCAGGTTTGAGCACCTATGCAATCCCCAAATTTTGCAGATGTCGAGATCATCTAATTGCAATACCAAAGTTAGTATATAATCAATATGGGCGATATCGATTTAATCATTTGAAATCCACAAATAATATAAAAACCATATTAGGGATGGACTCATTCGATTTCAGTGTACTATGAATAGAACCAATTGGATGGTAGTGTACTATAAAGAGAGCAGTGTAAAGACTAATTCATTGATTCTGAGCCTCGCCATCCAGTGAAAAGAGTTGACCACAGATACAAATTATGTTTAAGAAAAGGTATCTGAACTTTTGGTTTAGTTTGCAGATGTTTGAGAGATATCACCCAATTCACTTTGTGTTGATGTCAACAGAACCGAACAGAGGAAAGTAGGACATCATATTGATACCAATTAGTTGACAAATCCTAACGTAGTCGGACTATTAAAAAGGGCAAGGTTACAACTCCAATAATAAGATAGTTGCCTCTAATGCATAATTAATTAAGGAATATAAATCACAAGATTTATTTATGATCTGATGCGATAGTAGGCGGTGGATCAATTTGGAATTCTGAATGTTAAGCTTTACTGAAGAAGAACACACAGTAGAAATATTGTGAATCAATTTCCTGCACATAATCCAATTTTTCTATATTTTTACTCTCCTTGTGTAATTTTCTTCCTTTTTTTCCTTTTTTTCTCTCTCCTTCCTTTTGTTTCATAAACCCATAACCTGTATTTATAAAACAGGGAGATAACGTGGTGAAACCAGGAAACCAAACCGAGAAGACACAAGTTTCTCTCTCCAGCAGCAATGAGGCTCTTGCCGATCCTTCTCCTCGTCCTCTTGTCTTCGTGGCTTCATGTGGCCATCTCCGGCCGATACGACGCCATATTCAGCTTCGGAGACTCGCTCTCCGACACAGGCAACGTTCAGGTCGCCGGGCTGCCTTACGGCATGACCTTCTTCGGCCGCCCCACTGGCCGGTGCTCGGACGGCAGGCTGGTCATTGACTTCATCGGTAACCATCCATTAAATTCATATAATCATATGACTAACGTTGAATTGTGTGCATTACGTGCGGTGGCCTGTTTCTGCATGCACAGCCGAGGCAGTGGGGCTGCCGCTGCTCCCGCCGTCAACGGCGGAGGGACAAAGCTTCCGGCAAGGCGCGAATTTCGCCTACACGGCCGCTACCGCGCTGGACTTCGGTTTCTTCGACCGGCGAAAACTCGGGGGAAAGCTGTGGGTCAATGCTTCGCTGAGCACCCAAATCGACTCGTTCGAACGCATGATGCCTTCGCTCTGCAGCTCGGCACAAGGTATTGCGTCATTGCCGACACCATCTTTGATTCATATGCTTCACGTGAACAGAGAGAGGAAAGAAAAAGAAAAAGAAAACTGATCCACGCCGTGCGGACCTTGATTGCAGCATGCAGGGATTACTTGAGTAAGGCTCTCTTTGTCGTTGGCGAGTTCGGAGGGAATGATTACAGCACTGGAATCTTCGCCGGAAGGAGCTTGGGAGAGGTGAAAACCTACGTGCCAAAGGTCATCCGTGCCATATATTTGGGAGTCGAGGTACTTGTAGCAGACAGTAGATACGCATATAATCGTGTTCTCTCCATGTTGGCCATCTGATAATGATGTGTATGTATGCCACAGAGACTGGTTGGCTATGGAGCGACAGACATGATAGTGCCCGGAATGCTACCAGTTGGATGCTTTCCACTTTACCTCGCACTCTACAGCAGCTCCAACAAAGATGACTACGATGATCTTGGATGCTTGACAAGGTTTAATGACTTGACGTCATATCACAACGAGTTCCTCCGGCGAGCAATGAACAGTCTGCAGAGGAAGTATCCAGGGACCAGGATCAGATATGCAGACTACTACAACCAGGCGATCCAGTTTGTGGCCAATCCAAGACAATACGGTGAGAGTTGTTACACTTGTCCCCGAGTTAAATCATATGATTAAGCAACTATTACCCTTCTATGAAGTTAGAATAGCCAGAAACTAGCAGATAGTCACTTTGTTTACTGCAAAAGTTCAATTTGTTCAACCTTAGAAATCTTTAGTCCAAGAAATTGAGTACATCGCATGGAGGAAGATGCGACAACATCTCTTCTAGGAAGGATCATCACTTTTGCATGCAAGAGTTGAGTCCTCACAACAACTTTCTTCTTTGGCCTCTGTCCAACTTGCTTTTTCTCTGAATGAGGGTTGGATGAATTGTTCCATTGATAATGAAAGCAATATGCTGCACAAAGATGACAGAGTGCTAGAAGATAAAGATGATTGATTGCTAGCTACAAGAGAAAAAAGGAAAGTGGCAAAAAAAATGCAGAAATCAAGCAAAGCAAAAGAACAGAAAAAAAAAAACTTTCAAACTTGAACAGTAGATGATCTAGGCATGTCAAAATTTCTGCTCTTTCCACGTTCCATTCTTCCTATGGTGCAAAAGCTAAAATATCTGTTAGATTCTCTTTCATGACAGCAATTCCCTCTAAAACTAAATTATGTATCGCTTTACATGGTCATCTGTCTGAATACTATGTACACTTTACTTTCTGCCACTGCCAGTATGAAAGGTGCTTCTTCTGACAAATCTAGAAGTCATTTGCTAGCTGGAGGACAGCTTAGATCGTTTGAATTCTGGTTCCTAAACAAGCAGATGCGAGCATCTCTAAAATTAATAAATAACACAAAGGAAGGTCATCAGTTTGCCTCTTGGTTCCTGATCGGGTAACCCTTTTGGTTTGCCCCCTCTCAAATGTTTCTTGCTGCCAATCTCTGTTCTAAGCGCGGATTCGCATATATGTTATCCCCATTGTTTGCTCAAACAAGTACTGATTCCTCAACAAACGATAAGCCGAACCCAGTTGTACTGTTCTTTATAACCCACCATACTGCATTCTGCTACAGAATCACATCATATTAAACTCATCTGAATCCTTCTCTAATCTGCAGGATTTACTGGTGGAGCTCTAAGAGCTTGCTGTGGGGCAAAAGGAGTTGGCGACTATAATGTCAATGTCGACGCAGTGTGCGCCAAAGCCGGCTCCAGCGTTTGCAGCAATCCGGCGACGTACGTGAACTGGGATGGGATTCACTTAACAGAGACCGCTTATAAACTCATCGCTGATGGATGGCTCAGAGGTCCTTATGTCAATCCAGCCATTATCTAATCCAAGCATGATCAAAGAACAGATGGTAGTCACAGGTTCGAGGAATACAGCGAGATCGTAAAGGATGTATTTCTTAAATTTATAGATTCTTCGTGATTTATGTGGTCTGTATATCTCCATCATTTTAAAGCCAGTGTGCTTGGTGAGATTATTCCTTAATCAATTATGCATTAGAGGTAACTATCTCATAATGGATATAAATCACAAGGCTTTACAGAATTTGAATATCCATTTTATCCTTGTATGTTTATTAAAAGTTCTAGTAAATATTTCAAAGATAAAAGTATTTAAAAAATACAATAATCACGGTGTTAATAGTTTCGTAGTCATCAATTGGTCATCAATTCTGTTGCGGGAATAATGCTTATAAAGGTGAGGTGGAATCAAGTAAATATTATGTAAAATCAAATTATGGAAATATGATGTATTTTTAATGGCATAAAAATATTATGCAGAGTTAGATTTCTTTCACAAAAATAATGAATAAGATTTTTTTATGAGGATATATGAAATTTGTTATGTAGATGTATGTCCATGGATGGTGACTCATAAGATACAATAGAAAAGTCCAATGTTAACTCGAGCACAAAAAAAAAAAAAAGGTAGGGTGTACGTATGATGGATGGTATTAATAAGTTTTCCCAATTGAAAAATGTAATTATTGAATATAAATGATGTTTTATAAACGCAAAAAAATTTTATTTACAAATAATTAATCATAAATAAGCATACCAAAATTTCCCATGTGAAATTTTTAACTATACAAACATCACGAATAAATTATGCCAAATACCCTCCGGCCACTTTCTTAACGTTATCCTCCAACTTTATTTTGTAACGCGATTGTCCTCTATCTTTTAACTTATTTCACCAATTGACCCTTTCACTTATGAAGTGTTTCCCGATTGCTAGATCCACGTGGCATCCGCATGGCATGTTCTATTTCACACGAACATCTAGTTGAAGTGACATCATTAAAAAAATAAAATAAAAAGACGATCCTAGTGCTCATCCCGTGGCAGCTCCACCAGATCGGTGTTTTCGCCCGCAAGGCCTCCTACCTCCACGACCTCACCTGCAAGTACCAAGACGTTGCCATCGTCGCCATGTACGACAGGTCCCTCTTCCCCATGCTCACGATGGTGAAGGGCATCGGCGCCTAGTCAATCCACATGTTTATGATCTTCTCCTTTCACTGCCCAAACGTCCTCCTTGTCGCGGCCTCGGCGTCCGCAAGAGCGTGCAGATGCTTTATGGCCTCGACGAGGTGCCCGGGCCATCACAAACGGAGCAGCTCTACCAGCGGTGGAGGTAGTACTGGTCCGTCAGAGCTTGGTACATGCTGTGCCTTCTCGAATCCAGGAACAATCCCAACTTGGTCTCCGCAAATGCTGTTAGTGCCATAGATGGCGCTGGAGGAGTAGAAGCAGCTATCTAGTAGCAGGAAGGTCGTAGGCCCCCCTCTCATCGGCAGAGGGGCCGCCGCCCCTCCCTCCAACGCCTGTGAGAGGGGGCGCCCAATTGTTCTATTTTTTAATTATTATATTTTGAATATTTTTTAATAATGTCACGTCAATTAGATGTTCACGTCACGTGAAGAAGAGAGAATATGTCGTGTGGGCGTCACGTCGATCTAACAATCCGAAAACAATTGAATACAGGTGAAAATGATAGTTAGTAAAATAAGTTAATGATAATTGTCATAAAGTGAAGTTAGAAAATAATGTTCGAAAAACGTTAAAATTAGAAGGCAGTTTGTAACGTCCTCTCAGTTTAAAAAAAAGTTGTAATTAAGTTTTAAAGGAAGGGCATTTTGGACTCTGTGCAGGAAAGTACAGCGGAAAAGAAATCGTCATGTAAAAAAAAAGGGCACTTCTTCTCCACCTCCCGACCTGCTACAGTGCGCGGCGGCGGCACTGTACCACGTCCAAGCCGCCGCCCCTTTCGACGCTCCAATCTTCTTCGTCTGGTGACCGTTTTTCACCCGAGAGGCATCAATGGAAAGAGGACGACGAGACGAACTTT
The DNA here is from genome assembly GCA_030549335.1 of Pontederia crassipes. Taxonomy (NCBI): domain Eukaryota; kingdom Viridiplantae; phylum Streptophyta; class Magnoliopsida; order Commelinales; family Pontederiaceae; genus Pontederia; species Pontederia crassipes. Next base: position 53,235,713 of record CM060188.1, read on the forward strand.
TTGACATATAGTATGAGATGATCGGTCCACTGCGCGATGCAGTGAGGGAAAAATGTGAGGAGGCCAAAAAATTCGTCGGCGACGATTCCGTTCCGATTCGCACCGATCCTTCTCCTGGTGCGTTGTACATAATTCTCAGGTCGATTAGGATCATTTGGAGGGATTTTAACCATGTTTTTATTACAAATCACATAGGAGGCCGAAATTAAGGCTTTCCGACGAGCTGATGGGGGGCTCCGACTGACCTTACCATGACGTCCTCGTAGGTGTACACACGAGAGAGAAACATATTGAGTTGCTGTCCGTCAAAATTTTAATCACAAATTACTTCTAGGTTCGTCGATTTTGGGTTTCGATCGTCGAGCGATATTTTCGACGACTTGTCCTCAATGTGTATTGGTAAGCGAATAAAAATGCACAATAAATTTGATTTTAGATATGAAACTAATTTTTAATTAATTTTATTATGCTACTAATGAAGAAGACAACGTTCAATGTTCGTTGATTTTGATTTAGAGAGCGGGAAGGTCTCGTTTATTGTGGTAAGGATATGATTGGTGACCAAAACTATTTATATGATTTAATTTCATAATTGATTAGAATTGGTTATATGGTCTAATCCGAATTATTACGTGCTTAATTGGATATGATAGGCGGTTGTCCGATGAGCTTTGAGTAGGGTGCTATTAGTTGGCGATTTATTTTCCCTTACCGGTAAGAATGCTGAAAATCTATAATGATGATCGATTTATGAAAATTAATTTATTTGATAGTTATAGTTCATTAATTATGAACTTAGATAAGAAAATTATAAATTATAACTCTAGGTATTAAGATGTCGTTAGAAAAGATTATTATGAAGTGATTGATGAATTAAAAGAAAAATGATATCTAGAAGTTATAAATGTCTTAAATGATAAGATTATGTTCTTAAATAAAGTTTAAATGGATATAATAAGTATTTATCCCCTTTGAACAGATTCAAATGGAAGTTAGTTGAGACTTAAGGAATCCAGGGTGAGGAAATTTATCTCAATTGATATGAATTACTAAACTCTTCGGGGTGAAGACATTATTCCACCCGATGTGGAAATGGATTTTCGTGATAGTTTCCCTCATGCATATTCATATATTTGTATGCTTCATATGTGTGTCATCATATGACTTGTGATATTTTATTATGAATTTTGAAAATCCGTTGAAGTTTATGCTCGTGAAATTGAGGTAAATATTTGATTTTTGAAAAGGAAAGTTTATATGATGGTTTTTAAATTTAAACTTCTATTTGGAAACTGCATACATGCATCATGTGCATTACATGTAAAAAACCGCATAAGGCGGAGTGTTTTCACCTCAGAGGATTGGCCAACTCTGAGTAAACCGGTTGGGGTCCGGTTTGTTCTGTGTCGATATAGTGACACGAGGAGCAGGTTCAACACCCTGTGTTGATATGGTGACACGAAGGGTGGAATTAGAACAACCATCCCGTGGCGATATAGTGACACGAGTGATGGAATGAAAAGAGAAAAGAAACAAGCTTGGTGTCGATATAGTGACATGAGGAGCGATTCAACGTCCTGTGGCGATATAGTGACACGAGGGACGGAATTAGCACAACCACTCTGTGGCGATATAGTGACACGAGGGGTGTGTGAAGAAGCACTCGATTTACGAGTGGTATGGATATCCGTGTTTGATGATGTTTCCCTAACTTATATTATATATATGATTTTCACCATGCATGTGCACATGACATTCATTTTGCATGATCATTATGTGAATGAGTTTCTTTTGAAGAAGAGTGAATTTTAAATATTTCTTGAAAATTAAAGATGTTGATTTCGTGACGGTTTTAATACTTGAGGTAGTCGTTTTAACTCACTGAGCTTGATCACCCCTTTTTCTTTAATGTCAATAGGAAAGGAATACATATACTGCAGTTTGTTTGAAAAAGGTAATGATTCAAAAGGGATAGTGTGTGAAATTCCGCGGGGAGCACATCGGTCTTAATGTTATTCTTTTGATACTTATCGTTTCTTTTTAAACTGACTATTATGATTTTATTTATCTTGACACCGCCTGATTTTGGGTTGAGGCCCATGATTTATTGTGGATATATATTGATTGATGGGAGTTGAGGCTCCACGGTTTATGGATGAGATGATATGGGCGAGTCCCTATCATGAAATTGGATAAGGGCTTGTGACCCTTAAGGAATTTTGAAAAGCATTCGATATGTTTTGTTGGTGTAATAGTTTTGAGACGAAACTTTTTGGGCTCAAGTCCCATATTCTTTGATAATTATAAATTGCCAGTGACATACATAGTAAAATTTATAAATTTCCTGTGATGTGAATAAATATGGATAAATATTGTATTTGACGCATGGACGATTTTACGCATACGTCATGCCGAAATTTTTGAAAATTTCCAGAGTTAGTTTATTTTAGAAACGTTGATTTTTCGTTGAAGATTTGAATTTGAATTTAAACGATTGGTTTCCAGTTTCACCCCTTGTGATGCCAAAAGAAGTCGAAGGACGTCACACAGTTGATATAATTTATTCCAAACATCACATATACAGGTACCTTTAAGATTTAATGATTGTGAGACGCACCCAAGTGCGCTGATGGTGTGACGATCCATGTGCGCTATTTGGATGGCTGATCTATGCACAGGAAGGATGTGCTCATCGACGTGTTCCCGAACTAGTGCAAGCGCATCCCCGGTAGCTCCACTGTCCACTCGTCAAACTGCATCAGCCGCCGACCCACTGCGCCGATCACCGCCTTCCCTCCGGCATGGATACAGATATGCTCAAACGTGGCCTCGATGTTTGGCACGTGCAATGTCTTATTGTCGTCAGCAAGGAGCGACTGCCCCAAGCGGCAGGAGAAATGGAGCATCTCCGTAGGGCCGATTCATGCGGTCATATTTTTTTAGCGAACTATTGGCCTCTGTCCGTCCAGCAAGGAGGAGCAACAACGAAGACGATAGCAGCTGTAGCACCTTTGTTGTCGTCGTCGTGGAGATCGAGAGCAGCAGAGCTCGTCATCCAGCTTGCTGCTCTCGATATTGTGCATGTGGTCATAGTGTCACTTCACCTCCTCCCGGCTCTTCTTCTTGCCGCCTCGGATCATGACGGCCACCCGGTCCCAGTACTTCTCTGGGTTCCCTTCCTCCACCATGGCCGCTGCCAGCGCCACCTCCGCCACCTCGAACATCTTGTTCTCTTCCCAACTCCAACCGCACGACGCATCACCGTCGCCGACAACAGCAGCTTCATCGTCTTGGCAGCAATGTCGATGGGCATCGTTGTAACACAACGGTCAAATAACAACAACAACAAAGCCTTATCCCACAACGGTCAAATGGTAAAAAAAAATGATGAAATGAAATGATGAAAACGTGAGAACCAAACCTCCCCTTTCTCTCATTTTGTCTTCACTTGCTTGTTCTCTTTGTTCCCATTCTTCTTTTTGTCTTCACATACGATGGCCTCTTCCTCTCTACTTCTTCTTCTCTCTGCTTCTTTTCCTTCCCGGCCGGCCAAGCTCCAATGGCCGAGCAGGCCACCTTGCACCACAACAGCCACCTGGCGAAGCAACTCTGCAGCCGGATTTCAGTGGGAAGAGCAGAGATTGGCCCCCGGTTCGTCTATAAAATGAAGCACTCGCCCCCTTCATCTTTCCCTCTGCATCTCTGTTCTCCTAGCTGAGCTGCCCCTCACGTGTTCTTCTTCTTGTCTCCGGTGCGCGGACAGCGGGTGGCGGATGGACGACGGCGGAGGTCAGCTCCGACGCAGGCAGACGACGGAAGTTCTGACTAGATGAGAAAAGGGGTCTGTTTTCCTTTTGCGCGTCTGAACTCGTTTCCCTACTCACTTTCCTTCCTCGCCTACGTACGTGAATAGAGGAGGACTAGCAGGTGACGCCGGCGGTCATCTCCGGTGCAGGCGAACGGCAGGGGCAGCGACATGGTGAGAGAAACGGCCCTGTTTTCCTTTATTGTTCGAATAATTTCGATCATCTCTCTCACTCGACCGTCCTTTTTCTCTCCGACAAACGACAACGGGCAAGCAAGGGGCAGCGCCGGTGATCTTCTCCGGCGAGGGCGATGTAGGAACAGCGACATAGTAAGGCCCTAAATATCTCCTCCGTTTCTCCCCCTATTTTGTCGTCCGACCATGTGACTCACCCTCTCCGTTTTCTTTCCCGGCGAGCGGACGTCAGCGAGCGAGAAAGGACGCCGACGACCAGCACCGGCGACACAGGAACGAGATACGACAAGCAAGAACGAACCACGACTCATAGGCTTCAAGGTGTGTGGATCGGGATCTACATCATAAGTTGGATTCTAAACGAACTTTGCATGCCTGATTAAACCCCAAGAACCGATCCGAAAATGTCCATGTAATATGCTCCATATCATGTTAATCCGATGATTGTACTGCCATGATAAAAGAAGTATATGCAAATGCCATGATGATATGTATGACTGAACTGATCATGCAAGAACATGAATGTACGAAAATAGAATGATTATGCGCATGAACAATCTGATCCGAGACGATATGAATGTATGAACTGTCATAGTAGTAGTTTATTGTTAGATGTATGCTTAGGACTGTGGTTTGCTGTGTATTAGACTCTAGATGCTCTACATTTCATGAATGCATGCCAAAGACGTAGTTATCTCCATTGTATTGCGCCGGTGATCACCGAAAAAAGAATGAAACTTGAAACCTATTTTACGACTCGGTCGAACCCGGCCCGAGTTCCTCCAAACTCGGCCCGGGCTCGGTCCGGCCGCACTGGGTTCAACTGAGCACGGCCCGGGTCCGCCATGGACGCCGAGCTCGAGCTTGGGCGAACCAGGTGCCCGGACTGGGTCACCCACGACCCGGCCTGGATTTTTGCGCAGGGAAGATGATCAGGAGAATCACTTCTCCCGACTCGATCGACTTTCCAACTCGGCCCGGGTGTACATCCGACTCGGCCCGGGTACTCCTCTCAGTCTTCACCTCGACAGACCGAGTCTGATCAAAGTCAACTCGGCCCGAGTTTCTTTTACTCAGCCCGGGTTGCGACCTCGACTTTCGATATTCGCGATTTTTGACTCTTTGAACAATGTGAAAACCTGTGAAATACTGATCCTAAGAATCTTATTGCCCCAGAAACTTGTATGAAACTATGTCTCTTACCTGATCACGACTACCGTCCACTTTTCATGAACCAAGTTTGATTATGCCAAGAACTATAATGATCTTCTGCGAACTTTCCGATGTACGACTATGATTATGATGTTAAAGCAATGACGACCTTCATGAACATGATAAAGAATGATAATGAATGATGATGAATAATGATGAATTATGACATGATGAAAATGAATAATGCAAAGCGGCGACCATACCTCTTCGGTCGACCGTAGTGTTCTCGGTAGATGACCGTAACCCTCGGGCATTTGTCGTGTGGATTGGAAGTCATGACCTCACAATCCTACATCTGATTTTCTGATTAAACTTCCATCAACTGGATTTGCTAAACAAATAAAGATCCATCGAAAGATGAAGACCTGCATTTGCCTTGATCGATAAATCGAAAGACAGGCACAGGTACGATGAGAGATGATGTTCTAGCCTCGTAACAGGCCCCTCATGGGTTTACCATTTGCTCTATCTAGGCGGGAGTTTCTCCCACGGATGGTTCCTTCTGCCGAGAGCGAGGACATCCTAACCCGACGGGGTTCACCGTGGCACTGATCCTCCACGTGCATATGATGTCTAGATAGCTGTATTATCAGTTTCATGCAATGGTATTACCCCTAAAGATGAAGAACTCTTCAGAAGAATGAAAATGAAATGATAAAAGTAAAGATGAATGTACAGATGAACAAATAGATGAATGCAAAGATGTAAAGTGAATGAAACGAAAAGCATGAAAGTAAGTATGAATGTTGAGCATGGCCCATGATTATGAAAGTGTGTTCCTCTTTTATGATCATGACTCTCTTATGTGGCATTGCTATTATGATATCTGCCATGACTGATAAATCTCTCTATCCATGATTATTTCATTATAATGATCTTATATTCTTTTCATGCTATGTTTGGATAGAATTGATTTATGATTTATATGAACCCGCACTTAGCTTTATGCTAACGGTTGAGCTTGCTCCCCTGTGTGATCCCCACAGGTACCTAATGGTCATCCGGAAGGCGGTGCTTCGTGTACGGAGGTCTCGGCGGGGCGACGTCCTTTTGCATATGGTCATGTTAGAACGTAGTAGTAGCTATTTGATGTACTGTTGCCTATGTTGGATTGTGTATGGTGACGGGTCTTACCGGGTCCTCATGGACCGTAGTCGCTATTTTATTTAGACTAGCCTTGTAGTCATGAGCCACTACCTTTTTGGGCGGACGAGTACACCTTTTTGCTTCCCGCACCGTACTTAGTAATGAGATTGTCTACTAATACTAAGGTACCTTTTTGAGATGTATTTTGTGACACTTTTTGGACGTATGTGGTTCATGTACTGATGCCTCTTATGAATGCTAGTTAAACCTTTGATATATTCAGCTTTCACATTTGCTTTTATATTCTTTTTGTCGTATAGTCTTCCGCTACTTATGTATTTATATAATTGATGATTCTTACGCTATGTCTCTATTATTGTATTCATAAAATCTTTCGCAATAATATTATATTCATTTATTTTTCTGCTACCCATTTTTTTTCATGTTAGACCGTCCAGTCAACCAACATGATCAAAGAGTCAAAGTTATAGTAGGAAATAGCTTATGTAGCTACAATCGTACTCGTGCTGCATCCCATGCCGGAGAGGTTGATGTTGAAGGACTTGACGGAGGGCGAGAGGTTGAAGCGACACAACGACAAGTAAGAAATTGCTTCCATTCCCGCTTGTACATCAGCCGTCCAATGGGAGTGCATGGATCGTCGCACCATGTGATGCATCCGAGTGCATTGCACAACCGGTAATTCCGTAACAATAACTTTTGACGTCGCTAATACATATTCCAATACAGTTTCCTTAAACTTTTTTGTGCCTGCACAAAGGTGCACTAATTATCTGATTGGATTCACAATCATTAAAGATGCAAAATAGTTCAATTAAGTGATTTTTTTAATATTTTAGTAGTTTTAATTTTAAAAATACTCTAACATAATTGGCACGAAATAAGAAGTGACTATTTTTTTCGAATAGTTTTTTAACCCTTACTTTACAAATGAATTTTTTTAACAATCTCAAATTTCAGAAATTACTAAAATATATTTTATTATGAAAGATATAGATCAAAATTATTATTTGAATTATTTAAATTCAGAAATTAAAGAAAAATAGAGGAGGACTCGAGGAGTTTAAAGAGATAAAAAAGAGTATGAGTAGAGCTGAGTTTTGATAAGCATGGTTATAGAATAATTATTTAAATTTGAATTTAATTATCAGAAGGTTAAGCAATGATGGACAATCAATATTAGTTCAGAATTAATTCAAAGTCAAATAGAAGTCAAGCCCTAAGTAAAAAATTACAAACCGGGGTCTAAAAGGACGGCTCAAAACCCTTATCAATCTTCACTAAAATTCAACACGATAGCCTCCTTTTTCTCTCTTATTTGCACATTTTTTAGAGTGTGACCGACGGAAGCTTTGACATAGGAGAATGAAATCTAAGTGATCGGCATAGGTTACGAGACCACATCGCAAAGAGATCTTGTAACGCTTCGAGACTCACGTGACTTTCACGTACTTAAAGTCATTCCAGAGGTGCTACTCAATATTTTATAAAATATTTTTGCATAATAAAATTTATTAAGTGCGGAATATAAATCATAAATGCGAAAGACTTTTCAATAATAATAACTAATAAATCATAATATTCAAATAATTAAAATATCAATAAGTTCACAATTCTAATTAATGCGAAAATAATAAAAATTAGATAACTCAATTTAGAATATGTGCAACATCCGTTTGTCACTAAGCATAGCCACCTGCAGGATCATCCTCTATCAAAGCACTCTCATCTGTACGGATCTAGACACAGGAAAATATTCATGAGTATAAAAATATTCAGTACGTAGGGTCTACTAAATAATCAATATGCTCAATAAAAAATAAGATATAATCAATGATGAGTCAATTGAACAATCAATACAATAATAAATTTAATAATATAACAATTTATCAATATGAGCAATTATATCAGGTTATGATAAAGAGACCAATCAATAGAGATAATTAATAATTTGCCTAATCCATATGGCATTATTTAATTAACGGTAGAGGATTGGATCGATATTCAATTTAACAATAGGACAATAAAGTCATAGATCAATAGGAAGAATCAAGCAAAGGTCAGATGACCGAGCAATATTAATTTAGCAATTAAATGTCTGATCACCATGACACTATTCAATTTAACAATTTTCAATTTAACATCAATGCTCATTGGTCAATAACAATTTCATTCGATTCAATGGGAGGAGGCAATGCCAATCAACGCTAGTATCTAAATAACCATGATTTATTCAATTCAATTATATTTCAATCCAACTCAATTCGATTCGATTTTAATTTAATTCAATTCAATTTATAATGTTCAGAGTTATTCAATTCAATGAGAAGAGTTTGATCAATTAAGGAAAACTTCATGTCTCTTTTATGTAGACCAGTAAGGGATCAGTGCCACGGCAAGCCACTCAACAATATAGCGCTAACAATTATTCGTGAATGGCGGGAGACCATAACCAAACATAGGACAGCTATAGCTTCTCTAAAGAATGATGATGTCTCAAATCTTTAGGTACACTATCTGCACCATTCAATTCAATTCAATAACAATATGGCCCAGGGGTTTAGAGACAATTAGAGAACATGAAGACCCAACAGCTTTCAACTTTTATCTTATTTACCTAAAATGACTATCTTTTAGCAATTTAATTTAGGTGAAACAAAACCCAATCAGACAGAATACTGGATCAGTATCATAATTGTAAAATTGGATAAGATAACAAAATATTATCAAATATGATGATGATGTGATCTGACATGATGATGATATGATCATCTGATGTGCTAATATTATTAGCAAGTATGATAAATAATATAATCAAGCATAATAATCAAAAGCGATCAATAATAATATAATCAACATATCACAATATTAATAACAAGATCAATATAATCAGGAATGATAATTATTAGAATAATCAATAATAATACAATCAATATATCGTACTCCAATCATAATGATAACAAGATAATTACTACAAAATTGATAATTAAAATAAAAATGATTAATAAAATAACTGTAATAACCGACAACAAGGAAAAGATAAAAAAGGAAAAAAAAGAAGAAAAGAAAATGTGATGGACTTGGACGGCTGAGGGAAATAAATCCATATCCCACTCAAAGTTAGGAAAGCAAGGGGATTAATTTGATCTCATTAGATCATATTAGGAGGGGAGACTTATATTAGGCAAAACAGAATTCCATTAAACCCCTTCCTCCCAAACCTCACGAGAGCCCTGCTGGATTTCTGGACCGCAGCCAGGTTGCTGGGCACGAACGACCGATACTTTCCCTCTCATCCCAATTGCAACTCATGCTGAGACTCTTTCTTCTCCTATCATCTCCTTGGTTCTCTCATGACCCCTTCGCTGGAATTTTGCAGACGGTGATCGAGAGGGTGAACAGGGTGGAAACAGGGGGTGCTAGGAGCGTTGTTGATAGTTTTTCGACGAACTGAAGAACGGATTAATCACGAACAGAGGTGGGTGGACTGAAATCACCTTGCATGATCTCTGAATTATTTTAAACCATGCCCAAATCGATTATGAAATGAAGGAAATAAGAAGAAGGCCCTAAAGTTATCGTTTGGTTTGTTTAATTCTTGAATTCTTTGATTGTTTGATGGATGTGCATACTATTTAATTTCTGTTGTTATGTTTGTGGTTTGATTGATTGTTAGTAGGTAGGAATTATATTATGATGAGTTGATGCTAGAGATTTTTAGGAAAATTCAGATTCTGAAACTTTTCAGGACGCCTACCGGTCGACTGGTCCCTAGCAACCGTTCGACCGATATAAGGACCCAAAGCCGATTCCTGATGTATCGACTGGTCGACCGATCCTCCGGTATTGTCGTCTACCGATCGACTGATCCCTGCCCACCGATCGACCGTTCAATTGAACGAATCGACCGATCCCAATTACCTATTGGTCGATTGATCTTAACAGACCGGTCGACCGACTGAACGCCCAACCTGTAATATCCGAATAATCATATACATGTTAATTAACTTGATTATAAATTAATTAAGTTAATCATTATTTTGATATAGGTTTAATTGAATTATAATATTACAATGCCCTCCAGGAAATTAGCTTAATTAATAATTAAGCTTCAATTAATTATATATTGGGAATAAATTAAAATTAGTTATGATTTTATATAAATTTCTAAACCGGTAGATAGAGTAGATATTAATTAAGATAAAGCATAATAACCCAATTAGTCTTAAGCTTATTTATTATGATAACTCCTAATTTGATTAATTATAATTTATATCTTATCAGCTATATGATCTAGTTATTGCTTAGTAGGATTTTGATAAAATTATTCATATTGTGTCGGGAACAAAATCAGATATAAAAGATAAACAACCCTATTGGAAAAGGAGAAGGGGACCACTTGCAAGCTGCCATAAAACATGTAGGAAGGAATCTTTTGGAAGAAAAAGAGGACCGGAGATAGTGGCAAAATCAAATGGAATGAATGGTTTTGATGAAGATCAAATGGTCATGATAATGTCATATGTAAAGGGGATGTTAAGGAGCAAAAATGGTGTCTTCTCTCTTGGCCATTTGCTTGGAGGCTGGGGTTTGCTTGCTGGAGTCTGGAGTTTTAGACTTGTTTGTTGTTCTTTATGTTTTAGAATATTTTTTATTCAGTTCCTCATTTGTTTTGTATCGATTTCATGAGTCACGAGTAGTTAAATCTTAGCTCTCTTAGGATATGATAGCAGTTTAATTTCTATTTATGGATGGATGATTGAACAACACTTTTGCCACTGATGTTAGCATGGTTTCTCAATGCTTTTAAATCTATTTTCTGTTGATGTGAATCCTATTTTAGAATGACAATTGAGAAGTTGATGATTGATTCATTTTCTACTGAGAAATGAGTAAAGAACATTAGCATGTTTTCTGGTTCTAATCCCTGTCAAGATCTGAATGCATTCTTTTACTTCTTGTTAATGTGAATCTCATCTTATAATGGTAGCTAAGAGGTTGATTCTAGATTCTCTTGTTGTTCAGGAATGAACCAAGAACATTAACAATTAGTTTCTAAATTTGATTTCATTTGTGATTTTTGTTGACTTGGTTTCCTAGTTCTAATCTTTTCATGGTGAGAATTGATTCATACATTTAACTTTTTTATGTGAATCTCGTATTGAAATGACAACCGAGAGGTTGATTCTAGATTCCCTTGATGTTTAGAAATAAACCAAGAGCATTAGCACTACTTTGTGGATCTAATTGTATTTATGCATGGAGCTAGATATTTCATAATAATCTAATATCAATTGAAACCCTTGTTGAATCAATCTAACTAGCATTCATATGAAAGTATGATACTTAGTTATAACTTTAATGCACTGTGAGAGCAATCTTTACATGTTGAATCTGGTTTGATTTGTATTGCTAGGTTGTTCTAATCCATTCCATAACAGAATATTAGATGAACCCCATTCTTAAGAGAACATTTCATTAATTGTAGTTATCATTTTATATCAATCACCTTAAAACACCAAAAAGAGTTAACTTAGTCTGGGATTAATTTAGATTAGTTAGTGAATCTTAAGTTTCAAATCACTGTGGATACGACATTCGAGTATACTACTCTGATCTGTGCACTTGTCATCTAGTGAAGCGAGGAATTTAGGCCATATATCATTCTGTTGCATTTTCAATTCTGTGCAATTTGTGTTTTCCATCTGCATATTACATAGTCTGCACATAGACCTTGTTCAATTTCTAAATGTGCATAGTCTACGCCTAGATCTTGTTGAGTTTCCACTTCTACATAGTCTACGCCTAGACCTTAGTCTTTTGCATTTGAGCATAGAGTCCAATAAATCAGCAAGTTAATCACACTCCCCAATATTCACATCAGCTCCCTCAAATCTTAAATAGTAATGTAAACTTTAATGGTCTTTGTTCAATCTTCTACTAATTTTCATGTTTAAATATCTTGGAAATGTGTTATTATTGTAATCTTGAGATGACTACTGAGCAATGTAATTTTCATGTGAAGATGAATGCTTATTCTTGGATTGTTCACATATGGTTGTAAAATGGGGGAAATAAGGAAAATAGGGGAAATGCTGCCTGGAGCTCATTCACAGCCGTGACAACATAGAACTTCATGCTTTAGCATGAAATTAGGCTAGGTGGGGAATCAGGCGTTCTATCACGATCATGACTTTGTGGTCCCACAACCGTGACAACCCCAAAGACCCTTGCCTTAGAAAACTTTTGAGAACAGGCAAAAAATGGTCGTTCTGTCACAAGCATGCAGTACGGACAGAGACAATCCAGTCATGCCGACAAAATCGATAACCCATGAATGCACATGACTCCGACGCGGCTATGACATATGTCAGCATGACTGTGACCACATGCTGCCATTGGAGAATGATCAAGTGTTCGGCCACACCGAATAGTGGCACGCCTGTGCCCATATGTGGGCATGCCCATGACCTCAAGTGGCACGGCCGTGACCAGTGACCCATGTGTATGTTTGATTATCCACACTTAGCATGATTTGAAGTATGTATGATCTTAATTAGGATTAAATCATGCAACATGAAATGAATGGTTGTATGTATTGATGAATGTAATTAAAAGACAGATTGATGAAAGTGTGGCTTTCCCTTGGGACCTACGTATGCCCTACCTATGACTTCACCGACGGGTGGGGGGAGACTTCATCGATGGGTGAAGAAAGTTCTCATCGACGGATGAGGGAAGATCTCACCTACGGTTGATGGTTATGATCTATGAGCCAACACTACTTCTCAACCAATAAGATAATAAATCATCTAAATAAAGATGAAAGATGAAAAGATGAATGATGAATGACTTGAGACATAAAGACAATGATGATAAAGATGAAGTAAGGATGCAAATGAATGTCCACTTGTCACATCATGTTATGATATGAATGAAGATGTTAAAGTTAAGTAAGATAAGTTCATGATATATTTTAGCATAATATGCAAATGTTATCTCATCTTGCCTTTGTGATATTGCTCATATGCTATATAGTGTGCATAAGTAGTTCATAGCATACATATAAGTTATGTTTCATTATGATGCCATGCATATGTCATGACACGTAGAAAGTATGTTATAATATGCATGAGCCTCAACATACTTTAATGGAAGAAATCTCATGCACTCCATGGATCAATGTAGGTATGGATGAAGCTTAGTCTCGGCGGTGTAGGCCTCATGATGTCGATGTGCACATGTGACGCTCGAGCTTTGGTCCAAGTTATCTTACTTTATGTTACGTTATGTTATTATGATGAACTCTTGTAAGGGTGAACTATGTATGGCTTATGGGCCTTTTGGAGTCATGTAATATTACTTGAGCTCGTTATGTATTCTGAACCTTGTTGGGTCTATGTTAGAGCTTATATGGCCCATGGGCTAGCATTATTATCTTGGGATTTTATTGACTTGAAGTCTTTCGATGCTTATGACATTGATGTTTTATATTATTTTATTATGTTTTTGTTGTAATGTTTTATGAAATTTGGTTATGAAAGTAACACCGCCTAGGGTTCGACAACTGTATTGGGGCCAGATTTTGGGGACGTTACAATAGGTCCTTTGCTGTCTTCTATCACGAGCGCTTCTTCTACTAGTCCTTCATTTAGTTCGAGAATATTCCTACGATTCCTTTGAATGAATTAGAGACTACTGTTAGGACCTGGATGAGACAAGATGTGTGGCCAATGTTTGACATAATAATGAGTTATATGTGTGATCGTGATAGGGACAAAAATTCAGATCATGATTAGAGATTGCAGGATTATATTAGACTTTAGTATGATATTTGGGTTGTCATGGTAAGCTTAGTGCACTTGGATGTTAAGTGACATTTAGACTTGTGATGTTATGGATATTTAGACTTCTGTGATATGATATGTTATATGATATTTGGATGGAATTACGAATTTAAAAATTTGTAAATGATTTTTTGAGACTTTTACAAGAATTTTTTTGAAACTTTGCGACAATATAATGAAAAGATTAGCGATAATACTTTGTCAAAATTAGCAAGCTTATTGTGATGATTTGATGATGGAATCTGCGACAAGTTAGTGGCAAAATTGCAATGGAATAGCGACAAAACTACAACTAAATATGGAAGTGCTGACGACAAATTGAAATTCATTAGCGACAAATTAAAGATAGTTTACTGAAAAATCTTTATTTGTCACAAATAGCGAGTAGTATTTAATGACAAAACAGCTTTGTCGCTAATTAGTCACGCTTTCCTCGCGAACTATATTAGCGACAACTTGGCAACAAATTGACGACAAGCATTTTCATAGCAAAAACAACTTATTCTTATAGTGTTAGTCCTGGCTTGTTAATGACACTGCTTTGTTTTTTTCCTGATCATTTAGCTCTAAGCACAAATATTTCTCCTTTTGTGTTATTTTCTAATGATCATAAAGTCAAGAGGAGGTGTGTGCATGAATACTGTGATATTTATCTATCCTTTAGTTTTACATTCCACTTGTGAACTTCTCGTCTTCATTTTTCTATCTTGTCTGTGATATCTTCCACCCAAGATAGTGTGACATGGAGGAATGTGTTGTTGATCTCTTGTGATGGCGGTGTATTTTTTTTGCCCTTCATCTTGTTTTATGCTCTTGTTATGAAAGAAGCGACGTGTTACAATGTTTTCAACTAACTTGAAAGTTTTGAATCTATAGGATGAATCACATGTTTTTATTTTATCCCTCATGATTTATCTTTTTCTTGTAAATACATAACATAAACACAGATAGGATGTGTAACGACCTAGACCCTCCAGCCAGCGGAAGCGAGTTTTTTTTAGCGTCTGATCGCTACTTCTATCATCTTGTCAAAAATAGAACTCATATAAAATTCATTGCTTTGTATTACATATAAAAGCTCTAATATACATATATTAAATATTAGCATCTTTAAGTATTATTACAAGGTAATGTGCCTTTGACCTATAGGGTACAAGGAAATATATGCATATATATTGTCCATAAATATACATATATATGCATAGTCTCCATGAGCAAAGGCTCGTATGTAGGGCCAAAATAATATTTCTTAAAAGGCACTAACTTATAACTTATTCAAAACATGAAGCATTCATTTGATCAAGAATAATAATATTATGTGAAGAATTTTAATGATTAATATGATGCGAGAATTGCATGCGCAAAATACTAGCAAGTATACTAGGTCGAATCAAGTAATAAAGATTAAGTAAGAGTTATCAATCCCACGAGGACTAGCCTAAATTCTTATCTTTCTAACTTAAATTTATTAATTAAGAGAAAAGAAAATTCTGATTTTAAAATAAAATAGAATTAAAGATGTTGTCAATCTCAAATATTCAAACCCTCAAGTAATGAGAGAGAAAGTTAAATTATAGACCTTTAATCCTACATTATCTCTTAATTACTAATAAAATTTTCTTAGAATTCAAGTGATGGAAAGATCGCCAAAAGTATACGTTTCGGTTAGGACAACCTAACTACCCTAAATTAAGAGTAGATGAAAGTAGCTAAACAGGTCAAATTCGATCTATCTTAATTAGCATGCTTTCATATGCAAAACTATGTTATTAATTACTAAACAAGTTAATTAATAATCCACAATTAATGGCCTCAAATCAGATGACCAAAAATTGATTTGAGTATAACTAAACTCGGCCCGGATTGTGCCTTTTCTTCTTCCACCGGACAAACTCGGCTCGGGTCCGCAAGGCGCAACCTGAGTTGAATGGCTACCTGATCCGAGTTGATCGGACTCGACCCAGGTTCTGTGTTAATTGATTCCGACGCGTATATGATCGATTATCATGCACAAAATTAACACGTAATTACTGCTAAACTGCTAATAATTAACATGCAACCTATCCAACTATGATAAAAGCATTAAGTAAAAGTCATACCCAAGTTCACAAAACTCTAAATCATAAAATAAACTAAGAGAAATTTGAGGTCCAAGATCGATCTTCCCGAATAACGAAATTACTTCATAAAAATTGATTGGAAATATTAAATCAAACTCCCAGGAAGTAGACAACGCATTTGCAATGAGCCTTGGCTAAGATTACTTCGAAAATAATCACCAGAAACCTGAGATTCTTAATTCTTCATTTATTTGCAATGACGAGCAATAGAAATTGTTCTCTCATTTCTCGTGCGGCTATGGCTGCAAACTCTGAGATTGCATGCTCCTTAGGTTCTTGGTACATCCATATTTATAGGGGTGGAGACCTTCTAGGGTTTCGAGTTGAAACTGCGATTTAAATCCAAGTTAAAGTCGGCCGAAAAACTACGCGATCGGCCAGTTTGGCTGATTTGTACAAACCCGGGCCGGGTTCTGTTCAGATTTTATTTCGAGTGAAAATCAATTCGGAATCAATTTTTAACTTCAACCCGGTCTAGGTATGATGCCAGCTGAAGCATGCAAAATACAACATATAAATAGCCATGCATTTAATGACATTTCGATTCTTTTCCATATAGTATGCATTAATTTATGGCCCTATTTGTTTTAATTTTATAAAAATGGAAATCTACTTAATTTGTATATTTGATTACAGAAAATGCAAGAGAATTGAGTCAGGAAGCGACAGAAACAAACCGCGCTCAAATCAGAGTTCAACGGAGCCAGGAAGTGAAAATTAGTGGAGACTGTCAACGTTGAGTTGAATATAACGGGTCGTTATATGATCATAACGGCCATAACAGCAGGAGCGTGAATAGCCCATTAAAATGCGCAGTTTTGCCCAGAAAATATGCTCGAGTTACGGGCCGTGAAATTCAAGTTGTAAGGATCGTGAAATAAATGTTGTGGGCCGTGAAAAACACTGTTAGGGCCATTACATACTTGTTATGGGCTGTTGCGAATGTTGTTTTCCAGATTTTTTTGACTTTTCTTGGAATTTCAAGTCCAAAGAACTTTATCCTAAGCCTAAGGGATGATTAGGAAACATATTTACTCAAATTTGAAGGTGTTTTGGATGGTTTTAAAGACCTATAAAGTCTATTTCGAATTTACTTGTTTTAACATGAAAATACTTCCAATCAAACTAAAACCCAACAAAAACTCTTGAGAACTTTGGAGGCTATAAATAAAGGTCCTAGAAGATAGAAAAAATGTGTGCTTGAGCCTTAGGAAATCGTGCTTTTGCAGATAAGAAGATTTTGAAGCCAAAAGGTCACCAAAGAAGAAGGATTGCATAGCAACTCATCGGTTAGTGCTGCGGATCGTCCAGAGGTCCTAGAGGATGCAAACCTCTCTTTCTCCATATTCTTGAATGCTCTTTTACCTTATTTTTCATAGTCCATTAGTTCTTTAAAAGAGATTTCATATTTGCTTCAGAAAATTGATTATTTGGACGTCGTTCTTATTCAAGTTAATTTAGTAAGTCGACTTCTTTTGATTATATATGTTAAGTTTAATGCTTTTCGATGAGTAAAATGATTTCTAAAATTATATCGCAAAACTGTACAAGGAGTGATTAATTCCAGGAGTTATTATTATTCTGATAATTGATCTTTTAATTTTAAGTTGAAACATATATAACACATATTCAGTAATTCATCGTGTATGTTGAATATTGCGGATTGTTATTCTGTCCAGAAGTATGGGTGAATAACAGTTGGAGTTACATTTTTCTTCAATCATGATTCTCTGTAAAATTAGTAATTAACTCGTTGTACACGATTATTGATCTTATTTGGAATTAGGATAGTTTGATTTGCTCGTCTAGATAAGTCAATATTTTAGGTGCTCTTAATTCGTCTTAAGAATCGACCGAGTGTTTCTGTCATGGTTTGATTACTTCAGAGGCCCATATATATCTAACATTACTTTAATCATCCAGAATTCCCAAAGATCATGACCATTTATCTTCAAGCATCAATTATTTATTTTTTGTAAATTTTATATTTTTGTCTTACATACACAAAACCCTTTCTTCTCCTAGTAGATTATTGAGATAGATTATATTTAACTAGTTCCTCGTGGGATCGACAACTCTACTCTTCACTTTATTACTTGATATGACTAGTGCACTTGCTAGCAAATTTATTTGTTACAAATTCAACGCATCAAGTTTTTAGCGCCGTTGCCTTGGAACTATTGTTCATAACTCAGTCTATCTTGTATAAGCTACTTTGAGAATTTTTATTTTCTATTTTACTTTACTTGTTCTTTTAGTGTTGTGTAAGTTTTTCAAGCAACATACTTTGTACACAACTTGATCATCACGAGCACATCTTGACACCTCAATGAACGAATAGTAAAATGACAATGAACCAACAAGTTGAGGAAAACAACATCGTTGTTTAGTAAGATGGGATTCAAATTGAGGCAAAGTATAAAAAAGAAGTCTCAACAAGAAAAGAAGGAAGATATATTTCGAGACACATCTACCGCAATCACAGAAGTGTTAGATTCTTTGCTGAAGAAGCACTCCACTCGAAATTATCAAATTGAAAACTTGGAGAGACAAATTCATAATATGGGATAGCACAACAAGAAATTAGATGAGGATGTGGCATCAATGCTCGAATTCAAAATCGTCAACTTTTGACTACTGACTTCGAATTCAAATCGTCAACTTCTGACTTCGTAGAGATGAAACCACAACAATTGAAAGAAGATTAACAATGCAAGACCAACACATCCGAGAGCGGCCGGATCAGGTCTCTACGCGGCGGATCCACCGTGAGTCGGCCGATCCAGGCCGCATGCGGCCGTTCCAGGCCGCTAATCCATCGCGAGGTGGCCGATCCAGCCGAGCGCAGCCGGATCAGGCCGCCAGGTGGCCGATCGAGGCGGTAGATCTATAGCGAGGCGACTGATCCAGGCTGAGCGCAGCTGGATCAGGCTGCCAGGTGATAGATCATAGCCGCACGTGGTCGGATTAGGTCGCTAGCGGCCATTCCAGGCTGCCAATCCACTGCGAGGCGGTCGATCCAGGCTGCCAGCGCGAGTAAGAGAGGGTTGCAGGCCATGGGCGAGAGAGAAAGAGCGAGAGGGGGTCGCTGGGAGGGTCATCCAATCGTCGTCGTTCGGGACGGAAGTCATCGTGCCGATCGCTTGGAAGGAGATAGATGGCCGTGCCGGTGACGGGGGGAGAGAGAGAGAGGGGAGAGAGAGAGAAAGAGGTAGAGAGAATAGAGGAAAAATACTGGAGAGATGGAGAACGTGAATAAATAGGTGGGAAGAGAGAGTGGGGAGCGGGAAAAGAAAAGAAAAGGCAAGAGAGTGTGGCGGGATTAATTTTTAATTACCGACGATTTTTATTATTGCAAAGTTTAATTATAAAAGTAATATTTTTACGTTACCAATGATTCCCACCGTCAGAAATTTTGATGGTTAGAACAGTCGGTAATTTTACGTTCATCGAACGATAATATTTTTACGATTACTGACGGTCCAGACCGTCGAAATTTTCGACGATCCGAACTATCGATAATTATAATAATAAACTACTAATTATATTATATATTATGTAATATTTAATTATTTTTACGATCAAACTATCAGTAATTATAATAATAAAATACTAATTATACCATTTATTATGATATATAAGATTATAATATTTAATTATTTTTACGATTATTGACGGTTCAGACCATCAAAACTTTCGACGGTCCGAACTGTCGATAATTATAATAATAAAACACTAATTATATCATATATTATGATATATAAGATTATAATATTTAATTATTTTTATGATTATCGACGGTCCAGACCGTCGAAACTAATTACTGACAGTTCGGACCGTCGGAACTTCTGACGGTCCTAACTGCTGGTAATTATAATAATAAAATACTAATTATATTATATATTATGATATATAAGATTATAATATTTATTTATTTTTATGATTACCGACGGTCCAAACCATCAAAACTTTTGACGGTCTGAATTGTTGATAATTAAAACAATAAAATATTAATTATATTATATATTATGATATATAAGATTATATTATTTTAATTATTTTTATATTTACCGATGGTCCAGACCGTCAAAACTTTCGACGGTCCGAACAATCGGTAATTATAATAATAAAATACTAATTATATCATATATTATGATATATAAGATTATAATATATAAGATTATAATATTTAATTATTTTTCTGGTTATTGGCGGGTTCGACCATTGGAACTTGCGACTGTTAGGGAGCCATAAAAAATTGTAATGTTCCAAATCGTCAGAAAATAAAATAATAGTATAATAAATTTCATAATTGCGTCGCAAATTGCGAAGGAAGTTCCAACGGATTGCTATCCGTCACAAATTGCGAAGGATTTCTTTCCGTTAGAAAATGTCAATTTTCTTGTAGTGATCATATCATGCCATTCGTATAGTATTATATCATGTCATCATATAACATGTCATGTCATGTGTCATTTTCGATCATGTCATATCATATCATATCCTGTCATGTATAATTGTCTTAATAGCAATAACATATGATTATGCAATCATGAATAATAGTGATACTTTACAAACATATGAAAGAATTTATTCACGTCAATAACATATCAACTGATTTTTCATTCATTCTTCTTCACTCTTATAACAATCTCTTAATTATGATATGAAACAAGATATAGCATAACTTTTGCACAAGTATTCACTTTAGCTTTTCTTATGAATCCATAGTGATGCATAAAAATTCATATTACATGTATTATGCCAAAAAGCTTACCAACAATCAATGCAATAAAAGCACATGGATCCACCCTACATATCTCTTCTTTGACTTGCTCTTTCTAAATTCTTACACCTTAAGACAATAGATAATCGTCCATTTACTTATATGTTTTCCTTCGTATAATAATAATATATGTTCATAATATTATTAAGACATGATAACAATATAAGCACCTATGACATGGTACTAGACGGATCATATATATTCCTTAAATTAAATGATATTAGTACTTTAACAATATGCAATTCCTATAACATAACCCTATTTAGTATGAACACCTTTTCTTTTGACAAATTATATGCTTTGTGGCGCAAAATTCATATCTTCTATATTACATGGTCAAATATCATGAATCAAATTTTATATGAACATAGGATTCTATAACATTCCCCATTAAAAGTTATAGGTATTATTTTCTTGTGATTTGTTCTTAGAAAGATCAACCCTCAATCGAAGTTTTGTGTTCTAGCTGGCTGTGAGGCGTTGCTTATAGAATTTATACAAATTGGTAAACGAAAACAAATTTGATAATTCTAATTTTATCTCAATCCAAACTTCCTGGGATCTGACTCCTAAAATTATTAGAATTTATCTTGGCCTATAATGAACATAATAAATTTGGCAAATATGTTCATGTCCTCTTCTAAGTTTTATGCTGGCAGATAGAGTGAGGTTCACTTCTCCATTTTATAACTTCTACACAGTTAAGTTTTTCAAGTGATTATAATTTTCCATAAAACTAGACATAATGAGGTATGACCATAAAAGTTTTATGATTTATATCATTCTAAAATTACCAAATAAATTTCTCAATTGGACTCATGTTCTGATCTATCTTCATTCCTTACAGAAATGGTCATGTACAATAATAAATCAATAACTTATTGTAGACATAATATTTTTCAATGATTCCAGTTGTAAACACATGTTAACTTATGTACCCTAAGGACCCTTAAATATCAAAGTATGTGATTACATATCCAATTTAATACCTAATTTACAATCCAGACTAACAAGTTTATTAAACAGTATGATAGACCTTTAATCCCAATGGCATAACTTTCATTTTATAACTCCTATTAACATGATTCCAAATCTCATATAAACAAGTTAACTCCTTGAGCTTGGTATGAAAGATTTAGTTTATTTTCAATTCAAAATGGTTTTAAAAAGGGGAAAGTTGACACCACATTATTTTTAAAACATTTAAAAATGACATCTTAATGGTTCACATTTATGTTGATGATATTGTTTATGGTGCTACTAATGAATGCTTGTGCAAAGAGTTTGAAATTCTTATGCAAAAAAGAATTTGAGATGAGTCTTGTAAGAGAGTTCACTTTCTTTCTAGGCCTACAAGTGAAACAATCCAAGGATGGATTTTTTCTCAACCAAGAAAAGTATACAAAAGAGTTACTTAAAAGATTCGGGATGAACGAATGCAAGCAGAGCACAACCCCTATGGGAACCACTACAAAATTGGATAAAGATGAAAAAGACAAGTTCATTGATCAAAAAAGGTATTGAGGTATGATGAATAGCTTGTTCTATTTATCGACATTTAGGCTAGATATAATGTTATGTATGTTAAATTTCAATCCGCTCCCAAAAAATACATTTAATTGTCGTTAAAAGGATTAGCGCTACTTAAATCATACATGTGAATTAGGCATTTGGTATGATAGGAACTCCCAATTTGAATTACATGCCTACACCTATGCAGATTTTGCCGAGTGTAAAGTTGATAAGAAAAGTACTGGTGAGATGTGTTGCTTTCTTGATAGCTCTCTCATTTCATGGGCTAGCAAAAAGTAAAACTCCATCGGACCTTCTACCGCCGAGATCGAATATATAGTCACCGGTAGTTGTTGTGCACAAATCTTATGGGTAAAACAAAAATTGCTTGATTATGGTGTAAGCTGCTCAAATGTACCCATGAAGTGCGATAATATAAGTGTTATAGAAATCACCAAAAAATTGATTTAACATTTTAGGACTAAACATATCGATTTGTGATATCATTTCATTAGAGAGCATGTGACACTTATGAACATTACTATTGAATATATGTCCACTGAAGTCCAACTTGCAGACATATTTACAAAACTCTTGAGTGAAAAACGGTTATTGCATGCTTAGAAAGGAAGAGGAATGATTGAATCTTGATTGCATATTAATTCCAAGTAAAAGTGATTTGGTAATGTAATATCACTTTTGACATGAATTGAATATTAAAAGTGTTGCACAACACTTAAATTTATTTGAAATATATCCATGGAACAAGATTTTAATGGTTAAAATTTTGATAAATAATGAAAAACGGGTAACTAGAGTAAGATCAGTCGATTGGCTGGATGGACCGGTCGACCAGTATATGACTGAATCCGGTTGTTGTCCATCAACTGATGGATTTTTTATTGCAAAATAACTAATCGGTCGATTGCTTGGCCTGACCGATCAACCAGTATATATAAAAATCACGGACGCATAAGATTCGACCTTCCTTTCATTTTTCACTCAGCCACTGCACTAGCTACCGTCCGTCCATCTCTCTGCAACGTCACTACCGACCCTCTGACAATCGTCTTCATTACCTCACTGGCCGTCGACGTCGCCCTCTCTGATCGCATCCTGCGTTCACCACCGTTGTCGCTCTCTCTCTTTCCAGTCGTCATTGTCCCCCTTTCGGCCATCGCCATCGCCCGCTCTCCTCACACCACCATATATATGTGACGCCGCTGATCTCCATCGCTGTCGCCGACACATCTTCTCTCCCTCTCTTCACTCGACCGCCCTCCCTCCCTGTCACCGTTGTCATCTCCCTATTGCCTCCTCGCAGCCACCATCAGTTCCCTTCCGGCGCCCTTTACAACCATCGAAACAACAATCGACCAGACTCCTTTTCTTTCTTCAAGCCATCATTGTTGAATCCATGACCGACAACGAAGAGACTCCACCCCTCAGGCTAGTCTTTGAATGCCATAGGTGCACGTCGCATTCATTACTTGCAAATGAGCCTGAACCTGACCCAGAACCAAAACCCGAACCCGCGCATGTCCATTGTGGATATGACCATGGACGAGGATGATCCCGTGGATGTGCTCGTCAGCCACCTTCCATTGACTCTAATGATTTTGATAGTCACCTCTTTGTCACTTGGACCGTCGTCACTTGTTTCGATGCGTTGTACGCCTCTCGTGATGTCCGGTCCGCCTACACCGTTGATTGGAACTTTCTAAATCAGATATTCAAGAGATGTTTGCAAACATCGGTTGGCTGACACTTCTCTCTCACACAGAGCGTGTGTATCCCCATCTTGTTCGTCATTTCTATGCGAACATGACGACCACTCGAGAGGCCATCATCACCAATGTCCTTGACATACCTATTCATTTTGATCGTGACCATCTCTGTCATATCTTTGGTGTTCTGTGCCCGTTACCAAGTCTATATTCATTTGTCACTCATGGTTGGCCTTCCGATTATCTCCCAATCACGAATGGCATTTGGGTTATTTTTGGTGGACGGTATGTCCACTATACTGTCCAATTGGCCTATGAGCACCTTCATCCATCCATCAAAATGGCTCATCACATTCTGGGTCATATGATTACTCCTCGAGCTGGGCACTATATAGAGATCACCCACTTTGATATGTTCTTTCTTCATTATCTCTGTATCCATGATGCCTCCTTTCTCCATTTTGACCATTATGTTTTCAACCACATGGATTATATCTTCTAGAAGGTCTCCTCTAGTGCTCGTAGTCGGTACCACTTATCTCAAGGTTTCACCAACTAAGGGTGTTGTGAGATTTAGTAAGGAAGGGAAGTTGACTCCAAGGTATATTGGACCTTTTGAAATCCTTGAGAAAGTTGGAGAAGGGGCTTATAAGTTAGTGCTTCCACCCTCATATGCAAGACTTCACAATGTCTTTAATGTATCCATGCTCCGAAAGTATGTCCATGATGAAACAAATGTGATTCAGATTGAAGAACCGAATATCAAAAAAGACTTGACATATGTGGAGCAACCAATCGAGACTATAGATTATCAAGTGAAGCTCAAGAACAAGACCACACCTATGGACAAGAAGCTACATGAGAGCTAGAAGAGGAAATGCGGAAGAAGTTTTCGAAACTATTCGGTAAGTAATTTAAGATTTACTAAAATTTGTGGAAAAATTTTTAGTTAAGGGGGGTAAGTTGTAACATCCAAATAAAAAAAAAAGAGTTGAAGTGTGCTGTCATATCCGGCCCAAACCCAACAAGAAGCCCACCTAACTAAATAAGCACTATAAAGGAATCCCCAAGAGTATCTCTACCTAACCCCTTGCCACCTCATTCTCTTCCTCCTCCCATTTATTTTCTGCCAACAGCATAACCCAAAACCCCCATCCGAAGCTATAGTGATCCATTTCCCTCACACTCTCACTCTCTCCAACCTCCATTCAGCCACCACACGCTCCAGCTACAGTAAGCTCTCGTCTCTCTAGCTCACATGCTTATGTGCTCTCTCTCTCACACTACTTCTGTAGTTGCTTCATTAGGGTTCTTGGACAGCAACAAGGAAGAAGAAGAAGGGGGTTCGGCTAGAGGAGGAAGGAAAGAGAAGAGAAGAAGAAGCTAGGATTTTAGGATTTACTAATCAAGGTATGATTGAGGGGATCTAAATCCTAATCACCCCTTAATGATGTGTGTTTATATGGATTAAGGGTTGGAAGATTTAACTAGGATCTTCTTGAAGTATGATTAGAGTTTATGCATGTTTATTATGGATTGATGCCATTTTTTACATTTAAATTAAACTTTGTGAAGATGAATGCTTATTCCTAAATTGTTAATATATGGTTGTAAATGAGGGGAAAAGGGGTGAAAATAAGGAAAGTGCTGTCCGCGACACTGGCACGGCCGTGTCATTTTTTAGCACGGCCATGATGACACTATGTTCTCATTCCTTAGCACTTGAACACTTAAAAGAAGAATTTAGGCGTTCTGTTACGGCCATGACCTTGTGGTTGCACGGACGTAACAGCCCAAATTGCTCATGCCTTAAAAAAAATTGAGAACGGGCAAAAAATGATCGTTTTGTTACATGCGTGCAAGTACGGATAGGGGCAATTCAGCTGTGCTGGCAAAATTGCCAACCCATGAATGCATATGACCTGGGCACGGCCATGACCATATGCTACCCTGAGAAAATGCCTAAGAGTTCGACTGTGCCGAACCATGGCACGTTTGTGCCTAGGAGTGGGCACGGCCGTGACCCTAAGTGGCACGGTCGTGACTAGTCCAGAACCTATGTATATGTTCGATTGTCTACACTTTGCATGATTTAAAGTATGTATGACCTTAAATAGGATTAAAACATTCAACATGTATTGAATGATTGTATGTATTGATGAAAGTAATTAAAAGATGAATTGATGAAGGTGTGCCTTTCCCTTGGGACCAACATGTACTGATTCTAAGACTCCACTGACGTGTGGAGGTAGACTTCACTGACGGATGAAAGAAGACCTCATCAACGGATGTGGAAAGACCTCACCTACGGGTGGGGGTTAAGACCTCACCTATGGATGAGGGATAAGACTTATGAGCCAACACTACTTCTGAATCAACAAGATAAGAAATTATCTAAATAAAGATGGAAGATGAAAAGATGAATGACTTGGGACATAAAGACAAAAATGATAAAGATGAAGTAAGCATAGATGTATGGCGAACGGGTTAACGACGCAAAATTTCTTTAAATTCCCAAAACTTTTAGGTTGGATTTTTGGGTCATTACAATTGGTATTAGAGCATGGTTAGGACCTAACTCTAAGTAATATAATGTTAAAAAGTCTAAGTCCATGTACAACCGTTATGAGGAGCCATTAAAGGATAAGAGTATGTAATGTTTAAGTTATGCCCATTCACAAAGTGATTCACCCTCAATTCTTCATATATAACATATATAACATAATTTAAACGTACTCTTATTTCTTATTTCTCCCATGTGATGGCTGCAACCTAGGAGGAGGAAGAAGGAAGAGAACGAGGAAGAAGAAGAGGGCAAAGAGGAAGAGAGAAGGACAAAGGGAAGAGGATTAACATTGAGGAAGAACAAGATCATAGGTATGTAAAAGGAATCAATCCCCTCTCACCCCTCTCAATGTTTGTATGTTTGGATTAAGAGAACCAAGGACACCCTAGTCCTTTGTAGAGATTGTGATTGAGGGTTATATCATGCACTAGATTTGAAAATTTTTTACCCTTTGGGATACTTTGTATTACATTTTTCCAAAGTTTTATTGAAAAATGTGTAAGACGCGAGCTCAATACGGGCTAGAGACTGTTAATACAAGCAATAGAGCAAAAAAATGACCTGAAGGGCGAAAATATGACATGGAGGGAAAAAATATGGCTAGGCCGTATTGTCTTTGCAGAAGGGCAAAAAGACTATCACGGTCATGATCAAAAGCGGCATGGTCATGACTCGGACATGCCAGTGGTGTGACACGATCGTGACCAACACTTGGAAGTATAACATGGCCTTTTCACAACACGGTTACGGGCGTGACCACTCTGTTATGGTCATGACCGATTGAATTGTTGAATATATGATATTTAAAATTTATTTTCAAAATTTATGCTATGGATTGATGCTTGATGAATGTGTATGACATCTGGATATACGTAATTAGCCATAATTAGACTAAAAATGAAGAATGATTGATATGAATGATTGATGTAATGCAAAGCATAATGCACTTAAAGTTGAAGAAGAATGTCTCATCAATGTTGAGAAGAAAGTCCTGCACCAATGTATGTAATTCAAGGGGACCTATGTTCTCAAAGTAAAGTCCTGCATTTGTGTATGTGCTTCTCAAAGGAACAAAGTCACTCATCAAAAAGTGTGTATTTCCTGGAATAAAGTCCCTCACTATTATGATGTGCATGTTCCAAGGATGTGGCTTATGATGATGTGATATGATTCTTTCAACTATGTTAAGCTCAAAGATGTTATAAGATAAAGTAAAAATGAAAGTGAAGATAAAGTATCTTATGACAAAGAAAGAATGTTAAGATGATGATGATGAAAAAGTAAAGATGGAAAGTAAAGTTCTATACTTATGTATGTACTTCAATGGGACCTAAGCCTGAGAAGTAAAATCTTGCATCTGTGTATGTACTTTCTAAGGAACAATGTCCCTCATCATAAAGAGTATGTATTCGTAAAGATGACTAGGAATAAAGTCTCTCACTGTATGGAATAAAAGTCAAGATGTTATTATGTGAATAAAGATGAAGGATGAAGATGACATATGAAAAATCACATAATAAAGAAAAAAAAAGAAGAATGAAAGAAGATCCAAAGAGTTATAAAGCAACCCTAAGGAGATGTAAGGTGTGAAAGAAGTTAAGAAGTAAGGATCAAGGAGTTATGAAGAAACTCTTAGGATGTGCATGATTATGAAAATAAAATAAAACTCTTAGGATGTATGATATGAACGCATATTTCTAATGTATCGTACATGCAGATAATGGACTTGAAGTTAAGCAGCTATGACAATGTGTATGTTTTATGAATATTATATGAAGAATGGATGTAAATGTTATGTAACATCATATAAGGATCATGATATAGTTCATGGAATGCATGTTTATATGTTATGTTATTATGATGATAAATGATGCATCGCATGTAGTATCATGTGATAGGATATCATGACATGCATGACCTTTACATATTTTGACTGGGAAACCCGACACTCTGGATCCGTGTAGGTGACCAAGATTAACTGATGGAATACAACACAAACTCATGATGAAGTGTTGCACATGCTTAGGTCTAATAAGTTCTAGTTGAACATTAATATTATGTACTGAAGTCTTTAAGTCATTTGAGGTCCCATGACTTATTAGTTGAAAAAGATTTTATATGGTTCAAATAAAGTTTTAATTATTATGACTTTCAGTAAAATATTAAAGTCTTTCGTTGTTAAAGGATGTATGGTGAACGGGCTAACGACGCGAAATTTCTTTAAATGCCCAAAACTTTTAGGGTGGATTTTTGGGTTGTTACAGTTGGTATCAAAGCATGGTTAGGACCTTAATCTGAATAATATAATTTTAAGAAGTCTAAGTCCATGTGCAATCGTCATGAGAAGTCATTAAAGTATAAGAGTATGTAATGTTTAAGTTATGTTATATATGTTTATAATTGACCAACTAATGGGTGGTTAATTATTGTTATGGTAAGGATGGAAGAAGAAGGCTCATCTAGAGGCCATATCTTAGGATTCTGGATGGAGCTGATTGAAAGCATGACCCGTATGGCTTGTGCTATGGAAAGAAATGTAAACTCGAACCACCATCATCGTCTGAGGTCATGGATTGAACGATTCCTGAAGTTACAGCCCCCAACTTTCAATGGGGATAGGGATCCAGACAAGGCTAAAGCTTGGCTTGATGTGATTATAGAAAAGTTCAGAGTCGTGGTGAAAAAGACACAGAGTCAGTCTAGCTACTCATCAACTAGTTGACCAAGCTCGTCACTGGTGGAAGTTAGTGACTATGACCCAATTTGAAGATGAAGATGAAATTAACTGAAGGGACTTCAAGAAGGCCTTTAGGAATCATTATCTCCCTCCTCATGTAAGGGGGAATAAACAAGCTGAATTCATGAACCTGCAACAAAGCTGTATGACAGTGGAAGAATACCTCAATAAGTTTTTAGAACTTGAGAGGTATAGTCCCCTAAAGGAGGATGAAGAATTGAGGGTGAATCACTTTGTGAATGGTCTGAATCGTCGCCTTAGGATGAACGCTAAGTGTGGGGATCCTTAAATCATGGCCAAGGCAATCTCCTTAGCATCCAAATTGGCCAGGGAGATTGACACTCAAAAGGAATATGAAAAAGACAAGAAGTCCAGGAAGGATCAAAGTAAAGAATCTAAGAAAGAGCAAAGGCATGAAAGAAGAAATGAGGACTCTAAACCTTATAAAAGAAATGGAGATGGACAAGGACATTCACCTTGCCCACACTGTCGTACGTTACACGCAGGAGAATGTCGTATGAAATCAGGAGCATGTCTCCAATGTGGTAACATTGGACACTACATTAGAGATTGTCTAGAGAGACATGATGATCTAAAGGACAAAGGCAAGTCTAAACAAAATGATGAATGACAAAGAGCTATAGGTAGAGTCCACGCCATGGAGGTTGATGAGACTCAGAACATGAATGAGGAAGATTATGGTAAATCTTTAGGTATTCATGATTATGTAAATGTTATACATGTCAATGTGATTTTGCATGCATTCATGTCTTAGACTATGAACTGATTAATGTAAAAGATACTGAAGAAAATGTATGCGTGAAGTAAGATTGAAATTCGAGGATGAATTTCTTTTAAGGGGGGAAGGATGTAACAACCCCAAATTTTGAATAGGGGTATTTAGGTAATTAGGAGGAAACCCTAAGAAATCATGGACTATACTCTATAAAAAAAACTCCAAACCCCCCTCTTCTCTCTTTTCTTATTTTTTTCACGAGATGCCTGAAACCTAGGAGGAGGAAGAAGAAGAGGACAAAGAGGAAGAGGACATGGACAAAGGGAAGGGGATTAACACTGAGAAAGAGCAAGATCATAGGTATGTAAAGGGGATCCAACTCCTCTCTCCCCTCTCAATGTTTGTATGTTTAGATTGAGAGATCGAAGGACACTCTAGTCCTTCATAGGGATTATGTTTGAGGGTTATATCATGCACTAGATCTAAAAAGTTTTCACATATGATTCATGCTTTGAATTTCTATGTTAGATATTTATGTTAGGGTTGCATGTTATAAGATCATTAGAATGAATCCTAGATTCGAAAGAAAGGATAATTTCATGTGCTTTTGATACCTATTGATATATAGATCAAACCTAGACCCTTTGGGATGTATTGTATTGCATTTTCTCAAAGTTTCATTGAAAAACGTGCAAGACGTGAGCTCAATATGGGCTGGAGACTGTTAATACGGGCAACAGGGCAAAAATACGGGCTGTCAATATTTTCTAGTGCGAGCTCAATACGATCTGGAGGGCAAAAATACGGCCAAACCGTATTGTCCTCACAGATGGGCAAAAAGACTATCACGGTCGTGATCAAAAG
Organism: Pontederia crassipes; assembly: GCA_030549335.1. Taxonomy (NCBI): domain Eukaryota; kingdom Viridiplantae; phylum Streptophyta; class Magnoliopsida; order Commelinales; family Pontederiaceae; genus Pontederia; species Pontederia crassipes. Next base: position 53,266,927 of record CM060188.1, read on the forward strand.
TGGTACAGTCGTGACTCAGACGTGCCAATGGTGTGGCACAGTTGTGATACTAATGGGCATGACCGTGACCAACACTTGGAAGCAAAACTGGACCGTTTCACAGCACGGTCATGGGCATAACCACTCTGTCACGTCCGTGACCGACTGAAATGTTGAATATATGATATTTCTAATTTATTTTCAAAGTATTTATGCTATGGATTGATGTTTGATGAATGTGTATGACACCTACATATACGTAATGCATGATCAACCATAATTAGGCTAAAATATGAAGAATGATTGATGTATTGCAAAATATAATGCGCCTAAAGTTGAAGAAGAATGTCTCACTTATCAATATTGAGAAGCAAAGTTCTGCACCTATGTATGTACTTCACGAGGACCTAAGCTCACGACGTAAAGTCCTGCATTTGTGTATGTGCTTTTCAAAAGAACAAATTCCCTCGTCAGAAAGTGTGTGTATTTCTTGAAATAAAGTCTCTCACTATTATAATGTGTGTATTCTTTGAAATGAAGTCCCTTAATATTATGATGTGCATGTTCCAAGGATGTGACTTATGATGATGTGATATGATTCTTTCAACTGTGTTAAGCTCAAAGATGTTATAAGATAAAGTAAGAATGAAAGTGAAGATAAAATATCTTATGACAAAGAAAGAATGTTAAGATGATGATGATAAAGTAAAGATGGAAAGTAAAGTCCTACACTTATGTATGTATTTCAATGGGACCTAAGCCTAAGAAGTAAAGTCCTACATTTGTGTATGTACTTTCCAGGAAATAATGTCCCTCATCATAAAATGTGTGTATTCCTGAATATGACTAGGAATAAAGTTAAACACTATTATGATGTGTGTTCCTAAGTATGACTTATGATATGAAATGAAAGTCAAGATGTTATTATGTGATAAAGATGAAGGATGCAGATGACATATGAAGGATCACATAATAAAAAAGAATGAAAGAAGATCCAAAGGGTTATAAAGCAACCCTTATAAGGTATGAAAGAATTTAAGAAGGATCAAGGAGTTATGGAGAAATTCCTAGGATGTGCATGATTATGAAAATAAAATGAAATGATATATTATGCTATGTATTTGATGAATGATATGAATGCATATTTCTAATGTATGGTATATGCAGATAATGGACATGAAGTTAAGTAGGTATAACAATGTGTATGTTTCATGAATATTATATGAAGAATGGATGTAAGTGTTATGTAAGGATCATGATATAGTTTATTGTATGCATGTCTATATGTTTTGTTATTATGATAATAAATGGTGCATCGCATGTAGTATCATGTGATAGGATATCATGGTATGCATGCATGATCTTTACATATTTTGACTGGAAAATCTTGTACTCTGGATCCGGACAGGTAATCAAGATTAATTAATGGAGGACAGCTCAAATTCATGACGAAGTGTTGCATATGCTTAGGTCTAATAAGTTATAGTTGAACATTGATGCTATGTACTAAAGTCGTTAGTCATTTGAGATCCCATGAGTTATTAGTTGAAAAAGATTTTATATGGTTGAAATAAAATTTTAATTATTATGACTTTCAATAAATATTAAAGTCTTCCACTGTTAAAGTATATATGTCGAACGGACTAACGGCGCGAAATTTCACTAAATGCCGAAAATTTTTAGGATAGATTTTCGGGTCGTTACATTTATGATATTAGATTTGATTATTATTATATTTTTCGCTGCAATATTTTATATAATTAGATTATGAAAGTAACGCCGTCTAAGATTCGACATTTATATTGAAGTCGGATTTTGAGGATGTTAGACCATCATATCCTGAGAGGAAAGATGTAAGGAAAGATTAGATCGAGGAGAGATATGACCAAATTGGAATCACTCAAAAGACGGAACGATCAATTTAACAGTATAGATATGATATCAGCGATCTAATTACCTGTTCCTGTGGCATTTGGCACGCTGATACGTTTGTTTTTGTATCTTCTCTTGATTTATTAATCTAAAACTGATATGTTCTAAATTAAGAGTCTTGAACGGGAACATAATTAAATTACCAGACCATATCAGAATACAACTATTGTGAATATTGATATCATTATGGATACTAATATATGTCTTATTTGGATATCGAAATATGTTGTAATCATACCGGAGTTTATTCTTTAATTATTTGGAGTTTGATTAAAATTATAGTTGAGATTCTTTCCTTTTTTATTTTGGAATTATAACCTTATTTAGTTTTCCTATTGATATTCAAAAAATTTATTTATTTTCTCTTTGTAGTGTAAAACTAAATTGTACTGATTAATTCCAATTTTTTTAGTCTTATTTCCTTTAGATCTTTGGTGTTCTATTTTGTGTCGGAGTCTTGACTTCAAGAATATAAATATAATATTGTAGTTTCATGTTGTTCTTATCCAATTAAATTCTGTGGATCACTGATCAAACTTTTTTGGCATCTTATTCTAAATTTTCATGACTATAATTATTGATTACTATATAAAAAAAGTTGATATGCTTTTTCGGTGATATATGTATTATCATGTGGGGTATGAGAAATGAAATCAAAGTTAATATCTCTTTTACCTTTGACATGTTTATCGGTCATTGCACAATATTTTTCTACCCAATTTGAATAATCGATCTCAATTAATTATTCGGTGTCCGATGGCGAATTTAAAAAACAAATTCGTAACTAATAATCCTCAACTTCAAGCCCTCAACTAACACTTAAATTCACTATGAAACATGACATATTGATAGCTTTTTTCAATTACAAAGGGACGTCGAAAAGCCCAACAGGAAAAAAAAATTAAGAATAAAGAAATACATAACTGTCACAAGGAACATTTTGAACTTGGAATCTTTTGGCATGTGAATAGGGTGTGCGTCACACTCCAGCTCTAGTATTACTAGGTCCGGATTCGAATTTTAAACTCATAATCATTATTAGGTTCTTTTTTTCGTCACGCTAATACCTAGAACTCTCGATAAAAAAAAAAAGATATTTAATTCTTATGCCACGATGGTGAATTTAAAAATTAAATTCATAATAAATTCTTGAATTCGGATACCAATCAACCTGGCACTTTGTTTGTTAAACAAATAATTGAAAAATGAAAGAATTGATAACTTTTACAAATTTTTTGAAATCTTTTATGGGTTATTTCATTATACCTCTCCTGAACTATCACGATTTTTCGCATCTAACTACAATATACGAACTCACTGTGGCGCCCCATAGATTATTTCGCTATTTTCACTTTAGTCTATCGTGTAATTCTATTAACTTTCCAATCAATTTTGATTTTTTTTATTTAGTAAATGAATAAACTACTCTTCTCTCATCTCTTCTAATATTTAAAAGTTTAAAATAATATCGATACGAAAATTTATATAGCCCAAATACTAACAAGAGCACTAGGTCGAATTAAATAATAAAGAGTAAGAAGGGTGTCGAACCCATGAAAACTAGTATATTTTTATCTTTTTCGTAATTTAATTAGATGAGAAAAATAAATAATATTTGTTTCAAATAAAACAAAGAAAATTAAAATTGATCCAGACTAAAATCCCAAAATTTTTGGGATTTATACCTTAGTGATGTTCAAATAAGATGAGAGTATAATTTCCTTGAATGTAAAATCTAAAACAAATCTGAATAATTTGGAGGAAAGGATGCAAAAAAAATAAAGGACTCAAACCGGATGTCTTAACTATCTTATCTCAATGTTAGAGAGAGAAAGTTCAACCGAATCAATTTCTAACTAAATTTTAATAAGATGCTTTAGCGATGCAATTCTATTTCAAAAACACCTCAATCGTGTGAGTTAATGATTAACAAACTTCTAAATCTCAACCGAGTAAATAGAGATGAGATATGAAATACTTATCGAAAGATCAATCAACTAAGAGAGATCAAAAGAACAAATCTCGATAATACCAATCGGTTAAAATCGAGTACTCAAAAGATAGCATTAAAATCAATACACATATTCAAAAAATTCAAAAAGTAAATCTTATTCAATGATAAAAAACAGTCCAACATAAATGAATCCTAATTAGAACATGATTACATAGATAGAGAAATTATCATGATTGCAGTAGAGAGATAAACAATAGACAAAAAGATAAAAAAAAAGCGAGAAATAATCTCTTGGAAAAATATTTAAACTCCTTTGGTAGAATCTCCACCGAGTAGACGACTAGAAACTCTCTTTTTTTGCCTTTGCAATGGATTTTGAATTCTAGACTTGGATGATCAATTGAGGTGATATTGACTCCTTTTTATAGTTGAAAATGCCGCATTAATCAAAGTATAATTATTTGACTGAGAAAATCTGGTGAAATTAATAACATGGATCGAGTTATATATTGTTAGAGTGATTTCTGCCCAATTTATCAAATTTTGAAGATATGGTGATTGCTGGCTAACATGGACCATGTTGCAAGGAACGTGGGCTATGTTGTTGAAAAACTCGGATCGTGTTCAATCAACGCGGGCCATGTTAGATGGATAACGCAGACTGTGTTGGAACGACGTGGGCCATGTTAGATGGACAACGCGGATTATGTTGGAATGATGAGGGTCGTGTTGGGGTAACGCAGGTTGTGTTGGAATGACACGGGTTGTGTTGGAATAATGCGGACTATGTTGGAATAACGCGAGTCGTGTTGGCTGCTGCAGAAATAAAAAAAATAAGAAATTAGGTACCAACTGATTCTTTGAAAGATTTAATTAGAAATGAGGAAAAGTTTATATATGTTAGAATAAAATTATGAAAAATAGACTGAATGATATGAAATAAATATGTATAAAATGTCATGCATCAAATACATAATAATAAATATAAAAAATGAGAAAAAAATGAGTGTTCGTCATCGACGTGCATGAAGGGGACGTCGCCCCCATGCGATATCATTGATAGCAATTGCAGGGGGCAACCCCTCCCACTCTTTCGCTTCGTGTCGCTGGTGACACAAAGCAAAAAAAGCCTCCCCATCTCGTCGGTGACACGATCGCAGGGAGGCGGGCCTATGGCGATCATGTTGGCGAAGAAGAACGAATCCCTAGGCAGGCATGGTGGATTGTTCGGGCTAAGGTGGTAAGTGCAGTTGAAATGATTTAGATAATTTTCTGACTAGTCAAACTTCTTTTTCGTTACCACGAAAGCAGATGAGTGGGAATAAGCATCAGCCTCCAAAGCATCTGCCGCTTCTGTGAACTAGGATGACATTGAGATGGAGGTAGCCGAAGTCTTATTTGGGCTGACCAGGCAACTGTATTGTCCATTGACGCAGGGGTACATTATACAAAATCGTCTCCCCCCCTCCCCCATGACCTCTGGTGAGTTTGCACAAAGGGGGACCGACAACCCCATTCTCTCCCTCGAGACCGGTGAGGGGGGAGAGGGGGGCGCAACCCCCTTTTCTACTTCGCCGGCCGTGCCCTTCTCTCCCCCATCGCCAGCCGCAAGGGAGGAAATGGGGGTGCCAACCCCTCCTCCCCCGCGAGCTCAATGACTCCCCCGTTCCTCTCTCTGTACGTGCTCGTTGGCACGCGAGAGAGAAACAGGGGCATCGGACCCCCTCTGCGATGAGTTGCAGAGGGGGGGGGGGGTCGAAGCCCCCTCTTTCTCGCGCACCCCAGCGCCGGTAAGTGCACGCGAGAGGATCTCCATATGCATGAACGATATTCTTTTTATTTATTTCATATTATTTTATTATATACTTATATTATTTTATTATTTTAAATGATATGGATGAAAGAGAAATGATCTTCATAGCGGTCACGTAAGTGAGGAAATTGGAAAATCCACTATCACCGGTCAAGTGGATGAAGCGCACAAGAAAATCAAAGTTGGAGGACATTCCAGTTACAAATTGAAGGGACCATGGAGATATTGAGTCAAAGTTGAAGGACGATCTGTGTAATTTACCCTCGAAGTAGGAGACCAACAAGGTGGATATGAAGGAGCTCAATAGTACTTCCGGCAATGAAACCAAATCCAAAGTATCTTCGCCGAGTTCTATTTCACCATCTCTAGCATCTCTAGCATCACCATCTCTAGCTTCTGTCGGCGACGAGAGCAAAAGGGGGACGTCGCTCTCCTGTGCCGACGAGATCGCGGGGGGTAACGAGATCGCAGGGGGTGACCCCTCTCTCCCGTGCACGCCAGCGATGAACACTCATTTTTTCTTTTTTTTCTTGTTATTATATTTATTATTATGTATTATTTTAATTTTTTAGTATTAGAAAATATTAGAGAAATGTAGTTTAGTCATTTAATAAATCGAAATTGATAGGAAAGTTTATAGAACTAAATGGATGGACTAAAGTTGAAATCGCAAAATAATTTAAGGTGACACTACATGAGTTTGTATATTAAGATTAGATACGAAAAATCGTAATAATTTATGAGAGGTATAAGAAAATAACCCATCTTTTATTACAAGAATAGGGCTATATGTTGCTACTCTTCAGTTGTCATGTTTACAACTTAATATAGGAATGACAAAAAAATCCTCATAAAATCCTCAAAAGTTGGACATGTCAGGAGAAAATCCTTGTCGGGCCCACGTCGCGGGGCTCGTTATCCGAAACTAATATCAAATTATTTTATCCACACTAAAGAAAAAAATCCATATCAATGCCAAAATTAAACATAGTTGATTTATCCAAATAAAAATATCGTAATTTAGGTGTTCCTAATTCATTTTAAAATTGATCCAAACATCTTTAACTTGCAACATTTTTATCTCTAGTTTTTAAAAATAGTTAAGTAAGTTAATTTCTCGTAAAATCGACAATTTTTATTTCTTATCATTTATCACTTAAGTGATTAGTGCACTTTACAAGTCAATTCTCATATTAGTAGCCTCATTACAAAATAAAATGAAGAAATAGAGAAAGAAAAGCGAATAAAGTTGAAATACATTTAACGAAATTTATCTAGATTTCGACGACAAAAATACAATAGTTCAAAATTAAGTTTTAAATCCCACTTTGACAATTGTCTGTCTAAACTAAAGTTGGCTATTGACGCGAGGAAGTTTGCACTCATCAGCCTGCAATTATTAACAAAAATTCAGAAATACAAAAAATGAAATACATTTTAAACAAGAATTTAAAATATCTAGAAAAACAAAAAAATAGAAAACGCTTTTAAACAATAATTTAACTAGAAATAAGTGTTAACTAGTTGCAACTATTGTGTTCTTAATTGAATTTGAGTTTTTATTTAATAAAAAAATAAACTGCTTATGACTTTAAAGTTGACCCATGGCGACATGTCTACGTTTTTAAATTTGAGTAGTTAAGAAAAAAAACATAAAAGTTAAATGATTGTACTAAAACGTACACCTCCTAAATTATGTACTATACTATTTGGATTTAATTATATATTTTGTTATATTTTAAATGTGAGTTGTGTTGATAGTTACATATAGTTTCAGTTTTCTTATTGTTAAAATGGATAACATTGAGTTAATTATAATTAATATTTGATGCTAATGTATAATAAATTAATAATACTTATTCTATTGATTTTAATTGATATGTATTATATTAAATTAAATAACTTATTATTATTTAATCTAATTACCCTATTGATCAAGGTCTACATTGCCACTATCTGATTTTTTTTTAAACAAAATACCCATGTTTGGTAAATAAGTAAGGGGTGAATAAATCGGGTACAATTAAACATAAAAACTTTTTTCCAAAATTAAGAATAGTTAAATTCTTGTTTCCTCTCCTAAACACTAATCATTCAATTTTCATCCAAATATAATTATTGTTTTATTCTTAAAACATCAAGGAATAAATATAAACCAGATGAATTATTATTCATATAATTTGAATAGTTAATCTGAAACTAAACATAACCTGAATATTTTAATTACATTCTCATAACATATTGTTCTGAAACTAAATCCAAACAAATTCTTATTATGAGGGGAAAAAATAAATAGAAGTGGACCATCTTTTTCATAAAATAAAACTCATGGAGCTACGAGGGTGTTACTGAACGCACATAAGACATTGATGTCTACGCCATTGTTGGACATCAATACCTTACTGAATTGCCCTCTCAGGTGGTACTCCAGCGCCTCATCATTATTGCTCACGATCAACGTGTCAGACTCCTCGTCGTCACCATCGACCAACAAAGTTTGCATATCTATCGTCTGAAGCACTGAGTTCAACTTTTCCGGCGGTGCATTTGGGTGCTCATTAATCTCCAAGGGCTTGAAGTCCATATCAACCTTGTGCGACAAGATCCATCTCGGGCCGCGTTCGTCCGCCGTCGCCATATCCAAGACTTCCAGTGCTCCCATCATTGCCGACAAGTCGACTTTGTAGCGGAGCAAGCGAAGACGTCCTCTTGATTCATTGAGCATGATGGTCTTGTAATTCTTGTGCTCGGGCGCGCGAGGGAGCGCGGCGTTGAGTCGTCGTCGTTCGATGTCAAACGAGTAGAGAGACCCGTCGAAATCGTTCATCCAGTACACGTCCCCGTTGCCGGAGCAACAGCGCCACGGCGCGGAAGAGTTGACCCATGGGGCTGAAGAACCGACAGGAAACGGTCTCCCAAGAGCGGTTCTCGCTGCGGTACACTTTGATCTCGCCGTAGTCCTCAGGTGCAAAGATAACTCTGTATTCGGCAGCCTTGGAGGGGTCGAATGCCAGAACAAAATTACCACGGACGACGTTCTCGATGCTCGGTAGAGTCCTGTGTTGCCTGGTCGTCGGGTTGTGCACCCGAAGTTGTGAAAAATGATCGGACGAGTCGACTTCCCCGGTGAGGACGAGACCTTTGCAGGAATCGAGTATCGAGCCAGATCCATAATCATCAACGACGGGGGGTTCAGAGGCATTGTCGTCAGATGGAGAAGATTCCCCACATCTTGTGGGGAGACAAGTGGTTGCGCCAGGCGAAGATCTCCTCGAGGAGGTCGGGGCATGCGGCCACTTTGGAGGCGGACGATGCCATTAATGGATGTATACATTAAGTGGACTTCGTGCTGCAGTTTGATAAGACCATCAGTAATTCCAACAAGATGTAACGTCCGAAATATGCGGGGAGAGAAGAAAAGATTAAGATAAAATGAGATATAAACTAATGAATAAGAATTAAAACTTGTTTAACAACTCTCATCTTATCACGTCATATATATAAATCTAATATATATAATAGTTATGATTTTATACTTTTCCTTGTCAATATGCCTAGTCATAAGTTTCTTTTTTGGATTTAATGAATATACTTGTAACGCTCCCGAATCGACCCCCGCCACATGGCGAAGACCAACCTGAAGGCGTTACGGCATGTTATGACTTTGACCATAATATTGATCATATCTCAGTAAAAAACCGAGACACATCAGCGAAAGAATAATAAAAGAGGAAATAAAGAAAAGAATAACTTAAATTTGCGGAAGTCTAAAAAGTAGCTATATCATTTCTAAGGACTATAATAATGTTCTACATCATGAATCTATAAATGCGGAAGGAAAAGAAAACTAATAAGTCCTGTGGTTCATGTGTTTTCTTGCTGTCAGAGCTTCGTGATCACACACCTACTCCATCTCGTCACTGACTTGGTCCTGTGAAAATCAGACACAGGGGAGGAAATCCTCCCGTAAGCTTTACAGCCTAGTGAGGAACCACATGATATACAATGCATAACATGAATAGAATAATCAGAGATAAATAATAATTCTTAACTTGAACTTGAAAGGATAACATGGTAGCATCATAGATCATAATGAGAATCAGAGGATATCATAAATCATGAGAATTAAATGATGCTTAGTAAACTTGAAATTATGCATACTTGGAAATCATAACGATAACTTGGCTTGACTTGAACATGCTTCTTGATCTTGGTTATTAATTAGCAATCAGGATGACTTTAGGTGTATTTAATCCTTGGGGTATGCGGAGCAAACGATACGGCCTCGTGCGGGTCAATGAATGATCAAACCATGACCAAGGGAGCGACCCTTATCTTGATGCACTTGGCTTGGACTGGCAACCCATTGTTAATCTTTCATCTGATCTTATTAATCACTTTGAATAACTTGTAACTCTTTCTTCTTTGTTCAATGAATACAATGAGATCAATAAGAAAAATAAATCAATGAGAGAAAGGGATCTCTGTAGGGTCAGGAAAATATGATCAATTGTACATAGACAATATTCAAATTTAAAAAGATAATTAATTAATAAATCTAATAAAAAGGTTCTTGAAAATCGATATGATGTAAATCAGGAAAAATAATTCATGTTGGAATCATAAGGCAATCAATAATGTTCATATCAAAATAAGAGAAGACTGATGGGTGGAAAATCAAGGGCTGATGTGCGGCCTGGCACGGTCGTAACAACCTTGTGGCACGGTCGTGTCGATCTGAATGGCACGATCGGGTACATAGGTGGTGACACGGACGTGCCATAAGAGGGCACGGCTGTGACAGAGGGTGAGGGTGGTCGACCGATTCAAAGTAGTCGGTCGACCGATTTTATCCTGATGCGGCTGGGTACTTGGTCATGGCACGGATGTGCCGGAAGGATGGCATGGCTGTGCCGGAAGGATGACATGGTCATGACCGGTCGGGCGTTCGATCGACCGACCTCGACCGACTTTTTACTTCGTTTCATCAGGTCATAGTACGGGTATGCACATGACGTGGAACGGCCGTAACAATAATGGCACGGGCGTGCCAGAGGATGGCACGGCCATGACGACGACGGATTCCAGCCGGTTTCAATCCGAAAATCACATGGATCCTTAACATACTTTCGTTTTACTTTAAATCCTACATCCTAGCAATCAATAGGACATAAATAGAACAAACAGAATTAATTCAAACAATAAGCAAATCAGGAATCAAACAATTCAAACAAGAATTCAATAATCAAACAAGAACCCTAGGAAAACTTCTTGATCCTTTTCGTTTCGTAATCAATTAGGGCATGGATTAGGACAATTCAGAGGTCATGCAAGGTGATTTTGATTCACCCATCTATTAAGCGCGATTGATTTATTTTCCCATTGATTTGTTACTGTTCCATGGCATCTGTGCTTCGGTGTGCTCCTTCCTTATGGTACCCCCTGGCTGCCACAAATCAGCCATAAGGAGAGAGATATGAGGGAAGTAGGTAGTACATGGGTAAGAGAGAAAGAAATATCACCTTGGTTGCTACTTGAGGAGGTGCATGCATGGAGCAGTGGACATGGAGGGATGCACATGGTCCCTGTACGTGAGGAGAGATAAGGATGAAGAGAGAGGATGAGGTGTTTTTTTTGTGTGGGGGAAAAGAAGATGTGCGGCTGATGAGAAAAAAAGGGTTTTAGGGTAGGTTAATTTAAGTTATGATTAATGGGCTATTAATCAAGCCCATTAGTTTATGTATTTCTCCTCTTTTTTTTTTTGTTGTTACATTATAACCTTCTTAGAAGAAAATTCGTCCTCGAATTTTGCACTAAGTAGAGGGATTATCGAAAAGATGAGAGAATTCTTGACGCATTTTCGATCGAGTTCCCATGTTGCATCATCACCGTTATGGTAACGCCAAGCTACTCTGACCATGGGTACATCCTTGTTCTTCTGACATTGCACCTTGCACTCTACTATATGCGTTGGATACTCAGCGAAGGTCAGGTCTGCAGCTAGATCAGGCTATTCAATCCTTAGAACATTTGCATCGTCGTGCTTGTACTTCTTGAGCACGGATACGTGAAACACGTTATGCACTCTCCCTTAAGATGGGGGTAGGGCCAGTCTGCATGCTGCCTCGCCTACCAGCTCGAGTATCTCGAAAAGGCATACATAACGAGGACTGAGCTTTTCTCGCTTGCTGAATCTCATGACTCCCTTCATAGGAGATACCTTCAGAAGAATTTAGTCACTAGCTTGGAAGATCTGCTCTCGTCTGCCTTTATCAGCATAACTCTTTTGTCTTCCTTGAGTAGTCTTCATTTTCTACTTGATCAGTTCAATTTTTTCAGCATACTCTACTACTTCCTTAACTTCTTCCTTAGTCATAATTTTCTTCTCACCTACTTCACCCCAGTGGGCAGGTGGTGACAATTTCACCCGTACAAAGTTCTAATTGGTGTCTTGCCGATGGTCGAATGATAATGATCATTACAAAAATTTGATCCAATATAACGGATCATCACTATTAATATGTATTTCTTGTTTTACTATTCCTCAAGCGTATAACATTATAATTACCAGACCAATAACCTCGTTAAAAGGAGTGTTCGTGGACACTCTTAAGCAAGCACTATATTAATTCTTCGAAATTCACATTTAGTATAATTTCTCAACATCACATGCACTTACTATCTTTTCTTTTATTTATTTATATTTATATTATTATTAATATTAATATTATTATTTTCACTTTAACCCTAGCCTACGATAATTATACTATAGATTAAAATAATTAGTTGCTCTTTGTTGTCATATTGGGCCCTTATACTTACCATTAATTTAACTTTTTAATATTTCATTTCTTCTTATGGAATCTTTATAAAGTTTATCACTATTTCATAACTTCGTAAGCTCTTAAGATTCTTGTACATGTGAGTTAAATTACAAGATAGCTATTGATTCGATATACAATTGACATCCATAGCTAATGATCTGACCTATATCTAACATCCTCTAAGGATTCAGGATTCGTAATTTATTTTGATTCAACTAAAATCAATGATTAACATAATCTAATGTCGATATCTTCATGGTATCATACGATGATCATCGTGTGGGGGCATGATCACTTGACCTTCATCTTAGATTAGATATCTAGAGGAATTGAGCAAAATACAAACTATAAGTAATTGTCAAGTGAGACAATTATATTTGGAATCAATTAGAGGTCTGATAAATCTTTTGAAGATGGATCGTTCTTGGCATTCTATGTCATTGGAACAGGTTAGTTCTTAATCAATGTTATTCGTTATTCTTTCTATGTCTCGACACATTGTGCCAATACTTTATTTGATATGCTGATCATGGGAGTTGCCCTCAATCTTAACTTCTTGACTTACATTGATTTGTTTCTTGCAAGGTCAGGTCATATAACTTCATGGGAGGCCAGTGGTTATATATAACCACAACAAGTTCTTTTCTTGAGTATCTTGTAGCACTTTGAATTAATGTTAAGGTCGAGTGATATCTACGTTGAGGGGTCGCTATATAGTATGATCTAATCCATCATGAACAAAACAATTTATACACACTATATAACATAAGTCCTTAGTCAAATATCATGAATGCAGGTGAACACATGAAATGAATTCAAACAGTAAGATAGGAAAACAACACAATCAACAAAACAGAAGACCAGCAATCATTCTTCTTCTTTGCATATCGTTTCATTGTCCTTTGCATTAACAATATCTTGTAGCACATGGGAGAGGGTCGGGATAACTTTAAGGTCTAAAAGGGAAAATCAATCCATATATAAAACCTATGGTCAAATCATGAGTGGTCCCTTTGATCAAGATAAAATATTGAATATATTTTTTTCATCATATTGACATAAAGGCATCTTAGAGAACGTTCTACATCTTATATCTTTGGCTTGCTTAACCCATTATCTAAACATATATAAGTTTTTATTTCCCCTCTTGAACTATCAATCATGATTATATGATTAATTACCCTATATGATTTGAACATTACTATGAAAACTAATAAATATACCCATAGTCAAGATAATTCAATTAAAATTTATATTTTACTTCATAATCATCCTTCTCAGGTGCATAACTTGCTTCTCTAATAACTTTGTAGGGGACTTATAAAATTCCTCATGCATTACCTTAGCCCCCCATACTTTCTTAAATTTGCTCACTTGATTTTTTTTTATATCTTTTAATACTTAATGGTTGGGGCTCCTATCTTCCTTAAACATATCTCCGTCAAGAGACTTTAAATCTTTTCGAAATTTCCCCCATTCATTTAATCCTTTCATGCATTGCTTGTTCTTATATAATTCTTTTATTTCTTTTTACTTGTATCAGCCATATTAGTATATCTTGGAAATATATTTACACTACAATGATAGGTAACTCATTTTATTAATAATATATCTTCATATTATGGTCATTTCAATTCTACTATATACTAAACTAACTTAATTAAATTAAATCTATTTACATATATATATATATTTAAGGATACTATGTTATATGTGCATATGCGTATGAGTATGCTATATCTAAATGTTTGATTAAGTCAGAAGTCACTCACTTACTGAAAATTTATTCTAATATTTATTCAAATCAATGTGACCTCTGAACCTTTTAAATTTCTATATTTGCCCATCCCTACATGATTCTTGGACAGCTCATTAATACTTAGATTCTTGTCAAACCAATATTACATAATTTGAAAATGATTAATAATTCTAATTCCTATTTCCAATATAAGAAAATCTAACTAGAAATTTGTATAACTAATTTGGATTTGCTTAGGACCTTTATCAACGTAATATAGGGGTCATACAAAGTCTAAGACGCAAAAAGCGTTATGGGTCCCTACTTATCAATATAAAAATATATCAGATAAATTATTAAACCCCTATATTGGTAGACCCATGGAACCACATAAGTCATAACGATAAATCATAACTTAGACATGCTTGATTTCACTTCTATTATTTGAAATCATCTCACACCTACATGTTGTGTGAGTCAATTCCTTTAATTATTCTTATAATTCCTTCGTTTCTTTCTTAAATCTACATCTCTTTGCAACTGATATACCTATTCATTTTCCTCTTCGTACTGCTGCAGTCAGTAGAAGAAGTCCATGAATAGAGCGATCATGAGAGAGATGGAAAACATGAATTATAAGAAACATGTTTTACCCTTTAAATATATGTAAGACTCATTCTTCACGTGAGTATATTTATCCACATGCTTATTACATATTCTATTCCAATTTATTCGTAACCTTTATGACCATTTTTGTCTAATCACTAATAACATTTAAGTTGATTCCTACCATACTGAATAACCTCCTTAGGAATCAACCACTCATGTGAAATACATATCAATACATCAATAAAGAATAACTCAAAGTAAGAAAGACCTTACTTGTACTTTACGGTGGAGGGTGTGACGACTGCTCGACGATAGCACATGAACTAATACCATACGATTCTATACACTAGGACGTCAAGAGAGTCCTGACTTTAGGCTCTAATACCATAAATGTAACGCCCCCAAATCGACCCCCGCCACATGGCGAAGACCAACCTGAAGGCGCTACGGCATGCTATGACTTTGGCCATAATATTGACCATATCTCAGTTAAGAACCGTGACACGTCAACGAAAGAATAATAAAAGAGGAAATAAAGAAAAGAATAACTTAAATTCGTGGAAGTCTAAAAAGTAGCTATATCATTTCTAAGGACTATAATAATGTTCTACATCATGAATCTATAAATGCGGAAGGAAAAGAAAACTAATAAAGAAAACTAATAAGCCCCGTGGTTCATGTGCTTTCTTGCTACCAGAGCTTCGTGACCACACACCTACTCCACCTCGTCACTGACTTGGTCCTGTGGAAATCAGACACAGGGGAGGAGATCCTCCCGTAAGCTTTACAGCCTAGTGAGGAACCACATGATATACAATGCATAACATGAATAGAATAATCAGAGATAAATAATAATTCGTAACTTGAACTTGAAAGAATAACATAGCAGCATCATAAATCATAGTGAGAATCAGAGGATGTCATAAATCATGGGAATCAAATGATGCTTAGTAAACTTGAAATCATGCATACTTGGAAATCATAACGATAACTTGGCTTGACTTGAACATGCTTCTTGATCTTGGTTATTAATTAGCAATCAGGGTGACCTTAGGTGCCTTTAATCCTTGGGGTATGTGGAGCAAATGATACGGCCTTGTGCGGGTCAATGGGTGATCAAATCATGACTAAGGGAGCGACCCTTATCTTGATGCACTTGGCTTGGACTGGCAACCCATTGTTAATCTTTCATCTGATCTTATTAATCACTTTGAATAACTTGTAACTCTTTCTTCTTTGTTCAATGAATACATTGAGATCAATAAGAAAAATAAATCAATGAGAGAATAGATCTTGGAAACCAGTGAGGGATCTCTATAGGGTCAAGAAAATAGGATCAATTGTACATAGACAATATTCAGATTTAAAAAGATAATTAATTAATAAATCTAATAAAAAGGTTCTTGGAAATCAGTATGAGGTAAATCAGGAAAAATAGTTCATGTTAGAATCATAAGGCAATCAATAATGTTCATATCAAAATAAGGGAAGACTGATGGGTGAAAAATCAAGGGCTGATGTGTGACCTGGCACGGCCGATCTGAATGGCATGATCGGGTACATAGGTGGTGACATGGACGTGCCATAAGAGGCCACGGCTGTGACAGAGGGTGAGGGTGGTCGACCGATTCAAAGTAGTCGATCGACCAATTTTATCCTGATGCGGCTGGGTACTTGGTCATGGCACGGCTGTGCCGGAAGGATGGCACGGCCATGACCGGTCGGGCGCTCGGTCGACCGACCTCGACCGGCTTTTTACTTCATTTCATCAGGTCATAGTACGGGTGTGCACATGACATGGAACGACCGTAATAATAATGGCACGGGCATGCCAGAAGATGGCACGGCCGTGACGGTAACGAATTCCAACCGATTTTAATCCGAAAATCACATGGATCCTTAACATACTTTCGTTTTACTTTAAATCCTACATCCTAGCAATCAATAGGACATAAATAGAACAAACATAATTAATTCAAACAATAAGCAAATCAGGAATCAAACAATTCAAACAAGAATTCAATAATCAAACAAGAACCCTAGGAAAACTTCTTGATCCTTTTCGTTTCGTAAACAATTAGGGCATGGATTAGGACAATTCAGAAGTCATGCAAGGTGATTTCGATTCACCCACCTATTAAGCGTGATTGATTTATTTTCCCATCGATTTGTTACTGTTCCACGGCATCTGTGCTTCGGTGTGCTCCTTCCTTATGGTACCCCCTGGCTGCCACAAATCAGCCATAAGGAGAGAGATCTGAGGGAAGTAGGTAGTACATGGGTAAGAGAGAAAGAAACATCACCTTGGTTGCTACTTGAGGAGGTGCATGCATGGAGCAGTGGACATGCAGGGATGCACATGGTCCCTGTACGTGAGGAGAGATAAGGCGGAAGAGAGAGGATGAGGTGTTTTTTTGTGTGGGGGAAAAGAAGATGTGTGGCTGATGAGAAAAAAAGGATTTTAGGGTAGGTTAATTTAAGTTATGATTAATGGGCTATTAATCAAGCCCATTAGTTTATGTATTTCTCCTCTTTTTTTTTTGTTGTTACATTATAACCTTCTTAGAAGAAAATTCGTCATCGAATTTTGCACTAAGTAGAGGGATTATCGAAAAGATGAGAGAATTCTTGGCGCATTTTCGACTCGAATTCCCATGTTGCATCATCACCGTTATGGTAAAGCCAAGCTACTCTGACCATGGGTACATCTTTGTTCTTCTGACATTGCACCTTGCACTCTACTATATGCGTTGGATGGCACGGCTGTGCCGGAAGGATGGCACGGCTGTGCCGGAAGGATGGCACGGCTGTGCCGGAAGGATGACACGGCCATGATCGGTCGGACGTTCGATCGACCGACCTCGACCGACTTTTTACTTCGTTTCATCAGGTCATAGTACGGGTGTGCACATGACGTGGAATGGCCGTAACAATAATGGCACGGACGTACCAGAGGATGGCACGGCCGTGACGACGATAGATTCCAGCCGGTTTCAATCCGAAAATCACATGGATCCTTAACATACTTTCGTTTTACTTTAAATCCTACATCCTAGCAATCAATAGGACAGAAATAGAACAAACATAATTAATTCAAACAATAAGCAAATCAGGAATCAAACAATTCAAACAAGAATTCAATAATCAAACAAGAACCCTAGGAAAACTTCTTGATCCTTTTCGTTTCGTAAACAATTAGGGCATGGATTAGGACAATTCAGAGGTCATGCAAGGTGATTTCGATTCACCCACCTATTAAGCGCAATTGATTTATTTTCCCATTGATTTGTTACTGTTCCATGGCATCTGTGCTTCGGTGTGCTCCTTCCTTATGGTACCTCACTGGCTGCCACAAATCAGCCATAAGGAGAGAGATCTGAGGGAAGTAGGTAGTACATGGGTAAGAGAGAAAGAAATATCACCTTGGTTGCTACTTGAGGAGAGATAAGGAGGAAGAGAGAGGATGAGGTGTTTTTTTGTGTGGGGGAAAAGAAGATGTGTGGCTGATGAGAAAAAAAGTTTTTAGGATAGGTTAATTTAAGTTATGATTAATGGACTGTTAATCAAGCCCATTAGTTTATGTATTTCTCTTCTTCTTTTTTTTTGTTTGTTACAATACTACCTAATTATCAATGGCGGATATGGAAAAAAGAGTAAATCATAATCTTAAATAAATAAAAAATTATGATCCGTTAATACCAAATCAGATTGTGCTTATTACCTAGCATCATCCAATCAACCATGTCCACAAAGAGGAAAGGGACTAGTCAGGAGACTTTTCATCAACTTTTTAACAGAATAAATATTAAATTTAAATTTTCTCTAAGGTGGCATGAGATTTTATTATTTTTATAAGAAAATTGAATAACATTTTATCATCAAAAAATTATGAAAAAATTATATTTTTTTTTAAAAATTAATCATCTCAATCAAAGATATAAATTAAGAAAGTTATTGATGAAATATTGACATGTTGTCTACTACAATGAGATGAATTTTTAAAATTAAGATATTAGAACTTGATCATAAGCTTGCTAGCTTTCTAGATAAATTGAAATTTTTGAAAATGATCTTTGTAGTTCAAATTATAATTATAACAATTCTCGTCTTTGAGATATCGAAGTGTAATAAGATTAAGGTTATTATAAAATTTTCTGAGGACAATTAATAAGGGATTAAGATACGAGAATTTTATGCGCAAGACCTTTGAACGTCTACTTTCAAGAGAAACTACAAGCAATAAATTATGATATCATAAAAGAAAACAATATGTCATTGATTTTATAATTGTCAAATTTATTCAGTACATGATATGTTAAATTCATTTTTTTAATACGTATTTCGTTGTGGATTAACTCATGAAACCAAGGTTCATTATAGAGGGCAAAAATAACAATAATAAATTTATAAAATTAATTTTAATATTTAAAGTTATGGTAAAATTATATTTATAATTAATTAGTAATGTACATATATTAACTTCAAAACTATCACAATCAAAATTATACATATTAAATAACTTAATCATATTATAATTTACTTTTATGTCATATCTTTAATTTCTTGATTTATCCAATAAATTTCATGTTGAAAATAACAAATAAATAAATTTTCACATGTTAGAATATTATGACAATACTATATGTATAACATAATTAGTAATTTAACAGTATAATTTGAATTTATTATGTATTAAGTTAAAGGAAACTAAAATCTTCTATATATATATATATATATATATACTAGTGTGGAGCCCGCACGATGTGCGAGTGGTGTAAAAAATATGTCTCATTTTTTATTATTATTTTACTTTAGTTTAATTAAATAATAATATTTATAAGTATAAAAAATAATTAAACATTTCTTATATGTATCGTGATTTCAATTTGAATTATCTCCCTTTATAATCATTTGTGATTATTTCATTCAAGAGTTGCAGGTAGAATAAAACTATTAATGTACATGAGGAGAAGAAGTAATGAAGTGTATTATAAAGTGATAATCGGTATCCTGTCATATAACTTTTTTGGTAAAGCTCCTTCTTAAAATATTTGTCTTCTTTAAAGGTCCATTATTACTAAGCTTATTCAAATAGCTCGGTGACATAAACAGTTTTAACACAAAGATATAAACAAATGCATATTCTTAATTTTTAAAATAGAGATAAAATATGATTAATGTTATTAACTTAATTTTAACATGCACATTTAATAGTTTAAGAAAATAAATAGTAACAATGACATATTCGAATTTGGAACAAATAAATCTATAAAATCTTAATGATAAAGCAGTAGATTAAAATTAAATTTCAAACATATCCCAGTTACCTGATAAAAATAATTTTTTATTTTGTTACAAAAAATATAGACTATGTTTCAATATTTCAAGAAACTAAAATAATAATATATGTAAAATAAAAGTATAATGCATATTTATTTTGTGAGAATATAAATAATTTATACTTTCAAACTTATACATAATACAAATAATTTTGTATCATTTTGGCATTAATATATTAACATTCTCCTATTCTTCTAAAAATTATTTTTATTTTATTATACCCGACTTGTTCTTATATTCGTAAAACAAAAAATTAAAATAAAATAAAATTTAAAAATGATGCATAATATTGTTATTCTTTGGATAATTTATCTAATTTTTTTTATGTCCCACTATCTTGGTATTTATTTACTTCATGACATATATTTTTATTTTTATTTTAGTGTGAATCCCAAGTTGTGAGGATGGTACGAAAACGAATGTGTTTTTATCTTTTATTATAATTTATATTTTTATTTAAATAAATAGAAATATTCATAAGTGAAACGAAAAGAGGGAGAGAGGTCGCACGAACACGAGGTCCACCCGAAATCGGGTTGCGTCCTCAAGAAGCTGCGGCTCTCTTTGTTATGAAATAATGATGATTACAAGGACGAATATCTGTCTAGACCCCTAGGGAGCTTATATAGGCACTCACTTTGACAGATGATAGGAATTATATACGGATTGGGACTCTACATAAATCTCCTAAAAATAGGACACCTATCTCATGATAAGAAAATAAATTTCCATAGGGATATTTTGTCAGATTCAATGCATTATAACAAATCTCCACCTTGACTTGAATCATCTTCAGAGCACACAAAATCATGCCACGTCACCTCCAACCCCACATTGGGACTATTATAAACAAGTCCAAGCAATGCTGAAACTTGCCATGAGGAATATATTTGGTAAACATATCAGTTGGATTGTCTTCAGTGCCAATCTTTTTCACCTTGATCCTCTTCTCAGTGCGGATGAAGTGATACCTCACATCAATGTCTTTGGTTCTTTCATGGTGTACTTGATCCTTGGATAAAAATATTGCACTCAGACTATCACAGTGCACTATAACCTGCTCCTAATGTAATCCGAGATCTCCAACCCAGCCTTTTAACCAGATGTCTTTCTTGACAGCTTCTGTCAGTGTCATGTAATCAGCCTCTGTGGTGGACAATGTAACTGATGGTTGAAGTGTGACCTTCCAACTAATAACTGAACTGCCCAAAGTGAAAACATAGCCTATCATAGATCGTCTTCATCAACATTTCCAACATAGTCTGAATCTGAGTACCTTACAATCAAACACTCTTTATCACTTCTATACATGAGGCAAATATCAGATGTTCCTCTCACATACCGAAAAATTCACTTCACTGCTTGCAGTGCTCTTTTCCTGGATCGCTCATGAATCTTCTGACAACGCTGACTTCATGTGGAATGTCCGGTCTTGTGCAAACCATGGCATATATCAGACTTCTAACTGCACTAGCATATGGAACCCGAGACATGTACTCCTTCTCTGCTT
Organism: Pontederia crassipes; assembly: GCA_030549335.1. Classification (NCBI taxonomy): domain Eukaryota; kingdom Viridiplantae; phylum Streptophyta; class Magnoliopsida; order Commelinales; family Pontederiaceae; genus Pontederia; species Pontederia crassipes. The sequence goes on from CM060188.1 coordinate 53,288,626, forward strand.
CTGATTTTGGTGCGAAGGCAACAGAAAGATGAACATTTGCAGCTGATGGAGTATTCAAAGGCTTCGCTCATAACATTCCAAACCTGGATAAAATCTTCTCAATATAATTTTTTTGAGATAAGAAGAGTTTATCCTGCGCGCGATCCCTTAGAATTTTCATCCCTAGAATCTTCTGTGCTGCGCCATGATCCTTCATATCGAATTCTGCACTGAGGAGCTTCTTCAGATTTTGAATGTCTGTGATGTCTCTGGCAGCAATAAGCATATCATTAACATACAAGAGCAGATAGATGGTGGAGCCGTCCTTCACCTTCTTGTGATATACACAGCAATCATAGTGACTTCGACTGAATCTCTTACTGATCATGAAGCTGTCGAACCTCTTGTATCATTGTCTGAGAGATTGTTTCAAGTCATACAGAGATTTATTCAGACTGCAAACTTGATTCTTCTTTCCTGAAATGAAAAATTCCTCTGGTTGGCTCGTAAGAATATCTTCTTCAAGTTCTCCATGGAGGAAAGCGGTCTTCACATCTAGTTGCTCGAGCTCTAAATTCCGTTGTGCTACAAGAGCAATTAACACCCTGATAGAAGTATGTCTGACAACAGGTGAGAATATCTCATTGTAGTCCACACCTTCTTTCTGACTATAACCTTTAGCAAGCAGCCGTGCTTTGTATCTTGTGCCTTCAACTCCTGGAATTCCAGCTTTCTTCTTGAAGATCCATTTATAACCAACAACCTTCCTGTCTTTAGGCAACTTAACCAGCTTCCACGTCTAATTCTTGTGAAGAGATTTCATCTCCTCACCCGTAGCAGCGATCCACTATTCAGATTCGGCACATGTGATGGCATCCCTATAAGAGAACGGCTCTAGGGACTCCACCTCTTCAGCTACCTACAGTGCATAAGCAATCATGTCCTCAAAACCATATCTCTTAGGAGGACTCACTTCCCTGCGAGAACGTCTAGCACAATTGACTCCTCTTCAGGTTGCCCATCAGATTCTTTATCTTCTGGTTCTGCTTCTTGATGTGATCCTTCATCATCATCCCCAGTTGGAGTGATTTCAACCTCCAACTGTTTACTGACTCTCTTCAGCCTCCACCTTCAACTGAAACATTGATGCTTCATCAAAGGTCACGTTTCTGCTGTGGATGACTTTGTGTTATGAAGGAGACCAGATTCTGTAGCCCTTCACTCATGCACCATATCCTATGAACACTCGCTCTTTGACTCTTGTCTCCAACTTTCCTTCAGTGACGTGATAGTATGCTGGACAACAAAAAATTTTTAGATTAGTATAATTAGCAGGATTTTTTTACCATACCTCAATTAGAGTCTTGAGATCAATTACAAGGGGACCATACCTGTAGAGAAATTCTGCTGAAGCGCCTGACTATGTAATGGGACCAACTATATTCAGATTCAAGGCATTATTAACAATAAGTTTAGAAAATAATTAAAATCTTTTTAAAAGCATGTTCTTAATTCTGACTTCATTTGCGGTATTTCATTCAGAAATGTCCCTTAGAACAAGGCTTCCAATGTCCTATAAATAACCAAATACAAAATGAGAATAAGTCACTTTATTATATTTGAAAAATAATAAATATATATTTTAAAATGATAATCTTTATCCCTAAATATCATTTTTTTTTCAATCAAATGTCCTCTTAAAATATTTGTTTTTAAGGTCCTTTATTCTTATCGTTTTTATTATTATTAATTAAGCCAATTCCAATAAATGATGTAAAGAAAAAGAGAACAATTTTAAAGGCAATCTTAGTCTTCAAAATAAACAAAAAACATTATTAAACTTTATAAACTTAAATTTAACATGTACATTTATTTATTTAATAAAATTAAAAATTATTGCAATGAATTTTAGGACCTTTCAATATAAAGTAATAAATTAAACTAATTTTTCAAACATGTCCCCATGATGAACGATGGATGTAGAAATGTAATATTATCATTCATTTATTTATAAAAATATAGACTCCATTCCTATATTTCTAAAATTTTAAAGAACAATATTTAGAAAATAATAGTAAAAGAATATCTATTTTGTAAGAATCAAAATAATATTAATCATTATTCATCACATATACGTTTAAACGTATTGAATTTCTCTTAACTCATTGATAAGTCAATAGCTTTTTATTCCTAATTTTTGTAAAAAGCTACCGTATTGATAACTAAGCAAGTTAAAATAACTACTAACCTTTTTTATCATTTAGCCACTGAAAAAAATAAGTTAGAATTATTAATGTTTATTTTTTTTTATAAATACCGAAATATAATTGGTTTCTAGTAGTTAGTTTATCTAATGTTTTCTTATCCTATTTTTTTATTAAATTTCCAAATAATAATAGTTGTTGTTATCTGGCTTATATTAATTTTTCTTATAAGAATATTATTATTTTTAATTTATTAAGAATTCTGAGAAACAATTAATTAATATACAATTCAATATTGTAACTGATTTTAAAAATAAGTATCAAATAAGATTTTTTACATGTATAAGTCTATGAATAATATGCATATATAAATTAATATTCTAATTACTTAACTTCACAACACATTATAAAGAATGTATATCATAGTTTTTACATATATATAGTAGTTCATGGTTCAGAATAAATATTTATTTTGAATACTTACTATTAATATTTAATAATACATGTATATTTTTTAAAAGATATTCATGCAGCTTGAACTATTGTTATCCTTCGTCATATAATATTAAAATATGCATAAACATGAATTTAAGCCAATTGACAATGTTTGATTAATGCCTATACCTTGATCTAATCGAATAACATTCTTGAATAAAATACAAATTGTTCCGCTCCGGATATTGAGAAATAACTTGGTAAAATGAGTCAATAATCTTTCTTATTATTTATTGAAAGTAATGACATATACATTAATTGTGTACCACATATGACAAAACCGTACATACATCCATAACCTTCTTAGTAAGAAATAGTGACATAGTACACTACAAGAAAATTAGGATTTTTCAACAGGTTTTCGATGGATAGAAATTCATCACAATTTACGATGGATTTTGCGACGGATAACGATCCGTTAGAATTTTTTACAGCCACAATCGACAGAAATCAAAATAATAAATTATGTAATTTGTTATATTATTATTTTATTTTTCAACGATTTGGAACGTCGAAATTTTTGACGGGTATCTTTCCGTCGTAATTTTCGATAGTCCTGACCGTCGATAAATATAAAATAATATAATATAAGGACTATTTTATTAATATAATTAGCGACAGTTTAGACCGTCGTAATTTTCGACGGTTTCGACCGTCGTAATTTTTGACATTTCCGACCGTCGGTAAATGAAAATTAATATAATGTAACGAGTATTTTGTTAATATAATTAGCGACAGTCTGAATCGTCATAATTACCGACAGTCACAGTGGTTAGGCCATGGTCTGCAAGGGAACAGATCGCTCATTCTTCTATTGGGGACAGGTGCACCAATGACAACTCCAAACATCACACATCCGCCGCCTACCTACTGTTTAGGTAGCACTAGCCAAGGGTAACATATGAATTGAAACTAATGCGACGGGCCAAAAACGACTCGACCACTAACCGTCAGTACTAATTAGCGACAATTCAAATTATCGGTAAAATTAAAAAATAAATATTATATATAACTAAATATAATATTTTTTTTATAATTAAATAATTTTTGACGATCACGACCGTTGATAACTTTAAAAATAATTAATATCATATTCATATATATCATGATAATATATATTATTAATATTTGCTAAGTTTCCAACGGTCAAAGCCATCGGTAATTAAAATTTCACTATCCCGCTCCTTTTTTTTCATTTTCCCGCTTTCTCATATTTTCACATATATATATATATATATATATAATCTCACTTTCTATTTCTTTCCCCCTCTCCTCTTTCTCTCCCTCTCTCTGTCGGCGAGCCTCTCCCGATCGGACGACAAGCATCAACATCGGCGACCCTCTCCCTCCCGGACGAACCTCTCCCGCCGACGTCCCTCTCCCCTTCTCTCTCTCTCCAGCGGCCGGATCTGGCCACGGGCGCTGGATCGGCCGCCTGGTGGCCGAATCTGGCTGTAGGCACCGGATTGTCGGATCGGCCGCTTGGCAGCCAGATCTGGCCGCGGACGGCCAAATCCGCCGCTGGATGTCGGATCCGATCGCTGGCGGCGGGTTAATTTTTTTTATATTATAGAAATTCTTTACGACGGTTGCGACCGTCGAACGTTTCGACGAAAAATTTTGACAGTTGCTACAGTCGAAAATTTCGGCAGTTGCGACGATCGTTGAAAGTTTCGACGGTCGAGACCGTTGAAACTTTCGACGGTTGCGGCCGTCAGACGTTTGCGACGGTCATAACCGTCGGAACTATCGACGAATTTTTTTCGACCGTTGAAAATGATTTGCGACGACCATTTTTTTGTCGAATCGGTTCCGTCGAAAAACCCGTCGATAATCGTAATTTCTGATGGTTTTTCACAAATTACAGACGGTTCTGACCGTGTGTAATTTGCATTTTTCTTGTGGTGGTAGCACTTATCTGTAAGGTGGCAAGCCAATTATTAGCATGGAAGGAGAGCATGAAACACATCCTACAATATCTCCTATGAGTAATCACCCCAATACCATCATCATCACATTCATCATAATTACATATGTGATCGGAAATGAGATAAAATAATAAAAATAAATGAAAATGTCAGTTAAACACACGTAAAAAGTAATGAATATAAGAAGAAAAACAAATGTAAATATTAAAACTAAATATTCGTATTTTTTATGTATACGATTCATAAGAATCTTTATAAAAAAAATGTTGAAACTTATTGAAATCCAACTACACACTTTAAGAGTCAGACTACATTTTACATTGATGTAAACTCCACTTGATATCATGACACATGCATAGTATGATGATATCCTTTATAACGATAGATGCATTACCTTGATTAACTTTTGACATATTTCTCCTTTTTTGCATGATAATATAGATTTGATGATAACTCTTCTCATGTCATTATGATCAACAAAAAAGGTCAAACAAAGAGTTAGTTGCCACCAAAAGAATAATCCAGGTGTTACTAATACTAAAATGTCTTTAGCATATTCGGGAAAGTTAGATGGCATGATTGACATCCTTTGCTATTTATAAGTTGGAAAATTAGTTATCATAACTAATTAATCATGGGGAACCTCAAATTTAAAATCGTAACCGTAATCGGAACCACCCAATAAATTCATTTTCTTTTCCTCATTAATAGTATTTCATTGTTAATAATATTAGTTATTTGTACCGTCACCACAATCTAATTACTATACATATTAATTATTATTATAATATATGCATTAAATATTTATAAAATTAAAAACTTTTAAGGACATATGGCAACATATTATCATGACAAATGTCAACTTCTCCTTGCAATCTTCTTTATTTTTAATATAATATAAATATAGATATATAAGGTAAACAGTGGAGAGCCACGTGACAACTTAACAAATTTTTTGAAAAAGATATTTAAAAAATCAGAATAATAATAGTCCAACTTAATATCTTAATAATAGTCGAACTTAATATCTTTTATAAAGAAGAATATTTGTTTACGTTGAACTCTTATTTCTTTTATTTGGTAAATAAAAGATATCTATAGATAGAGAATAATGTGATGCCGAAACGGTTTGGCATTTGTTCAAAACTAATTATATATAATCCGTTTTTATTTTAGATTTGACAAAATATAATTATTAAATTTTAATACAGCCAATTATAGTTAAACTTAAAAATTAGAATTAAACTATAACGTTTTGTATTAATTAATTAACGAAGGCCCATGACGATTCGCAGCATCAATATAAATCATTAAACCTCCCTCCATAATGGTGAAATTTATTATCTTCAAATCTTCTTGAACTAATCTCAACATGAAAAATGTAACGTACCACGTGTTTTTCCGTTTGGCATAACTTATCTAACATAAATTTTATATAACATTATGTTAAGATTATAAATATAAACATATTATTGATAACACATCTAATTTAATTTAGTACATTATAGGGTATTTTCTTTGTCAATTGTACATCCTCACAAAAGGAAAAAGGAATGCCATGTGGCATGTCCACAATTTTTTGGAAAAGAATAATTGAAAAAAATCAAAATAATAATAATTTAGGTATAGTTGAGATCAAATATAGTTTAGATATGATTAGTTATTGTAAGTTATTTTTTTTTTGTACAATTCGGAGATCAAATTCGTTACGTAATATATAATTTTTTTGCGGGAAAAAGAATGTAAAAATTGATTTAAAAGTTATTCAGAAAAATAAGGCTATTGTTCCACACATGCTGACGGGAAATCAAAATTCACTCGCTCTGTGTATGCAATAATTAAATTAAAGTTATCAAAACCCCTCTAACGTTACGAATTATTATTTAAAAACTCATAAACTAATCCTTTTACTTTTCATGATATTACGATATGCGAGTGATATGAAAATAAAATTTATATTATAAAAATAATTATTTTTTATAAAAATATTTTTAAAAGAACTTTCTCAATATACATACATATATAAAAAAATTTTGCTCTTATTATTAATACAATAATAATAATAACTAAAAAATATAATAATAATAATAATAATAATAATAATAATAATAATAATAATAATAATAATAAATATAATAGAAAATATCTTTTACAATCTCTCCACAATTTTTTGAAAAATTGGAAAAAATAAGAATAAGATTAATCATGGAATCATATTAACATACTTAATCATAAATATTACTATATAAAATCTGATAAAATAATTAAAATATAAGAATATGAATGGGACGAGGAGTTCAACTTTAGATTTTGATAATTTAATCACAGATATAACAGGAAATATTTTATTGAAAAAATCAGAATACGAATGGGAAGAGTAGTCAAATTTTTAACGGATTTGTAGCATCCCCACAATTTTTTAAATAATTGGAAAAAATAAGAATAATATCAGTCCAATTTTAACTAACTTAATCATGGAATCATATTAACGTACTTAATCATAAATACAACTGTAATATCTGATAAAATAATTTAAAAAAAATCAAAATATGAATGGGACGAGGAGTCCAACTTTGGATTTTGATAACTTAATCATAAATATAACAGAAAAATATAAATCAAAATATGAATGGGAAGATGACTCCAACTTTTAACGCATTTTAATATTGAAGACTCATGCAATATATAACAAAAAATTATCTATTTTCATGCAGCATCTATATGAAATTGAAAAAAAAATGCTTTTAATATTTTGTATTAGATTAGAATATCTCCTCTCCTCCGAGACTCCTACATATATTTGTATTGGATTAGAATATCTCCTCCAAGACTCCTATTTTTCTAATCCACGTAATTAATTATTAAAAACTAATTATAAAAGTATAATCATAACTGATATTTTTAATAAAAAAGATTATAATCATTACTATAATTTAAACAAACACATACAACAAAACCCCATAAATTAACTCCAATTAGCTGCATTTTATATCTTTTTCTACATTTTTGTTGTATAATTATTTAGAGTTATTTACATTAAATTAAACAAGAAATAAATTGGCACGCGATAAAAAAGAAATAAAAAAATACTCTAGAAAGTGAATAAAGTGATTTTTTATGAGAAATGAATATTCAAACTACCATTTGCAACCATTTTTTTTCCACAATTTATATTTGTTCGAAAGATGTTATTCATATTAATTATAAATTTGACAATTTAAATCTTGACGAATATATGCTTTGTTAGTTGCCTTCGTAATTTGCGACGAAATAGAATAAAAACTACGGATCAAATCCATTGAAAATTAATAAACACAATATAAAAGTTAATCTTATTCATCCATAAAATATTTTATATTTATGATGTAAATCTAGATATCAAATTAAAAAAGGTGGATTGAGGTTAACATTTTTTAAAAAATAACTACATATAAAACAATAGAAACATTAGGTATCAAAGCTAACTTCAAATATAAATATTTTAGCCTATATAGATTAATTAATGAGAACCATAAATATAGTTAAGGGTGGCTATGATCAAATAGATCTTCTCCTAAAAGAAAATCCAACCAGAAAACGAACAAAATAAGGTATACTAAAATATAGAATATTGCAGTTATTTTTGTTTCCACCCTGTTTTTTTTTTAATTTTCAAAGAATCCATCTTAGGGTTAAAGGAGAAAGAGATTGGATAAAAAATTATTAAGATTAAATCTAAGATTGTAGATTTAAATCCTTAAACTTTCTCAACATGACCAAGAAGAAATGAATTAATCATTAGAAATAAAATTTCGAGAAAGAAAATCAAGTGAAAATATTGATGATTTTAATATTACAGTGATACAATGTCACTTAGAGCGCCAAACGGATCACAACTTTATTTAAAAGGAAAACAATCAAAGGTCAATGACAAGTCCACAATTTTTGGAAAAAAATAATTGAAAAAAAAATCAGAATAGTAATAGTACTTGTGTTTGTTAATTATACATCTATAAAAAAATATTGCAAAGTATGAATGGAAATAGGAGTCCAACTTTAAAGAACTTAATTATAAGTATAATAGAAAAGTATTTAATAATCTTTATGCCATGTTTCTTATATTCATGCAATATATGTATATATATAATTAAAAAGCTTTTAATACTTTGTATTGAATTAGAATATTTTTTTCAAGACGCATATTTAATACCTATAGCATTGAAATAATTTCTTATATTTTTCAATTTTTCCCTCCACAAGTGATTCTTATCTTCGGACTAACATTGATTTCCCCTCACATCAATTTCCATAATTAAGTAGGATATTAAGGTTTACTATACACTTTATTTTTAATTTACTTAACTTTTCAAAGGCACCTAATTTATATATGTTTTGCCTACTTGACCACTTACACATATATCTACATCTATATTTCTCTCCATTAAAAGGCATCGACATATCCAAGATTATGACATCAAATATTAATTTTTATTTGCAAGATGAAAATGTAATTACTAATTATTTCTATTTGTAGTAATTTTTATCTTATTCTTATAATATTATATTCTTATTTTTCTATTAGCCTACGAAAATCTATCATAAAATACATGCAAAAATACAATTAGATATGCATACATATTGCCTCTATATTTATATCATTATTTATAATCTTATTTCATTATTTTATCTACTGAAATTTTGTTATGATGTAATAATATGGTCATATTGCGTGCAAAGTCAATTACATAGTAAATGTGCAAAATATAATTAGCTATTAGTATGTCTTACCCTTTCAATTTTATATTTTATAATTAAGTACCGACATAAACTTTGCACAATAGCATTGATGTTTGTCATTGGAATATTATTTAATTCAAGAGGCATTAACATTTTAAAAATGATTACCAATAATATTATCTATGAATATATCTAGGCAGTCAATGTGATCACATGTAACCATGCCCTTCATATAGTCTTACATTTTTGTTATTATATTGGAGTTGTTTTGCTTTGCTTATAGTGAGCAGTAACTTTTGGATGACCACATTACATAGATTAAGTGAACAAATATTATTTTAGTTTGCTAAAAGTATATAGTCATTTTTGGATAATCACATTATATAGTTTAAGTGAATATATGAACATTAGTTGACTTGAAATAAACACCTATAGTGGGATAATAATTCAAAATAGGATAATAATATCTTGTTTTGGTTTTAGTGGTTTTCTTCCATAAATATAAGATGGCAAAGCATGCATTAGTATAATGATAACTCAAAAACCTCCAATGTCTTTACTCTTGCTTGAGAAATGAGCTAAAATCTATATGCAGACGCTACTTTTTACTTTTTATTTATTCTCATTTTACAAGGAGGCCTATTCAAGAAATCAATGAGAATTTTATCTGTTCATTAAAAAAAAAAGTGAGTTGGGAGTATATGTAATGAAAATCTTTGTAGTAGAATCAAAAAATATTTATTTCAAAATGACTAAACACGAATATAAATTGACTTTTATTCAAAGGACACCTACTATTAAAACCACATGATTTAAATTTTTTGCATGAATATATTTTATTTATGTCCTTATATGGAGATGATCAATTAAGTCGACGTCAATGAGAATGAACTATTTTATGAGAAATTATTATTATAATATTTCATATTAGTGCTTTGTTTTATAATAATTATTTAACTTTTTTAATAGTTTATTAAATTGTAGATGTCATTGAAGAAATTGTAAGTCGTAGTTCAAGAGCACAACATGAATAATAAGACCAATGTTTTCATGAATTTATAACTTCAACATCAAGAGTGAGTGTTAACAATGATAAAATGACTCATCGCATTATTTTTATTATCTTTTTTACGCTAAAATTCTATAAACATGATGAATAGGATCTCTGCTATTTTTTGAGAAGAATTTGTGAATTTGATTCTATATCACCTCAATACATCATCTAATCAACATGTTATATTTGTTATGCACAAAGACGGAGCCACACAAGTTCATGCGCCTACAAGTGTCGACACTGAAATAGATACATTATAATATATAGTGCGAAATTTTTACAAATTGACGAAAGAAACGTATCGATTGGCTATGTTTGCGCACTTTGTAAAAATTAATATTAACAATTCTTTCAACAATGAGTAAATGAATATTGCATAATGTGAATAAACTTTATTATATTAATTAATATTTTTAATTCTTTCAACAACGAGTTAATGCATATTGTTTAATGTGAATATAACTGTATGTAAAAGTATCAATCAAATTTTCATTTCACATAACTATTTTGTTTATGATGAGTTATAATTTGGACTCTGAAGTTAAATTTTTTAAATAATTGGTTCCATGTGTTTTTTTTCATTTTGCAAAAATATTTATATTTTTTTATGTTTAAAGTGGTATTATAAATGCATATTTTTTAGGAAGAGAATTTTTGGATCATCGCAATCATGATTGTTTTAAGATTTAAAAAATGTTTAAAAAATTGAGAAAATTAAAAATAAATTTTACTGACATCTTTTTATTTACATTAACATAATCTACATTAACAACCGTGCATCGCACCGGTTTTTAGACTAGTCTATATTGATTATATTATAGTAACTATTGTATATTCTACATAACCAAATTCTCTCATCCTATCATAATTTCATAAGATAAAGTGTAAAGTTTAAACAAATTCTAAATTAAATGAAGAAAAAAGTTCAAATATAATAAATTGAGAGATAATAATAGAGGAGCCTAATGAACAGAAATGTTAAATTAAAGTACATAGATTCACAACCCCCTCAGTTTAATGCAGAGGTATGATATAAAATTGCCGGACTTATAAATACCGAAAAACTTTGTAGTATAGGTGTAATATTCTCAAGAATAAAATAAAAGAAAAAAATAAATAAAAAAATCTAAAATCATTTAAAGCCCATTAATCTTGTTAATATAACACTACAAGAAAATCGCGATTTTTCGACGGATAATTTTTGACGGTTCTAAATCCGTCGCTATTTGCGACGGATTTTTCGACGGTTCCGTTTCCAACGGATTTTTCGACGGTTATGACCGTCGAAAATAATTTATATTATTATTTAATTTTTTGACGATTAGGAACGTCGATATTTTCGACGGATATCCATCCGTCGTAATTTTCGACGACTTTTCCGACGGTTACGACCGTCGGAAATAAAAAAATTAAATTATATATTTTTAATATTATTATTAAATTTTTTCGATGGATTTTCTGACGGTCGTGACCGTCGGAAATAAAAAAATTAATTATATAATTAATTATATTATTATTTAATTTTTTGACGATTAGGAACGTCGATATTTTCGACGGATATCCATCCGTCGTAATTTCCGACGACTTTTCTGACGGTTAGGACCGTCGGAAATAAAAAAATTAAATTATATATTTTTAATATTATTATTAAATTTTTTCGATGGATTTTCCGACGGTCACGACCGTCAAAAATAAAAAAATTAATTATATAATTAATTATATTATTATTTAATTTTTCGACGGTTAGGAACGTCGATATTTTCGACGGATATCCATCCGTCGCAAAATCCGCCGCAATTTTCGAAGGTCGTAACCGTCGGTAAATCCGCCGCAATTTCCGACGGATATCCAAACCGTCGCAATTACCGACGCTTTTGACCGTCGGTAAAGATTACTGTCGGTTCAAACCGTCAGCAAAATAAAAAATAAATATTATATATAACTAAATAAAATAAATTTTTTATTATTTATGTTTTCGACGGTCGAAACCGTCGGTAATTAAAATTTCGTTATCCCGCTTTTTTTTCCCTTTTCCCGCTTTCTTTCCACTTTTTTCCTTTATATATTTTTCCTCCTCCCTCTTCTCTCTCCCTCCTCCCTCCACTCCTCTCTCTCTCCCTCCTCTCCTCTCTCCCTCTCCCGACCGCGAGCACGGACGTCAGACGCCGGTTACGCCGCGAGATCGGCCTCTCCCGCGCGCTGGACGCCGGTGACCCTCCCACGCCGGACGCCGGCGACCCTCTCCCGCACCGGCGACCCTCTCCCGCACCGGCGTATCTCTCTCTCTCCGGCTCCGCGCCGGCATCTCTCTCTCTGCTGTCGGCCGGATCCGGCCGTGGCCGATCGGATCTAGGCGGCCGGATCCGGCCGCCTGGCGCCGAATCCGGCCGCCAGCAGCCGGATTCGAACGCCAGGCGGCCGGATCCGGTCGTTAATAATTTTTTATATTTAAAAAATTATTTGCGACGGTTGCGACCGTCAACAGATCGACGGTTGCGACAACCGTCTAAAGTTTCGACAGTTGGGACCGTCGAAAAGTTGCGACGGCTCGGACCGCCGGCCTTTTCCGGCGGTTGCAACCGTCGGAAATTTCGACGGCTCGGACCGCCGGCCTTTTCCGGCGGTTGCAACCGTCAGAAATATCGACGGCTCGGACCGCCGGAAGCCTTTTCCGGCGGTTGCAACCGTCAGAAATATCGATGGCTCGGACCGTCGGACTTTTTCGGTGGTTGCAACCGTCGGAAATATCGACGATTCGAACCGCCGGGGACTTTTCCGGCGGTTGTAACTGTCGGAAAATTTCGACGGGTCGAACCGCCGGGGACTGTTCCGACGGTCAGAATCGTCGATATTTTCGACGAATTTTTTTCAACCGTCGTAAATCCGTTTGCGACGAGCATTTTTTGGACGGATCGATTCCGACTGAAAAACCGTCGATAATTGCGTTACCGACGGTTTTCGAGCTGATTACCGACGGTTCGGACCGTCGGTAATTCGCATTTTTCTTGTAGTGTATATACCTTTATGTTCACCAAACTCTACCAACACCTCACTTCTCTCTCTCATTTCTCTCCTCCCTCGAATCAGTCTCACGGGCCCACGGCAGCAAGGAAAAAGCTCTCCTCTCTCTAGTCTCTCTTCCCCACTCATACTCCTTTCTCCAAGACCCAGCCGAGCATCACGGCCAAGCATTGCCTCCCTCAAATCACTCTCTCTTACACACACACATTCCAAGCTACAGCCTACAGCAACATCTCCGTTCTCTCTCCTGTCAACTCCCGGCCAGCTCATCTCCCTAAGTCTCTCTCCTTCCCTCTCTCTCCCAAACGTCACGGCCAGCACTAAGAAGCCTTCATCCTCCTCTCTCTCTCTCTATCTCTCTCCACTCACCAAGGATCATCACGGACTGCAACAAAGAGGAGCCGCAAGGAGGAAAAAGACAGAAAGAAGAAAGGAGGAAAAAAAATGATTAAGACTAGAGTTTTATAACGATAAAGATATATTTGAGAAGAATCAAAACCTTAATCTCATTCTTAATGACGCATGATTGTTTGGATTAAGGATTTAGAGATTTAACTAGGATCTCTTTGATGCATGATTAGGGAATGTGCATATTTATTAGAATTTAATGGCACTTTTGACACTTAAATTACTGTTGCAATGATAACATAGTTCTAATGCATGATGTTTCATGTTTCCATGCTTGATTCATGTTGATAGTGCTAGCTCCCTCAAATCTTAAATTAGTAATGTAAATTTTAATGGTTTTTGTTCAATCTTCTACTAATCTCCATGTTTAAATATATTGAAAATGTGTTATTATTGTAATATTGAGATGACTACTGAGCAATGTAATTTTCATGTGAAGATGAATGCTTATTCTTGGAAAAAAATGAGCAAAAACAGAGGAGATTGCTGCCTGGAGCTTGAGCACGGCCGTGCCTTAATATGTCACAGTCGTGATGACCATAGAACTTTATGCTTTAGTGTGATATTAGGCCAGGTGGGGAATCAGGCATTCTGTCACGGCCATTACATTGTCGTCGTACGACCGTGACAACCCCGAAGGCCCTTGCCTTAGAAAATTTCGAGAATGGGCGAAAAATGATCATTTTGTCATGGGCGTGCAAGTACGGACAAAGGCAATTCAACCGTACCGACAAAATCGCCAAACAGTGACTACACATGACCCGGGCACAGCTGTGACCACATGCTGCCATTGGAGAATGACCAAGTGTTCGGCTGTGCCGAGAAGTGGCACGCCTGTGCCCATATGTGAGCACGGTCATGACTCATCTAGGACCCATGTATATGTTTGATTGTCCACACTTAGCATGATTTGAAGTATGTATGATCTTAATTAGGATTAAAACATGCAACATGAAATGAATGATTGTATGTATTGATAAATGTAATTAAAAGATGGATTGATGAAAGTGTGACTTTCCAAAAGACCTACGTGTACCCTACCTATGACTCCACCGATGTGTAAGGAAAGACTTCACCGACAGGTGAAGGAAGACCTCATCGACAAATGAGAAAAGTTATGATCTATGAGCCAACACTACTTCTCAATCAGTAAGATAAGAAATCATCTAAATAAAGATGAAAGATGAAAAGATGAATGATGAATTACTTGGGACATAAAGATAAATATGATAAAGATAAAGTAAGCACCTTTGAGGATGCAAATGAATGTCCACTTGTCACATTATGTTATGATATGAATGAAGATGCTAAAGTTAAGTAAGATAAGTTCATGATGTGTTTTAACATAATATGGAAATGTTATCTCATCTTGATAATATTGCTCATATGTCATATAGTGTGCATAAGTAGGTTATCGCATGCATATAAGTTATGTTCCATTATGTGTCATGACACGTAGAAAATATGTTATAAGATCATAGCATGCATGAACCTCAACATACTCTAATGGGAGAAATCTCCTGCACCTCATGGATCCGTGCAGGTATGGATGAAGCTTAGGCTCGGCGGTGGAGGCCTCATGACGTCGATGTGCACATGTGACGGTCGGACTACGACCCAAGTTATCTTACTTTATGTTACATTATGTTATTATGATGAATTCTTGTAAGAGTGAACTATGTATGGCTTATGAACCTTTTGGAGTCATGTAATATTACTTGAACTCGTTTATGTTGGATAAATGTTAGAGTATATATGGCCCATGGGCTAGCATTATTATCTTGGGATTTTATTGATTTGAAGTCTTTCGTTGCTTATGGCATTGATATTTTATATTATTTTGTTATGTTTCCACTGCAATGTTTTATGAAATTAGATTATGAAAGTAACGCCGCCTAGGTTCGACAACTATATTGGTGCCGAATTTTGAGGATGTTACAGTTGGTATCAAAGTCATAGTTTGACTCGTATGTATTAAGTCTTAGGATGTACAAGCCATAGGTTGGCTAAGTGTCTATATGAAATATCTAAGTGTAAAGTCCTTGTGCAATCGTTTTGAGGTGCCACCGAGCCTAAAGGTACGTATATTAATTTAATTGTGTAATGCTAGACCATAACATTTAGCTATTGTATGATTGTAGATGGATGTGAATTGTCCAACGAACGAAGGCATGGCTCAAGCAATGAAATGTGATGAAGGTTCATGTCAAGAACATTTGATGAGGTTTTAGGCCTCAATCCTCCTATGTTTAACGGAAATATTGATGATACGGAGGAAGCCGAAGCATTATTGGATAGCGTAATGGAGATTTTCAAAATGATGAAGTGCCCCAAGGAAAGCAAAGTAAAGTGTGCCGCATATAGCTTGACGGGAAAAGCGAGACAATGGTGGAATTCGACCCTCGCATCTAAGTATGTCAAGGAAGAAAATCCATCATGGTGGAAATTCGTGATGGAATTCAAGGATCAATACTTTCCACAAAGTAAGAGGGAACAAAAATAAGAGGAGTTTCTTAACCTCCAACAAGGTGACATGTTAGTGGATGACTGCACAATTAAGTTCTTCCAACTAGAAAGGTATTGCACATTAGTAAAGATGGAAAAGATGCGAGTGAATCGCTTTGTGAAAGGACTAAAGGCCGAACTAAAGGTTAGGATGATGTGTCGATCTCTTAAGACAATGGAAGAAGAGATGAGTTAGTTGTTGAAATCGAAAAGAAATTCAAGTATGGAGTTGTAGGCTCTAATGGCAACATGTCAACAAGGATGACCAAGCGAGCAAAAGGGAAGGACCCAAGGAGATCACCTTACTATTCTTCAAAGAAAGTTATTCAGTCCAAGATCGAATCCACACAAAAATAATGCATGCAAAACTGAAAGATGATTAAAAATTAAACACTTTGGATTGTATTTTAATCAAACATCTTGGCATATTCCAGTCTTATGACTCCTCGACCTCGAGATTTTATATGAATCTTTCTTCTCTTGGGTGAGGGAACATATTTACATTAATCCATCTTCTTCCTTTCCCGAGAGGTGAATGAAACTTCTTTAAGGAGCTTTCTAATTACAACAGATTGCGCAACATAAACCCTCCAATTTACACTCCTATTACGAAGATCTAATATTCAATCACATAAGAAAGAAAGATCTAACATTGAATGCCCTCCAAGCTTCTTAATATAGCTTGAAAATAACTTGACTATCAAATGACACTTTCTTAAAGTCATTTAGGGGTTCTTTTTACATGCTTCTGCACTTAACTAGTGCCTTGAATGCAGAATAGGTTGGATCCATTGAATGCAGACTGTGACAGTGATGAATGGCAAGAAAGTGATGATGGTGAGTTTGCAGGGAATACGGGGAAGAGGAAGAAGATTCTGTCATGGAGTCACCGACAGATTAGGGAGATGTTTATCAGATGGATGATCAAGAAGAGATTGATATGACTCAAGAAACTAGGGATGGAGATGAATATGAAGAATATGCTGCTATTGATATGACTGTTGATGGTCTTTTGGTATTTCTTAAGGATTCATCAATGATAAGTCAAACTTTCTCCTGTTGTTTAACTCGAGGGAGAGAACATAGGCTGATATCCGGATGACCACGACTTTCAAGATGAGTCGTGCCCCTCATATGAAGGACAGGAGAATGGTCGTGACTCCCATGGTTGTCCTCTTGATATTTATCATTAATATGACATGTTCTTTTGTTTCATGTGCTCAATGAAATGCCTATGTTAGAATGGCCAGCTTGGTTATGAGACCTAAGATCTTTATTACTGTGAAAGTAATTCATTAAAATGTGTTAAAATGAACAATAATAAAAATATTGCTTCTTCGAAACAAGTGCATCCAGTTTACTTAATTGATCTGATGTTGACATGAAATTAAAATAATCGAAATGAGTATGAAAGTAGGTATGCATTATTTTACCTAGAGTTGTATTAACTTATAAAGGAGATACATGGTTGTCATAGATCGAGTAGAACATTTTATCCATTATGAAAATTCTAAGATTAAAATCCTAAGTGGATTCAAAGTTCTTGGTCTTACTTTTTGATAGAACTCTCCAATTATTCTTCTTTTATTTATTGAAATCTAGTCGAGTCATTACTATTCATCATTTATTTTTACGTTCTCTTCTGGATTCACATGATTGTTTAGATAACAGTTAAAATCATGTAATTCTAGTAATCGATCTCTTCTTTATAGGATTTTGATTCCGTATACTTGTCGAAGATATGTAAACATATCGTTTGGCTCGTAATTTTCAATCATTTTAATAAATACATTTTTTTAAAAAAATATCAATATCCATCCATATAAGCCAAGTTACTTATTGATTAATTAGGACTTAATGTATGTCCTATCAAGTTGAGGAGGTAGGATAGTTCTACCTATATTGGACATCGTAGGATCACAAATCAATTGCTCCTTGAAAAAAGTGTGGTTCAAACAGTAATAAGCATGATTTGGATGAAAAAACTGTCGGTTCAAGCAGCGGTTTTTCTCGTATCAGCTCCCGGCACCGCCCCTTCGACATCATTGTCGTTCGAGTCACTGCCCGTTTGACGTCGCCGCCGTTCGATTCCTCCATCCTCCCCGGCTATTTCACATCACCGTCATTTGATTCCTCCCTCCTCACCGCCCGCTCGACATCGCCCGCCATTCGGGTCGCTCGACCTCACCGCTCAGATGACGAGGTCTCACCGAGTGATGATGAACTCGAGGCGAGGCGACGACGAAGCAATGCACCAAACATTTTTGGACACAGTAAAAGCCATTACAAGACAATGCATAAAACAAGTTACAGAATGGATTGGCAGTGAAGGGAGAGTTGAGGGCGACGACAAAGTGAGGCGGCGATGCAGACGGCGCAGCGAGTTGATCGGGCGGTGAGGGCGAGGATGATGATGAAGCGAGGTGGCTACACGGAGGGTGCAACGAGTCGTCCATTTGAGATCCTACGGTATACAGGATAGGTAGCATGGTCTTACCTCTTCAACTTGGTAGGACAAATATTAAATCCGATTAATTAGTACCCGTATAAAGAAATTCTCAAAATGGAATCCTGCTAATATTAAAAAAAATTCCACATAACATATAGATTCTTAGTATTGATATTGAAAGAAGGCTACTAATTGGTATTAATTTCGAAATCATGCTATCCATAATTAAATTTCTCAATATAATCGAATCCATGTGGACGTGATATCAGACCTCCAAATATAATCCTCCGCAACTTTTGCGTTTCGTTCTCAAGAAATCCAGCTACGCCAAGAAATCTAATTTTCTTCCAAAACAAAAATTGAAACATTAATATGTATGACAGATTTAAGATTCTTAGTAATCTTTCTGACGGAAATAAATAAGAAGGGGTGCTGCCCTGCATTCCTCACTCTCCTTTTCTGCCACAATTGCTAGAAGATTTGGCCGAGCGGTGCGCAGAAAAGATTCAAAGCAGCAGCGAATTCGGAGCAGCAAAATCGTACGACAGGCAAAGAAGATTCCACAAAGAATTTGGAAGAGATCTTTGTAGGATCTCTTTCCATTGTGTGCTCGCCCATTTGGAATTCTTGTTCTTTCCATCTCCGAGTTCTCTTTCGAATTCTTGTTCATGATGAAACATTATATTTTGTTCGTTAGAGCAGGTGACGGTGGCGGTGTAGAATTACAGGCCATGTCGACGTCGGGCACGGCAAAGAAGGACAAGACGAATAAGAACAAGAAGAATAAGACCCAGAAACGCGGCATGGGAATTGCGCAGCTGGAGAAGCAGCGGTTGGAGGAGGAACAGAGGAAGGCGGGTGCGGCCGCCGCAACGCTGCCGGCAATGTCGAATCCTTCTTCGCAGTCAAATGTCACGTGGACATTTGCACCATTTCCGCCGGCGGCATGGAAAACCTCTCGCTATCCGACTCTGGCACCGCGCCCGTTTGTATATTTCTTGGGCCCTCCTCCGCTTCGACAGGACTCTGTAGCCGTCGCTGCCCGAAGTTCCGGTAGTGGGTTCTCGCCAATTCCGCGCGGTGCGTTCATGGGCCCTCCTCTGCTTCGACCAGACTCTGTAGCCGTCGCTGCCCGAAGTTCCGGTAGCGGGTTCTCGCCTATTCCGCGGGGTGCGTCCGTCGCAGGTTATCAGGAGGAGGACGAGATGGTCAGGGGTTGGCGTGCGGCTGCTCAAATGAGGCAGCAGCAGCAGCATCAACATGAGTCACTGGTGAGAAAAGTCATGCCTCTGTCATTACAAATCCTTCGTTACGTTCTTGCGAATTAAGATCTTGGCGAAACGAAACAAAAAGAGAAGTATTTGTTTCAGGAGTTAAAATTTGCACTTCATTGTGCAGGCGAACATGGCGAGGACGACCCCTTCCTCGTCTGGAAACAACGTTCAGATAGAGCCCCCTTCAAACCAAAATTTGCGCACTTCCTGGGGACAAGGCAAGGTGATGCATGACGTGACTGATTAATTCTCAAGAACGAGTTCTGAAATCTGATTACCAGCAAATACACTGGAAAATGGAAAAAAAAAAGAACTGCCCCAGAAAACTTTTTCTGTTCATCTTTGTTTTCCCCCCACTGTTGCGCTAATCAAAGATTTCTTTATAATTAGTAAAGATGGCTGGCGCAAAACGAGATTGTCCTTTTCAACAAGATAGCAGCGTCTGCCAATCGGCATCTAATCCACGGAAAGTTTCTGCACTTACTGGCTCACACCGCAAGTTCGAAGAATCCTTGCCATCGCATGGAAATAGTGCAGTTCTGTCTGAGACCCAGAGCGCAGTGTTTGGGTAATTATGACCCAGAGCACAGTTCTACTTTGAAACCTGTACACGCGTTGGGGACTTCATAATGTTTTTGTATTCTATAACAGAGGAAGCAATTCGGGTTCGAGTGTGTTCAACAGAAGCTCTGAGGTCCAGGTTGACAGGAAAGGAAAACAAGATGTTGCCACCGCGGATGGTGCATTTCTTACATTGGGACCTACTGCACAACCTGTTCTGAACACTTCCCTCAGTTCCGGTGACAATTCCGATCACAGCTCGGTGCTATGTCAGGCAAGATCAACATGTTTGACAAGTTTTACTTTTTCATTGTGATCTACTTCTTTTTGCTTCAGTTATCTGATTCCATTTCCTTTTGGCATTGGGTTGGTGCAGGAAAGCCTAAAAAGTAGTTCAACATCACACGGCCGTCCGTTTTACAATTTTTTACCACCCACAGATAAGGACCATGAAGCAACATCACCAGATACATCACCTGAAAACAAGGAGGCTAAGAAGGATGTTGACCTCAATTTGAAGCTTTAGCTGGCTGTGTAAGTTAAGAATGTATATTGCATCGATTGCTGTAAGTTAAGAATGTATAATGTAAAAAAACGTTAATACTAATTAGAAGATTGCTGCAGATTTGGTCCAAAAAGAACTCAATGTAGATATCCAGTTTTTTCAGTCAAATTTGCTCTCAATTTCGTTCACTATGCCTATGAACTACTGAAACAAAATGCAGCAATAATTGGAATAGAAAACTATATATTTGACAATTGTTTGAAGGGAGAAAACATCAAGCTATTGAGCAATATCATGGCTAATAAATAAGGTTACTTTGCTTCTATTTACAAATGGTTCTGACGGGTTAAAAGGGCTGTCAAACTTTGTAATCTGATATTTAGAGTTTGAGTTTTCAGAAAATCATTTGATGATTAATCCATAGCATCCGGAAGTTTGAATATAAACAAAAGAAAAGAATAAATCATGAGTGTTTTCCAAACCATATCTAAAGTTAAGTTTGTGTAATTAGTTCATTTGGTTCTTTTGACATATATCTACATCTTTTTCTCTGTTCCAGGAACTTGATAGAAGTTGAGCGACTAATTCACTATAATTCGACTGCTAATTGCCAGACTATGGTGACTGTTCAAAATTGAGAAGAGGGAGGGAGGGACTCTCCAGCTGACCCTGTCTGATTAAGGTTGCTGCCTCCTTGTGCTGTTACGACTCACCTACTACTTCACCTCTGTAGTTTTAAACAGTAGGCAACTCATGGAAGCCTTCAGCCGAGTTTTCTCTATTTTTCATGACGTGGAACGGCCTTAATAATTCGCTCTTTTTGATAGTGATTACATTACATCAAACGGTGATGGATTTTAAGCACAATATTTGACTTGCATAGAGTATAGATTCAAAACTCCGAACCTTTTCTCGATAGATGCTAAAATTCATTTGAATGCCTCAAACCTTTACAATGTGCTAAGTCACCCATCATAAGTCCAAAGACAGGTGGCAAAAGTAAACAAAGTTCTAGAGAGCGAATCAATCCACCAATTCGACATGTATACAACCAAAAACAACGATCACAGTTATTATGTAACTGAATAAACCTGCACAATGCAATTGTGACAGCATGTATTCACTGCATAACCTGTTGTGCGTCCACAGGCATGCGACCTCTGGATATGAGATTCCATTGCTCTAAGAAGAATTTAAGCAACGGCACAAAGTTATGGCATAATTAACCGGGTTAACAATGCACTAAAGGTTCTTCTCAAGTCCCTACTTGCCCAGCAGCTTTGTAAAGAAGAACTCTGATTCAAAGTTTGAATGGACTGTCGATTAAACCATGACAATAGAAATTATAAATTTATTATCTGCATATCTTGAACCTTAATATTGTGCACTTGCATAGTCGAATAAGAAGTTTCCACAAACAAGATCAGAAAAAATTATCTCCAAGTTGTTTGATTGCATTACAAAAAATACTGAAGCGTTCCTTCATTTCTCCGAGTAGAATGAAGTAGGAATGTCCTTCCAGAGTCTCGTCATTTGCTAACATAGTTTTCTTCTGGTTCTCCTTGCTTTTCAGCATTTGTAGCCCTATGTTACTGCATATAGTGATGGCAGTCCAAACGTTTGTGTTTTGTTAGGTCAAATTATAAGGCCCTGGATGTTTGAATTGGTTCTTAATAAAATCTGATGCAAAAACGATGAATTTGAAAGAGCAGATTCAGTCCAGATCGAATCCACACAAAAATAATGCATGCACAACTGAAAGATGATTAGAAATTAAACACTTTTGACTGTAGTTTAAACAAACACCTTGGCATACTCCAGTCTTTCGGCTCCTCGACCTAGAAATTATATATCGACTGAATCTTTCTTCTCTTGGGTGAGGGAACATATTTACATCCATCTTCTTCTTTTCTCCCAAGAGGTGAAGGAAACTTCTTTAAGGAGCTTTCTAATTACAACAGATTGCGCAGCATAAACTCTCCAATTTACACGCCTATTATGAAGATCTAACTTACAATCACATAAGAAAGAGAAATTTATACATTTTTCTATGTTTTGATGATAAGAAATGAAACTTTTCAAATAATGTACATAAAAGTATAAGATTAACAAGAAAGAAGTCATCAAAGAACTGGTGAAGTTCATGCAACTGGATGTAGACCGATTGAAGGATTGGTTGATCATACACACGACTGAAAGAGAGAGACCGTTAACTGGACACACGACCGGAATAATTAGATAATTGAAACGGTTGATATCATCTTAGATCAATCATTAAAAAAACATAAAAAAAAGTTAACTTAGTTTAGGATTAATCTAGATTAGTTAGTGAATCTTAAGTTTCAAATCACTGTGGATATGACATTCGGGTCTACTATTCTGATCTATGCACTTGCAGTTTAGTAAAGTGAGGAGTTTAGACCATATATCATTTTGTTACATTTTCAATTCTGTTCAATTTCTAGTTGTGCATCGTTTACGCCTAGACCTTGTTCAGTTTCATATTATGCATCGTTTACGCCTAGACCTTGTTTAGTTTCTATTTTTACATAGTTTATGTGTAGACCTTGTTCAGATTCCACTTCTGCATAGTCTACACATAGATCTTAGTCTTTTGCATTTGAGCATAGAGTCCAATAAATCAGTCAACTAAATCACACTCCCCTAATTCACATCAGCATGTCAACTAATCTTGAAAAGGATGAAAAAGACAAGGCAATTGGTAAAAAGATATAGAGGTATGATAGGTAGTTTACTTCATTTATCAACATCAAGGTCGAATATTATGTTCAATGTGTGCTTGTGTGCTAGGTTTCATTCTGCTCCTAAAGAATCATATATAATTGTTGTTAAAAGAATCATGTGATATTTGAAAAATATTTATGAATTAGGTATTTGGTATGATCAGAATTTTGCTTATTTATACGCTTACACTAATGTAGACTTCACTGGGTGCAAGGTTGATAGGAAAAGCACTAGTGGGATGTGTTGTTTCCTTGGTAGTTCCCTCATATCATGGGCTAGCAAGAAATAAAACTCTATCGCACTCTCTACCGCCAAGGCAGAATACAATGCCGCCGACAATTGTTGTGAACAAATTCTATGGGGTCAAATAATAATTACTCGATTATGGAATTATTTATTCAAATGTACTCATGAAGTGTGATAATACTAGTGACATAAAGATGACTAAAAATCCAATAAATCACTCTAGGCCCAAACATATTAACTTAATATATCATTTCATTAGAGATCATATGAATCAAAATAATATTACAATAGAATATATGCCCTCTAACATTCAATTAGCTGATATTTTTACAAAACCCTTAATGAAGAACGATTTTGTATGCTTAGAAAGGAATTGAGAATGATTGGATTTTGATTGTACATCAATTCTAAGTAAAAGTGACTTGTACTTTTGACCTGAATTGAAAATAAAAAAGATGTCGCACAACATCTACATTACCCACATAACTTTGCTATATTGATTAGATTAAGTTTCAACTTAAGTTAAATAAGATCTGTCAATATTTCTAGAGAACTAATCGACTGGTCGAATGAATCGATCAACTGAATGGACATCTCCTTGACCGCTTGGAACCATTCTGCTTGCATCAGTCGATCGCCTTAAATGATCGATCGATCGCTATGCACAAAAAACTACACTCTGCCACCTTTTAAAACTAGTTTAAACTCAACTTGATCCCAAACTTTTTTATCCTCACACGACCGCTGCTCTCTTTCACCTCGACTGCCGGCGTGCATTCCCTCGTTGACGTCCGCCCGTCACTCCCCTTGACTTCATCGATAATAAGAATGTGAGATGGTGGACAACCAAGTGGTGAATCGCTCTTTTTTTGAGTTTTTACACTGCATCCGATCAATTCTCCTCGACCTTAGCCTCATATGTCATCCTCCACCTTTCCTTGATCGTTGACCAACTATCCTTCGCCAGGTAGTTGGCATTTACTCTCAATGGCCAAGACCAACTGCTTATTCGGCTGAATCAATGACCAGCCAAGATTTTGGTTTTTTTTCATTGTCTTATCTTTTCTCACTTGGTAAATGCTGCTCGAACGGGTCATTAGAGAGCCCCAAGATTCTTAGTGTTGGTGCGGCCCATTCTTTTGCCTAGTGTTTCATCTTGGCCGATCTAGTTGTGCTGCACCATTGGTAACAATCCTTGGTTCCAAAATTGAATGTGATTAAAATTGAACCATTTATGTTTTAATCAATGATTCTTAATCCATGTGCAGATCTGTCATTCGTGTGCCCTCATGCTCTCACAGTGTCCAAGTACCCCAACTATTTGCCAAGTGCCCCAATTGTTGAACCCTTTCTTAGATGGCCCCTTATCATACTAAGAATACAAATATTGCACCACCATCTTCTCGTGGCTGTGCCCGAGGTCATGCACGTCTAGTCATCCCTCGCCCATTCGTCACTCACCTTTCGACTCATCTTCTGAGCCTCCAACATCTGCTGACTACGATAATGATCTATTTCACAGTCGATCACATGCCTTCAAGTATGACACCCTTTACAGGAGCCACAAGGTCAAGTGAGCAATTTCTCTTGATTGGGAGTCCATAGACATGCCTCAAATTTAGAAAATGTTCTCTGATATCGGTTGGTATCATCTCGTGTCATTGCATGAACGAGTGTATCCACACCTCATTCGCCTTTTCTATGCTAATTTGACAATAGAAAATAATTACCTTGTGACTTTTGTTCTTGGACGTCATAACATCGTCAGTACAAACAATTTATGTCGCATCTTTGGATTTCCTCCCTCCTCCTAAATCGGGACTTCATGCGTATCCAGACTTGGCCGCTTGATTCTTCATCCATTTAGGATGAAGTGGAGCTAGTGTTTGGTGGACGCGCACCCCATTATAAAATCGATGATGTACACCAATATCTTGCTCCTCAACTACAAGTAGTCATCGCACATTGAGAGACATCATAACCCCCCACTCTCGCTGCTTCACAAAGGTTACACATTTTGACCTATTCTTCATTTATTGTTTCTGTCTTCTTGGTGCTTGAGATTTTAGTTTTCCTTACTATTTTCTTCATCATCTACAAGCAATTCAAAAGCAAATGACCTCTAGAGCTTCAACCATCTACTGTACTTTGGCTCCTGAATTACAAAAATACTTATTTCTTATGGGGTAGTTATACTTGCTAATGAACAATTTATCCCAACCTGATCTTGGGATATCACTATTTCCGATACCTTGCATAGGAAACATCTTTGATGACACTTGGGTTGCCGAAGGTGTCATGAACGGGGCTCCTGAGCATGTGCAACCTGAAGCCATGGACACGGGTAACACGCAAGGGGAAGTACCTAACCAACATACTCCTACTCCTCCGCGCACTACTCCTAGTGCATTGTGTCCACTTGATTGAGCTCACTCATACGGTGCGCGCCTTGCAGAGAGGCATTCAGAGATTTGGTCGAGATACGCGATATTTGACAAGAACCATGCTTGATTATTGATAGTGAAATTTAGAAGTATAGTGATAACTTGCTGATTTTGTGGTCAAATTTGAGATTTTTTAATTTTTGATTTAACTCCCTAACTCACTCTCTACTACAAGTGTACAGGTCAATTGTAATGGACCTAAATGTCGTATTCACAGTGATTTAAAGCCAAAGACTCCCTAAGACAATATAGACTAATCCTACTTTAAGTGGCAAAAATAGGAAATCAAGAAAAATAGGAAACAAAATTTTAATTTTGGCAAAAAGATAACTGTTTTTGGAGTTTTAGGAATTTATTTGAATTGAATTCTAAATGCTAAACTAAGGACTAAAGAGGGTTTATCTATCAATGAGGAAGGTTCTCCTAGGAATTGGGGTTCATCTAATTTAATTATGGATGGAATGGAACAAGTTATCAATATGTGTCAATTTTAACTCAACTTGAAATGGCCTGTTATCACAGCACAATTAAACCATGAGTAATTATCATAATTGCATATGATTGATTAGCTAAGTTGAATTAGAAGAGGTCCTTACTGATATCAAGTTATCATTAAGCACAATCTTGAGTAACTCACTGATTTTGCCATTTCCTCTCAGATTTTGGCACAATTCAGTTTGGCACCACAACCAAACAAGCAATCACACATCAAATAACCAGAAATGTAAAGAATCCAATCCTAAAGATAATGCTTATTGGTTTATCTCTAACTAACAAGGGGATTTTCAATCAGCCTCTCAGCTGCAAATGAAAATGAAATCCACATTATCACTAATGAATTGGAAGCATTGAGCACATGATTGCATATGGGAACTCAGCAAATGTCATTGCTTCTTGGTCCATCTCTGAACAGCAAGAAAACCTTAAGTTTACTTCTCAGTGATTAATGAAATCAAGGGGGTTTAACAATAACAAAGCAGATTCCATAGAATTCAGGAATTCAGAATTGGAAATCAGAAATCAGCAATGAAAAGTTGCAACAATTCAGGGATTGAAACCTTAGAAATATCATTGTCTCTTGATTCATTTCTGAACAAGAATGAAACTGTAAGCAACCTCTCAGTTGTTAATTCAATTAGGGTTCCACAATGATGAAGACAGATTTCAAGAATCAGAAATGGGAAAACATATTTCAGAAATCAGAAAATCAGATTCCTAATTGGGATTGAACCTAGAAACTTGTCATTGCTTCTTAAATCATTTCTGAACAAGAGTAGATCAAAGAACAATATCTCAGTTGTAAATACAAGTAGGACCTCACAATGTCAAGAATAGATTCATATGAAACAGAAATCAGAAATGCAAAACCAGAAATTAGATATCGGTGCAGGAAATCAGATTTGTTCATATCCCATCCATACTAAATTAGACTACTACCCTATCCTAGGAGAGCTGAGATTTAGCTCATTATAATTACAAGAATTGATACATAACAGGAAGAATTAATAAGGCAAAACATTCTGAAATCAGAAGCACATAATCCTGTCGACAGACATCAGAGTTGCAGCCCTGCCTTCAGCTCCTCCCTTCAACTCCTTTATGCTCAAACCCTTCCAATGCCTAGCTTACATGTGTTATCTCCTCGCCCTTGGATGCAGATGAGAAGGTTCCATTCTTCTGTGATTATGCCAAGTGTCCTGGTCCTAAAAATATTAACAGTGCAGCAGCTTTTTGGACAGCTTTTGGAGTGGTCCCCCCCACCTTTTTCCAGCTTGCGCAGCCTTGCTTTTTTTGCTAGAGGGGACAGAACAGCAGGTATCAAAGTCTTCAAATAAGATTTAAACCAATAAGGATTAGGACAGCTATTAATATCAACTCCATTAGCAAAAGAAGTTTGATGTTATGCAGGAATGAAAATCCCTGCATAGAAATGATAACTTTTAATACCCGGAATGATAACTTTGCACATATCATGAAAATTGTCCAAATATGAGTGGTTCAGAGCAATGAAGGCATCAAAGGGATTAGGATGGCAAGTAAATGAGGTAAGAAATCAAGTGTGGATAGGATTTCATAGGAATGATAACTTTGGTGTCCCGGAATGATAACTTTGGCCATAAAAATGATAACTTGTTGTAAATTTTATTGTGGTTATCCAAATGTGATCAAATCAGAGCAGCAAGGAGTTAGGACAGTAATTTGATGATTGCCTAATGCTATTATGCAGAAAGGTTAACCTTGCATATCAAAATGACAATTTTGCCCTCAAAATGATAACTTGACATTAAAAACGATAACTTGTGAAATGGAATGATAACTTTGCACAAGTCAAACAATGGTTATCCAAATATAATTCATTCATAGTAACAAAGGATTTAGGGCAAGATAATAATTAGAAATCAACTCAATTAGTAAAAATGATAACTTTGCACATTGGAATGATAACTTGCCCAAAAAATGATAACTTGGCATAGAATTGATATATTTATGGATTTTAGCAATTCAGAACCTCTATGCACATGGAATTAAGTATAGAATGAGAATGATCAGCTGGTTATCACAATCCATTGCATTCCATGCATAATTGGTTAAAAGTAAAGCAAAATAAGGGCTCGATATGGGTGGAATGAATAGAAAATGGGATAAAAGCCTAATATGATAAGCTAGTGATTAATTATTATGCGGCTCAAGGGTTCGTCTCCATGAGAGTTCATGAGGATGATAGTCCCAATAAGATGTAGACTCTCATGGTGATGTTATGCCCCTCTTTGATGATGTCAAAAGGAGGAATAACTTGGATGGAGATATAGTAAGCATATAGTAGTTAGTAGGTGATATAGTAAGCATGTAGTAGTTATTAAGTGACTTGTGTTACATAGTGTGTTATGCACCCATTTTGATGCTATGTAATGTGTATGGACACAAATGACGGTTGTACTAGTTATGCGATGTGTATGGACACAAATGATGATTGTACCATTTTGACAAATGATGGTTGTACTATTTTGGACAAAGTTATGTTTATGAACATTGCTTATGATTCTATTTTTATTATAATTCCGAAAGTGGTGTGCATGTATTTAGAGGGAGCAAAAATATATTTGCTAATATAATCTTGTAAGCTCTCCATCGACCAATAAAGTTGTCATCATAAAAAATGAGTAGATTGTTGAATCTTGAGTATTGTTCCCATGTTTTGATGATAAAATATGAAATTGGTCAAAAAATGGTACTAATAACCTTTTCAAGTGATGTACCCGTATAAAATTAATAGGAAAGAAGTCATCGAAGAACTGGTGAAGTTCACACAATCGGATGTACATTGGTTCAAGGATTGGTCGACTGGACACACGACCAGAAGAGAGAGACCGGTCGACCGGACGCATGACCAAAATAATGAGAGAGTTGAAACAGTTGAAGATAAGAGGTCGGTTGATGGACTGATCGACCAGAAGCACGATCGAAATGACCAGAGAATTGAAATAGCTTGAAAATCATAAATCAATCGACCGCATTGTTGAAATCGGTCGACTGGTTTCATGCAAATTGCTATAGCAACAACTAATTTTTAAATCAAATATTTAGGAAGTTTTTCTCAATGGTCATACTTCATCAAGAATCCTATAAAAGACATTCAAAAGACCGAATAAAAGCATCTTAGCAAGCACAAACATTGGAAAGTCTTGAAAAGGTTGAAGATCATTAAAAACCCTAGCTCTTGTCTCTCTCTTTGTTTAAAAAAGCATGAGCATTTATAAGAGAGATTAAGAGAGACTTCATATTTGTAATCTTGAAAGTTCCTATGTGACAAGAGGTTTGCCTTGCCTCATTAGCGAAGAAGAATGTGTTTTTCGATGCAACAAGGGTTTGTCTCTCCTTAAAAGAAAAGAGGAAGATAGTGGAACTCTGATGGTTTCGAGGTCGAGGAGTCAGAATGGAGACGTAGGCCAAGGAGTTAGGTCAAACTTCATCAACAATTCTTGTGTTTATTCTCTCTACTATTGTTCTTACTTTTATGCTTTAATTGCATTTACGTTCTCATGAAGTTTTTTAAAAATTTATTCAAAAAGGAACTTGACATTGTGATTTAATCTTTTATACTAATTCATCTCCTCTTAGTACCTTTTGATCCTACAAAATATATGTTGAATCTAAAAGACTCGAGAATTGAGATCCTCTACAACATATACTAACCATTGTAACCACTAAATCTGAGAAAAGATGTGTCCATAAGTCACAGTAAGAACATTTAAGGGGGGCCAATTAAAAATTTTATAATAAAATATATATATTAATATATACCATTAAAATTTTTGAAAATTATTGGGAGGAGGGAGAGGGGTCCGTCCCTCGTAATATGGTGCATAAGAAGTAATCCTTCGTATGTGGAGTTATAAAGTAACTCCTAAAAAGTTATATAATAAAGTAAAGAATGAACAAAAATTACTATTGTATTACCATATGATATGTCAATGATATCATATTATTGTTATACAAGTTTTATTCTTATCATGTGAAGAATGTGAGTTCAACATGTTATTACGCTTCATGTTGAATATGATTAATTCATATTATATAGTATTATGTTGTAAGTTTGACACGCATCATTATCTTTTCATCTAGGTAATTAGGCTATGTGATGGTCACCGCTAAGACAAAGATTTTTTATGTTATCAATGTGATATGAAAACCTATGTTATTTAAATTATATGACGCTTACTATTTAAAATAAGGGTAAAAGGAGTATGCTGCATTGGTGGGAACTGTACTTTACAGCGTTAATCTCGACCGTTCGTGTACATTTAAATCGAACGGTCTTCGACGCTTGGTGAGTAGGGAATCAACGATCCCTTTCTTCCACGATTACCTTTCTTCGCTGCTGGCGGTCTTCGAGTAGGGCACCGGCGATTCCACGATTCCCTTTCTTCGTTGCTGGTGGTCTTCGACGTAGAGCACTGGCGATTCCACGATTCCCTTTCTTTGTTGCTGGCGGTCTTCGACGTAGGGCACGATCGCATGCCTCATCTGCCACGACGATTCCACGATTCCTTTTCTTCGTTGCTGGCGGTCTTCGACGTAGGGCACGATAGGCGCGTGGTTGCATGTCTCTGGCGTAGGGCACGATCGTGTGCCTCATCTTCCACGATCTCCGGCAAAGGGGACAAAAGGCGGGCAGTCTCCGGCATAGGGGCAAAAGGCGTTCATTCCGGTCTCCGACGAAGGGGCAAAGTCTAGGTGATTATTGTTGCTCGCTATTGTTGAGTTTTTCCGCTGAATGTTGCTCATTTCTTTCGTCGTTCAACAATCTGTTTTAGGAAAGTTCTATCAGTCGTGGATTCCTATTGTGAACGATTCCAATTGTGGCCGATTGCCAGGAGCACAAGGTGATGAATTTTGACTTTCTCAATTGTAGTGATAGCCATCTGCGAGTAGACATTGCTTGAGTAATTTTTTCCTCTCACTGTCATCGTAATTTATTTTTGTAATTGTTGTTGAAGCAAATTGTTTGTAAAATTTGTACAGCTACTGTCATGGCTTCTTCATCAATCAGTGATACGAATTTTAATAATGCACAGGACGATGTAATTATTGGGCTGGGCGATACACATTGGTATAATTGTTATATTTTTATTATCTCTTAGGTTTATACATGCTTAGTGATTGATGATTAGATTTCCTTGATTTCACACTTAATTTCTTGTATTCATGATTTGGAGACAGTGTGTACAATATTGATGGTAATGTTACTGAAGAGATACCTTATGTTGTTGACAATTTGGAACAAGACAGGCTAGTTAACAAACCTTTTGTCGGGATGACTTTTGACGGCCATGAGGATGCATACATTTATTACAATGTTTATGCTAAGTCAATTGATTTTTCTGTGCGTAAACATTATTCTCATAAATCTAAAATAAGTAATGAAGTAATATCAAGTATGCTTGTGTGTTCAAAACAAGGTCTTAAGCCTCTCAACCAAAAAATGGAAAATGAAGTGAAACGCAGACGCGATATTCGAGAGGGATGTAGTGCTCATTTGCTTGTTGGTATTACAGATGACGGAAAGTGGGAGGTGAGAAAGTTTCTTGAACAACACACACATGCTTTAATGTCTCCATCAAAGGTAGCTAACCTATGATCTCATAGTAGATTATCAAGTAATTCCAAGGAAACGATTACCCAATTAAGGGATTGTGGACTTGGCCCATCAAAGATTGCTCACACGTTAAATTTTGGTGGCGATGCTCTAGTTACACCACAAAATTGCATTGATCATTTAAAAGTAGCACGTGTAAACCATGTTGGTAAGCAATGCAGGAATGTGATATCTTATTTTCAAAAGAAAGAAAGAAGTGATCCCGGATTCTTTTTTAGATGGGAGATGGATGAGGATAATGTTGGAAGAAGTTTCTTTTGGGCAGATGGAAGATCAAGGGACAATTATTTGACTTTTGGAGATGTCGTGATGTTTGACACAACATATAGGACTAACAACTTGTGTATGCCATTTGCGCCGTTCACTAGAGTAAATCATCATATGCAATCAATATTATTCGGGTGTGCATTGCTTGCTGACGAGACTGAGGATTCTTTTGTGTGGCTCTTTGAAATATGGTTAGAATGTATGTATGATAAGCATCCTGTTTGTATTATTACATATCAAGACATTGCGATGGGAAATGCTATCCGTAAAATATTTCCAAATACTCGTCATAAGTTTTGAATATGGCACATCGAAAAAAATGCCATTACAAATCTGAGAGACTTGATTGCCCTTAAGAATTTTGAAGCTGACTATGGAAGCTGGCTTAAGGATTCAATGAGTGTCGAAGAATTTGAAGAAAGATGGTATTGGTTAAAGCAGAAGTATAACGTACCGGAAGGACATTGGTTAGAGAAAATGTTTCATAAGCGTGAACATTGGGTGCATTTATATTTGAATGATATTTTTTGTGCAGGTGCAAAGTCCACGCAACGATATGAAAGTATGAATTCCTTCTTTGATGGATTTGTGAATTCAAACACTTCTTTACCTGAATTTGTTTACCAATATGATCGAGCCCTTCAATCTCGACGTGATGTTGAACAACGAGAAGATTTTAAAACTTTGAACAGTTTAGCTACCTTAAATTTAACAAGTCCATTGGAGGCTCATGCAGGAAAAGTGTATACAACAAAGGTGTTTGGCCATTTTCAAGAAGAGTTTAAGAAAACTCTCGGGTATTGGCTTGATATTATATCAGAAGATCATGAGAGACAGGTATATTCTGTATTTTTAGCCGGAAAAGAGGGCACCAAGAGGATTATTGTGGAGTACAACGTCGATCCTAGTAACCTAGTGAAGTGTTCATGCAAAAAGTTTGAGAAGGTAGGAATTTTGTGTGGCCATGCACTGCTTATCCTCTCCCATAAGAGACATGTGTGTATACCAGAACATTATCTTCTCTATCGATGGACAATAAATGCATGATATACGAAGGCATGTGCTTCTCCAAGTGTAGCTACATTAGATGGACAAGGTGAAATAACACCGTTAGAGAAATGGTCGTTTCATATTAATATGAGACGAGCTATTGAGATGAGCTTGCATTCACGTGAGCATATGGAAATAGGAAGTTCAGTTATACGTGGTCTTATAGAAAAACTAGGCAGTTTAAGAGTTATGGATGAAAATAGAAGCCAAACCAATGTTGCTTCCTCTTCTTTATTTGACCACCAAGGACCAATTTTTACTGTTCATGACCCAAATCAAGTAAAAATGAAAGACAGACCAAGAAAGTTGCAAAGGCTTAAGTCCGGCGTTGAGATTTCCATGTTGCAAGCAGAAAAGCAGAGATATAAATGTAAGAAGTGTTTGAAAGAAGGTCATAACACGCGCACATGTACAATGTCTGAGGTGAATTGTTATTACATTTATAAGATTCTACATCTATTTGATTATTTTTTATATGTTCTAATGAAATCTTTTTATGTTTGAAACAGAGCCAAGTGGACATGGATAATCAATAAACAACATGATGGATATGTAATATTTTTATTTTGACATCTATCTGATTATTGCTTAGTATCTAATCTGCTTCCAATTTGATAGGTTTGCCCTGGATGTTAAGATCTGCTTAGGTGCCTGACTGCTTTGCTGTTTACTGCTCAAATGAACCTGCTTAAGTGCATGTTTAACAAGAAACTTGGAGAATCCTCAGATGTTACAGCATTGGATCTATGCTGAATTTGCTATAAATATTTTTATATGAACTATCTGTAATCAGTGATGTCTGAAATTATTTTTATATGAACTATCTGTAATCAGTGATGTCTGGAACAATCATCGTTCTTATTATATGCAATCAGTGATGTCTGGAATTATTTTTATATGAACTATCTGTTGGATAGTACAAGGTCATGTTGTATTGTAAATGTTGTATTATGAACTATCTGCAATCAGTGATGTCTGGAACAATCATCGTTCTTGTTATCTGCAATCAGTGATGTCTGGAATTATTTTTATATGAACTATCTGTTGGATAGTACAAGGTCATGTTGTATTGTAAATGTTGTATTATGAACTATCTGCAATCAATGATGTCTGGAACAATCATCGTTCTTGTTATCTGCAATCAGTGATGTCTGGAATTATTTTTATATGAACTATCTGTTGGATAGTACAAGGTCATGTTGTATTATGAACTATTTGCAATCAGTGATGTCTGGAACAATCATCGTTCTTGTTATCTACAATCAGTGATGTCTGGAATTATTTTTATATGAACTATCTGTTGGATAGTACAAGGTCATGTTGTATTGTAAATGTTGTATTATGAACTATTTGCAATCAGTGATGTCTGGAACAATCACCGTTCTTGTTATCTGCAATCAGTGATGTTTGGAATTATTTTTATATGAACTATCTGTTGGATAGTACAAGGTCGTGTTGTATTGTAAATGTGAATTGGATTCATTTATTAACAGAAGTGTTACACAAGAACAGAATAGTTAAGAATAGTTACAGAAGTGTAGCACATTTATTAACAAAAGTGTACAAAGGATAAGATCAGAATAGTTACACAAGGGAAGCACATTTATTAACAGAAGTGTACAAAGGAAAGGCCTTCACATTCCTAAATAAGCTAAGAACATTCCAATAAAGTAACTTGAACGACAGATCATGGTGACAAATGTTGTGTCTATGAAAATAAAGCAACAACAGATCCTTGCAGAATTGTTACTTTGGCCAGCTTTGCATATTAATGCATAATACAACTTGAACGATATTCTAGTACATCATACTAAAGATATTCTAGTACATCAAGCTGATAGCTATTATCAAAACAAGA
Source organism: Pontederia crassipes (assembly GCA_030549335.1). Taxonomy (NCBI): domain Eukaryota; kingdom Viridiplantae; phylum Streptophyta; class Magnoliopsida; order Commelinales; family Pontederiaceae; genus Pontederia; species Pontederia crassipes. The sequence continues at coordinate 53,324,492 of CM060188.1, forward strand.
ACAAAAGATATCTCTTTCCACTTCCAATCATTGTTTCTCCGACGTTCCAACTGAAGTTCTGCTTCCATTGTCTCAAGCTTGTGCAATAATATTTCATTTTCAACTTCAGACCTTTCAACCTTTCCTAAGAGCCTATTGAAGATGTCTTTATATCGCGGTTCAACTTCTTCGTCCAACCATTAAAAGTATGTGCATTCTTCATTTTGCTAAAAATAAAATAATAGAGATGTCATACAAATATAGAAATGATCTCATGAAAATGTAACACAAAATATTGTAAGATTCTTACCTTATAGTTTCGACAACCATAAAATTGACGGCCAGGGTTCCGTTGGGTCCATGAAGTTTTAATAACTGCTTCTTCATTGCAATTGTATAAGGGTAAACATGTGTAATTACTTTTAGTCATGATCAATATCTTTTTTATTCCCTGTCCAATATGAAAACATGATCAACAAAATGAAACAACTTCTTTATTAGTCTTCTGCTCACACAAACAAAATTAACAAGGAAAATAGTGATATTATATAAAACTACTCCCTTGCTTTATTTCCATATGATGAATGAACAGCGAAGGAATGGATGAAATGCCACTAGCCATTTACTAAAATTAAGTATATAAGATTCTTGGTTTAGATTTGAACTTCAAATTACATTATCATTACATTTACAAGCAACCATCGATCTGTCAATTACATTTACATTATCAATTTGCTTGGTATTATATCAAATGAAAAACTGCAAGAAAAAAAAGAAGACACCTCATGAATGAAGTTTTACGGCTATACCCACTAGGAGCTTTCCCTAGTCAGAAAACATACAAGATAGTAAAAGAGAATTAGAAGCGTATTCAAGAGCTATAATTAATTTCATGACACTTGAATTCATCTGCATTTACCTAATAGGAGCGTCGTTGATCAAATCGTGTCCTTTGCGTCCCTCGCCGGATCTGACGCTCTTCTTCTCCAAATCTGAGTGCCCTAGCTCACAGGATCCTTGCCAGATCACCCTCGCACCAGATCCTTGACAAATATCCCTCGCGCCAAATCCTTGCTAGAGCTCGCTCGCCGGATCTGACGCTCTTCTTCTCCGAATCTGAGTCCCCTAGCTCACTGGATCCTTGCCAGATCGCCCTCGCGCCGGATCCTTGACAGATATCCCTCACGCCAAATCCTTGCTAGAGCTCCCTCGCAGGATCTGACGCTCTTTTTCTCCGAATATGAGTGCGCTAGCTCGTCGGGTCCTTGCCAGATCGCCCTCGTGCCGGATCCTTGCCAGATCGCCCTAGTGCCGGATCTTTGCCAGATCGCCCTCGCGCCGAATGTCGTCCGTGCTGTCGAATTTGTAGCCCAACAAAATGAAATAATGTCGCTGCTCGTTTCTGTCATCGCTTGGAGACAGAGAATGCTGCCGTTCGTTTCTGCCATCTCTGCTTGTGAAAGGGAAATTTGAAACTTCCTCTTTTATACGAAGCACAACGATCGTTGCTTTCCATCCGACGGCCGATATTCGGGAGCTGTACTTTACAGCGGTCGATGGGCGCAGCATACTCAGCGACCTCTTAAAATAATTATGATTATATTTAGAAAATTTTCTAATGTCAAGATGATTTGTACGTGACTTCTCATAGTCGCTTTACAAGGGTGTATTTTCATAATGTTACATAGTACGTGTGTCAAATTACAAAATTGAAATTTTATTCACTATATCAAATCTAAAACTTGAACATCCGAAACAAAGTCTTAAGCGAGAGCATTTTGGGGATTTAACAACTTTTCATAACTATGTTCGTGGCTGGGTATAATTCATGTTTATCGATTTCCTCAATTGTTTACTCTGCAATTCTTTCCATAAAATTAATTGCATTATGTTATATATGAAAAATTAAGACAGAACACTATAGCTATATATGTACATTTACAGGTGTCCCCATTTGTATTTCCAGATGTCGGTCATTGGATCAGTAGATTCGCAGGATAAAAAAATGTGCAGCATAAAGGACCCAGTTTGAATTAAGATTTGTTAACAGTTGGACCATACTTTTCTCACACCTTGCACATGTAGCATCTACATAGGTTGAAAGGCCATGAATGGTTCCATTGACCAGCCACCGATCTGTAAGAGGGTAAAATTTCTGCAGTGGATCTGTGTTGCTATAGGCACGACCAGCAGCAAATGGAGCCATTCATGAAATCAATACATGAATTATTGTGTATCAGCTGCTCCTGCGCAGCTCAACATGAACTGGCTACTTGAGCTTCTTCACATATGAACCTGTTTCTTCAGTTAAAACTTCGAGCTGTAGATTCGCAGTAAAAGAGGGCTCGGTGGCATTACTCCACAGCCCTTGCAACATGGCGGGACCTGGGAATTAAATTCCGATATCAGTGAGACCAGGACGACTAGGTGGTGCAGTGTCTCAGGTGGCCTGCGGGCAGTGCGCACTGGCTTCCATTTAATGTGTCGATGGCTCTCTTCAACTCTCGCCCTAGACATGGGCCTCAAACCAACAGTGTGCAGATGAATGTAGTCGGACTCGGATGGGCACTTGCATGAATCTTGAGAGGTGGACACCTCTCGGCGCAGTTGGATGTCCCTCTGAGGGTCCTGCTGCGGACGTGCATGTCCTCCTCGCCCCGTGGCCTTTCCACATGCACCTGTACTCTTCCGCCCCTTCTCTCTCTCTCCTTGCTGCTTCCAACAACGCCATTGCCTTGTCCTTTCAGCTATCCTTGCGTACGGGTGGTGCCCAAAACAGTGTCCAAGATTAATATCTCAACAATGAGAGCAAATGTTGTCAAGTCTGACTTTTCTTTTGTTGCGTGCTACTGTCTGACTTGCTCGGTAGCATGTGATTAGGCCACTGTTTCAGTTTCTAACATTGGATCTAATCCTTTTTCTGTGTATCTACGCCAGTAGATAACATTCTCGACATTTGTTTTATGGTTTTGTGAGCTGTATATCCCGATAGAAGCGGACTTGGACAGCTGACAGCATTTGTTTAAGTTAATAAACTCCAATTATGGGGCGGCCACTGTGTTAGTAAAGTGTATATACTGTCGGTCACGATCAGATGCTACTTGTTCCTTTTCCTATTCCTGTTCGAGTTAGTGAAATTGCAATATCTTTGTTATCTTTTTTCTTTTCCAGGAATATCGTAGTTTTTTTTTCTAATTTCAGTTGAAGAAGTTGTTACTTTACTGTTGTTCCTGGAGTTTTGTTAACAGAATTTAATGGCACGTACGAATTCACAGGCGCTTCAGAAGAATGAGATCTTCCTCTTTCTTATCGCCATATCCAACATCTGATTTACTTTCCAGACAAGAAAATAAATTAAATCCTCCTTACAGCTTGCAAGACATGTAACAGCGTCCATCAGACATTGCTGATTTAACTGCACTTGTTAGTGTCCAAATTAGAGCTTGAAACCGCCAAGATGCCACTAAGACCAGGAATGATGAGAGCAAACAAAGGTGGAGAACTGGAGAGAAAACACATGTGGAGTGCATGTGATTGTGATCGAGAGCCCGAGTGATTTGGTGGACAAGAGGAGATTGGTGGGCATATATGCTTGCAATGCACATGGGGGAGACATGATGTAAACCTCCCGTTCTTCCTCTCTCCTCCCTCTCTCTTTCCCCACCCTCCCTCCTCTCTCCATATTATAACATGAACTCCATTTTGATGTACCAATAGTAATTGCGTGTGCATATCGCCATTAGCAAAGCACAGGAACCTGATTTTTTTTTTTCTTACCTGATCTCATCACATGCACAAATATAGGGGAATTGCCCATAGACCATATTTAAGTACCAAAATCAACGGCCTCACAGGCACGTGGATGCCAGTTAACACAACTGTTCGGCTACTTTCCTGTATAGCCGTTGGCTCCCGATCCCTCCCTCTCTCTCTCTCTCTCTCTCTCTCTCTCTCTCTCTCTCTCTCTCTCTCTCTCTCTCTCTCTCTCTCTCTCTCTCTCTCTCTCTCTCTCTCTCTCTCTCTCTCTCTCTCTCTCTCTCTCTCTCTCTCTCTCTCTCTCCCCATTGCAAGCCCAGCTGTTGCAAGCTGTACCCGTCTCCTCTCATCATGTGACCATCCCCTCTTCTTCTCCCTCCCAAGTGCCGCATCACCACATAATACCGACCAACCACCAGCAAAATCATCGACGAAAGATTTAGTGTTTGGATTGGAGGTCAAAAGTCTGCAAGGTTCGGGGCAAGAGAGAGAAGGTGATAGGAAGGCGATAACAACGTGTTCTTTCTAGCTCCTTGTTCTTTCGTCCAGTCAACGTACAGCACGCGATAAGTAGTCGGGAGTTGCTTGCATTTTGCTGGTCGTCCGGTAAAGAGTCGGGCAATATATGGCTCAATTGCCTCCCAAGGCTCCGAGCATGATCACCAACTGGCCAACCTTCGGCGCCCACGACAGGACGCCGTCGACGCTGGGCGCATGCCACCCCGCGGCCGCGGCGGCGGCCCACCCCTCGTGGGTCGACGAGTTCCTAGAATTCTCCGCGGCTCGGCGGTTCATGCACCGACGCTCTTTAAGCGACTCCATCGCGTTGCTGGAAGCACCAATGGACAACGGCGGGGGAGGGGTTCAGGAGTTCGAGCGTCTGGACGACGAACAACTCATGTCGATGTTCTCGGACGAGGTGCCTCCTTCGCCGCAGGCAACGGCGGGGGCCGCGCCAGCGTCCTCGTCCGCCGGCCCCTCGACGCCGTCGGACAATAACAGCTTCAACGAGGAGAAGCCGTCAAGGAACGAGTCGGAGGATGCGCAGAGCGGGTGCAAGGCGGAGCAGCCAGGCGCAGCGCAGACCGTCGCGCCGGCCGCCGAGTCCATCGTGGATCCGAAACGTGTCAAGAGGTTGGCATTATTCCATTAAATGATTGAAATGTACTACAATTCTGATCAATATTTAGAATCACGTTAATTCTCCACGACATGTCCGTATATAAATGTAGGATTCTGGCAAATAGGCAATCGGCACAGAGATCGCGAGTGAGGAAGCTGCAATATATCTCCGAGCTCGAACGGAGCGTGACGTCATTGCAGGTGCTCCACGAGACTACTTCTCGGCATTTCCCTATCGAGCTCTGCTGATGAGTTTTGCATGTGTAGTTTGTATCGACATATCTCACCAGCTTTAACTCAACTCCATATGCATCTTGCATTGTTTACAGACTGAGGTGGCGGCGTTGTCTCCTCGCGTAGCCTTCCTCGATCATCAGCGGTCCCTGCTCACTGTCGGCAACAGCCAGCTGAAGCAGCGCATCGCAGCCTTGGCACAGGACAAGATCTTTAAGGACGGTGAGCTCCACGTCTTTCTCTTCTTTCCCTCTGAAACTTTGCATCATATGGATACAGAAACTATTTGTTTTCTTCCCATTAGAAAGGAAGGTTCACCCTATAAAAATCTACAATAGAAGAAATAAGCTTCCAGGGTATAAACATCCCACCTCGCCCGCATCGATCATATATAGAATAAATGCATATATTTTGGTACATTTGCATGCTGGTGAATAGAGAACACGAGTGACCATCTACATTAATGTTGTTTGCAGCTTGCCAAGATGCACTAAAGAAGGAGGTGGAGAGGCTTCGGCAGGTCTACCAGCAGCAGAGCATCGAGAAGATGAGCAGCTCCCCTTCTCCTGCGTCGGACTCGGACGGGCGAAAGGACAAGGAGCTGACGCTCAGCAGCGCCGACGCAGCTGCCGGTCTGCGCCCCGCCACGTGACGCCCCCACCGCTGAGGCATTCATGTGCGCTGCTGCAGGGCCCCGACACCCTTTCCCTGTGAGAGAGAAAGCGAGGAGAGAGAAAAGTGAATTTGGTAAATAAGTAAATTTACTCCGGGTTGGTCTTCGGGAGGAGAAGGTTCGTGTTCGTTCCGGTAAGTTTGAGACCAGCGTTGTCGTTGGTCGTCCTCATCAATATCACAGATTCAAAACATCGTTGTAAGTTCTCAGGGGTGGGTTGTGGGAGGGTGTGTGTTGTCCGGGCTTCCTGCTTTGCTCTGTGTATAAATTTTAAAGGCATTCATTAAATGTGTGATTCATGCAACAATTGCTACTCATTCTTTTGTTTCAACAATTTGTTTGTTGATCCTGCGAGTGCTGTCACTGGTAGGAGTCTTCAAGTATGTAATGATTTAAGCAATCCTAGCAAAAAAAAAAATCAAAATTATTCTTCATTCACAATAGTGGTTAAAAATGGAAAGTCCTATGTTGATTCCTATAATCAAGTGCTGCTGCAAATCCGAATTATTCATGGATTATATATTTATATGAATCAAATTTCTAATTTATGATGTTGGTACTACGTAATTGCAATTCCACGCAGAGATTATGCAGTTTCTTTTATATGGATGGTTTTGTAAACGGATTTCCCATCATTGATTTAAGATATGAGGAACAAAATTAAATTTCTTATCACTGTTTTTAGAATCAAAGCGGCAATCAGATCAGACACATTACCGGATCGTGGTTGGACCGATTCAATTTGATTTGATCGAATTGAACTGAATTTTATTAAATTATTTATAATAATTATAAAGATATAATATAATTATATGATATAGCATATTCAACTAATAACCTATTAAAAGTATTAAAAATTAATATAACATATTTTTTATTTATTAAAAATTTTAACAATGATTAACATATAAATATAAATATACTATTATTAATTTAATATCTATTATTTAATGATGATAGATGTTATATTAATAATTTTTTTCTAAAATTATTCTTTTTTCTTTTTTAGCACTTTACTTTTTATTTCCTTTATTTTTGCCCTTTGATAATTTCCCTCTTAATGTTATGCAATTTTAAATACTTACCTTTTTTTATTTCAATTCCTATTTAATTTTATACATATCATATTCCTTCCTTTTTTTACCTTTCTTATATTTCTTTCTCTTTTTTCCTTTTTTTAACTTCCCTATTTTTGTCATTTTATTTTATTTTTTAAATTGAATTGAACCAAGTTGAACATGTTCAAGTGATTTCCCCGATTCAATGTCAAAAATAATTTTGACATCAAACCGAACTAAATCATCGATTGGTTGATGGTTGAACTGGCCGGTCTGATCTGATTTTGATTACATTGTTTCTTATGGTTCATACAACAATTAAATTTAATGGTTTTGGAGATTTAAGAAAATTTAGTGTCGTTAGCCCGTTCATCAAACATCACTTAACAACAGGAGAATTAATAATTTAGAGAAAATCATAATAAATATAAACTTATAATAACTATATAACATCTTTCTTCTAATATCTCATGAGGCATCCTTCACTACATAGTGAACATCAATGTCATATTAAAATTATAAAATTTATTAAACTCTAAGTATATGCAACACTTCATCATTAGCTCGAACTATCATTTATCATTTAATCTTGATCTTCTGCATAAATCTAGAGTGCAGAGGTTCTCAATTAGAGTTTGTAAAGGTCATGCGTATATGATAACCTATCATATGCTTCTACATGCGATGCATCATCATCATAATATCATAAGCATATAAACATGCATGCCATGCAATATATCATAATTCTTACATGACATTACATCATTCTTACATTCCTCACATAACATAATATTCTTGAAATATACCTGGTTAACTTTAGACTCATCATCTATAAGTGTCATACAGAATATTCATCTATATCATTCACATATAATCATGACATGTAATTTATCATTCATTCCACATTCATTCACTATAAGAAAATTGAGATTTTCCGATGGATAATTTCCGACGACACAATTCCTTCGCGACGGATGGAAATCCATCGAAATTTCTGATGGTCGAGGCCGTCAAAATAAAAAAAATAAAAACTATTATATTATTTTTTAATTTTTTGACTGTTCATAACGTCAAAATTTTCGACAGATGCCTATCCGTCTAAACTTTTGACAATCACGCCCATCGCTAATAAAAATAATTAAATATTATATAATATATAACATTATTTAATATACAATGTAGTTGGTATTTTATTATTACCGACGGTCCGGACCGTCGAAAGTTTAGACGGTCTGGACTATCGGTAATTATAAAAATAATTAAATATTATAATCATTCATTTCATAATATATAATATGATTGGTTATTTATTTATTTAATTATAATCATATATATCATAATATATAACATGATATATATTATATTTATTTAATTATCGATGATTCGGAATGTCGGTAACTGTAAAAATAATTAAATATTGTAATCATATATATCATAATATATATTTTATATATTTATTTACCGACAATTCAGACCGTCGGTACTATCGATGGTCCCAAACGTCGGTAACTTTAAAAATAATTAAATATTATAATCATAAATCATAATATATAATATGATATTTAATTTTATTTATTTAATTATGATGGTTCGGACCGTCGGTACTTTCTACGATCCCAAATGTGGTAACTGTAAAAATAATTAAATATTATAACCATATATATCATAATATATAATATGATTTATATTTTATTATTATGATATATATTTTATTTATTTAATTACCGATAGTTCGGATCGTTGGTACTTTCGATGGTCCCAACCATCAGTAGTTCTATTTTCATTCCTGCCCACCCTCCCACCAATTTTTCTATATTTTTCTCTCTCTCCTTCCATCACCTCCTCTCTCTCTTCGGCTCTCTCCCCTCTGATTTTCACTTCCTCTCCCCCTGCGGCTCCGGCTCTCTCCCCCTTCGGCAGCGGCAGCGGCAGCGGTTCTTCTTCGGCTCGGCTCTGGCTTCCTCTCCGGCTCCCTCCTCTCCGATCTCCTTCTCTCCGGCTCCCTCCCCTGTTCTCTCGATCTCCCTCTTCAATCCAGCCGCCTGGATCTTGCCGCGGGCGCCCGGCGGCAGGCAAATTTTTTTTATATTTTAAAAATTGTTTGCAACGGTTGGGGACGTCGGAACATTTCGACGGTCATCGCCGCTGGAATTTTCGACGGTCGCGGCCGTCGGAACGTTTCGACGATCACGACTGTCAAAACTTCAATGGATGTTTTCGAACCGTCCGAAACTATTTTGCGATGCCTCCTTTTTTAACTAACCGATTCCGTCGATAAATCCATCGAAAACCTCTATTTTCGATGGATTCTTTCGATTTTTCGACGGACGAAATCATTTTTCTTGTAGTGATTGTTCTATATATCCTAAGAGTTTCTTTATAACTTCTTGATCTTTACTTGTTATTTAACATCTTTTATACTTTACATTTTCTCAAGGTTGCTTTATAACTCTTTGGGCCTTCTTTTATTATTTTTCCTTTATTTATTATGTAAAACTTCAAGTGTCATCTTTATCTTTCATCTTTATCATATAACATCACCTTTTCTTTTATTCCATGTCATAAGTCATATCTTAGGAACACACATCATAATAGTGAGGGGCTTTATTCCTGTCACTTTTAGGAATACACACCTTATGATGAGGGATAATATTCTTTGAAAAGTACATACACATATGTAGGACTTTACTTCTCATGCTTAGGTCCCCTTAAAATGCATACATAAGTATAGAACTTTACTTTCCTTCTTTACTACATCATCATATTAACTTTCTTTCTTTGTTATAAGATACTTGAAAGTTAAACTTCACTTCATTCTTAATTTATCTTATAACATCTTTGATCTTAACATAGTTAAAAGAATCATATAAACATCATCATATTGGCTAGGTAGCTCACATACTTGAGAACATGCACATCATAATAGTGAGGGACCTTGTTACAATGAATACTTACATTTTTTAATGAGGGACTTTGTTCCTTGAGAAATGCATATACAAATGCAATAATTTATTTCGCGGAATTAGCTCTCATCCAAGTACATACATAGGTGCATCCCACCATTGATGAGTGATAATAACATTCTTCAACTTTAGGTGAATTATTCTTTGCAATACATCAATTATTCATATCAATCATTCTTCATATTTTAGCCTAATTAGGACTGAGCATGCATTATGTATATCTATATGTCATATAAAATCAATACACATCCATGCATAACCTATATACATTACAAAATAGGTTCAAAACATCTTAAAAGTCAAAAAGTATTTTCCAGTGTCATAGTCGTACCCAGAAATAGCATGGTCATACCAAGATTTGTCATGGGCATGCCAAGAACGATCACTATCATGTCGAGCCTTGTCACGATCGTGCTCAGCCTTTTCACATCCATTCTCAGCCTTAGAAAAAATTTGGTTGCACCACTCTTTCTCACGGTCATGACGAAGTTGAACACAACCATGGTGTCACAGGTGTGACTTAGAGATTAAGTTTGGTGGAACATCCATGCACTAATTCTATCTGAGTTCATATCGCTTTGTTCATCTTCCTAGATTTTTATTACCTTTGTTGTCTTTTTGTGGCTTTGCTTTCAATTCACCATATGTATGCATGCACTAGAAATTCATGTTTCCTCGTCCTTTTTTAATATCTCAGTTGGGATATAACTTTTGGAATCACCAGATGATATTTTCCTCAGTGTTCAATGCTACTAAAGATAGAAAATCACTTATATGAAAAGGTTCACTTGCCTTTTCCTTACTTCAGCCTGAGTGGGTGAATTTTAGGAAATCATGCATATCATCACTAACAATCTTATAGGTCATTCGTATACATCTAATAGGCATATAAGATTAATGCAATCATGAAAATCATAACATAAAGAGGAATTAGGATTCTTCCCTAAAACATACAAAATCATAAATCTAAATCGTGATCATCATTTTCTAGGCATATAAATATATAGATCAAAGAACAAAATATGTAGATATGAACACATGATTAATGCACCCTCAAACATAATCCCTACTAAGAATTAAGGTGTTCTTAAATATTTCAATCCAAACAAGAAATCCATTAAGGGAGAGAGAGGGTGGAATCCCCTTTACATACCTTTAGGCTAAAGATCTAAAATCCCTTTTGCTAATCATCTTACATCATTATTCATCATCTAAAAGCGTATTTTTGTTCTTTTCCTTAAAATTTTGATCTTCTCATCATTGATCTTGTAACATAGAATCCATGAAGAATAATGCTCTAGATATCTAACCTTAGGGTTTTCTTAGTGGAGAAGAAAAGGAGGAGGAGTAGGAGTTGACGGCTAGAATTTTGGGAAAATTAATAAGGTTGTTAGGTCTTATATAGGGTTTACATTAGACATTTAGTCAAAAGATCCAAATACCCTTGGCTCAAAATTTTAGGTTGTGACATTCTTCTCCCCTTAAAAGAAATTCGTTCTTGAATTTCAATCTTACTTATGCACTTTAAAATTTTTCTTCATTATCTTTTACTTCAATCACAATTAAAGCAAAAGATATTGATGCATGAGCATCATATAGACATTTATAACATTGGCATAATGGAAATTACCTAAAATTTACCTTAGTTCACATCACTCATGCTTTCGAACCTTAGACTTAACTTCTTCATTTTTTGTTTGAGGACATCCTATGGTACCATCAAAATTACTTAGGTTTCATGCGCCATTATACTTTGATTTTTTTTCCTAGCATCTCGTATTCATATCCATAACTTTAGTTTGAATATTATATTTTTTTCTAATGGTTAGAGAAATCCACATCCATATATATCATATCCTCACTTGATCAATAATATTTATATGGGATTATACTTCATCCTAGTTACTGCTCATAGCGACATAACATTGGTTTATCATACTTTCTTTTAACACCTTTTAAATTAACTTTGTTGTCTTAATGAAAATTAATTTTTCAACTATAATTTCTTTAGTCATTTCATGGTCTTTGAGCCCTAAAATTTTGTTCAATTGTCTCGAACAATTAAATTTTGGGCACATTCGTTATCACATGTTCATCATCCTCAAAAAGTTATAACAAGATTCACATCTCTCATTTTACATATTAACCACAATCAACTTGACAATACTATCAAAATTGAATGCAATCATTAGCATCCTCATTGGAAAACTTTTTGCTCCCATCATCATACATATAGCACAATACTTACATACTCTTGATTTTGGATGGCTGCTCATGATGGTTGCACATAGACTTAGACTTATTAGCATATACTAACTATGCTTTGATACCAGTGTAAAGGCCTAAAATTCATCCTAAAATTTTTGGGCATTTAGAAAATTTTTTTCTTTATCCCATTCATCATACATCACTTAACAATAGAAGATTTAATAATTTAAAGAAAATCATAATAAATAAAAACTTATTAATATCCATATAACATCTTTCTTCTAATATCTCATGAGGCAGCCTTCATTACATAGTGAACATTAATGTTATACTAGAACTATAAAACTTATTAAACCCTAAGCATGTGCAACACTTCATTATGAGTTTGACATGCCATCCATCATTTAATCTTGATCTTTTGCACAGATCCATAGTGTAGAGTTTCCTAATTAGAGCATGTAAAGGTCATGCATGCATGATAAACTATCGTATGATTTTATATGCAATGCATCATCATCATAATATCATAAGCATATAAACATACATTTCATGAACTATATCATGATTCTTAGATGACATTACAACATTCTTACATTCCTGACATAACATAATATTCTTGAAACATAAACATCATGACATACCTGCTTAACTTTAGACCCATCCTTGAACAAGTATCATACAATAAGAATATTCATTTATATCATTCACAAATAATCATGACATGTAACTTATCATTCATTCTACTTTCATTGTTCTGTACATCCTAAGAGTTTCTTTATAACTCATTTATTTTATTTGTTGGTTAACATCTTCCATTCTTTATATTTCCTCAATGTTGCTTTATACCATTTGGACCTTCTTTTATTCTTCTTCCTTTCTTTATATGTGATATGTCAAGTGTCATATTCATCTTTCATCTTTACCACATAACATCATCTTTACTTTCGTTACATGTCATAAGTCATATCTTAGGACCACATATCATAATAGTGAGGGACTTTATTCCTAATCATCTATAGGGATACACACATATAGATACACTTTATGTCAAAGATTGAGAGGAGACATAGTGAGACCAGAGAGAGATGGTGCACGCGTGAGAAAAAAATGAGGGGAGAAGAGGCCCGTTGTTTGATTTATAGGGGAGGGTATAAAATTTTGTCGGGGTCAAATTTTTCGTTTTATCTCCATCTTGTTTTATCTCTTCCTCATCTTCTTTTTTTTTTCCAATTCAATTTCAACTTACTCGAGCTTTTTAATCTAATATGTCGGTCATTAGATAACCTATTATTTACATTATGTGTGAAATCTCATATGAGAAAATATCTTTTTAATTTATAAGAAAGATATTAAAATATTTTTGCCATATATTTTATTCAAAGACATGCAATTTATGTGTACAATGCATGCATTGACATAATATGAGGATTATTTAACTTCCAAGACAACAACTATTTTTGCAATTAAGACATGGACACGTAAGGTGTAGGAAAGAATTGGATGCTTAGAAAAATAACATTGCTAACCTTATATTTTAACCTTGTTTTACTATTTAATTTGAGATCATTAGATTATTGGGATCATATAGCTTGTGGTGTTTTAAAGTATAAGATGTATTTTGCACTAGTGAAGTGTGGGATGGATATAACTTTTCTAAATAAAAGAAATAGGAGTTATAAGAAATGAGGAATTGATGTGCTTGGTAAAGTTGATATTTGATTAGCGAATAAAAAATGTTTAACTAATTGACTGATAGATATAAAATGTAATTTATTTTCTTATATGTATTGTTTTTTTGTTATAATTTTAGGTTATTATTCAAATGAATATAATTTACTTAAAACATTACTTTATTATTGACATCAACAAAACTATGATAAATTTAAAGTGAAAAATTAAAATAATTATGAGGATAAATAAAATAGAATGCGAAATACTAATTGCCAAATATGATAGATAATATTCAAAAATTTATTTTAAATAAAAAGAATATATTAAAAATAAAATATTTAATCTCTCATTCTAAACTTTGTTGTAACAACCCAAAAATCCATCCTAAAAGTTAAGGGCAATTAGCACATTCGGCTGTGTTAGCCCGTTTATCATCACATGATCATAATAAAATAATTTATTATTAATGCAATGAAAACTTAACTAATAAAATAAGATAAAATAATCTTTCCAAATTCAGCAGAAAACTTTATGAAGACATCTAAAACGTGAAACGAAGCTATCATCCATTATTTTAAAAACATATTTAAAGACAATAGCCAACTAGGCTCTATAACATCCTGACACTTATTAAGCTTAGGCCATTGTGCAACCTTCTCGTTCCGCCATCCATCCAAATCTTGGTTACTTATATGGATCTAAAGTGTAGGATTTTCCAATTAGAATATGTAAAGACCATACAATGTGATACCATGATCCTAAATAGGATACTACATATCTTACATATTTAATTTCATATATATATAAAAAGAGAAATATGCATGTTGTGTACTTAATACATGATTTTACATGTCAATCAATCATAATAAACTATCATCATGCATTTAATATAATAGTATGGTAAGACATGTAACCAACCATCATTAGACATGAAGTATGGGAACATTCATTAACAATCATCAATCACCATAGGCATATAAGTGACTTGCACTTACCATAACAATTGCCTCATTAACTTTCTCATGTTGCTTTATAATCCATTCGGGCTCCACTTGTGTGGGCATCAATATATCAAATCAATATGGCCCTTACAATTTTATATCTTTCGATAGTTGAGATTCATGTCGTTTCCCTCACAATAGGCTACCTAAGCCTTGGAGACAATGCTCCCTTCACCCAAAGGTGACTAGGAATACACACACTATTGCTGATGTGAGAACCAATTATTCCTGAAGGAAATACATACACCGAGGTGTAAGAACGATTATTTCCTAACAATCCGGTAAGGGCCATTGAGGAGCGACATGTAACGATCATCCCCAATTGGATTCATTATGTTTTTCAAACAACAATCAATTATTATCTCACTTCGTCTTCAGATTTTAACCTAGTTATGGTTGTGCATGTATTTCATATATTAAGTTTTATATATAATCATCAAGCATCAATAAATATTATAAATATCTTGAAAATAACTTTAAAACTAAATTATGGGTCTTTATCAGTCAATCACAGCACTCTCGTGATCATGATCCCATAACTCAATTTCTTCTAAGTATTGGTCACGATCGTGATTGGGATGTCAGGGCCGTGCCAGGTAAATTTCACGGCCTTGCTGGCTTGAAATACAATTGTGTTTGAGGCTGAAATACAATCTCTTGCTCACTGTCATGATCGGGGTAGTCATGGTCGTACTGGACATGTCACAGCCTACTCCTCATTGTCACGGTCAATTTTATGCCTTAGTGCATGGTCGGTTTCTAGACGCTCTCACACGGTCATTTTGGAATTCAGCACGGTCGTGCCGACATACAAAAAATCGGACATCCCACACGAAAATTCATTTTATTGCATCAAATCAAAGGGGAAACTATGCATATCATCAAGAACGTGATTAGGCATAATTCCTAAGCACAAGAACTTGTTTCTAGAGGAGTTTAAATGACATTAAATCATAAACATCCAATTTCTGTTTTGCTTTAGAATCATCAACATCAAAATAAGATCACAAAACATGGATTAACAATTGATCTAATCCCATAGATCTATCTATTAGAATCATGCAACCCTCAATCACAATCTATCCTCAAGCTATCAATCCAATACACAACAATTATTGAGAGAGGAGAGAGGGGTTGGATCCCCTTTACATACCTTGATCCTCATATCTTTTTTCTTCCCTCTTCTTCCTCCTTTAGGTCTTCTTTCCTCAAGCCCTAACTGTCGGTGCACAATGAGGGAAAAAGAGATTAACAAAAAGGCTTGGGACATTTATACAGGGGACATGAGGGTTTGGACCCAAAAGCCCAATTTATAATTAAAAATTAGGAGTATTACATCCTCCCCCAGAAGAAAGTTCGTCCTCGAATTTTAACATAATGTAAAACGTTTACTAAATAATTTTGGAAATTATTTCTTTCATTTCGTCTTCAAGTTCTCATGTTGCCTCACTTCCATTTGTTTGGTCAAAGTTTTAATGACATATAAAATTATATTTGATGAAACAAACCTCGAATGATTAAAGTTGAAATACTAAAAAATTTTTAAAAAAAATGGATAACTTTATGCACTACGCTTTGATTAAATAATGGTCACTGATCTCAATAATTTTGAATAAATATGGAACGTCATAGTTGTAGAGAATTCTATTACTTCCATAGACTCTAAGATCATTTAATTTGGATAACTGTGCAGAAAGTTATGATCAAAATAGTGCAGGCCGGTCGAAGCAAACAAGGCCGATTGAGATGATACCGGTCGACCGAATAGAAGATGCCAGACGACAGACAACTACTGAGCCTGCTCCGGACGACATCGAGACAATACTGGTCAACCAACCTAGTGCAGAAACTATAAAAATGGCGCAACGGTCATATAGACCGGTGGACCGGTCCAGAAGTGCGGTCGACCGGCCTCCAAGTCAAATGAACAGTAACGGACAAATTTGAAGGAGGAATTTGTGGAATAATTTATGGACGAATTTTTCACACATTGAAGGCTATAAAAGGAGTGTCAAAGCCAGAGGTAAAGACATCCATTCACTCATTGAAGAAAACTTTAAGTCACCAAAGAGAGATCATTTCTTGAAGTTTTCATTTTGTAGCTTTCTCTTCTTCCTCTCTTCTCTTCTTGTGAGCATAGAATTGCAAAAGAGAGAAACACTTTTGTTCAGAAAAGATAGAGAGAGCTCCTGTGTAAAAGAGATTCTAAATCTTACCTCTTGAGCGAGAGAAATAGATTAGCTTCCTAGGAGGAGAGGTTGCCTTGTCTCTCGAAGCGAAGAAAAGGTAGTTGATGTAAAGAGCTTTCTTCCTTGCCCCATTTGGAACAAAAAAAGTGACTAGTGGAATCTCCGGTGGTCTCGAGGTTGAGAAGTCGGAGCGGGAACGTAGGTCAAGGTGTGGCCGAACCTCGTCAGCAATCACCGTGTCTTTGTGTTTGATTTTCTCTCTCTCTCGCCATTCATCTTGTGTTTATAATCTGAATTGCAAAGGTTTTAAGAATCGGTTTTGTGCTTTCGCTACGAATTTTGTGAAATCGATATTTTTGGTTAAACACCAATTCACCCTCCCCCCCTCTTGGTGCCCTTTGGGATCCTACACCATTGTGGTGCTTCCATGCAACCTTCACCATCTTTATTGTCTTGTTTATCAGGCGATGCTCACCGTACTCTAGTATCTTTGTAGGGTATTATTCATAGGTGAGATCTTCTTTGTAGTTGGTTCTTCAATTAACACCACATGGGAGTTATTATATGTGTACTTGCAATGCATTGATACATAGAAACATTATGGATCCTCACATATGAAGAAAGCAATGACAATTTGTATGCACATTCTTTCACCTTTTTTAAAATCTCATACACCCTTCATGTTGAACCTCATGACTCATTTGGTAGGAGATACCTTTAACAACACATGATCGCCAACTTGATAGATTTATCTTCTTTTCTTCTTATTAGCATAACTCTTTTTGGTGACTTTGAGCTAGCAGCATCCTTCCCTTGATCAAATCTACTTTGTCAACATACTTTTCTCCTAGCTATGGTCATAGTAGTCTTAGTTCACTAATTGTACTCCTATATGTTGGAAACCTACAAAGTCTTTCATGCAGTGCCATATATGAAGCCATCTTGACAGAGGGATGGTAATTATTATTGTAAGTAAACTCAGCTAGGGCGAGGTGGTCATCCCATTGCCTTGTCAATTTATGGCACATGCTCTCAACACGTCCTCCAATGTCTGGATTGTTCTCTCACTCTGTCTATCACTCTATGGGTTGAAGGCAAATACTATAATGTAACCTCATACTAAATGCATGCTGCAACTCTCTCCAAATTCTCGTGGTGAATATGAGATCTCTATCTGATACAATGAAAATATGAATCTCATGTAACTAGATAACCCCATTCACATACAACTTCACCATGCTTGCAGTTGTCTATCTCACGTTGTAGGGTAAAAGGTGAGTTGACCTGGTCAATCTATTCATAATGACCTAGATAGCATTGTGACCTTTTGTGTCTAAGGGAGACCCATAATGAAATTCATTATTATCTCCTCCTATTTTCACTGAGGTACGAATAATGGATTTAGTAACCCTGGTGGCTTCTAATGCTTAATTTTGATCCGTTGGTAGACCAACCACTTAGACACATATTCCGCCACTTCTCTCATCATGTCCCTCCACCAAAATGTTTTTTGTAGGCCTTTGAACATCTTAGTAGTTCCAGGATGAATAGCAAACTCTAACTTATGTCACTTAGTATTGTTGTTGAACTTCAGGTGGAGTGACATTGGTTGATTCGATTGGAATTAGTTATTCCACTTGAGTGTGCAATTGAGGATATACATTATGCATTTGAGGTTGACCATAATTAATATGAAGACTAATGATGTTTTTCCTTGTAAAATAGATTTTCTTGATAACTCCACTTGAATTTTGGACATATGAGCTAGAAAAATGATTTTCCTATTGGCTGCTATGATTATCCATGTGAAACTATCCATATGATTCTTGTTGAATGTAGAAGTGCACTTGGTTGCAATATGCTTGAGAACTCATAGGAGATATTTAGCTTGAATTTTACAATTGCATTTTCTACTATGCATGGTTGTCAGACCCGGCCTCGCCCAGCCGATCGTTTGATCGATGTCCGGGACCTAAAATGGCCCGTAGGTCGGTTGAAATTCGGGGAGGAGTTTGACCCACTTTGACCTGGTCAAAGGTCAAAACCCGGGTTCAACCAGCCGACCCGGCGGGTTTAACCGACCCGGTCGGGTCAATTGTTAAAATGAAAAATGAAACGTAAACAAAATTATTAAAATATTTAAACATATTATATATATATATCTATTTCTTGAAATTTACATTTTAATGTCCTCTTGTCACATATATAATTTTTTCACTATTTTTTAATTTATAATTACCTCACAAGAATTTTTTATTTATGTTGATGACTTAATTTATGTTACTTTATTATATTACTTAATCGGAATTATTTTATTTTACTTTATTATACTATATTTTATATTTTTTTTGTTAAATAAGATATTATGTATTAATAAGATTATAACAATTTCTTTAACTTATCTTATGCTTTTATTAATTTATATTATTCGGTCCGACCATCCGGTTCGACCCGGTCCAACCAGTCCAACTTGACCTGTTGATCAATCTTGGTCGACGGCCGGGTCGGGTCTTATAACATTGCTACTATGTCTTCAACTATGGAGGCTAAGTTGTCCCACTTCTCAAATTTTGACACTCCACTAGCTTGATAAATATTTTGCTATCTTCTAACCAGTTCGGATATTTCAGATCCATCACAATGTCAATCTTAGCAAATTATTTTTGAATTCATACTTATCATCACTTTTCAAAATTTGAAATGTTTTATGCATAATGAAAACTCAAGAGAGAAATTTATAGAGTAGGTGCAGAAATTCAAAATCTGAAATTAAAATCCGAATTTTGAAATCTGAAATCAAACTTGGATCTGATATTTTGAAATTTGAAATACAAGTTTTGAAATCTCAAATATGATATGAGCATTCAAATGTCAAAATAAGGCAATTTCAGTAATGTTTCTACACAATATGAGCTTAGGACTATAAAATAGTGCAAATATTTTGAATTTTGAAAATTGAAATACCAAATCTGAAAGTTTGAAATCTGAAATCTAGAACTTGAGATATAAAATTTGATATTTGAAGTCTGAATTCTAAAACTTGAAATTAGAAATCTGATATGAACATTCAATGATCGAAAGAAGGCATGTTCAACAATTATGCACTTTAAAAACTTTGAAATTCCTTAGCACAAACTTAAAGTGTAATTTTCAGGACAAGTGCAAAATTCTATATTTAAAACCTGAAAATTAAAATCTGAAATCTAAAAACAGAAATTTGAAATTTGAAATCTAAAATTTGAAATCAGAAATCCAAAATAACATTCAAGGATCAAGAAGTTAGTATGTTCAGGATATAGGTATAAACAAAAATGTTTCTGTATGGTATGCTCAGCAATTTCAGCAATGTGTATGCATGTTCAGAATATGATTGTTTGCAATTTCAACAATCAGAAATAAAAAATCTGATAATTCTATGCATGTTCAACAATGTATGTTCAATGATGTTCAGGATATAGATTGACACATGTTCAGTGATATTTCTGCACAACAAAGACTTAGAATGCAATTTTTTGGATACGTGCATAAATCTAAAATCTAAAATCTGGAACCTAAGATCTGAATCTAACATGTGTTCAACAATGTTTTTGCAAAATGAAAACTTAGGATACACTTTGTAGCATAAGTGCAGAATATGAATTTTGAAAACTCAAAATGAGAAATACAGGAAGGAAAATATTGAAAATGATAAATACATGATCTAAGTGAAAACTACTATAAACAATAAGTAAGATATTCGCAGCATGATGAAATATAAATAATGATTGTATAAATAAGACTTAGTTAGACCAAAATAGAAAATCAAATGTGACACTTCAAGATTTAGTCCTTGGCAACAACGCCAAAAACTTGACTCGATGGTATTTGATGTGTGTGATTGTACTCCCACTTCACAAAATAACATCGAATAAGCTTGAACCTTTATAAATCCTTAGCCTACACGACGAGACTGCAATGCACAACAGTCAATGTAGTACTTAAGGGTCGATCTACAGGGACAAAGCTAAAAAGTTCACGCTTGGTTAAAATTGTTTTGAAGGAAAAGCTAAGTTCAGGCATGTTTAAACCGAGAAAATGAGATAACAATAAACTAGAAGATACGACAAATTAAGTATAAGAGTGGGCTAAAATCAAAGTGAATGAACACTAGGGCTTAGGGGACTATTTCAGGAGTTCTATTTCTTATAAGAGTGGACTAAAACCAGTGAAGTAACAACGAACGCTAAATACCTAGATTGGGGTATGTGATCGTATACCCTCACCTCTAAACTTAAGAGGAATTCTAGGAGTCCAGACTCAGTCAGGCCCACACTGAGTCACAACAAGTGATAATCCCTCTCAGGTGAAGCCTTAAGTTCGATTCGAGTGAGAAGACAAAAAAAAAACTTTGGACAGATCTCTCAGTCCTACCTAGCACTAGTCATCAATGACCCTTTAGACACAACTCGATTATCACCCCACCTGTCGGCACACATATGACAATCAAGGAATAGATTACCCTCCCGGGCAGGAATCGCTAACACTAAGAAGCCAAAAATAGTTCGGACAGAGGAAGAATGTCGACAAGCTAAAACTGTGAATAGATGAACCAAAAAATGCCTCGATATTTCCTCTCAGACCTCCTCGATACTGGTCGTTGATGACTCTTTAATGTAGCTCAATGACCACCCCGCCTCTCAGCGCGAGTGCAACTAATTGGAAATCCCCGTACCCTCTCGGGTAGGAGTCATCAATGCCAGAAACTCATATCGACAAACAAAGAAATGCTCCGACAATCAACCTTATAACAAAGAAACTTCAATAAAAATAAACGACCTTTGGGGTACTCCGGGTCCACCTCGCCCTCATCGCGGACTGACTACGACGACTCCTTAGAAACAACCCAACCGCTGCCCCACCTCTCACATGCATGCATCGACCGATGAATAGAGTATTCTCTCGGGCGAAAGATGTCGACGTCGAAATGCATTGGTCAAAATCCCATAAACATAACATCATCTCTCGAAATATGAAATCAGGGAAGTCCAAATCTAGCACAGCCCAACCTCTCGACTTGCATGCCTTAGTTAGGGACTATGAACACCCTCTCGAGCAGGAATCATTCTTGCCACACGTTGTCCGAACTGAACCGAGGGGTGGATTAAATGAAAATAAAAAATAGATTGATAGGGAATCAACCAACATTATGCCTTGCTGAAAGAATCCAGCTTCAAGCTCCTTACCTCTCAGCCTTAAAGCTTGAGTTGGAGAAGAATGTAATCTTCTCGGGCCAAGGCACAATGCGTGGACAGTAGAAGAAAACAAGTTCGACAATCAAAACTTCATCGTGAGAATCCCAAGAGCAATAGAATAGTAGACAAGGAACAATAAAATAGGAACAATGTGAGACAATATGAATTCTAAAATAAATAATGAAAAAGTAACTAGAAGATAGATGGTTGCCGCAGTTTACACTACAAGAAATTGGGTTATTAGTGAAGAGATATGTAGTCGTTAAAAATTATCATATTATCGTTAATACTCATCAATGACAAAAAAGAACTGGTCGCGACTCTTCGCTATAGGTCCCGCCGCTAAAAGGTTATATCGTCCAGTGTTAATAACTGACCGTTGATTTAATATAGGTACCATCTTAATTCTCTTCTTTAAAAGTTCAATAGGGACTACTATGTTGGTCCCCTATATAACTTATAAGGTCTACTCAACTTGTCGGTAAAGACATTATTTATAAACAGTAAAAATTATTATTATCATCATCATCATCATCATTATTATTATTATTGTTGTTGTTGTTGTTGTTAACAATAATTATTATTATTACTATTGTTGTTATTGTTATTTGGAGTCAAATATACAGTCATCAATATATTTTAAAATTTTTAAAATTCTATATTTAATAAGATTCAAATTCATTCATGTTCAAAACATCAAGCATCAAATTAATTATCCATATAATATTGAACTCAAATATTCATATGCAACATTCAACATTTTAATTCGAATGTTTACAAATTTTCAAATAACATATAGCAAGACTTTTCTTCCATTCATCTTGCTTTCCAGTCTCAACATTCATGAAAATCTATAAAATATAAATGAAAATTACTATTGAAAATAACTAAAAATAACTTTACTTAGAAATAATTAAGATAGTGTATTCACCAAGAAAAAATTTCAACCCTCCAAACGTATTCATTGTTGCTTCAAAAAGGGCTGAAATTAATTTAAAATTTTATTAGAATAAAAAATGTACAATAAAATAACACATGAAACATAAATCAAAGTTTTTATTTTTACCGATATGCCTTAGAGGTGCGACTGTTCATAAGATTGTGGTGTTGTTGAATTTTGGCCATTAGACTCCATAACTGTTGCAATTGACTTTTCACAGAATAATTTGCGTCGAAAAATTCTTGCAGGTAAACTACATTACACAAAATACATAATATATATGCTATAGACAAAAAAAATACCACCTATAATGGAGGCAGACTTGAACTTCATGTAAATTTCATCTCATATAAACTTATGAGTTTGTCTTACAAGAATTAATCTCTAATAACAATAATAATTTAAATTGTATATAGTTATCTATATCATCATTTGTCATAAAATAACATATACATACGACATGTATATGTAGTTGGATGTCAAATGTCAAAAGAAAGGACAATACCTAGCACAAAGGATCTGGAAACCAAAACAAGGGGCAAAAACATATACAGCTTCTGACCACCTGTGGGAAAGTGCATTGTAAAGAAAACTTCAACCTAACAGCCGAATTCTCAAAGAAAGAAAAAACACAAGAAGCGCCAACAACCGAACCAGAGTGCCGGCGGCTGCATAGGGGCGGAGGCAGCCCTGACGACCGCCTCAGCGTGAGAGGCAGTCGCCGAGGGCCGCCTCTGTGCGGTCCCCAGCGGCCACCTCTCACACTAGGGTGGCCGTCCAGGCCGCCTCTGTGCGTGAAATAGCCATTGAAGCTACCTTATGTGCAAAGACAGCCCCGACGGCCTCCCTGAATGCTAGAGGCTGTCACGAGGGCGGACTCCGCACATGAGGCGGCCATCGAAACTTTCTCACGTGCAGAGGCGGCCCCAACGGCCGCCCCAGAGGCCATCGCCGAAGGCCACCTCCACGCGTGATGGGCCACCGAGGGCCGCCTCCGTGCATGAGGCGACCATCAAAGCCACCTCACGCACAGAGCCGACCCCAACGGCCGCCCTAGCACAAGAAATGAGGGCCGGCTCCACGCGCGGAGGCAACTACCGAAGCCGCCTCACGCATGAGGCGGCACTCGGCCACTGCCTCTCGGGCTAGGGGGCCGTCAGGGCTGCCACCGCGCATGAGGCGTCCACCGAAGCTCCCTCAGGCAGTCCCGACGACCGCCTCATCTCGAGAGGCGGTCGCCGAGGGCTGCCTCTGCGCAGAGTTAGCCTTGAAGGCTGCCTCCATGCGTGATTGGCTGTCCAGGGCCGTCTCCGCGTGTGAGGTGACCGTCGAAGCCGCACCACGTGCAAAGGCTATTGGAAATTAAAGGATAAACTAGGAAAATAATTCAGCACATAATCAAGTAATCAAGGAACACTATTTGGAGAAAAGGGAAATATCATTGCATGATATTCTGCTATATTAAAACTCAAAATAAGATGGCCTATAAATAGGCTTACAACTTGAGATGCGAGATAACAACATGGAGATGGCCTAAAAATGTGGGAGATATGCACACACTCCACCACTAACACACTACTACCACTAATTACATTATCATGTAACAATGACTACCACATCACCACAACTATCCACTAACTCCATAATTAATTTTCTTTTTTCCAAAATACAAAATGATGTGGATAATATTTTTTGAATCACATTTCAACACTCCCCCTTGATTTAAAATTGCATATTCCAAGCAATTTTGTGAAAAAAACACATGCTTGCGAATAGGAAGAGCTTTGGTGAACAAATCTGTCATTTGTTCATTTGTGCCACAAAATTCTAATTTGATTTCTTCACCCTTCACTAAGCCACGAATAAAATGATGATGAATCTCAATGTGTTTTGTTCTCCACCCTGTTGTGGTGCATGATGAACTTTTTTCATATTTTTCATTCTCAACTACAATCATTCCTCCCTTCTTACGGAATACTTGAATAGGGCGTACCCATTTGTTGTTGGATATAGCATAGGTTAGCCTACATCTAAGAGTTTCATAATTTCCTTTTTAAAACTTCCTATACTGTCAGTTCAATGACATCTTCCACCTCATTGACATCAGCATGATTCAGATGCTCCATTGCCTTGATAGGTTGAACTCGATTGTGTCATCTCTAAGTTAGAAGGATAGCTTGCCATTTTTTACGTCAATGATTGCACTGACATTGGCTAGAAAGGGCCTTCCTAGGATCAGACGAGTGTTCATGTTTTCTTCTATGTCAAGAATTTGAAATCAGATGGTGTAAAAAACTTTCCCATTGGAATTGGAACATCTTCTAGAATTCCTTGAGGATGTTTTATGAATCTGTCAGCTAGCTAAAGAATCATGTTAGTTGGCTTCATGTCTGACACATCAACAGGGGTATGAGGCTAACACTAGCTCCTAGGTCAAAAAGAGCTCTATTGACTTTTAGGTTCTCAATTTTTCAAGCTATAGAAAAGCTCGTGGGGTCTTTCAATTTAGGAGGCAATTTATTCTGAATGTCACACTAACTTCTTCCATCAAGGCTATTGTCTCTTAGATGTCGATTTTCCTCTTCCTAGCATGGATTTCTTTTAGGAACTTAGCATAAGTAGGTGTCGTTGTATTACTTCGACAAAGGGGATATTGATATGCAATTTCTTCAAAACCTCCATAAATCTCATAAATTGTTGATCATTCTAGTTTTTGGCCAATCTTTGAGGAAATGGCAAGCTAGATGATCAACCTGATGGTTCTTCTTGTTGTCCTTCTTTTGAAGTTGATTGTTACTTCCATATGCTTCATTTCTAGCTGCGACTTCCCGAGTCTGAGAGGTGTCATGGTTGTTCTTCTCAAGAATGTCTACAAGTGTTCTACTTGGCTCCTTGGTAGGTATTGTTTTTGGTGTTTCGAGTTCGGGGAATAGCTTTCCACTCCTTTGTAAGACTGCTTGGCAATGCTCCCTAGGATTTTGTTCAGGTTGGCTAGGAAACTTCTAATAGTTTATTGTGTGCAGTGAGTCCTTCAACTTTTTCACATAGTTGCCTCATGATTTTGTTTTGGACCTCTTACTACTTCAAGAGATTTTGCATCATCAGCTCCAATGCTGAAGTTTCCGAGTGTTTTGGGGGAGGTGGTAAGGCAAGTTGTTATTAGGCAGGAAGTTGGGGTATTGGGTTTTGTGGTTAGTTAGGATTTGGAATTGTTGGGGACCTTGAAATGGACTAGATTTGGTTTTGGTTTTGGTTTTGCCATGGTGGTTGGACGTAGTTGTTTCCTCCATATGAGAAACTAGGATGATTTAGGGTTCTGGTCCAAGGTTGCCTATAACCGATAAGCTTTGGATTGAACAGAATAACCGACAAAAATATATTTCGTAGACTTGTCATCAAGCTTTTGACAATTTGCAGAATTGTTCAAAGCATATGCAATGCACTCAAAAACTTTCAAATGACTTATTTTCGGTTTGCAATCTTTCCCTGCCTCATAGTGATGCGTTGTATTTATAACAATAAAATTTGCTAGCAAGTGCACTAGTCGCTCAAGTAATATAGTAAATATGAGTAAGAGTGTCGAACCCACGAGGAATATTATTAATTCAAATTCTAGATTTATAAATTAATAAGAGAGGAAAACATGGATTTTTGGAAAGATGTTTTATGAAATAAAATAAAGAAAATAAGATAAAGATAAGATAATAGTGTTGAAGTTAGGCCTTAGGATGAAAATAGATCAGGATAAATATTTGAACCATAAAAGATAAATTTAATCTTTAAATATGGATTAGGAATTTTCTCAAGTTATTAATTTACAAGATTAACATCACAGAGTCCACAAACTGGTAATTCTGCTATTTAATCTGGTAAATCAAACTATCTTAAATTCAATCAAACCTAAAGTCCCACAAACTGGTATTCGTCAGATAAGATTAAAATTAAGATGCATTAATATGAAAATCCTAAACTATTAATCACTCCACAAACTGGTATAGATTAATAGACCACACAAACTTGATTCTCCACACACTAGTTATCAAATTTATGTCAATTATTAATTTCACATAAAATCAATTAATTTAATTAATAAATTCTGAAATTAAATAATCCACAAACTGGTAAGTACTCAACTCAGAAATCCAAATAATTAAATCAAAAGCATTAAGCACAATTAACTAATTGATCAGAAAAGATTAAAACAAATAATAAGGGTCCAAATAGTTTCCCTTCAATAATAATCTCCTAAAATGAAATAAATAAAAATATGGAGTTCATCCTAGAAATTCTGGAGAGATAATAACAAAGTAATAATAATTGGAAGAATTACACCCAAATAGACAAAAGTCGAAGCTTCGGATCACGGGTAGACAGTCGGGCAGCCTCTCGGACTTGATCAGGGTCGCGATCAACTTCCAACCGTTGCACCTCTCTCCTCTTGGTCGTAGTCTGCAGAGCTCACGACTCTCCGTGGAAGAAACCTGAACTTCAGAGCACCCATTGAAACGATGGATTCTTCACGTATTTATAGGGTGCGGACGGCCTTCAATTTGATCTCGGCCGTAACATCGTACGGTTGACTTTAAAATTATAAGATAAACTCGGCCAAAGATAAATCCTTTTATCATTACGCCCAAAGATATATCCTTTTTATCTTTACTCCCTTAGAGTCTCGGCCGTAAGGAAATTATTTATTCTTTACTCCTTTTCATTACTCCCAAAAGATAAAAATCCTTTTATCTTTACGCCTTCATATATCGGCCAAAACGGATGATTTCAATGCCATTACCCCCTCCAAATCTCGGCCGTAAGGAAGGAACTTATCCTATTACGCCCTTCGAATCTCGCCCAAAACTTCTTTATCTTCATGCCATTACGCCCAAAAGATAAAATTCCTTTATCTTTACTTCTTCAAATCTTAGCCGTAACAAAGAATTAAATCTTGTTACGCCCTAGAAATCTCGGCCGTAATGATGAATTCTTCGGAATTTCGGCCGATACGGCACAATCCATTTTAAATCTCGATTTTTCTGCAAAATAATTATCAAAATTTAGTTAATCCATCCACAATTAAAATATTCAGAGAATTTAATAATTAAAATTGAGAAATCCGGAATTACGATTAAAAGTGACTAAAAATGATGCATGCCATGATCAAATTATAGAAAATTTAATTAAAATAATTAACTAAAATATGTTGTATTTTGCATGCATCACATAGGGAGTCTAATTTTGCACTGCTTTTGTTGAAGAAATATTCAGCAAATATACTGCAGTTGCAATTTCTTCAGCCCAAAAGGCATTTGGAACATTCTTCTCCTTTAGCAAACTTCTTTCCATTTCCACAATTGTTCGGTTCTTCCTTTTGGCTACACCATTTTGTTGAGGTGTATATGGAGCTGTAAGCTACCTTTGAATTCTCTATTCTTCATAAAAATGGTTAAATTCATTTGACAAAAATTCACCACCTCTATTTGTGCGCAAAATTTTTATGTGATAACCACTTTCATTTTCCAACATTACCTTGAATTTTTTGAACACATCAAATGTCTCAGATTTCTGCTTCAAAAAATATACCTAATTCATGCGAGAATAATCGTCAATAAATAATGCAAAATATTGACTACCGCTAAAGGACTTTGTTTGCATAGGTCCACATAAATCTGCATGAATAATTTCAAGAGGGCACTTTGCTCTGTATGATTTTCCTATAGGAAAAGACTTTTTGCATTGCTTTCCAAAAATGCACCCTTCACAAACTTCATCAAGAGAATCAATTTCTGAAAGATCAACAACCATATTCATTCTAGCCAATAATTTTAGTCCATTTATGTTGAGATGGCCATACCTCAAATGCTAGAGTTTAGACTCAAAAACTGGCTGAACTGAAAATGCACAAAAATCTAAAAAATTTAGAGGAAACATACGATTTTTTACCATAGCAACTTTTGCAATAATCTGTCCAGATTTCTTATTTTTGACCATGCAAACATCATCATCAAAC
Source organism: Pontederia crassipes (assembly GCA_030549335.1). NCBI lineage: Eukaryota > Viridiplantae > Streptophyta > Magnoliopsida > Commelinales > Pontederiaceae > Pontederia > Pontederia crassipes. Next base: position 53,353,521 of record CM060188.1, read on the forward strand.
AAAATAGAATAACCACTTGCTATCAACTGACCAATGCTTAAAAGATTATTCTTCAAACTAGGAACATAAAAAATAATATGGAGAATTTTTTCTTTACCATCGTTGTGCCGAATAGCAATTGTACATTCTCCTTCAACTTGCACAGGTTTATCATCTCCAAATCTGAGCTGTCTTTTCTTTGACTCATCAAGCACTTTAAACAATGATCTCATTCCAGTCATATGATTAGAACAACCACTGTCTAAAAATCATATTTCATTTATATCAATAGAATGAGAATATGCCATAAATAACTTACTTTCTTCTTCTTTCTCTTCAACAAAATTTGCTAATTGCTTTGCCTTGGTCCAACAATTTGCCTCAATATGCCCATGCTTCTTATAGTAGTAGCATTGAAGTTTGTTTCTGTACTCATTTGATGGTTGTTGTCTTTGCTCATTTTGTCCATCAAATCTTTCTTTACCATGGCCTTTTCCTCGGCCTCTTCCACAAAATCCGCCATGACCGCGACCTCTATTGCAATCAGATCGAGGTGCTTCTACTTTGGCTTGAAAAGCTTTTTCTTCAATTTTTTCTGCAAATCTGCTCATTCTTGCTTCATGTCCTTGCAAAGAACTCATTAGTTCATCAAAATAGAGAATAGATAAATCTTTAGACTCTTCAATTGCAGCAGCTACATAATCAAATTTTGAGGTCAAACTCCTCAAAAACTTTAACAACAACAATTTTATCATCAATCTTTTCTCCATAAGATCTCATTTGGCTAACCACAGTAGTCACTCTTGACAAAAATTCTTGAACAGACTCATTTGATTTCATAAACAACATCTCAAAATCTCGACGAAGAGTTTGCAATTTAACTGTGATTACTTTTGTTGTTCCTTGATACTCTTTTTGTAATATACCCCATGTTTGCTTTGAGGTAACTGCACTTGTAATTCTGCAAAAAATAGTCTCATGCACAGTCTGCTGAATAAGAAACAATGCCTTTGCATCTTTCTTTTTGTTTTCCTTTAATTTTCCTTCTTCATCTAGATCTGCATATCCATTCTCAACCAACTCCCAAAGGTCTTGTGACATAAACAAAGTCTTCATTTTGATATTCCAAAACTCATAATTATCACCTTTGAAAATAGATCAAAGGTTGGGAGAAATTTACAGTACCACCATTTGCAGCCATAATTTGCTCCACACTTCTGCTTATGGAAGCACTGATTAATTGCACTTGCTAGCAATTCCAAATCTTCAAAATGATGTCTTCTCCTACCCGAGTATTTCGCAACCTGCTCTGATACTAAACATGTTAGAAATTAAAGGATAAACTAGGAAAATAATTCAGCACATAACCAAGTAATCAAGGGACACTTTTTGGAGAAAAGGGAAATATCATTGCATGATATTCTTCTATATTAAAACTCAGAATAAGATGGCCTATAAATAGACTTACTTGAGATGCAAGATAACAACATGGAGATCCTGCCTAATAACGTGGGAGATATGCACACACTCCACCACTAACACACTACTACCATTAATTACATTATTACGTAACCATGACTACCACATCACCCCAACTATCTACTAACTTCATAATTAATTTTCTTTTTTCCAAAATACAAAATGATGTGGATAATATTTTTTGAATCACATTTCAATAAAGGTGACCCCGATGGCCGCCGCAGCGCGAGAAGTGACGGCCGCCTCTCACTATCGAAGACGCACCAAACGTTGCCGACGTGTGCGAGGGACACGAGGAAAGAAGTCGCGCAATGGTCATACCTGCTTGCAGAGGATTGCCTAGTGTCGTCCGCTGCTAGTGTGCGAGGGAAGAAGACGATCGCATGGAAGAGGACTATAAAATGCAGAAGAGAAAGTATAAAAATTAGGTTAAGATTAAATTAGTTATACCCTAATTGCTATAAATAGAATTATGAAGGTCAAAGCAATTTTTTAGCTTTGATGTTAAAATAATAAATATTTTTTATTAACATTTTCATCTTTTTTTAGTAAATATAAAATAATGTAATATATATATTAAATAATGAAAAAAGTCAATAATAAAAAATGAACAACTAAATATTATTAATTATTGTAAGTAAGGAGATGTCAACATTCTTAATTACATTAACAAAAATAAATATTAAAAATTTAAGAGATTTTTTTATTTTAAGAGATTTTTTTATTTGACCGATTAATATTTTTAACGACAAGATGATAGTCGTTAAGTTAAATATTTTAACGTTAAGTCCAATCTTGCTCTTGTTGTTAACTTTTAACGACCAACCAGAAAAATAGTAAGGACCAGTTGTCCTTCTGGTCCTTATTGTTGACGACCAAATTTTTCCTAGTGTTAAACATAAAGTTAGTAAAAATAATGTTCAAAAACATAACTTCCATCACAATCCCCCAGCCACTAGTTGGTTGGTTTAGTTACACATTGGAAAATATGAAAAAGAGAAGGAGAAGGGAGGTTGTTGCTGCAATATCCTCTTCTAGTTTCCTTTAAGAGAAGATGGCCTCCCCCCTCATATTCGAAGGGGAATTGGGGACACCTCTAAGCAGCCTCCTTGCCTTTTTATAGATTAGTTTGGTGTCACTTGCCACTTCCCTTTTTCCATTTTGTATTCTAGCGCTTCCCAAATGTCCATAGGAAGCTTCCTCCTTGCCATTGGTGAAGGAGTTGTCGGTTTGTCCATGGCTGCAGCTTCATGTTTGCAATTTGGACTGGCTTTATATGCTTAAACAATTGCCTTCTTGGCTGCCGCCTTCTTAGCTTACTGATCACTAGTTGATCATACTAAGTTTTCGCTTCATTTACATTTAATTTGACATGTACCGAGCCCCTCAAATTGCCTACATTTAGTTAATTATGCCTAGAATGCATGTATTTATCATTTCTGCATAACACCAATCTGCATTGGGTAATTGAGCTGATTTTAGTTGTTGTCCTAATCCATACTTCTTTAATTTTTATTTGAGGACTTTGATGCTTGTTGTTCTTGCCCCTGTAGCAGGTAATATAAGGCTGCAACAAGCTGGAAAAGGACGGGGGGACCATTGATTAGTTGTCCAAAAAGGTGAAGAATCTACTGGAATTTCTGAGGGCTTGGACAGATGGCACAACCAAAAGTTATGAAAGCTTCTGATTTGCATCAAAGGGTGCATAATTCACATATAAAAGATGGAGAAATCCGGAAGGAAAGGGGGAGCCTCCATTAGGAAATGTGGCTGGACCAGGAGCTGAAGAGAGGCTGCTGCAATCTGAATTCCAGTCGACAGATTTTTACCCTTTTGATTTCAGAATGTTTTGCGTTGTTATCTCCTTATGTTTTGTATCAAACCTTGTATCTATGAGGAGCTAAATTCTAGCTCTCCTAGGATAGGGTAGTAGTCTAATTACATGTTATGGATGGAGTTTGAATAATGTTGATTTCCTTCTCTGATATTGATACTATTCTGATATTCTGATTTCCTGATTTCTATGGAATCTGCTTTGTCATTATGAAATCCTAACTCTAAAGGCAACCGAGAGGTTGATTTATGATTTCTTTCTTATTCAGAAATGAATCAAGATGCAATGATGAATTCTTAGATTCCACTATGTGATTATGTATTTAATGCATCCAATTAACTTGTGTTGATGTGGACCTCATTTGCATTTGCAGCCGAGAGATTGATTTTAGGTCCCCTTGATGTTTAGAGATAAACCAAGAGCATTAGCATTAGTGTTGGATTTAATTACATTTCTGTTTGGTTAGTTAAGTCAATTATTCCATTATTACGAATGTGGATTAATTGTGGTATCAAATTTAGATTTACTGATTTGCCAAATCTGAGAGGACTCTAGCAATATCAGTGAGGTGCTAAATCTTGTGCTTAATGATAACTTAATATCAGTAAGGATCCCTTTCTAATTCAACCTAGCTAGCATTCATATGAGAATATTATAATTAGCCCTAAATTAATTCCACTGTGAGAACAGTCTTTTATAGGTTGAATCAGATTTGACTTGCATTGCTGAATTGTTCAATTTAATCCATAGCTGAACTAGATGAACCCCATTCCTAGAGGAATCTCTCATTAATTGATAATCCCTTTAAGTTTTCAGCTTAGTAATTAGGTTTCAAGTCCTTGCCTACTCATAGTTTAATTATGTTTTTACCTTTTCTTCATATCACTGTTTTAGCTACTTAGTCTAGGATTAGTCTAGTCTAGATAGTGAGTCTTTAGCCCTCAAATCACTATGGATACGACACTTGAGTCTACTACATCCGATCTGTGCACTTGCAGTAGAGTGAGTTGAGGAGTTTGATCATATTTCACAAAATATCACTTTATCTCAATTTTGACCTATAATTCAGCAAGTTATCACACTCCACACATACCCAACCAAGTTTTTGGCGCCGTTGCCAGGGATTTGAGGATAATTAGATTATCTTTAGGTAGTTTTGATTAGTTTTAGACAAGTTATCATTCTTATTTTTAGCCTAGTTTTCAGTTTTTGCAAGTTATCATTTTGAATTTTTCATTTCTATCTAGTTTTCTTTCTTTCCTGAATTTGATACTTCTGATTTCAATTTATGCAGGATTTGGATAATCAAGGAGATCTATACCTGTCAGATCCTGAACCTGAAAGGAGAATCAATAGAAGAAGAAGATTGCTAAGGGAAGAAGCAAGGAGAAGAATTTTTGAGGAAGAGATCAACAATCAAACCATGGCTGCTCCAAGTGCATTAGACCGTTATTCACCTATTAATGTCAGAGGACAACCAGTGGATGGAGCCATTGCACCTGCTGTCACATTTGAGTTGAATCTAGCACTAGTTACAATGATTAGGTAGCACCAATTTGCTGGATTAGGGACTGAAGACCCAGCTCTACACATTGATAACTTCAAGGAGATGTGCAGCACAGTTCACTTCCACAACACTCCTACGAATGCTGTAGACATGAGATTGTTTCCCTTTTCACTCAAGGACAGAGCTAAGATTTGGTACAAGTCCCTCGCACCTGAAGAAATTGCAACTTGGGAATCCATTGTGCAACTATTCTTATCTGAATTTTTTCTCCTAGCAAGACTGATAATTATAGGGACCAGATTGCTAGATTTTACCAATTGGATCAAGAGAATATTTGTGATGCTTGGCAAAGACTCCAAAGTCTGTTAAGGGCATGTCCACACCATGGATTTGAAAAGTGACAATTGGTAAATTATTTTCATAAATGACGTAAAGTAGCATTAGACACTGCTGAAGGAGGGATTTTTGCCTCTAAGAACATTGATGAAACATACTAGCTGATAGAGAACATTGCCAAGAATCACCATTTCCTTACCCATGATAGAACCAGAAGGCCACCAGCTAAAAATCAAGTGAACAACTTGTCTGTCCAGATTGAAGAAGTTCTACAAAAGGCTTTATCCAAGCTGAATTTATCACCCAATGTCAACAAGGCATCCAGTTCTGAAAACAAATGTGATGTATGTGGAAACCAAGGGCATATGACCGAGAGTTGCAATATGATTATGCAACAATATGAGCAATCAATTGATCAATTGAATGATGTGGCAAATTATGGAGTAAAATCCCCTGCTGGGTACTACACACCAGAGAACAGAAATCACCCATAATTGTCATACAAGGCCAATCACTATCAAGCCCCTCAAATGCAGAATTCTAATTGGCAGCCCAAGATTTTGCCAAAGAATCAACCACTTTCTTATAGTCAACCTCCAAATGTCCAAATGCAAAGACCTCCATATGAGCATCCAATTCAAGCCCCTCAAATGTCAAAATTGGAGGAGTTGCTGCAAACAATCCTAAAGAAGCAAGAGAAATAGGAAGAGGCAATGCTGAAGTTAACTACTGAATTAGAGACCTTGAGTGCTCATAACAAAGTACTTGAGAGCCAAATTGTCCAACAAGCCAGCACCTCAGCTAGGCCACCAGTGTTTTTCCCAGGACAACCAGAAGTCAATCCCAAGGAACAAGTCCAGGCTGTCCAGCTCAGAAGTGGAAGAATTATTGAAGAACCAATGAGGCATGTTGAGGACAATTCAGCTAGAGCAAATCCAAATTCAAAAATTGCAGAAGAACTTGTTGAAGAAAATGTGGTGGAAAATAGAAATCAGAACCCTCAAAATGAAGTCAAAACTAGAATTTTTGATCCTGTGCCATTCCCACAAAGGCTAACCAAAGCTAGGCAAGACCAAAGTATGGGAGATTCCTGGAAATCTTGAAGAAACTCTACATTAATGTGCCATTTGTGGAGGCCATTCAAGAAATGCCATCATATGCAAAGTTTCTCAAAGAGATTCTGACCAAGAAAAGAAGAATCATGGAGCATGAGAAAATAGCCTTAACTGAAGAAGCCTCAGTCATAATTCTGAATAATCTCCCTCCCAAGTTGAAAGATCCAGGAAGCTTTTCAATTCCTTGTGAGATTGGGAATAGAAAAATCCAGAGGGCAATGTGTGACTTAGGAGCTTCTGTTAGTGTAATTCCTTTATCACTGTGCAGGAAGTTAGAAGTTGGAGATCTGAAGCCTACCAACATGTCCTTACAGATAGCTGACAAGTCTATCAAATATCCACATGGGATTCTTGAAGACATACCCCTGAAAGTTGGAAAGTTCTACATTCCTGTAGACTTTATTGTACTTGATATGGATGAAGACCTCAACACCCCAATTCTGTTAGGTAGACCCTTTCTAGTCACTGCAGGAGCTGTAATAGATGTCAAAGAAGTAGATTGACATTTCAGATTGGAGAGAACAAGATAGAATTCAATCTAGCTCAAGTTATCAGAAGCCCCAATTTTCAGTATGAAGACTTTGAAGATGGACAGATTAATCAGATAGTGGAGTAAGTTTATGCAATAATTCCAATTGAAGACCCTTTGCAAAGATGTCTTATGTTTGATCACTTTAGCTAGAGGACCCTGAAGCTAAGGCCTGCCAATCTGTGATGAATTCACTCAAACTAGTGGACAAATCAGAAATCCAGAATGTAGTACAAGATGTTTTCACTACTGAATTTCAGACCAGCTCAACCAAGAAAAATTCTTCTAAATTAGAGCTGAAACCTCTTCCTAGCAATCTGAAGTATGAATTTATGGAGAGAATTTCACATATCCAGTGATAATCAATGCCAATTTACCACAAGAGCAAGTTCAAGAGCTTCTGAAGAGATTCAAGCTGTACAGGGAAGTAATTGGCTAGTCATTTGAAGACATCAAAGGAATCAATCCTTCAATCTGCATGCACAGGATTCCCATGGAAGATAATTACAAGCCTACAATTGAATGCCAAAGGAGATTGATGAAGGAGGTTATGAAGAAAGAAGTGCTAAAACTCTTGAATGCTGGAATCATTTACTCAATTTCAGATAGTGAGTGGGTCAGTCCAGTTCAAGTTGTGCCAAATAAGGGTGGAATCACAGTGATAAAATCTGATTCAGATGAGCTAATTTCCACCAGAACAGTCACTGATTGGAGAATGTGCATATATTTTAGGAAATTGAATAAGACAACCAGAAAGGATCACTTTCCACTCCCTTCTATTGATTAAATGCTTGAGAGACTAGCCAAACACTCTCACTTCTACTACTTGGATGGTTACTCAGGATTTTTACAGATTCCAATCCATCCCGAAGATCATGACAAGACTACTTTCACCTGTTCATATGGGACATTTGCCTATAGCAGGATGCCATTTGGTTTGTGCAATGCCCCAACCACGTTTCAGAGGTGTATGATGTCCATTTTTTCAGATTTCATTGAAGACATTATGGAAGTGTTCATAGATGACTTTTCAATTTATGGGAATTCCTTTGAAGGCTGTTTGGAGAATTTGACAAAAGTTTTGCAAAGGTGCAGGGAATCCAACCTTATTCTGAATTGGGAAAAATGTCATTTCATGGTTCAAGAGGGAGTTGTAGTAGGACACATTGTCTCTAGCAGAGGTATTAAAATGGACAAGGCCAAGATTGAGGCTATTGAGAAATTACCACCTCCAAAGAATGTGAAGGCAGTGAGGAGTTTCTTAGGCCATGCAGGATTTTATAAAAGATTCATAAAGAATTTCTCCTTGATAGCCAGACCCCTCACAAAACTACTAGCAAAGGATGTTGAATTCAATTTTGATGAAAACTATTTAAGAGCCTTTAATCAGCTGAAGCAAGCCCTCACATCAACTCCAATTGTGCAGCCACTAGACTGGTCACTACCATTTGAGGTGATGTGTGATGCATCTGATCAGGCAGTAGAGGCAGTTCTAGGTCAAACTAAAGACAAGAAGCACCATGTCATCTGCTATGCCAGCAAAACTTTGGATGAAGCTTAAGTCAATGATGCCACTATTGAAAAAGAGTTATTGGCTGTGGTGTTTGCATTTGACAAGTTCAGATCCTATCTAGTTGGAGCCAAAGTCATTGTGTATACTGATCATCAATCTGTGAGGCATCTGATCACCAAGAAAGAGTCAAAATCAAGACTTATCAGATGGATTTTATTGCTCCAAGAATTTGATGTGGAGATTAGGGACAAAAGAGGCACTGAAAACTTAGTGGCTGACCATTTGTCCAGATTAGAAGGAAGTTAGAAATTTCCTATAATTCCTATCAATGATTCCTTCCCTGATGACTTCCTAATGGCTATATCAGCCATTGCCCCATGGTATGTTGATATTGTCAATTACTTAGCTTGTGGAATCATTCCATCTGATTATTCATACCAGTAGAAGAAGAAGTTTTTCCATGACATAAAAGACTGCTATTGGGATGATCCATTCTTGTTCAAGAAATCTCCCGATGGAATGTTCAGAAGGTGTGTACCAGAAGTTGAATTCCAAGACATTTTGCATGAATGCCACTCATCACCTTATGGAGGACATGGGGCTACTCAGAAAATAGCTGCTAAGGTTTTCCAATCAGGATTTTATTGGCCTACTCTATTCAAGGATGCTCACATGTATGTGAAGAGTTGTGATGTGTGCCAAAGAGCAAGGTCAATTTTTAGAATGAATGAAATGCCTCAAAATGGAATTCTGGAAGTTGAAATTTTTAATGTTTAGGGAATTGATTACATGGGACCCTTCCCAATTTCATTTGGATACAAATTCATATTGTTGGCTATTGATTATATATCCAAGTGGATAGAGGCCATTCCCATTGTAGCTGCTGACTCCAAGGCAGTTATCAAAATGTTCAAAGAAATCATTTTTCCAAGATTTGGAGTGCCAAGAATGGTTATCAGTGATGGAGGCAACCACTTCATAGAGTGGAGTTTTGAGAACCTCCTAAGTAAATATGGGGTCAAACACAAAGTTTCAACAGTCCGTCACCCACAGACAAATGACCAAGCTGAGATTTCAAATAGGGAAATTAAGACCATTTTGGAGAAAACTGTTTCATTAACCAGGAAAGATTGGAGTATCAAGTTGAATGATGCACTTTGGGCTTATAGAACAGCTTATAAATCTCCAATTGGTGTCTCCTCATATAAGCTGGTTTATGGAAAAACTTGCCGTTTGCCAATTGAGTTGAAACACAAGGCATATTGGACTGTCAAAGTGCTGAATTTTGACATGAATTCTTGTGGACAGAAAAGGCTATTACAGCTGGATGAACTAGACAAAATTAGGTTCAATGCCTACCACAATTCTGAATTTTATAAGGAAAGGACAAAGAGGTGGCATGACAACAAGATATTAAAGAAAGAGTTCAAGGTTGGAGACTTGGTATTGCTGTACAAGTCAAGACTCAAACTCCTTCCTGGAAAAATTGAAGTCCAAATGGTGTGGACCATTCAAAGTTCACAAAGTTTACCCCTTTGGAGCTGTGGACCTTGAGAATGATAACTTAGATGTCTTCAAGGTTAATGGGCAGAGACTCAAATTATATAACCCTACAGCAAAGAATTTAGATAAGGAAGTGCAGAAACTGTCTGATCCACCAGAATCACCTAGCTGATGTCAAATGCAGCAATGTCTAGCCTAAGACACTAAAGTAGGACGCTTCTTGGGAGGCAATCCAAGACATTTCTTACCTAATTTCCTTATGTTTTGTAGGAATAAACCAGAGAAGAATCAAATCCACCCCTGACCCTTTACCTAGGGAGACTCTTAAACACATTTCTGATTTTTCTCACTAAAATGCTACTGATAACTGATATCATTTTCTATTTCATGTTTTAATCATCATAATGATATTTGACTTATCACTCATATCAGTTATCCACATTTGCCATTGCTAAATTTCAGTGCATTTCTCAATCCTCATATAAATTGCTAAATTGTGCACTTTACTGATTTCCAAAACTGATCATTGTAGTTTTCTGATATTGCATTTGATATTTTACTGATCATTCTCCAATTCTCTACAGAATTGATTGCATACTAATGCCTACTAGGAAGAATTGATCACAAAAGTTTCTAATTGACATGAAGGACCCAAATGAAGCAATGCACAATTGCACAATTTCGAGACTAAACACCCCCCTCTCCCTTGCCTGAATTTCTCCTCACTGAGGACAGTGTTGAAAATAAGATTGGGGGAGGATACCTGGTGCATTTCTGAACTCTATGCCATGCTTTTTATTCATTTTAAAGCTCACATCATTACTATCATCATGTTATCATTGTTATCATCAGGTTATCATTATTATCACCCGATTATCAATATTTTCATCAAGTTATCACTAGTTATCACTGAGATATCACAAGTTATCACTACACTGTTCAGCTCAAATCTTGTTATCATTTTAACTCCAAAATGAGTGAAATTCTCTAATATGACAGTTAGTACACTCCAATACCAAGTAGTCAATTTGGCTATTAATCTTTTTTCTTCAATCAGCTCACCTTTCAGATGCATTTGATTTCAATTCAGCTGAAATTTCTTCTTTTTGTGGGTAACACTAGCTAACACTCATGGGTTGGTAAAAAATTAGAAGATGTTTAGAATGGAATCAAGATTTTTGCTGCCATGTTAAATAGGAAAACTTGATTATTTGTACTATGGAATCTAAATCTTACTTGAGTTTGAACTACTGCTCACTTCATGAACAGAATAGAAAAAAAATGGAGAAAAAGAAAAGATCAAAGTTGCATTTCTGCATTGCATGCGTGCATGAATAAAGAGAGTAAAATTTCAAAAAGGAATCTCTCTTGAATAAAGCCAGGATTTTTATCCTGTGACCAGCATGAATAAAAATCAGGTTCAAATATGTTTATTGCATCATCATAAATAAAAGTCAGGTTTCAAACCTATTTAAGTAATGCAAAAATCTATTCATAAAGAGATTGGTAGTTCAACCTTTATAGTAAAGTTGACAATCCTTGAAATTCAAATTAGTTACTGTTAGTACCTTTTTTATGACTTAAATTTGCTTTAGCCTTTGTGATTCCTCAGCTAGAAATTGGATTTTGGAAAGAATGGAGTGTTAGCAAAGTGGAAAACTCATTTGATTTCAATCAGCTGAATTTGAATTCACTTGTGAACTGTTTTACTCAAGCATTATTCTTAATATCTGAATGTTTTGCTTGAGGACAAGTAAAAAAAGGACTAAGCTTGGGGGAGTTTGATCACTAGCTGATCATACTAAGTTTTCACTTCATTTACATTTAATTTGACATGTATCGAGCTCCTCAATCTGCCTACATTTAGTTAATTATGCCTAGAATGCATGTATTTATCATTTCTGCATAACACCAATCTACATTGGGTAATTGAGCTGATTTTAGTTGTTGCCCTAATTCATACTTGTTTAATTTTTATTTGAGGACTTTGATGATTGCTGTTCTTGCCCCTCTAGCAGGTAATATAAGGCTGCAACAAACTGGAAAAGGAGGGGGACCACTGATTAGCTGTTCAAAAAGATGAAGAATCTGCTGAATTTTCTGAGGGCTTGGACAGATGGCACAACCAGAAGCTATGGAAGCTTCTGATTTGCATCAAAAGGTGCACAATTCACATATAAAAGATGGAGAAATCCGGAAGGAAAGGGGGAGCCTCCATTAGGAAATGTGGCTGGACCAGGAGCTGAAGAGAGGCTGCTGCAATCTGAATTCCAGTCGACAGATTTTTACCCTTTTGATTTCAGAATGTTTTGCGTTGTTATCTCCTTATGTTTTGTATCAAACCTTGTATCTATGAGGAGCTAAATTCTAGCTCTCCTAGGATAGGGTAGTAGTCTAATTACATGTTATGGATGGAGTTTGAATAATGTTGATTTCCTTCTCTAATATTGATACTATTCTGATATTCTGATTTCCTGATTCCTATGAAATCCTAACTCTAAAGGCAACCGAGAGGTTGATTTATGGTTTCTTTTTTGTTCAGAAATGAATCAAGATGCAATGATGAATTCTTAGATTCCACTCTGTGATTATGTGTTTAATGCATCCAATTAACTTGTGTTGATGTGGACCTCATTTGCATTTGCAGCCGAGAGGTTGATTTTAGGTCCCTTTGATGTTTAAAGATAAACCAAGAGTATTAGCAATAGTGTTGGATTTAATTACATTTCTGTTTGGTTAGTTGAGTCAATTGTTCCATTATTATGAATGTGGATTAATTGTGGTATCAAATTTAGACTTACTGATTTGCCAAATCTGAGAGGACTCTGGCAATATCAGTGAGGTGCTAAATCTTGTGCTTAATGATAACTTAATATCAGTAGGGATCCCTTTTTAATTCAACTTAGCTAGCATTCATATGAGAATATGATAATTACCTCTGAATTAATTCCACTGTGACAACAGTTTTTTATAGGTTGAATCAGATTTGACTTGTATTGCTGAATTGTTCAACTCCATCCATAGCTGAACTAGATGAACCCCATTCCTAGGGGAATCTCTAATTAGTTGATAATCCCCTTAAGTTTTCAGCTTAGTAATTAGGTTTCAGTCCATATTAATCACCAAAACACCAAAAATAGTCATTGCCTACTCATAGTTTAATTTTGATTTTACCTTTTTCTCCATTTCACTATTTTAGCTACTTACTCTAGGATTAGTCTAGTCTAGATAGTGAGTCTTTAGCCTTCAAATCACTATGGATACGACGCTTGAGTCTACTACATCTGGTCTGTGCACTTGCAGTAGAGTGAGTTGAGGAGTTTGATCACATTTCACAAAATTTTACTTCATCTCAATTCTGGCCTATAATTCAGCAAGTTATCACACTCCACACATACCCAACCACTTACCACCTGTTCACTGTTCTAGCCAAAGGAATATGCTTTTGTGGTCCTTTAGTGTTGTCTTCCTTCAACTTGCCATATGTCCAACTTTTTTAGCAATTCTTTTGTCCTCATCTGCCCATAAAGGTGTAGAAGAGCTTCCTTCCTCTTGTACAAGGGAATCTACTAAGCTGACGAGGAAAAGCATCTTTTTCTTTTTTTGTTTGCTGCTTTGGATAATTGTTCTTGTGAACTGCATTGTCTCCTCTCGAATTTGTGCAAGTATTCAGGTCGGGGATATTCGCCTGTGTGCCTCTATGCCGTTCGTAGGTGAGGGCATATACTTGCATGCTCCCATGTGTTGTCGACTGGAATTTCTACATGGAAAACAATCAAAACAAATAATAATATCCTAAGAATGCATATTACCATAAGGTAGATATGGAGAAATCATAAAAATTACATTTCGACAATAAAGCATGTGTTCGAGCATAAGAATATATCAAAACATGAGATTAATGTATATTGAACATAAATAAAAATTATATATAATTTCTCCACATCAATAATCACAAAAATCATGCAATCAAGAGTATCTACTCCTACAAGGATAATATTTATCTAAACCAGGCAATTACTATTTGAAAAAGTTTTAATCACAACATGCATATCCGAAAAAGAACTAGACTTTAACTGATAATAAAAGAGGTTTAACATTTTGCATTATGAATTAATACTCTTACACACATCTTAAACATAAATAAAAATAAATTATCCAAGCTAAAGAAGATAGAAAGATGTATCAATTAAGATAAGATCATCCCAACAAAAAGTAGAGCGGAGAGTACTTTCAAGAACACCAATGACCTATTTCTCAGTCCACGTCTAGAGTCAATCATGCGAAAATTCTTTTAGCGAACCTTCTAAAGTTCTCCCACAATCTTGGCTTCAAAGCTATGGTTGTAGGTCCTAGCATCCTCTCTCCGGGTGATAGATGTCCCATATTTATAATGATTTGAGTTTTATTATGATCAAAGAAGAAATGAAAACCTTTTGTATTCAAAATAAGAGAAATTCGGAGTAGATATATTTTCAAATCTCAATTCTCAGCTTTGGCATTGTCAAACTCCGAATTATGAGCCATAATATATTTTCAAATCATCCTGAGATCACATAATATGAGTAGAAGTCCTTGTGCACTTAAATTTTTTCTAAAAATTCCTCCAAAAGTTGAATTTAGAATTCGTTATGGACGGCGACAGAGTTTTCATAAACTAAACAGTGTTAGAATCAAATTAAAAATGATTTCACTGCCCATGTTAGACATTTCATAGCCCTTACAATGTGACATTCGGATTAAAAAAAAATGGATTTCACAGGTCATAACATGTTAGTCACGACTTGTGCCTCAAACAACTTTTAGATATGAAACTTCACATTTTTACGACCTGATACAAAGATTCATTGCTCATGTCACGGCCCATCACAAATTTGTCACAGCTCTTGTGACAATCAGTTTTCAACCCTTGACAACTTCATTATTTTTCACTTTGTAGCTTTATTTATTTTTTATTTGAGTGTAATTTTCTTTAGTGATTTCATAATTCATTTTTTCTTGCTTCCTAGACACTAAAACACAATATTTGAATAGATTTTTATTTTTATAAAATTAAAAAAAATAATCTCATAAAATGATGCACGTTATTAGAAAATGAACTTTTGGACTACTATGTTCAATCTACTATTTAGATATACATTTAATCTATATACATAAATGTTGTAAATTGATCTAGATATAGGCTTTAGTTATATAACTAAAGCCTATATCTAGATACAATACAACTTTCTATCAAGATATATTTATATGATAATATAATACTCTAACTACTAGATAGTATGATAGAAAGAATTATATAGAGTTCTTTCTACTTTCTACCATATATTATCTCAGAAACTTATGATTCCATCCAGGCCATTTCATTTAAGACTTGAAGTTTGAATCCTTTTCTTTCATTTCTTCAATCATTGACAAGACCTAATAATTCAAGTTTCAGTCAAATTAATCATTTTGACTGACTGTTTTTACATAGATTATAAGTAAGAAAGCAGTAGGAACTAGAATGAACAGTGCAGTAGCAATAAATGCAAGAATATTGACTTCCATAATCTCATGGTTTTTTACTTTACTTTGCAATAACTCGGGATCTAATCCCATAGAGATGAGAAATTTGATTCCTGTAACTCTAAATTCAATGGGATGAATTGTATTCTAATGATACAAAATCGGATCTATATTATGAATAACAATATCTGCTCTATCAAATCGATTCATCGTCGAGAATTGAATAGTATAATATGGTATATTCATACCATAACATATGAACAGTAAGAACTAGAATTCTTATCGATACTGGAACGTATGAGGTGAAAATCTCATGTACGGTTCTGTAGAGTGACAGTAAGGGTGACTTATCTGTCAACTTTTCCACTATCACCCCCAAAAAACCTAACTCTGCCTTACGTAAAGTTGCATCATCCAATTGTTCTCGAATTGGACCATTCAATGGTTTGAAATATAAAAAAGAAAAGATGCAATACTAAATATATGTTGGATGAGTGAGTTCATCATACACGAGTTATTTTTTTTTGCTCAGTTTTTGTCACACCTTATGATTTATCTCCAATAATTTGTGTAATATGAGGGCATATTACCTACATGATTTGAGGTCCTCGATCATCAAGTAAAAGCTTATATGTATATTTAAGGCCTAATAGACGAACTCAATATGTTGTGGGAGGATGGTGTGCTCACTTATGACAAATCTAAGTAGCAAAATTTCATAATGATGACTGCATTATTATGGACTATAACTGACATATGGAATGTTGAGTGGTTAGAGCACGAAAGGTAAACTTACTTATACCATATGTGAAAATGATACAAATAATTTTATTTAAAGAATAATAAAAAATGTGATATTTTGATTGAGTCGAAATAATTTTGCTCATCGAGAATTCGATGCATTACAATTGCAACTCATTTAGAAAGAATACAATAGAGTACACTAACTCATGGTCTGTGTGACGTAAGTAAAATGATATAAGACAACACAAAATTCACGTCCCTTGTGGAAAAGGGTGACTAAGGGGCTTAGATACAACTCCATGCAAACCTCTTGGTTACCTGACACTAGTAGCTAGTGACCCCTTAGATACAACTCAGCTATTGCCCCACCTCTCGGCATGCATATATATTACCATCTAGAGAGGGCGTCTCCGACACTATATAATCAAAGATAATTTGATGAAGAAAAACGAACAGCAATCGAACATTTTAGAGAATACTTCGAGCTTCGCCCTCGGGCTTGTTCGACACTATCTCTTGATAAACCATTTGACATAACACAATCGCTGCCCCACCTCTCGACAAACATGCGATGATTGGGGAATAGAATAGAACATCCTCTCTGGCCAAGGTTATCAACTATAGAAACTCAAACCATCAAACTAGAGAAACATCTCAACGAGAAAACACATGAAATGCTCCAATCCCACCTCTCAGTCTATCTCGGTACTAACCAACGACATCTTCTAGATGTAAATAAATCTTCATCCCACCTCTCGATATGCATGCGATCAATGGAGAATAAAACACCCTCTTGGGTGGGAGATGTTATTGCCATCAAGGATGTTCAATGATTAAGCCACAAGACAATGCAAACATAAAGGAACTTCATCAGGACAACGACCTTGCGATGAAGATCCACCTCTTGACCTCACCTTGGCACTGATCATCGACACTTCCTAGACATAACTCAATCGTGGCTCGACCTATTTTTGACCTAGTTCAGCTTGACCTATTATTAAGATAAGCCAAGCTAAAAAATAATCATCTTCTTCAATCCATTTTTTAATTATAATCATTCAATACATGTTGCCTCTTTTGAATTACTAAGTATGACTGTCCATGCATTCCGTGCCTAAGTGAGAGCAATACATCAAACCATCATCAATTAGCCCTATCTATCATCATCATTGCATAACAGTTAGCAATTAAGCTAGGTCCAAAGACCCACTACGATTTTTTTGGTGCCTTCCCCCGATGTTTGGGAAGCGGTGCCGACGACTCAACTTGTGCGATGCTAACAGTTGTGCGAACCATCCATAAGTTGGAGGTCAGTCCACCATCGAGCTCCACTAATCTGGTAAAGTCGCTCCGCGTCTCGTACCTAGCAATGGTAGATGAGACTTTTAACAAGAATTTTTTACATTCACAATGACTCAATTTGAGACCTTACTTAAGAGAGGAGGAGCCACTTACAACTCCACCACAAACCCTTATTGGTAGAGGCCCGCTCTGATTATTGTATATACGCTATCATTGGTCTCATTGCGTTGTGACAAAGTCGTAGTGAACTCATTGAACCATTATGTCAAACTATTTGCTACTGTCAATGCACTACGATTTGATTTGGAGTCATCACAGTTTGCCCATAGGAATCAAGCAGAATATCCATTTGTGAACCCTAAGTTTCACCGGTCATGCACACCATTAAACGGCCATGAAAATCTATGTCGGGGCTCGTTACATTGTAACAATCGTGACTCTCATCACAATCCATTATTGGTCCACTAACGACCCTTAACTCGTCTAACACCTTCATAATTCTTCAAATCACAGTCCGTCATGAGGATGTAATGGCTGTGATCCAAATACCCACGCCATCAATTTTGTCGTGTCGTGGCTCGTTACATGGGTGCAAGGGTCGTGGCTCAAATTTGCATTCATTCTATGTAGTTGTGATCCCACTGAATCACGACTATTTTATCGAAGAACAAAATCCTCGCGCCATAGTATTTCCTCCCATTACGGCCATCTAACGATTGTACAAGGCTTTTCAAGCCTTTGTAACACCTTGGATCATGGCCTTTTACGAGTTTTGTAATGGTCATGCACATAAGGGGAAAACACACTCCCTATTTTACACTACATTGCAACAAAGCAACATTGGTACAAAAACACATCACGTTTGTGACATTCATGTCACGCCTTGTGAAATTACAAATGAAATCGATACAAGTCAAGATCTCACACCATTAGCGAACAAAGAGAGCCGTAATGGCATCAATCATCATTTGAGACATAAACAAGTACACTCACACAAAAAATATTTGGCTAATTTCCTATGTTAAGAATCAATGTGATTCCAAGAAATCTTCATCCAAACACACAAATCATTATTAAGATGAGATTAGATATTTGAATCTCCTCAAACACATCTTTAAAGTCAGTTAGAATCTTTAAACTTCCTCCTTCCTTATTTCTCTCTTCCGCCTCTCCTTGATGTGGCAGTGACTTCTCCTTCTCTTGTTGAAGCTGCCGGTACCACCCTCCAACTCCTCTCTTTCCCAATGGCTGCTGCTACACTGCTGCCCTGGAGAGCTCCCTTGCCTGCGGGCTGCTTTAGGTGAGTGAGAGTGAGGGAATGAGCTGCTGCCATCAGGTGGGAAAGGGTGCTAAGGATGGTTCACGGCATTGGGCTTCTGAGATTTTTTCTGCTGGGCCTTTATAAGAATTGGGCCCTTTCTTAGGTGGTGGTTTTCATTTTTTTTTGTGTTTGTGGTTATGCTATTTATTTCGAATTTTGTGCCATTGTTATATGAGTTTCAGATTCGATTGCTTTCTCTCGGTAGCATGGCTATGACGGGTGTAATTCTGAGAAATTTTTACATTAACAAACATTCATTTTTGCTTAATTAATGAAGAATTACTATTCACTCCACCCAAATTCTCATTGGTCCGTTATTGTTATTTTGCTTTGCTTATTCCGTTATCTCCTTCTGCTGAAACAACTATAAACATTCACTACTAGAAAAACGCGGATTACCGACGGTCCGGACCATCGGTAATCAGCCGAAAATCGTCAGTAACGCAATTACCGACGGTTTTTCAGTCGGAATCGATCCGTCGAAAAAACGCTCGTCGCAAAACGGATTTGCGACGGTTGAAAAAATTTGTCGAAAATATCGACGGTTCTGGCCATCGAAACAGTCCCCGGCGGTTCGACCCGTCGAAATTTTTCGACGGTTGCAACTGTCGGAAAAGTCCCCGGCAGTTCGAACCTTCGAAATTTCCGACGGTTGCAACCGCCGGAAAAGGCCGGCGGTATGAACCGTCGAAATTTCCGACGGTTGCAACCACCGGAAAAGGCCGGCGGTCCGAGCCGTGGCAACTTTTCGACGGTCGCAATTGTCGAAACTTTGAACGGGCGTCGCAACCGTCGATCTTTTGACAGTCGCAACTGTCGAAACTTTGAACGGGCGTCGCAACCATCGATCTTTTGACGGTCGCAACCGTCGCAAATAATTTTTTAAATATAAAAAAAAATTAGCGGCCGGATCCGGCCACCTGACGTTCGAATCCGGCCGCTGGAGGCCGAATCCGGTGCCAGGCGGCCGGATCCGGCCGCTGGAGACCGGAACCGGCCGCCTGGCGGTCGATCCGGTTGAAATTATTCTGTCGTGAGAGGATATTATAAATACTTATATATATGATGCAATCTGTAGCATGTAAAATAAGATAACAAGTTTATTCCTTTATCATCTCCACGTTGACAAAATTTTAAAAAAGATAAAGGAAACAAAGAAACAAAAGTAAAATTGTTAATGCTTAGAAATATATCTCATTTGAGTAACTTTCGGAAAACATTTTTGATTGAGTCAACAAAAAAATCTTTTATCCTTTTCCCACGAGTCACTATATATGTCGACCAAATGAGTTAGAACTTATATATCCTACAAGAGTTCATTTTTAAAAAAAAAGGAAAGAAAGAAAGAAAAAGAAAAAGGAAAAATCTGCTGAACAATGATTGGAAAAAGAGATATGACGAAGCATTAGTTGCTCTCGTTCCTTGGTATATCCTTCCCATTTGCATTGCCCACGAGGTGGCAAAGGCATCAACGCATCTACTTCTTGTATTTTGGCCACGTTCGGTTAATTGCCACCGCCCACCACGTCAAGCACAAAACTCAAAGGCGGACCTCTCTTTGAAATGAAAGACCAACACGCATTCCACCAACTTTATTCTTGCTATTGTTATATTTAATTAATTAAATATTATATTAATCTCTTCTAAATTCTAAAAACAAAATATTTTTGCGATGTATTTTAATAATAATATAAGAAGATTAAATGTAATTAATTAACTCACTGCTATGAGCTTTTATTGTCTCGATATTCAACATATTTTAACTTTGTGAATTGTTTTTTCCCAAATTTAATGTTATGATATATATATTGTGGTTTCGTCTCCCCACCTTGGATAAGCTAGAAACAAAAAAGATATAAAATGGCGTCCAATGAGACCGTCCTAATAAACGAACATGGCCTCGCTCCATCCTCCCATCTGACGGTAGGACTGAAAAGAGAATCTAACAACAGATGCCACTCTTGTCTTGTCGGAAAGCTACGTCTCTTGATGCCGAGTTCAAGTCAAATAAGAGTGCCTGAACCCGAACAAGCTAGGAGAACCCCACCATCTCTCCTACCCATGCATTATGCCTTTCTCGATCGATATCGTGACAGAGATCTAGAGAGAGAGAGAAAGTTGCAGTTAGCTACTGATTATACGCCTAGGGAATGGGCAAACTTTTCTGAATTTTCCCAGTGGCTATCGTCTTGCCCACGGAGCGCGTTCTCATTTGCCGTCCATAGCGCCACGAGCCTACACGTTTTACACTGCAAGACTATGACAGGAACGCGGGGTTTGCCGGCCGCCACCTTTGATCCTAATTGTAAGAGAGAAGAAGCCCAACTGCATGCATGAACTGTTCGGACTTCAATTCTGGAAAAAACAAGACGTTTCAAGAGTTTACAGAAATTATATATATGCATACAAAGTTAAGTAAATTAAGTTCTTGAATTCCTTTTCAGAAAGCTCGTGAGAGAGTGCCTTCTTTTATATGAATTTTGCTGGAAATTGGATGCAGAATGAAGCCTGGTATCTGTTGTATGTATGCAACAGCTGATCAGGAGAAGGTTCAACATGTTGATACAAATGATCTGTGGAACCTGTTGATTGGCTGAAAATTAACGAAACTCTATCACACAATAAATGAAGAAAACGATATAGGGAAGATCGAAATATGGACCTCTAGATCAGGGTTAGCGAGATGAACATCACGTAACTACCAACAACCACAGAAGATTATACACAACATATGACCTGTATAAACTTTTTTACCTCAGGAGATTATTAGCTGATTTATGTGGTGATCAAAATCCGGCGATTGATACACAAAGAAAATTTGCTTTTATTTTTCTTTACAAAATGTAATGTTGAACACGTTATGAACTTGAATTTTATAACTAATGTCATATCAAACTCTAAACATGCAGTGGTATATAGATGTTAAGTGCAGAAATTCTAACTCAAGCAACAATTCCACACCATATCAGTTTTAATTCTCAGAATGTTTAGTCTGAGAATATTATGTTTTCCTCATATGTGAACCTCACGATTAGGACTTTAGGAAGGAGAACATGAGGTACAAGAAGAAAGAAAATGAAGAAAGAGAAGAATTCAAGATCATGTGAAGGAGATCTAGAATCCTCTCTCCTCTCTCGATGGATTGCAATTAATGTTTAGATTGAGAGCTCCAATCATAATTCTTAATAGAAATTTTGATTGAAAGACTGCATACTTAGAATCATTATCAGATGATCATGCCTTGATGTGTATGCTATTGATTTATATGCTAGACTTATGCTTTAGATGTATTGGGGAAAAACCCTAGAATTTTATGATGACTACAATAACATGTTAAAATATGCTTTTTATGATGCCTTAATACCTAGAAAGCATGCATGCAATGTTTCGATTGTTTCATATTGTTTTCCTAAAGTTTTGACTTCAAAAATGAATTTTTGGGCTTAATGTCGAGTGATGCTGACACGACTATGCCAGCCCTTTGAACGAGCTTGCCGAAAAGATAGAAACGTAGTGAAAGTAGGGCTCTTTGTAACGCCCCTATGACAGATGTTGTCATGGTCGTTATGGGACCGAGCATGTCCATGACCACCTTGGTCACGACCGTGAGCGAGTACATAGATGCAAAGGCTAATTATGGGCCTCTGTAACGATCGTGACGAATATAATCACGATTGTTACAAGACCTGCCGTGACGATGTCAATCACAATCGTGAGTGAGATGGGGAAAATAGGGGTTGGAATCGATCTAGCACATGAAAAATAATGTCATGTCTATTATCGGCCACTAGCACGGGCATGGCAATTCTATCACGCCCGTGGTCAATAGGAAAGTGTCCATATTATATTTTAAACCATATTTTCAAAGAGTATATATTGTATTGATTATTGTTGATTGTATATAACATCTAGATTCATGAATTGCATGTTCCCCCATAACTAGATAAAATATGAAGATTGAGTGATAGAATAATTGATTGTTGATTGAAAAACATCATGCACTAAATTGATGAGGATCGTTATATGCCATCTCTCAATATCCTTATTAGATTGTTAGGAAATAATTTGTTTTTTTACGTATGTATTTCCTTCAAGAATAATTATTTTCACGTCAGCATCGATGTGTGTATTTCTATCGCCTTCAAATGAAGGGAGCATTGTCTCCAAAGCCTAGCTAGCCTAGTGTGAAGGCAACGACACAACTCTTGACTATCGTAAGGTCAAAGTTTGTAAGGGCCAAATATTGAATTGATAGATTGATGTCTACGAAAATGAAGTTCGAAAAGATTATAAAGCAACCATGAGGAAGTTATTGAGAGAAAGCAAGTCACTTTATGCCTATTGATTAAATGAATTCCCCTAATTATCATTAGATTTTTATGTTATATTTTCAGGGTGTTACATGTTGAGTAGAGATTGTAACAGTTATGTTTGAGCTCATGGCATGTTTAGTTCATGATCTTACATATCCTTATTTTTTCCCTCATTTTATATTAGTTACATAATCCAAATTACAATGCCAAATCATCAAAATAAAAGTATTTATTGTTTTTAAAATTTTAAGAATTTTTTAAAACTATAAATTTGTAGTGGATAGCTACATTTTATGAGTGCCAACAATGATTTTCAAGATCTAATTAATGAAAAATATCAAAATAGATTTTCTCCGAAAAGTTTTTATGTTAAAATCTGGAATTTATATATCCAATGTCATCTTATGAAAATATCTTTTATGGTCATTAAACTATATGTATTACACAAATTAATTATATTATATTATATCCATAGTATAATAATTAATATATATTATAAATATGATTTTAATTATCATATATATGCATTGAATTGTGTCGTGATTCACCATAGGGATATTCTAGAATTGACCTCAATTTGAGGGGAGTTTATAAATATGGGTGAAATCGTAATACACCATTATTTTAAAATCAAGGGTGTTACAATCTTTTGGTTACAAACCCTTACAAAAAAAGGCATATATTTCTCTTTCTTCTCATTGATCTCATGATTGCTATGATTGCCGAGATATAGAAAGAGAGTTGAAAGTACAAGGAAGAGGGCAACAAGGAAGCCAATGAAGATTATCATCAAAGAATTAAAAGAACTTCTCTACCCTCTTTAATGTTTTGATGATTGTGATAAGGGTTTAATCTATGTAGATTTGACCTACAATTATGTTCATGCAATGATTTTGGGAACAATCCCTAAAAAATGTTGTGTGTGTTTTGAAATGATCATGAATTATAATTTCTACATGCTCAGATCCCTAATAGCATCAGAAATGATTATCAATACAATGTCTATGAGTAACATCAAAATTCATTATAAGTACTATTGGGATCCAATGGAAGGAATCAATACTCTCTTTGTTAATGAATAGAGATCAATGTGATGTCTATAAATAAAATCAAATTGAGTAGGAACAATGCAGTAAATCATTGAGTGAAAAGAATCAATAGATTTTGATCGTTGGAATGAAACAGTTCAATGCACTGAATTACTTTGTGTTCATATGTGATGCTTTGAATCATTGCTTTGTACGATGTTCTGAATGTATTTTCAATATTCTGAGTGGAAGTTTTAATCAACTTATTTGTCTTTGATATTTCTATACAATATCATTGATTAACATATTCATTGCAATAAGGTGCCATGTACATCCTCTCTAAAGGAGAGGGTATCCTCTTTCATTACATGATGGGAAAAAATCGTGCAACGAGGATAATTATGTATACCATGAGCTTCTGTCAATTCGTAATATGAGCACCCTAGCTTTTATCTTTGATTAGTAGGTTCTCATCTTCGCTCAGATTGAGACTTAGTCATAATGATGTAATGATTGTAATCGAAATCAAAGGATCATATAATTAATGAAATTCCAAGAGAGCAATGAGACGATAAATAAGATCAGATTAGAGCTTTAGATCTAATGATAGTATAGAATAACAATGGATTTGAGATCATGACCCATAAATCAATAATTAATAATAAAATATGATTAATCATTCTCTACTATAATAATACTCTATATCATGATATCGGTAGGGTCATATCAATGGCAGTGATAGTCAACAATACAATGATCTAATGACAATATCAATATAATCTATGTTGGACGACATTAAATGGATAATAGATATTGGATCATTAGGAGCATGTCACACTCAATGCGATGCTCTAAATAATAATATGGGTGTAATCAAATGGATCGTAGTCCATAGATCAAGGATAAAATGACAATCAATGGGATCAGATGAATCAGGTATCATGATTCAGTATTACAATAATAATAATTGGTAAATGATAAAATATATCCTACTTCGGCAGGACCCTATCTCGGCCATAGCTTAGGTCGTGTACCCCGAGCTCGGCCTGGGGCAACTCTGATTTGTTTTGATGTTAGAACTTAGATCGGGTTTAGGTGGCTATGCGTGCAACGACATACACGCAAGCCGGGCATCGCTAAACCCAGGCCAGGTTCAGGGCCTTTCTTTCTTGATGATACATATATTTGGGCCAGGTTCTGGAATTATGACGAGAACGATACCGCTAGTTGCTCGATTTCCGATGTAGTTTCATCGGCATAAATCTTTTAGGACTAAAGTAATCATATGAGACGAATCATGGGTAATAGGAGATGATGCTATGCCTCTAATGCAAAGGTTGATCAAATGATCCACCTATCTCTATGTGAATTCTCTATTGTTGGGTCCTCTTTCTCTGGTGTATTTTCCGTGTTGGCCATCCCTGAAGGTTCTCCAACTTTGACCACACCTCGTCCTTGGTGCTCTGTCTCTGTTGGTCACACCAGATGGGGGAAAACTGAGGAAAAGGTCAAAGAAAAGTGGCCACGAAGATGCTACAAAATTTCCTATTATGGCTTCTACATTACCTAGAATTCCTCCTAGTGTTTCAACGTATTTTCGACGACGTTTCCAACGACCAACACTGTATTCAAGCTCCTGGTTTAAAGGAGATTCGTGCAGGTGGAGGAAAAAAGAGGAGAGGCACGACAGTTAGATTTAAATAAGATTTTGATTGAGAGAAAAGTTTATATAGATAGAAGTTAAAAGATAAGGTGGATTATAACTTTTCATTGGGACTCCTCTTTTGATTTAATTTCCAACATAAATTTGATTTCATCTTTTAATTTAATATTATTTTATTATATTTTTTATGTTTTTTTGGGCCGAGTGTCACATTTTGTTTTGTTTTTTTTTTAAAAAATATAAATGAATGAATGGAGCAAGCAAGTGCCCAGCTGCATGTGAAAAGCATGAGCATTTACTTTTATTGTTTTTTGGTTCTGTTAACGGTCGAAAAGTAAACCATTTCGAGACTTCGTGCTCTCAAAGTTGTACTTAGAATAGAAATTCCAGAAGTCAAACATTACATACATTCCAAATAAGCCGACATAAACATTTATTTTATTTTATTTTCAGATTCGGTATATAAATGTGATCTTTTCAGGCCTACCACCAGATTGAATCAGTTAAGCGTACCGTTCTCTTGACAGACATGACACTCCATCGTGCAAAATCCTACTCGCAGCACTTCCACAATCACAACGCCAACCAGAAAGAAATTAGCAGAAGCTACAGCTTCTCCAGTGACTTGCTACCTTCCTTGGGAGCAACTTTAAACAGCTCAACCAAGCTGAGGAAGCATATCGTTTCTCCTTATAATCCTAACTACAGGTACTGTTTCCACCGATCCTTTCCTGCTTAATTTGAAGAACTGCAGTAAACTCTGATTAGGGAGCTCGTGGAGTAATATATATATATATGTGTATAATATATATGAAATTGGTGTTTCCATCCTCAGAACATGGAACATATTCCTGATTCTACTGGTCGGTTACTCGGCGTGGATCTGCCCCTTCGAACTGGCGTTTCTGAGGCACTTGCCACCGAAACTTTTGCTTCTCGACTATGTCGTCGACGCCTTTTTCGCCGCCGATATTGTTCTCACCTTTTCCGTGGCATATCTAGACCGCAAGACTTATTTTCTGGTTGATGATCCAAAGAGGATTGCCACAAGGTTGGTGTGCAGTTCACATCCTTCCACTACTTAATTCAGGATTGTCGTCGAATGACGGTGATTAACGCAGCCCAGAGTTTTTCAGGTATCTGTCCAGCTGGTTCATCTTCGATGTATGTTCCATAGCTCCATATCAGCTGCTCAGTCTTGCCTTGAGAAGCCAGAAGGACGTTCTTGTTTTTGGAATTCTAAATATGCTCAGGCTCTGGCGCCTGCGTCGGGTCAGTTCCTTTTTCGCAAGGTTTGAATTCTTATCATTAGCATCAGCATGACAGCATTAGATGTCTGCAGGGGATTTATGGACGCTCACTGTATTTTGTTTCTTTCCCCAGGCTTGAGAAGGATGTCAGGTTCAACTATTTCTTAATACGATGCACAAAACTTGTAGCAGTAAGTATTTAGCATTACCTTCAATTCCCTGTCCTACGATAAACACAACTGTCTCTGCGTTTGCCACATACATTTCTCTTTCTCGGTGCAGGTAACGTTATTTGCAGTACACTGCGCTGGGTGCTTCAACTATCTGATTGCTGACAGATATCCGAATCCAAGAAGAACATGGATAGGTTCAGTAATGCCGAACTTCAAATCAGAAAGCCTGTGGATAAGATACGTAATCGCAATCTATTGGTCCATAACGACGCTGACAACCACAGGTTACGGAGATCTGCATGCTGAGAATCCAAGAGAGATGCTATTTGACATCTTCTTTATGCTGTTCAACTTGGCATTGACATCTTACATCATCGGCAACATGACCAACCTCATCGTCCATGGAACTAGTCGCACCAGAAACTTTGTAAGCTTCTCTAATCTGGAAGGAAACTAGTTATCCAGTTCGTACTTGTGATCAATTAAACTGCAATAACGTTATAAATACATCATGATGAATCTGTTATAAAGATGCATATACATGCTCCCTTTATAGTGAAATGATTCAATTACCACTATAATGACTTTATCTTCTACCTCAGGCAGTCTTTCTAAAAGAAGCATCAGCTAATAGATAGTTAATAATCCCATATTGCATATTAAAATGTTAGTCAAACCATTCTGCTTCTGCAGGAGAGACCTGTTTGTTTAATATCTTTTTTCTTTTTCATGATACAGAGAGATAGAGTTCAGTCTCTCTCTGAATTTGCAGCAAGAAACCAATTGCCGCATTACATAAAGGATCAAATGCTCTCTCATATGTGTGTAAAGTTCAGAACTGAGGAGATACAGCAGCAAGAGATGTTGAATAGTCTTCCCAAGGGTGTCCGGTCAAGCATTGCCTATTACTTGTTTTTTCCAATAGTAAGGCAAGTGTACCTCTTCAATGGAGTTTCTGAAGACTTCATTTTTCAACTGGTAAGCATGAAATACTTTTCGGGCAACTGGCATGAATTTGTTTTAGTAAATTCTAGTGAACTAAAATATTTCCTCGGATGAAAATAGGTTACAGAGATGCAGGTTGAGTACTTTCCACCAAAGGAAAATATAATGTTGCAACATGAATCACCAACTGATCTTTATATAGTGGTCTCAGGAGCAGTGGTTAGTATAATTTTCCTTCTATTTGGCACAAGTTTCGAACAGAAGGATATTGACTGGAATTTCAAGAACTAGCTCTAACTTCTGATTCAAACTTGTTTCAGGATTTGATAACAAATGTTGATGGGAATGAACAAGTAAGATACTGTTGCACTTGATACTTAATTCATACACACACACACACATATATATGTATTTAAATTATGTGAAGCATTGAGCACGCATACTCTGCTGCATCCAATCTCTCAGCTGCAATCTGAATGTTTACAATTTTCCATATATGTGATATGGTTCCTAAACAGTGTCTGCAAACATTTCTCAGGTTTATGGAAGGGTCACTGGAGTTGAGATGTTTGGGGAGATGGGAATTTTGTGCCAAAGATCACAACCATTTACACAACCATTTATGGCCCGGACTACTGAATGCTCGCAAATTCTCCGACTAAGCAAATCTTTTTTAATGAAGATGATTATGGAAAATCCCGATGATGGAAATACTATAATGAACAACCTTTTACAGGTATAAGCTTGAATTCATTATTCACAATTGTGCTAAGAATGTTACTGATTGCTGTTGGTTTCGTAGATATTCTAGCTGATAATGCTTTCGGAACCTGTTTCGCAGAAGCTGAAGGTGCATGGCGGATTACTACCATATGATAGAAGGTTCTTTGGAGAAACTAGAAGAGAACATCACGGATCTTCTGCTCTGTATCAGGAAAATCTGGACCAGGATATCCAAGGAGTTCGAGTACGTAAGGCTGCAAAAAGTAATGAAGTGAAAAAGGTTGATGGAGAATTAGTAATTAAATCTCACAACAAACATGGTGTTGATACTAACTGGGAGAGTAACAAGTTTATGAGAGTGGGCAGCAAAAGAGTCATTATTCATATGCGTCCGCATACTTTGGACAGCTCAAGAAATCAGAAAGGAAAGCTCATAAATCTACCTGGTTCTCTTAAGGAGCTCCTCATAGTTGCTGGTAAGAATTGTTAGACTTGGCAAAACTGACAACAAACACGAAACAAAGTTGGGAACTCATCTTAACCCATAAAAAACGACTAAAATGAACAAGATATTATATCTCAGAGAAGCAAAATATTTGTGACAAATAAATTTTGACCATCTTAACGCGATGAGTTGCTCTTTTTTGTTTTTGTGCTATTGCAGGTCAGAAATTTAACTGTGATCGGCCAACTAGAATTGTCAACGAAGACAATGCAGAGATAGATGACATTACGGTGATACGGGATGGCGATCATTTGTTTCTTTGTACAGAGATATAAGGACTCACACACAGTAATTAGGAATCAAACAAAGTTTTAGAAACACAGCAGGCACACAAATAACTGCTAGTCTGTAGAAGATGCCAATATCGGCAGATGTATATTAGCTTTTTATCATATGAGAAGATTTTTTGCATATAGATATCCAAATGTTTAGGATCATTTGCTTCAGTTGATGTATTAGGACAAATCAAATTTCTTTGAACACAGAAGTGTGCTTCACATTTTTCTTTAGAGAAATCAAAGCAATTTTGAAAAAAGAATATCTCACGTATTGATTCATTCCAGCACAGAAAATTTTATTTCTTTGTAATACATCAGAAACTTCCCTTCTATTTACAACAATAAGAGCAGAAAGCTCAAACATGAATAAGCAGAATATAAATATTCTGGTTGATGGTCCAAAAATATATGTTGCTGCAAGATTAGTATACAATGCAGAGCCTTGTACTTCTTCAGAAATTCAGAAGCACTAACTATGAGGAAAAACTATTCTAACATAAGTACAACTTTCATGCATCTCCTTGTACACCTGGTTCATCTTTGAAGTTTGTTACATACTATCAATTAAGATTTCATTTCAGGCACCTGGTTATCTTTGCCCATCCTTGTTCTTGGAATGCTATACATGTTCAGACGCTGGCGCCTATGTTGTGTCACTTCTCTTGTGAAGATCTGGATTCTTTTCATTAGCAATAGCACAGGTTTGCGAGGGATATCAGTTACTTTCTCTCTCGATATGCAGGTCAAAGCTTGTAGCTGTAAGAATATTGCATGGACTTCAATTCCACAAGTGACATTTATGACTTCACATTGATCACTCCATGTGTATACAACACTATATGGTGTGCACTACCATGTGCTTCAGGTTCAACCATAAAATCTCCAAAAGTACATCACTGTGTGACGATTATGCACTTCCAAAGATATTATCGAACATAAATACTCATTTCATTTTAGATTTAGCTTTGACCGGCCAAATAAACTTCTATGAATGCGAAAGCTTGATAACTAGGTATTATATTATACGAGTCTCTAAACTCAACTAAAACAAAACTAATATCAGTACCAAGGAAGACCCAGCCACTAGGAAAGGGAAAAAACAACTAGAGATTCTACGTTATCTGCAATTCAGCATCATCATTAAACATCAGCCATCACAAACTTTTTCATCCTCGTCGACCGAATCAATCACTTGTACGGTGCATTTGGCAACTGGAATCAACCTCTGGTTCTCCAAATGCATCCATGAGGATAGGTGGTTCCACCATTTTGCTAGTTTTCTTTTTTTTTTTTTTACAAACGACGTGACTTTTTTTTATTTTGCGAACTATTTTTTTCTTTTAATTTTTTTTATCTATCTTATATACAATAATTCATTTATTATATTTAAAATATGAATAATAAAGAATTAATATAATAATATTTATTACTTATTATTTTGTTAAAAAACTTCAATATTTCATTAAACATAAATTATTAAAAAATTGATTTTCTTATATTTAATAATATTTTTTAATAAATTGTATTAATAAAAAAATATACTTTATAATTTTATTTTTATTTATTAACAATATTATATTTATATTTACAATACTAATTTTTAATTCAAACCATAAAAAATTAATTCAACACTTATTTTTATTTCTCACCATTATGTTCCACTCCATCCAAGCACACATCGAATTAATATATCAAATCGAACTATTCATTAAAATCAGAGGAATTTTAATTTCACCTGCCAAACTCATTCTTAAGATCTAATATTGTAAGGAAGATAATTCTCTCGTGCACATGCAATAACATAATAATGCATAACAAATAGTCAGTATCAAATATAGGTGCAATTAACAGATTAAGGTTAAAAAGGGTAAAAGAGTTAATTGTTCATTGAATAAACAAATATGGCTTATACGGATAACATGCATTGTTAACTTGCTCCAAGTTGCATAGAGCCCGGGCCTGGTCACACCTTGACATGAAACATGGTCATACTTGATGCGAGTCATGTTTCAAATCAGTAAAATTTTATGGACTTCAGATGAAGTCGGGTCCAGTTGAGTTAGAGCAGACATCTAAACTTCAGAGAAACCTCGGCTGGGTAATTGTCGACATGGTGGGTTCCCAGGTTATCAATTGAATCGATAGAAGAACTCAGGCTGGATTTAGCAATGTTATTAAAACCGGTCCGGATCGGCCGGTTCGATCGGTTCAATCATGAACCGACACTTAGTTCGGTCCGGATTGACTTTAAAAATTATTGTGTGTCAAACCGAAAAACATCCGATTGAACCGAAAAAATCGGCAAATCGGTGAACCGGTAAAAAATTGGTTCAATTGAAGTTTGAAAAAAATCAAGTTAAGATGGAAAGTCAGTTGATTGAAATGGAAAGAAAAATAAATAAAGAAGGTATTAATGAAGGAATCGGGCTAGCTGGATCAAAATTTAAATGAAAATACAAAAATAAATGTAGAGAAATAATTAATAGTTAGAAAATAAATTTGAAAGTAGAGAAATGAATAAGGCGTAAATTAGGGAATGACGCAAATGTAAATATAGAAAGATAATTAATAGGTAGAAAAAATAAATTTAAAAGTGAAAATATAAATATAAAAAACTAAATAATAATAAAATAATTGATTAACTGTTATGTTTTTCAATATAATAAATAATTTGAAAAAGAAGCCTAATTCAACTATAAACATGAAAAGAAGGGAAACAAGGAATAATGGGAAAAATGAAAATAAACAAGAAATAAATGTGGAAGGACATACAATTAGAAGAATAATTGGAAATAAAAAAGAGATGAAAAATAAGAAGTGAATGAGCTCTAAATAAAGTAATATAAAATCACTGATAGAAAATTAATAATAATCGATTAGATTTGGATAGTTTAACTTTATACAATATGTCAAAAATAATTTTATATTAATTTATGATTATTAGTAGTTTATTATAATAAATATAATATATTAATTGTTATATTATTCAAGATTAATATAAATATTATTATTTTAATAAAAATCTGATTCTTTACGGTTGAACCCAATCGCCAGTTGAGACTCTGGTCAGGTGGCTGGTCTGGTTATAATAACATTGGGATTTAGGCTTAGCAGAAAAATGGTAAATAGTCAAATCAATTATTAATTTAATTCAATAGATCTTCTTGCATTGTACGTGCTAATCACAATTATAGAGTATTAAACTAGGATACCATAGCACGAACTTGATTGCAAATCAACCCCCTAAGATGTATGAGTCTTATAAGAAATTCCCATCCAAAGAGATCCAAAAATCTCGATGGCCTTTGCCTTGAAATGAATTCCTACACCTTTCCTCTGAACATCTCCTGTATTTTTTTTATCATCTGACGCACCTGGGCCTCTTGACGCTATTGTCAAATGTTTCAATGCCGAGGATGAAGAAAGAGGACGAGGGGAGAGAGATATCATGAGAGGAAGAGGCACTACAACATTCTTTCAAGTTTTTGGCAGTCAAATCCGTCACAAATTTTATGAAATTCATCGGAAACTATAATTTCCGATGAATATTATGATGGGACGACATCATTGGAAAAACGCTCATTAGTAATGATTTTTATGAAAGGTGACATCTTTTATTTGTATGGTAAATGATCCCAAATAAATTTGACATTAAAATCGTCGGTATTTTCTATGAGTACCATGGCCGCAAAACATTCTTCGGAACTTCCTGATGAGAATTTTGAAGGACGGGTGCCCTTTGAAAGTTCCAACGAGTGCTACCATCAGAACTTTCGACAGGCAGGTGTCCTGCAAAAGTTCCAACAAGAATTACCCATTGAAATTTTCGATGGGTGAGCTCCAGAACTTCCAACGGGTAATTCAACTTTCAAAAGTTTTAACAATTTTAGTCGTTGAAAACTTTTATTTTTGAAAAAAAATTGGTCGTTGGACAACGAGCTGATCGGACGATGCAGCGGGCAATTAATGGTCGGGTGGCCACTAGACAACTAGATCCGGCCATGCCACAAGTGGCCAGATCCAAGTGTGATCCATGGATGAGCCTCCAGTTTCGGCCATTAGCTGTGAAATCCGATTGTTAGCCGCAAGATCCACCAACAAGCAGACCATTGGAGAGTGAGAGAGAGAGAAAGCAAGATAGAAAGAGGTAGAGAAAGAGGGAGTGGGTGAGAGAGAGGAAGAGAAAGAGAGAGAAGGAGAAAGAGGGAGAGGGAGAGGGGGAGAGAGAGAGATGGGGAGAGAGAGGGAGAGGGAGGAAGTGAGAGATAGAGATCTTCGGAGTCGTCGAAGCCAGCCAAAGGCATTGAAGTCATTGCCGGAGTCCCAGGATCACTGAAGTCCGGGGTCATCCCATGCGTGAGAGAGATTGAGAGAGTGAGAGAGCGGGAGAGGGTGAGAGAGGAAAGAAAGAGAGAGAACGAGAGAGAGGGAGAGGGGGAGAGAGCATGGAGAGGGAGCAAGAGAGGGGGAGTGTGAGCGAGAAAGAGGGATCACCATCAGATTTCATTATTCAAATTCAAATTTTGACAGTCATAGAAGGGAACTACTGACGATGTCCATTTGTCATTAGTTCTGATGGCTTCGATTGTCATAAACTTTAATATTATAATTTCTCTCGCCTCATTTCCTTGCATATTTCTTTCCCTTTCTCACATTTTCCTGTATAAATTCAAATTTTGAAGGCTATGACCATTGGAAACCTTAATATAAAATATTAATCGTATTCTAATATTTTATTATATAGTATTATGATATTTTATTATAAATTTGAATTTCAATGGTCCTAGCCTTCGAAATTACTGTTGCATGTCCATCCATCGGTAATTCCTAAGGCTAGGACCTGTCAAAAATCTTAATACTAAATTAATCATATGCTAATACTTTTGTATATAGTATTATAATATAAATTCAATTACTTACACATTCTAACCCTTGGAATTACGGACGAATTAACATTCGTCAATACTTTCCAAAGCTACGACCATAAAAAACCTTAACCTTAATGTTAAAATATTAATCATATGCCAATATTTTATTATATAGTTTATAATATATTTTATCATAAATTCAAATTTTGATTACCATGGCTTTCAAAATTACCAACAGAAGCCTTCCAAATTTACCAACAGATGACCATCCGTTGGTAATTCTGAAAGTTAGGAATCGTCAGATACCTTAATATTAAAATATTAATTGTATGCCAATATTTTATTATATTGTATTATAATACATTTTATTATAAATTCAATTACCAACGAATCATGGCCTTCGAATTTACTGATTAATCAACATTCGTCAATAATTTTGAAAGCTAGGACCCATCAAAATTTTAATATTAAAATATTATTTTATGCTAATATTTTACTATGTAGTATTATAATATATTTTATTACAAGATTTAATTACCAACAGGTCCTAGTCTTCAGAATTACTGACGATCGCCTTATTCATTGATAATTTTGAATGCGACGGATGTCGATAAATTACGGATAGCTTCTATCTTCGATACTAGCAACGAGCGCTTTGCCCGTTGGTATTTTGGAAGGATATTTCTTCCCATCACAAATTTTGTCAAAAAATACAAATGATTTTAACCCGTCGAATATACGCAATTTTTAAACTCTTGTTTATAATGAGATTGTGCCTATTAACTTATTTTACCTAAGATCCTTTTGTCATGTTATGGCCAATTTTTTGATTACTTGTGATGTGGTCACATATTAAGTATTAAAAAGAAAAACTAATAAGTAATAAACTAATAAAATGGTATTAAAACCTACCAGCCCAAAGTAGAATGAACACAATATGAAACACAACAACGTACTAGGATCATAAGCAGTTGTTCTTCTAAAAGACTAATAGCAATGAAGAATGTTGTGATCAAACATAACTAAAAGAATCCTATAGATGATTTAACTAGATGAGATCTATTCATAGAATATATTCTTAGTGGTAAAAAATAATCAGATGTGTGTAGCTTATGTGAAACACAAAGGTTCCTTGTCTAGAGGGAGATAATGTAGAAACAAAGAAGCAACATGCAAAATTTGTACACCTTGAGCAACAAAAATGAACATTTCCCTGTAAAAGATCAAAATTTTCACAAACTCTATAACAAAAATAGTAAAACAAAACTAATAAAACTTGAATTATAAAATAGTATGTCCTCCAACTGGCCCGGCTACTATATGTGAATGAACTAAACGAATTAATACTCCATCTGCCACCTCAAATTCGGCTCCTTCCAATCATGACCCTGGTTGAATCCTTGGTCTAACCCGCAAGTCACGATATAATACAAATGGTCAATTCGTATGGAGGAAACATCTTCTTGTCATGTAGAGATATGTGCAACAATAGTAACACATTATTGTCCATAGCACACTAATAATTGATATTTGATATTATAGGAAGTGCACAATAATTTAAATTTATACGTTCTAAAGGTTTTCTCAAACATTTAACTTTTATACATTATATGATATATTAAGAGTAGTCACACACCCTCACAAAATTACCATTAGAGAATAAGTCTCATATCTATCTTCTATCTCAAAACGTGCTTCCAATCCAATAAATGATTTTTAAGCACATCCACATGACTAGTCTATTGATATAAGAAACATTGTTAACTTGTTGTTTGCTCATAATGTTTTTAAGCACATCCAAGCAGATCATAAGGATCATGAGGTTAGTTAATCATCTGAATTTCATAAGGATAATTCATAAGAAATGAGTAGTCTACTTACTTAGATGAAACCCTAAAGATTAACCCTTTAATCATTGTTGAACTCTCTTCTTTTACTTCATTTTGGTTGTTGCCTCCTTGAGCTCAGATCAGGGCGGCCAGGTTGTGCTAATATGTGATAAAATGGATAAGGGAAGAACTCTTATATAGTACTCTTATATTATAACTGACCTAGAGTCAGTTGAAAAGATAATTCCCAATATACCCTTAAGGTAAATGTCTATTATTTATTGGAGAAAATGGGGGCGTACTGCACCTTGTGCGGTGCAAATCTTTGCCATTGAGTTTTAATCAATGGCCAGATTCCACACACTAACAAATGAAAGACATAAGGTTTATCATGATCGTTTAATACTTTATCAGCGGTCAATATTTTATCATGTCATAAGATCCAAAAAAGATCTAATGCAAATGCATGACACCAAAAAATATCTCGTAGAAAAAATTTCCTCCTTCCTGCTCGACGTCACAATCTCGTTCCCCATTATCTCACTCGTCCTATGGTGTTCTTTGTACTCAATAAAAAATCTGTCACACCCAACTCCATGACTAAGTTCTAATCATAATTATTATTTCATTTAATCTTATTTAACACTTCTAAAAATAAAATCGACAAAACATCATCCCTTACTTATCTTGTGTTATTTGCCAATACACACAAAAGATGCATATTCGTCAAAGTTAAATAAAAATTTATAAGACATCAAATTCACATATTATCACTATTATTTCACAACCCATTTCACATTTAACATCACACAGGATCAAGTTTTATACAACCTTACAAAATGATTCTAATAAACTCTAGTATAACTCTCGAGTTTATCTATTACATGCATGCTTTTTAGAAATGAAAGTGGAGAAAAAATAAAAGTGCTCCAATGGCTCGATCTCTTCTATATGCATCAAAGGTAACCTTCGAGTCGACTCAACTCAAGAGCTTATAATTGTCTAAAAGTTTCAATAAGGATAATGTGAGCAACAATCGTTTGCTCAATGAGTGGAATAAAAGTACAACATACGAGAACAATCATTACAAGAAATTACGTCATTAGCGAAAATATATGTAGTCGTTAAAAGTTGTCATCTTGCCATTAATACTCATCAACGACAAGAAAAAACTGGTCGCGGCTCTTCGCTATAGGTCCCGCCGTTAAAAGATTTTAGCGTCTAGTGTGAATAACTGGCCGTTGATTTTTTTTAAGGACCACTATGATTCTTTTCCCTAAAAATTTAATAGCGACTAGTATGCTGGTCCCTATATAACTTATAAGGACCACTCACCTAGTCGCTAAAGACATCACTGAATTGAATCACATTTTGGATGAACCAACAATTTTTTAAAGTTTTTTTTTTGTGAAAAAATAATCTCATAAAAAATATTATTTAAAATTTAGAAAAGATCCAAAGATGGACCTTCTCCATAAAACTCTACATTAGCCCATTGGTCTCCTCCTCTATTAATACTTGTCTCTTTGCTCTCATCATACTACTATAATGAATGTGGGACTATGTTTCTATACCTACTTGTTCTTTTATTCTTTCATATTTTTAACGACAAGATGATGGTCGTTAATTTGAATATTAAGAATTAGATTTTTTCTGGTCCTTATTGTTGACTTTTAACGGACAGTCATAAGAATATTAAGGACTAGAATTTTTCTAGTCCTTATTGTTGACGACTAGAATTTTTTCTAATCGTTAAAAATGATATTTAACGGCCATATTTGAATCTCTTCGTTAATTATGGTCGTTAAAAGTCACTTTTCTTGTAGTGAATACGAGTGCATATAACATTTAAATAATCACGTTTCTTTCATATGAGAAAACATTTAAAGCATAACTCATATGACGTAAGTTTTCAAAACATATGAAGTTTTACATAAATACAAATTATTCAAAATATCATCATATTCATAGTTAAACTCCACACATGTGTCATTACACATACTCATCATGGGTCAATACGTATCCCTCTATGATTATGTGTCATACAGTTAAGCAGAGCTTCATAATCAAGAGTATCAGATACATAGAGCAAATCATGAGTCAATACATATCCCTCCATGATTGTGTTTCATATAGTTAAGTAAAGCTTCACAATCAAAGAGTCTCAAATACAAAGAGAAAATAATGAGTCAATATGTATCCCAATCATGATTGTGTGTCACCCAATCATGATTCTCAAATATGCAGAGCATATCATGGGTCAATACGTGCACGCAGAACATCCCCCAAAGCGTCAAAACACCCGATATACACCCCAAAGACTTCGTGTATATCGAATGCGGTCCCAAAGACCTTTTTCAAACAGCATGGCTAATGATCATATGGAGTTTAACAATATCAAAATACACATGTCATAATCCCATATCATTATCAAATAAAACTTCTTTTAACTTCACAAGCATTGTTTCCTGAAAACATTTTTGTGTAAAAGGTTACTTCATCTCATATGATATTCTTGTAACATATCATAAACATCTTTCGTAACTCAAGACATGTTTCAATAATAATAATCTTTGTTTGAGATAATATCATAAATAAAAGAACTAATATATAACATTTTGCTATGTTATAAATTTACCCAATCACCTTGTACTTTATGTTTTCAAAGAGGTTTACTGAATTTTTCTCCTTTCACTTGTAGCTTGTTAGTTTCCTACAAGCAAGGATGCTATTTCACTTTCTAATTACTAATAATAAAAATATGTGATGCATGCTCGTGCATGAACACTTGTTCACCTTAAAATGCATATAATATCTTCTAATATTAATGTGTAATTCCAGGTCTTTATATTCATATGTCACTTCACACTTGGAACTTCTCAATCTTCCGTAGCTTAACTAGATGCTCTTTCATAATTCAAAACTGAGTGTATGTCAACAAATAATAAATAACTTCTTAACCTTAAGTACAAATCTTATGATTCTAGATAAATT
This sequence comes from Pontederia crassipes, assembly GCA_030549335.1. Taxonomy (NCBI): domain Eukaryota; kingdom Viridiplantae; phylum Streptophyta; class Magnoliopsida; order Commelinales; family Pontederiaceae; genus Pontederia; species Pontederia crassipes. Next base: position 53,392,757 of record CM060188.1, read on the forward strand.
AGAAACTAGGCTTACTAAGGTTTCCAATTTCCAAATATCATTAACTAATTCCAAGTGAGTAAGCCATAAAATTCAAGGCAATCTGACCTAGGGTTTATAACCTGGCAGACTGTGTATCATTGAATTATTAATTTATATCTTTAATAATACTTGTCCATTTGATGAGATCATAATTTTCTTAGAATCTAAACTTCAGTAGTGGTTAGGCATAAATATTGTTGAATTTATCCTAGAATCTAAACTTCAGTAGTGGTTAGGCATAAATATTGTAGAATTTAACTCCTTTTATGATCTTATAACAAAATTAATCAATTCGGCTCATGTTTTGCGTATATCCTGAAACCAGACAGAAGAGGTCATGCAGGATTAAAAATTCATTTCTCTACATAAACAAATCCAAATTGTATGATTCCAACTCTCAAAGACTAATTTGTAAGTCTAATTTGTCATATCCAAATTTCAAACCCTAATTCAGTCTATTCGAATCATATCCTAATCTACAAGATGGACCTGTCTCTGACTCGGAACAGAGTGAGAAACTATGAAAATTGGTTCATAACTTTCTCTATAAATGTTATTTTTATATGATTCTTGTTCTCATGGAACGATAACTTCAGAAGGATGAAGCATGTAAAATATCCGGATTTATGAAGAACTAACAAGGAAGATACAATCGTGAAGGTGAAGGTCGGTTTCAGATCCGAAGATTCACCTTAACCTAGCAAACTTGTAGAATTTCTTCACGCTGTTCGGCTATAGATTTGATCTTGAAAAGTTTTCATATTGCAGAGGATGAGAATAGGTGATTTATATATTTTTTTCATAATTTTAACACGTCATATGGTGGTTTGTAAAACTATTTTTCTAAGCAGCTCGTGAGCTACCTACTTCAGCTGCTTGAAACCCTATTGGTTGAAATGAAGGTCATATAATATTATTTGGTTAAAAATTAGTGTTAAACCTCTAATTAACCTTAGTTAATCATATTTAAACATGTTTATTATAATATTTACAAATATTAAAATTTATTCCTAATAGTCTTATATAATTTCTTTATAACACTTATCGATAATTTAATTATCATTATGCTTTAATCCAAAAGTTAATTGCTACATGCAACCATGACTATATAAGCATCTAAACTTAAAAGTAAGATTATATTAAAATGATATTTGTGCAGCACGTCCGTGACAATTCTCCCCTTCTTTTAAAAAATTTCGTCCTCGAAATTTAGATACCTATTTTCAAGAATAAGAATGAATACTTATTCGTCATTTGATCATTCTTACTTTCAATTTTCCTCCTTTCTTGAATGATTTACCCAGATCACCAACACTAATGGAATTTTTCATTTCCAAAGTTCCTTATCCTTAATTCTTATAATTTGTACTATATTTTATTCTCAAGACAAATTCTCTTGTATTCGAATAGATTGAGTTGCTCTTTATGTGTAGAAGGCAACTCCGCAATTTATTGATGGCATCGGATTTAATTATCTATGAACAGAAAGTAATTATATGTATTATTCTTTGTTGATGTTCTGCTTTCTTTGGTTTTTGCTTTAACACGACTGCTAGCACACATTATCTCAAAAGAGATGAGAAAAGTTGATTATTGCATCAATCAAGATGAGTTAGCACCCATTACACGTGGACATTATAACAAGGGTTTGAAGACCAATGGAGGACTAGATGGGATAGCAAGAAAGATCTCTATTTCACTTGATGCTGCCATAATGACAAGTAGAATATTTTTTTTTCAACAAGCATGCCGAAAAATCACCAAGAAGCTTCTAGATGTTTGTTTGGGATGCTTTACAAGATTTGACATTGATCATTCTTATGATTTGCACTTTGATATTTATAGTTGTTGGACTTTTATCTGAAGACTGGCCAAAGGGTGCATACGATGATTTAAAAGTCTTACTTAGCATATTTTCTGTTCGTCATAGTTACAATAACCAATGACTATAAGTAGTCATTAAAGTTTATAGGCTTATATAAGGAAAAGAAAATATCTTGATCCAGGTGATCAGAGATGGACACAGACATAAATTCCTATTTATGATTTGGTGGCCGGAGATGTGATACATCTATCAATTGGAGATATTGTTCCAGTTGATGGATTGTACATTTATGGCTATGTGTTGTTGATTGATGAGCTTGTCTAAAAAGGATTTGATCAATATCATCAAAGCATAGAAATGTTGAAGATATTGTGAATACACAATATTTCTGGTAGTAGAACTTAACAAATAAACAATTGACCAAATACATACCAAAATATCATATGGGCCTATGTATCATGGACATAAATTTCCTTAATATTTTTTTTCTGTAGGTAATGTTATAATTGTGAATTCACTATTATGATCACTTTTTTTATTTTTCTTGACATTTCACAATAATCATGCATTTATTATATTCTTTCAGTTATAATATTTTCCCAATGTGTGTATTTAAAATTTCATAAAAGAATTCATTCTTTCATCTAATTTTGTTACCCATAGTTAATTTTATACAAAGTTCCCATAAAAATAAGTACCAAGATTATGAGTGAAATATTAATTGTAAGGAAATCTTCAAATATTTGACAAGATTTATGCATAACAAGGATTATAGATAGAATTTTAACAATTATAGAGTCTATCATGACAAACGAAAGAAGATGACACATTATAGATAAGGGGAATGAGCACCAATTATCACGTATTCATAGGTTAAAGACTATCACTATCATTCATAAGAACAATGGTCAGTGTGAGTAACAATGAAATTTGTGAATAAGACTTTTTCTCTCTAATTGATTTACAATATTGAAATGTCAATTCGAGTTTGCGATTGAGGATCAGAAAGACGTCCTCCTCCAATCACTCATTCGCTACACATCCAACCAACATTTCATGATTGAAGAACACCCAGTTAAAGCTCTCGATAGATGATCAGACAATGTATCACTCCAATAATCTTTCGAGAAGCTTTCTCACAACTCTTTAAACTTCCAAAATTGATGGACGTAGTAATATTGTCCGAAATGGCAAATCATTTATCATCCATAGAGGGGTAACAATGTTAAGTTAATCAATCATGCTAAGTGAGATATGATGAGCTAAAAATCACTACTCAAATATAAGGAATTGCAATCGATAACAACTAATTAAGAATCATCAATGATTACAGAATCTATAACGATGAATGTTGTTTGACAACGAAGGGGTTGAAATTTGACAATAATTTTGATATCAATAATAGTAGTTCAAGGCCTCATAGTGATTTCAAAATCACTGATAATGATTCACATTAGACAATGTTACTTTAATGATTATCATATAAATCCTATAAAGTATGTATCAATTTTTAACACTCAACTGATTTGATGATTGGTTCTCCAACCCTTATGCGTAGTCTAACATTATTATCCATTTCTATAAAATGTTTACGATTTCTTATTAGTATAGACATCTCATAATGTTTTCATAGGATTACAAGCATCTATTTTCTTACTGATTGTCCCTGAAGAACCTTCAATATCCCGTATAATATTCTCAAACTTGAGAAAGAAAACACATACTCTCCTATCCACACATCCAACATAAGTAATTTCTAATTTCATATTAAGGATCATTCATATATATCTATAAAGTTTTCATGATCATATTCATATTTCACTTATGATATTTATGGCATGTTTTGCAAATTGATTTTTAAAGACTATTCAAAACAACATAACTATACTTTATTATGATTTTTCCTATCTTCTTATCCACATATTTTATTTGGATCAATCTCAATCTTGTAGAATTAAGCTTCAAAGTCAATTCACACACATATGTTATTCGCAAATTTAGAATAATCATAATCACTTGAAAGAGTCAAACAAATTAGTCTTTAAATCCAAAGACTTCATTATTAAAATTAGAATATCAATGATGTAATACATCTCTATTATTTGATTCTTATACATATAGGTAATCCAATGTATTTTAAATACAAAACTATGAATGGTGGCTTGGAAATATCCTTAATAAGATTCAAATGTATTTATTCCAAAACATAATGTTTCATTGCAAAACTTTTATAACACAATATCTTAGCACGTGACTTTTTTTTATCTTTTGCATTCTCTTTTACATATAAGTTGCAAACTAGTTGTTCTTTATGTAACAAGTTCTTGTTCAAATCAATAAGTTGTTCATACTCAGGCATATGTAAATAATTAGTTTACATTTTCTTAGATTGGATAGAAAGGAACATAATATGCCTTCTTTCTACACTGGGAAGGAAGGACTACATGATAATTAATTAATCAAACTCATTCATATATATCAAATGATCATATGTATCAAGGATATAATTTGTTTTTCATAGAATTGACATGATCTAATACCATGAGGTCATGCCAAAACTCACGTAGGCTCTTAGTTTTATTTACTCTTAGTTTTATTTATCCTATAAGAATTTTACAAATTAGTGTTTAAATATTTCTCGTAATGTGCATGACTTTATGAATTGATAGATCATAAGTTTATGAGTGGGTTAACGGCCAAGAATTCATAAGGATCATATCAAGTTTCATGAATATAACTTTTGAGATATGACATTCTTTAACTTTAGCTAATGGGATCCATATCCTAAATTCAGAGAATCTGGTAGTACTTGTAATTGATCAAGCAAGTTACCCATTCTTAATAAGTTATTCTTCACAATCACTTAAAACATATATAATTTATGCTCAACTAAGGAATTTATCTTTCCTCTTGAAGAATAAATCTGAATCTCAGAATTTTGACTGAATGCACACCTCATCGGAATGCTCCTATAGTTCTTTTAATCTTATAGGTGTTATACGATAAGGAGTTTTAGAAGTAGGAATAGTTCTATGGATTAGATCCATAAAGAATTCCCTCTATCTCCTCGGTGCATAATTCAAGAATATCTTAATATTTTAACAAATTCATATATGATTGGAATATCTTCCAATCGTGACCCCTTTTACCTTTAACTCAATAAGAGAAGCAAAGTATGCTTCTCATTCCTTCCTAATCAACTTCTCTATCATTACTATATAAATAATGCAAGAGCGGATAATTCTAACATTTATTAGAAAATGTAGCTCTTGATTTTTCTAATAACTCAAAGTAAACTTGTTCCTTAAAACAATGCGAAGTGGCATGATGACGAACTAATCAATCACCTTCAGATAAGACATTATAGTTTTAGATATTTTAAAGAATGAAATATATCATCATTTTCCACTTAGTCACTTTGACTCCATAGTCATTTATATCTTTTTGCACAAAATTAATCAATAGTTTGATCCTTAACAATTTCATCATGAAACATTATTGATGGACCTAATATGATAACATCATCACATAGGGAGGATTATTATTGGCATCAAATGCCACACCCTGTACTAATGCATGATGCATGATATGAATATGAACTCCCAATAGGTCGATCGTCTGACGGAGCAGATTTACAAAGGCTAATAATATCCAACTGGCACTCATCACATTACTTATGTGGCGGTAGGTTTACCCCTTCGACAATAAAATAAGAAAAGTAAGTAAAAGCATGCACTATTAATCTAATGCAGATAATATCACGTAACCTTAAAGTAAAGTCATATTGTCTACAGAATCTCATAACCTAAGTTCTGATACCAAACTCTGTCACACCCAACTCCATGACTAAGTTTTAATCATAATTATTATTTCCTTTAATCATATTTAGCACTTTTAAAAAAATTGATAAAACCTCCTCCCTTACTTATCTTGTGTTATTTGCCAATACACACAGAAGATGCATATATATTCACATGTTATCACTATTATTTCACAACCTATTTCACATTTAACACCCCACAGGATCAAGTTTTATACAACCTTACAAAATGATTCTAATAAACCCTAGTACAACTATCAAGATTATCTATTACATGCATGCTTTTTAAAAATGAAAGTGGAGAGAAAATAAAAGTGCTCCAACGACTCGACCTCTTCTATATGCATCAAAGGCAACCTTCGAGTCGACTCAACTCAAGAACTTATAATTATCTGAAAGTTTCAATAAGGGTAATGTGAGCAACAATCATTTGCTAAGTGAGTGGAATAAAAGTAGAACATAAGGGAATAATACGAGTGCATATAATATTTAAATAATCTATATGAGAAAACATTTAAAGCATAACTCATATCACATAAGTTTCCAAATCATATAAACTTTTACATAAATACAAATTATTCAAGATATTATCATATTCATAGTTAAACTCCATACATGTGCCATTGCACATATTCGTCATGGGTCAATACATATCCCTCTATGATCATGTGTCATACAGTTAAGTAGAGCTTCATAATCAAGAGTATCAAATATACAGAGCAAATCATGGGTCAATACGTATCCCTTCATGATTGTGTGTCATACAGTTAAATAGAACTTCACAATCAAAGAGTCTCAAATACGCAGAGCAAATCATGGGTCAATACGTATCCCATTCATGATTGTGTGTCACCCAATCATGATTCTCAGATACGCAGAGCATATCATGGGTCAATACGTGCACTCAGAGCAGCCCCAAAGGGCAAAAACACCTGATATATGCTCCAAAGATTTCATGTATATCGAATGCGGTCCCAAAGACTTTTTCCAATAGCATTGCTAATGAATACATGGAGCTTAACAATATCATTATTTTAACTTCACAAGCATTATTCCTTGAAAACATTTTTGTGTAAAAGGTTACTCCATCTCATATGATATTCTTGTAACATATCATAAACATCTTTCATAACTCAAGATATATTTTAATAATAATAATAATAATCTTTTCTTGAGATAATATCATAAATAAAAGAACTAACCTATGACATTTTGTTATGTTGTAAATTTATCCACTCATCTTGTACTTTATGTTTTCAAAGAGGTTTACTAGATTTTCCTCCTTTCACTTGTAGCTTGTTAGTTTCCTACAAGCAAGGATGCTATTTCTCTCATGACCCTGATTTAAACCTTGGTTTAATCCACAAGCCGCGACATAATACTATCGATCAAATTCTTATAACGGAAGCATCATATTATCATGTAAAAACATAAGAAACAAAGATATCACACTATTGTTCATACACACATATTTAAACTCATAGCAAGTGCACACTCTAGTTCACACTCATACTTTCAAAACTGTTTCTAAAACATTTAGCTTTTACACACCATATAACACATTAAGAGGAGTCACACATCCTCACAAACAGACACAAAGAGACTAAGTCTTCAAAAGTGATTCTAATCTGATAGGGAATTTCCAAGCATAGCCACATGACTGGTCTACTGATCTGATAAAGTGTTAAAAAATCATTATGAGCAAACAATAACTCAGTAAGTTGAAAACTCATAACCTATGTGTTACCACCTATTAGATTCAAATAAACTAATTTAACATTTGAAAAACTTATAGGAAACAAGTTGACATCTTGTTACTTATGAACAATTATCATATAATGATGGATACTACATCAACTAATCTCAATGAATAACATCTTTGGCCTATCATATAATGCCTCACCTATTTATTTCACTTCGTATAACATTTCACATGTCATATCATGTATCATATTATATCATGTCATGTATCATATCATATCATATCATATCATGTAACATGTCATGTATCATATCATATCATATCATGTAACATGTCATGTATCATGTCATATCATGTATGCACGTATGCATAATGCACATGTCATATTACCAACTAGTCAGAGAACATATTACCCCGTAGGGTTTCATATCATCCCAAATCATGAGGTACATTTCCTGCAAAAGACATATCATCCCTTACCAGAGGCATCATATCGTCCCATAAAACATCATATCATCCCTGTCGAGGAACATACACTACAAGAAAATTGACGATTAGCGACGCAATGTAGTGCCTCCAAAAACAATGACGCTATAAAGACGCCACTAGCGCCTCCATTGTGTCTACTTAGCGTCACGAGAATCAGACGTCACTTGCCTCTCGATAGCGTCTCATTCGCGTCTTCTTAGCTACTCAGCGAGTTGACGTTAAATGTAGCGCAATCGAGACGCTACGTAGACGCTATTATTTCGCGCCACGAACCACAAATGCGTGGCAGCACCTAGCGCCCTTCTGGCGTCGACCACATTAGACGCGAAACTAGCGTCTCACATCTGAAGACTCTAAAGCGACGCTATATGACGTCTCAATGAAAGGAGACGCTAATGAGATGCTACTGTATATATTTAAACACTATATTATATATACTATATGTCAATCAATAAATTCATTAAATATTATATTAGTATTAATTACACGATTATCAACATATTATCAATAGCATATTATCAACATATATATGTATTAATTACACGATTATATATATATATGTGTATTTTTACATGATAAAAGTGTTCCTAAATATATAATTTGTTACATATATTATTTATGTTATCTATACATATAATATATATAATATCTTAATTAGGCATATATCTTAATTATGCATCTTCTTAGCTATTCAGCGGGTTGACGTTAACTCTCTAGCGCAATCGAGACGCTATGTAGACGCTATTATTTCGCACCACGAATCGCAAATGCGCGGCAGCACCTAGCGCCGTTCTGTCGTCAACCACTTTAGACGCGACACTAGCGTCTCATGTCTGAAGACTCTAAAGCGACGCTATATGGCATCTCAAACAAAGGAGATGCTAATGAGATGCTACTGTATATACTTAAACACTATATTATATATACTATATGTCAATCAATAAATTCAATAAATATTATATTAGTATTAATTACACGATTATAAACTGATGCGTTGAATTTGTAACAATAAAATTTGCTAGCAAGTGCACTAGTCGCTCAAGTAATATAGTAAATAGGAGTAAGAGTGTCAAACCCACGAGGAATATTATTAATTCAATATCTGAATTTATAAATTAATAAGAGAGGATAAACATGGAATTTTGGAAAAAGAGTTTTATAAAATAAATTAAAGAAAATAAGATAATGATAAGAAAATGGTGTTGAAGTTAGGCCTTAGGATGAAAATAGATCAGGATAAATATTTGAACCATAAAAGATAAATTTAATCTTTAAAGATGGATTAGAGTCTCCCTAAAGTAATCTAACATGATTAACTTGTGGTCTCCACGACTGGCATCCCTCAATCTAATCATATATAACTACCTTAATTTAATAAGAATTGAAGTCTCCACGACTGGTACCCCCAAAATCATATTAAAATTAAGATGCATTAAATTGAATTCTCTAGACTATTAATCACTCCACAAACTGGTATAGATTAATAGATCACACAAACTTGATTCTCCACACACTAGTTATCAAATTTATGTCAATTATTAATTCCAAATAAAATCAATTATAATTAGTATAATAAATTCTGAAATTAAACACTCTACAAACTAGTATAGCCTAATTCAGAAATTTAATTAACTAACATAAAAGCATTAAGCACAATTAATAATTGATCAGAAAAGATTAAAGCAAATAAAATAGGGTCCAAACATTTTCCTTCAATTAATAATCTCCTAAAATAATAATCCTAAAAAAAACATGGACTTCATCCTAGAAATTCTGGAGAGATAATAAAATACAAATCATAAAAATTGGAAGAATTACACCCAAAATAGAGATCTCGAATCTAGCAAACAGTCGGGCAGCCTCTCGGACTTGATCAGGGTCGCGATCAACCTCCAACCGTCGCACCTCTCTCCTCTTGGTCGTAGCCTGCAAAGCTCACGGCTCGCCGTGGAAGAAACCTGAACTTCAGAGCACGAATTGAAACGATGAATTCTTCACGTATTTATAGGGTGCGGACGGCCTTCAATTTGATCTCGGCCGTAACATCGTACAATTGACTTTATAATTATAAGATAAACTCGGCCAAAGATAAATCATTTTATCATTACGCCCAAAGATAAATCTTTCTTATCTTTACACCTTCATATATCTTGTTACGCCCAAAGATTTTATCTTTACACCTTCATATATCGGCCAAACGGATGATTTCATTGCCATTACCCCCTCCAAATCTCGGCCGTAAGAAATTATTTTATCTTTACTCCCAAAGAGATAAACCCTTTTACTCCCTTCGAATTTCGGCCGTAAGGAAAGAAATTAATCTTGTTATGCCCAAAAGATAAAATCATTTAATTGTTACTCTTTTTGAATCTCGCCCAAAACGACTTGGGTGTAAAGCCAAATCTCGGCCGTAATGATGAATCCTAATCTCGACCGTAATGATAAATTCTTTGAAATTTTGGCCGATACAGCACAATCCATTTTAATCTCGATTTTTCTTGCAAAATAATTATCAAAATTTAGTTAATCCATCCACAATTAAAATATTCAGAGAATTTAATAATTAAAATTGATAAATCCGGAATTACGATTAAAAGTGACTAAAAATGATGCATGCCATGATCAAATTACAGAAAATTTAATTAAAATAATTAACTAAATTATGTTGTATTTTGCATGCATCATAAACATATTATCAATAGCATAATATCAACATATATATATGTATTAATTACACGATTATATATATATATGTATTTTTACATGATAAGAGTGTTCCTAAATATATAATTTGTTACATATATTATTTATGTTATCTATACATATTATATATATAATATCTTAATTATGCATATATTATTATTATATACTTAATCATGGGATTACGATGGTTGATTAAGTGAGTGATATTTTAGCGCCACAATAGACACTCAATAGCGTCCACCTAGCATTTAACAAGCGGCGCAGCTTGTGTCGACGCTATGATGACACTATGGGCGTCTCTCTAGCATCGCATGTTCGAGACGCCGTATTGTTTTAGACGCTAGTTCGGCGCTACGGTGTCGCTAAATGAATCCAGCGACTCAATGGCGTCTGTATTGCGCCTCCTAAGCCGACTTTTTACCCCTCGCTCAATCGGGCACATATAGACATATAAATACGGGTATATGCTGATACTTATATGTAATAAGTGCATATATACATATTATTATAACCTAAACTGACACATATAAACAAATACATATATATATTCACTTCGAATACGTATACATATACATGTTATATATATATATATATATATATATATATATATATATGACTCGCACATGTATAGACATATACATACACATATATATTTATAATACATATAGACGAAACACATTGTTGTAACTTAATCTCTGACACGTAGACATATATATACGTACGCATATATTACATATGTATATATATACACACAATTGTGTTATATACACATATACATACATATTTATAATTTTGTATACATACATGATAGATTATCGAAAGAAAATAAAACAACTGGAACGGAGCATAATGCGATGAGACGTTACATTGATAAATAAAATTTCATACATACTAAAAAAATTTGAAAAAAACTTTTAATGAGCGTCTCAATGGCATCACAATGATGTGATGCTACACCATTGAGACGCCCCGACGACGCTATGGTGTCGCTACGTTATCTTAGTGACACATTAGATTCTCTATAGCGCCTCTCTCTAGCCGAATTGTGACAGTGTCGGCGCCTACATGACGTCTACGTAGCGTCTCGTTACTTTGCGATGCTAAAAATTACTTAAATCCCTAACCCCTCTTCTTCGTTTTCAATTTTATTGTTTACCATCGCCTCGACGCCCGACGCGCCCCAACGCCCGACACGCCCCGACGCCCGACCTCCGACGCGCCCCGACGCCCGACCTCCGACGCCCTCCACTGCCACCTCCGCCCTTCGCCCGACGCCCGACACCCGACGACCGCCCTCCACCGCCGCCGCCGCCGCCCTTCGCCTCCGCCGCCCTCCGCATTCGACGACCACCCTCCGCATTCGACTGCTGCCCTTCGCCTCCTCCTCCTCCCTCCCTCCCTCCCCGACGCCCGCCCTCCACCGCAAGTCGCCTCCGCCGCCGCGTCGTCCGCCTCCACCGCCGTCCTTCGCGTCCACCGCCGCCTCGTCCGCCCTCCCTCCACCGCCGCCATTGCCCTCCGCCTCCACCCGCCGTCTCGGCCGCCCTCCGCTCTTTGCCTGCCCTCCACCGCGGGTCGCCTCCACCGCCGCCCTTCGCGTCCACTACCGCCTCGTCCGCCCTCCGTCGCGTCCTCCCTCCACCGCCGTCGACGTCCGCCTCTGCCGCCACTGCCCACCGCCTCCACCGCCGTCTCGGTCGCCCTCCGCCCTTCGCCGTCCTCCGGTTAAGAAGGTACTAGCCCGCCACCATGTAAATTAAGTTAATTATTAATGCATGAAGTTAAATTAAGTTAATTATTCATGTTAAGTTAAGTATTACTTATTCATGTTATTATCATGTTAAATTAAGTAGTACTAAAGTTAATTATCATCTCTTTGGATCAAGTTAGTATTACTTATTAAGTATAATATTAAGTATCATCTCTTAGGAATTAAGTTGAGTATTACTTATTCATGTTATGAATTAAGTTAAGTAGTACTTAAGTATCATCTCTTTGGATCAAGTTAGTATTACTTATTAAGTATATATTGCTTACCTGTATCATCCCGGGTCCTCGATCTCCTGGTAAAAGTTTAGATGTTTACTTAAGACCTTTGATTGACGAACTCAAGATGTTGTGGGAGGATGGCGTGGTTACCTATGACAAATCTAAAAAGCAAAATTTCATTATGAGAGCCGCATTAATGTGGATCATAAGTTATTTTTCGACATATGGAATGTTGAGTGGTTGGAGTACAAAAGGAAAACTTTCTTGTCTCATATGTGGAAAGAATACGAAATCCTTTTATTTGAAAAATTGTAGGAAAGTTTGCTGGTTTGATTGTCATAGATGTTTCTGCCATTGGAGAATTCGATGCGCCGTGATCAAAACTCATTTAAAAAGAATACATCCGAGAACACTTTGTGTCCAACTCATTTGACAGGAAAAGAATTGCTAGAGCAAGTAAACAAGCTTAGTGAAGTCTCATTCGGACTGAAGGCCGGTAGTTATAAGCAAATTGGGTTTGGAAGTGAACATAATTGGGAGAAAAGAAGTATTTTTTGGGAGTTGCCTTATTGGTCTTCAAACTTGGTACGTCATGCATGTGGAGAAGAACGTATTTGACAACATCTTCAACACTATTATGGATGTTAAAGGAAGAACAAAAGATAGCATACAGGCTCGCGAAGACATGAAATTAATATGCAAAAGTTCAATTGATGATGAGAATTTTCAATTGGTCGATGACGCTGAGCCAATGGAAGATTTCAATTCAAATGACCTCTTGGATGTGAACTTCGATAATTTCATTGATGATGATTCGAACCAAGATTATAGCGACGATGATGAAGATGATGAAAATGAATCAGAATACGAAACAAGCGAATGAATCCCATAGTTATTCTAATGATATAAGCTTTTTACTTTTTTTTAAAGTTATATATGGTTACCGATAATAAGAGAAGTTTCTTTCTTTTCTTTCAGTCATGGTTACTAAGGGTCGAGCATCTGGGTCATCTCGCTTTTCCAGGCGTTCACTCCAGATGAGTCAGCCATCACAACCACCAGGTAATATATTTATTGTGAGCTGCTTATTTATAGTTGATTATAATAATTAAATTCCTTTTTTAATAATATCAGTTCCTCTGTCTCCGATGGGGCACGGAGCCGGATCGTCACATAGTAGGCGATCCATTGGTGGGTCTGCTCAGCGTATCACTCCAAGTACGTGACACATTGTAGGCAATAGACAGTAGGAGATAGAGTTTTTTAAATATTTTGCTTTTGTGACAGTTGCTCCACTGTCGACGGGGAACATAGTCGGTACGTCTCGATCGCACGACCACGATCGTCATGTCACACCAGGTTATTTTTTGTATATTACTTAATTTTATGTAGGAGCCAAATTTTATGTATTTTCTTGTGATGGCAGTTGCTACCCCACCGCCACCGCCGAGAATACCAGACGCTTCACCACATTCTAGCGTTGACGAGCGACATCTTACGCCAGGTGATATATTTATTATTATTGACATTTCTTAATTAATTATATTAATTATTTTTTTAATAATGTCAGTTGCTACGCCACCGATAGCACAAGCACCTGACTCAATTCATTCAGACGAGCAGACTGCTACTGATCATGCGGTACACATCAATCGAGGTGAGAATATTACTGTACATCTATCAATTATCACAATTTTAATTTGGTATGACACTAATGATTTATTATGTATTAGGGCCCATAGCTGATGTCGGACCTTCACAGCCTACCCCAGCTATACTAGATGATGATTCATCTTCGAGTGATGAAGAGGGGTTACACGATAATGGGGTGGTCACTGTGAATAATATTGCTCGACAGTAAGTTAAATAAGTTGTATAAATTTTGTTATAGTTTTGATTATCATTAAAAATTAATTCTTCTTTGTAATTGGCAGGACCACTTTCATACCCCCTAGTACCATGCGGGATGTCAGTGTTCTCGTTCTTTTCTACTTGTCGAAAGGGGCAGGATCCTGTAAAGATGTCCCAATTCAAGTGCGAGATGACATGTTTCGAGCCTTTACGGTACGATCTTCTATTTGGGTTACATAATTCGATTTATATTTATTTTAAAATTACTAAGTTTTAACGTTCTATTTGTAGGAGGCAAATTAGTTTCATCCGGATCTTAGTTTAGGGACGATCCAGAGAGCTTTTGAGGAGATTGCTACGAAATGCCTCCGAAATTGATTATACAAGTTTCGCAAGGTCGTCACGTTCGCGGGCCTCACTTTGGAGCAGGGCATACAAAGATGCCCAAGACATATTAGGCGCTCGGTTTGGGAGTCCCTCTGTAGGAAGTGGTAAGTATGTATACTTTTATATTATTTTTATGAAAATTATAGTTTTTTGAAAGTGTAAGTATTGATGTTCACAAAAGTACGGATGAATGATGGCAAAGGAAGTCAGAAAAGGCAAGAGTTAACCGTCTTTCGAAGCCCGAGGCCCACATCCACACAGGGGGATCGATGCGATTTGACGAGCATCGACGATGCATGATAATTTACATATAAATTCAATTTATCAAACTTTTGACTTATACTTATGTTATCAAATTTGAAATTTTATTGTAGGAGGAGAAAGAAGGCGGTTCCGTAGACTTTCGTGTGGTCTATGAGGCCACGCATAAGAGCCGTAAGATAAACGACTTAGTCACGCCCACTGCTCGTAGGCTTCTGGTAAGTCTCGTGATATGATCATTTGGTTGTTGCACTATTTTTTAAATACATAATGTTTAAATTTTATAGGATGAGTATAATGCAAAAATGACTGAAAAGTATAGAGATGATCCTAGTACTCAGCCACCAGGTAATGTTTCTTCGTTGGTTTAGTCATGTTTTTAATTTATGTGTTTTTTGATATATAATTTATATATTATATGATTGTATAATTTTTCTATTTCGTAGATGAACTTGTTGTTTGGGATGAGGTGGCCGGCACGACACGAGGGGGATACTTGCATGGCCTCGGCACAGCTGCTCAGATACCTAGGAGGATCGGAGGATATGCAGGAGGAGCATATGCTCTGAGCTCATCCGTTGCACCTGATATGACGCAGCTATCACAACAGCTATCGCAGCAGTTATCGGCGTAGATATCACAGCAGGTGTTGCAGTAGTTGTCGTAGCAGTTGGCTCCTCTATTGTAGGTGATTCAAAGATTGATCCCTACGCAGAATCCATCCCCGCGAGGCCATGGACCGAGCACGTCTGGGTCGAACGTCCGGAATGATAACAATAACTCCCAAACCTATGATAGAAAACAAACTATGCATTTGTTACTTATAGACTTATACATACATATAGTTTGTTAGTTTGGTTTAGTAGTTTTCGTATTGTTATGTTATATATTATGCCTTTGATGGTTTTATATTGCTTGTGATGATTTTATATTGCGTGTGATGCTTTTATATTGCTTGTGATGAATATCAATGCATTTTGAGATGCATTATAAATTGTATGGGTGTGGGAAGGGAAAAAATGAGACTCAGACGGGTAAAAAAAATGTGCAAGTAGCGACTCCATTGTGTCTCATTGGTGTCGCAAAACATGTTGACGCGACTTTAAATATATCGCACTTAGCGCCCTCTGAGCGTCTCATTGACGATGCATTCACGATCATATTTGCGTCAATTTGGCGCCCTCCTAGCGCCTCAGTAGCGACACGTGTGCGCCGAAATAGCGCGCCAAAACTAGCGCCCCTTGCGCTTCGACTGAGCGACGCTCCTCTGCTTCGCACAGCCGCAAAGGTAGCGTCTTAATAACGTCGATATAGCGTCAACAAGGGGCGCTAGTTGCGTCTCAATATCTTTGACTCTAGTGCGATGCCACTAGCCACCGATTTTCAGCGTCTCAATATTGTGGCGCTAGTGAGATGTTAAAGGGACGCGCTTCGCAATGGAGACGTAATAGCGCCTCCCCAGCGTCTCCTATGTTGAGTCGCTAATTGTCAATTTTCTTATAGTGATATATTATCCCGTAAGATACCTTCCCTGCATAAGACATATCATCCCGGCAGAGGAAATGCAAAGCATGACAGATAATATGCATAATGCATGCATTAACCATATCATATCGTTTAGAACACATATCATATAATTGCATTAAAAGTAATTTACTCACTTTTCGATAATATAGAACATATAATCATATCAAATGACATTCCAAAGACATAACATGAGCAATAATAATGATGGCTTATTTCTAGTTAGCTATAACAATGATGGGTTATTTCTAGTGCACCTTAGTACACTAGGAATTCGTGTGGTGCTGAAAACATCATGCATAACAACTAGTAAACATGTGATATTAATACTATCATAATTTCTCATAGTAACGATCTTTACAAAGCCTAATCCTCTGTAAATTTACCATTTACGGTATATTATATAAGGGCTCTACAAATTTTATCAAGACAGCTATATTCTTCACCTACCTAGTTTGTTGACAAATTGAGGGGTGTCAGATGTAAAAGTCATAACTTCTAGAATACTTGTGAATTAAGTAATTATAATTTTCCATGAAACTAGACTTCTCAAGGTTTAACCCATATAAATCTCATAATTTTATTACTCATATATGGTTCTCAGAAAATCCAGATATTTGCCTCTGTTCTCTTCTTCTTTTCTATTTTGACAGACTGAGTGATGTTTGCTTTAAAACTCATAACTTTTTCTTTACAAGGTCTATAAAGGTGATTCCACTTGGATTACAAAGAGGCCTTTAACATATTTCATACATATAAATCTCATTTATTAAGGATAAGTATTTAAATCAACATAGTATTTACAATTTGGACTACTCATCATAGAAAGCAGAAAGGGCGACTCAGAATGATCGATTCATAACTTTTCGTATACAAATCCAATTAACCTGATTCCGAGCCTATAGAGAGTAGACCCAATTAGGGTTCATCCTACAAAATTTAATAATTTTTTAATTGCTCTAAGATGCTAGAACATGTTGACAACTTTCGGATAGGTTTAGTGTCCAGCAAAGAGGAAACTTCATGTAGGTGAACTAGGGTTTGATCCACACCACAAGAACATGGACATAGAAGTAGAAGAAGATCTTGGAGACTTATAAGAACAGATTTTCATCTGAATTTCATAGGGATAATTCATAGAGAAGGAGTAGACAACTTACCTAGATAAAACCCTAGCAAGAAACCCTTGCTCTCTTCTTCTTTTGCTTTTGTTTTCCTTGCTTTCTTTGCTGCCTTGTGGGATGAATTTTTCGTGTATGTAAGGTAATAAAGATAAGGTTCATGTGTTATATATTAGGGAAACCGACCTTAAGTCGGTTGTAAGCGAAATCCCCAAAGTGCCCTTGGAAGTCCCCTTATTTACTATAATAACATTTAAGTAAATGGTTACTTATGACATTACATGTAAATAAGAAACTACCCCCCATTTGGATTCAAAGAAAATATTTAGGAAAATAAATTTCCAAAGAATCAAAATCTAAATTTTTGTCCGAAGAACAAAATCCATCGTTTTTCTGATTTCCGATTTTCCGTTATCATTTAAACTAACTAAGACTTTACCTAAAAATATTAAAAATCATATTTAACATACTTTTATGTATAGGAACAATTACGAGGACTTTAATTTTCCAAATTCTAATATTTTAAAAAGTCATTTTTCCTTGTCCTTAGTCATTTGTCATCAATTTCAAGTGTTGGATCCTTTGGAGTTCATGAACATAGGCTCACACACTTATCATAATTCATATCAATCAATAATATATGATTAAATTATATAATCTTACGTGGATCAAATCGTGGATATTATAATTTCACTTTCTAATTACTTATAATAACAATATGCGATGCATGCTCATGCATGAACACTTGTTCACCTTAAAATGCATATAATCCCTTCTAATATTAATGTGTAATTTCAGATGTTTATATTCATATGTTACTTCACACTTGAAACTTCTCAATCTTTCATAGCTTAACTAGATGCTCTCTTAGGGTTCCAGATTGAGTGTATGTCAATAAATAATTCATAACTTCTTAACCATAAGTGCAAATCTTCTGATTCTAGATAAACTAGAAACTAGACTTATTATGTTTCAAATTCCAAGTGAGTAAGCCATAAAATTCAAGGCAATCTGACATGGGATTTATGATCTAGTAGTCTGTGTATCACTGAATTATTAATTTATATCTTTAATAATACTTGTCCATTTGATGAGATCCTAATTTTCCTAGAATCTAGACTTCAGTAGTGTATAGGAATAAATATTGTAGAATTTAACTCCTTTTATGACCTTATAAAAAAATTAATAAATTCGGCTCATGTTCCGTTATGTTCTGAAACCAGAACGAAGAGGTCATGCGGGATTAAAAATTCATTTCTCTACATTAACAAATCCAAATTGTATGATTCCAACTCTCAAAAAATCATTTGTAAGTATAATTAGTCATATCCAAATTTTAAACTCTAATTCAGTTTACTCGAATCATACCATAATCTACAAGATGGACCTGTCTCTGACTCATAAAAGAGTGAGCGACCCATGAAGATCGGTTCATAACTTTCTATATATATGTTATTTTTATATGATTCTTGTTCTCATGGAAAGTTAACTTCATCATGCATGTAAATTTTCAGTATTTATGAATAACTAACCAGGAAAGATACAATCATATGAAAATGAAGGTCGATTTCGGATCCGTAGATTCACCTTAACCTAGAAAACCTGTAGAATTTCTTCACGTTGTTCGGCTACAGATTTGATCTTGGAAAGTTTTAGTCTTGCAGAGGATGAGAATAAGTGATTTATATATTTTTTCATAATTTTAATATGTCATATTGCGGTTTGGAAAAATATTTTTCTGAGCCCGGTGAGTTGCCTGCTTGAGCTGCTTCAAACCCTATATGTTGAAATGAAGGTCCAATCATATTATTTGATTAAAAATTAGTGTTAAACCTCTAATTAATCTTAGTTAATCATATTTAAATATGTTTATTATAGTATTTACAAATATTAAAATTTATTCCTAATAGTATTATATAATTTTTTTATAACACTTATCGATAATTTAATTACCATTATGCTTTAATCCAAAAGTTAATTGCTACATGCAACCATGACTATATAATCATCTAAACTGACTTAATATGCTAATTAAAAGTAAGATTATATTAAAATGATTTTTGTGGAGTACGTCTGTGACAAAAACTCCTTGTTTCCCCCATGGTGATCTCACTTGTTGCATTGTGCCTTGGTGCTTGATTGAGACAACAACCATCCTCTCTCCCTTCGTGTCTCTCCTTTCTAGTAGACTGCAAGAAAAGAGGGGGGAAAGAGCACAAACCGGCATTAACTCCATTGGTTCATCTCAATGTAAACCTGGCCTCCTGCAGCACTCTTTAAAAAAAAAGACATTTGAATTAGAATCATAGTTTGCCTCATCTCACTTACATCATTCATATGTTATTCTTTAATATGCCTATATGGAACTAGAAAGGAAAATGATTAACAAAAAATCATGAGCATCTGGAACTCGAAAAAAAACATGGTCTTGGAGCTCTATGAGTTAGTGCATCAGACTTCCTTAGGATAGAATATTATATAGTTTTTTAAATTATAATGCTATTGTTCCCTTTTTTATATTAAAAATTGTAGTATTTATGATACAAATGTCTCATGTAAAATATAATTTATGCATCAAACAAATCCATTTCTTTAACGTATTAGTATTACTACAATTCTGTTTAGTTAACCATTGTGTTACAACTTCTTTCATATAGTTTACAGTTGTCATCTAATGATATATTATGATGTTGTTTCCAATGGATAGAATGCCAAATGTTGACAATGTTGAGAGGCCAAATAATTTGGATAAAGACATACAAGTTGACAATGTTCTTGACATTGGGGTTGAAAAACCATTTGTTGGGATGTCATCTGACAATGACATAGGTGCATACAACTATTACAACTCATATACTAAATCAGTTGGATTCTCAATAAGAAAGTTTTATAGCTAGAAATCGAGAAAGACAAATGACATCAATATGAAAAAGTTTGTTTTCTCTAAAGAAGGGCATAAAGACCTAAATAGGAAAAATGATTTTGGAAGAATTGTGAAGCGAAAAAGGGATGAAAGATTTGATTGTCAAGCTTATCTAAAAGTTGGTGTAAGAGACGACGAGAAATGGGAGGTGAAATCATTCAATGACGTTCACACACATATATATTAGCTTCTCCTTCGATGGTATCTCAATTGTGTTCCCACTCAAAGCTATCAACCACTTCTCAAGATGTCATAGCCTTGTTACATAATAGCAACCTTGGTCCACCAGGTATAGCTTGAGTTCTCAATAAATCTGGCGAAACATCAGTTACCACACACGACGTATTGAGGAAGACAAGAATTAACAATACTGGCAATGAAGCGATGATCATGATAAATCATTTTCGAGCAAGACGAAGTAAGAATGCGAGTTTCTTTTTCAAGATGGAGGTGGATGAAAATAGAGTTGCAAGAAGTGTTTTTTGGGCCGATAGCTGATCAATAGAAAGCTATATGATCTTTGGAGATGTAATTTCTTTTGATATTGTTAATGCTATTCGCTCCTTTTACTAGAGTGAACCATCATATGCAATCAAACATTATTTGGTTGTGCCTTATTGGCTAATCAAACAGAGGATACATTCATTTGGCATTTCAGACATGGTTGGAGTGTATGCATGAAAAATATCCTTATGATTATTACAGATCAAGATATTGCAATGAGTAATGCTATTAAAAAAGTCTCACCAAACACGCGACATAGAAATTGCATTTAGCATATTCAAAGAAATGCTATAAAAAATCTTCGAGATTTACATGCAAAAGATAATTTTATTGAAGATTACAAGCAATGGCTTGATAAAGCTAGGAGCATTCAAGAATTCAAAGATGGATGCCCTTTTTTAAAACAGAAGTATGATATTCCAAATGATCATTGGACATAAGTCATGTATCACAACTGTCATCAATGGGTACCATTATATTGTAATAATATTTTTAGTGCGGGCATGCGTACAACTCAAATATCACAGAGTATTAACTCTTTTTTTATGATTTTGTAAATGCTAATACATCATTGTCAGAATTTGTTCACCAATATGAACAAGCTCTATCCTTGCGCCATGAGGCTGAGGAAAGGGAAGATTTTAAAAAACTGAATTTCACGGCTGTCCAAATTACAAGGAATGGATTATTGGAACATGTAGGTAGAATATATACTCAGAAGGTATTTTCTATATTTGAAGAGGAGTATAAGAATTTGATCGACTACTTGGTACAAAAAATTATCAAAGATGAACAAAAAGTTGTATACTCATTGTTTCAAAGGGGAACGGAAGACATATAGTAACCAACTATCTATTACAATTAAATGTTCTTGTAAAAAGTTTGAGTAAAAGGGCATTTTCTTTAGGCATATCATACATATTCTTTTTAAGAAAAATGTTACTAGTTTACCTCAACATTATATCCTCCATCGGTGGACAATTGATGCTCGACATTCAAATGGATGTGTTCCTGGTGATACCGCAACTATTTCAAAGGATGGAGAATCTCAAATTACACCTATCAAAAAATGGATTTGGCATGCACACATATTGAAACAAGGAGTTGGGATTACTTTCATTTGAAAATTTAATGATTGGAAGTTCATTTGTAGCTCAGCCGATAAAAAAGTTAACACCTACAAACACAAGTCAAAATGATGCAAATATGAATGAAAGTCAATCAACATCTACTATTCCTGATGTTCAAATTGCTAATTTAAAGGATTTTAGCTATAATACCCCAAGATTTCAATAAGGGCAATAAAGTAATTTAGACCAAATTAATGGATTAAAGGGAAAATTGAAAAGGAAAAAGGAAAAGAAAGAAAGATTAAATCATATTGGGAGTAAGAATCATAATTAGATTGAGATTAGGGATTTCAATTTGATTTGAGGTCTAAATTAATGTTTAATGGATATGACTCCCAAATAGGATAGGATTGAAAGTCTTATAGCCTAGAAATATTTAATTCAAAAATTAGATGATAAAATCTTATCATATTAAATAATTACAAAAATTAGAAAAAAGATGGAAATAAAAGGAAAAAAGTGAAAGTAGAATTTGATTGAAGGAAGTTATGGAAGAGATAAAAAAGAATTTGAATAGAGATAGATTTTGATAAGTTTGGTTATGAAATATTTAGTAAAATTTGGATTTAATTAAATCTAAATATTTAAATAACGATGAATGATTATGATTGATGGAGAAATAGCCAAGGTCCAATAGGAGTCAAAAACTGGTTGAAAAGTCAGATTGGCAAAGCAGAATTTCTGCATCACGAGCCTCAATTTGTTTTTCATTTTTAAGACAACCGAGACGTTCCAGAGAGCACCCGACGGCTAATTTCGATGTCTGCATATAGGAGATCATCATCCAAGTGTTGGTCGCACGTTTGATTACGTGGACAAATAGAAATTATCGTCCAAAGTTTGACGTTCGTGTAAATTTTCAGCAGAGGAATTTTAGTTTATTTTTTAGCCAACTTTTGGTATGTAGGGTGATCTCCATGGCATCGATTTTTCGAGACATAGACCCTCAAGACCCTTACCTAAGTATTGACTATTGCATGGATGAATTGTGAATTGAATTGTAATAATAATCGCATAGAAAATAGGGCTAGAAGTTATGCTAAAAAGGCAACGTCTCGAAGGTGACAGAACTCGGCCCGGGTTCTGCTCTGCCCAGTTCGGATTCCTTATAATCTGGGTGGCAATCGAATTAATCCGGACAGAGTTCATAAGAACTCGGCCTGAGTTTCAAGGTGTGCGGCCCGAGTTCCGTAACCTGAGGGCGACACAAAGAGATTGTTAAGAATCCAGACCGGGTTCCGACTTGCTCGGTCAGGGTTCCGTTAATGTTAATGGATGAACGAATGTTGAATAGTCTAGGTCGGGTTCCGTGATGAAGATGAGACCAGATCAAAGAATCAAATTGATTTGGCCCGAGTTACGTCGGACCCGACCCGAGTCCTGAGGACGTGCAATTGGATTGAAAAATCAAAGGCTGATCCGATTCAAGTTTCACCCACCCAGCCCAAATTATGTTGATCGCATTGGAATTGGTATGAAAATTGGATGAATCAGCCTGGGTTCCACCCCACTCGGCCTGGGTTCTATACAAAGATGAGTATGATTGATTAAAGAGGGAACCGACCCGAGTTCTAAAGTTCAGAAAAGGGATTTTTAAGTTATTAAAGTATATTTAATTATGATGATTGTGTTATTATTTATATCTGATCATATTATTATGATATCGATCTCATTGTGATGATATTAATCATAGGATTATGATTTATTGATCGATATCTTGTGCATCCAAGATTGAAAAGAAAGTTTAAACGAAAGCAAAGATAGACGTCATAGATTAATTAAGATAAAAGATGCAAGGTATCTAAAATAGAGAGAGCTCTCAAAGCAGCCTATATGGTTGAAACAGCCATTGTGGTTGAAAGATAACTCCAAAAATAAGAATAAGTGATAAGCAGCCCTTGTGATTGAAACAGTCATCATGGTTGAAGTTAATTATTAAAAGTTAAAAAATAAGCATTAAGTAGTCTTTATGGTTGAAACAGCCATTGTGGTTGAAAGATAACTCCAAAAATAAGAATAAGTGATAAGCAGCCCTTGTGATTGAAACAGTCATCATGGTTGAAGTTAATTATTAAAAGTTAAAAAATAAGCATTAAGTAGTCTTTATGGTTGAAGCAGCATTTGTGGTTGAAGTAGCTCTCGTAGTTGAAGTATTGAACAACCTTTATAGCTGAAGCAGCCTTTATGGTTGAAGCAGCCTTCGTGGTTAAAGTATTGGGCAACCTTTATAGTTGAAGCTAAAGTAAAATTGATTGATAACATAATAAATTATAGCCTTTATGGTTGAAGTATAAGAAAGATTAATTGTTTGTTAAAGATAGAAAGATAATTGCATCCTTTATGGTTGAAAAATAAGAATGGATGATTGATTGATATTGAATTATTGATGTTAATATTAATTGAATCAAAATTGTAGTCTTTTTAGTTGAAGTATATTGAGATAATTGATAGAAAAGAATAATTGAATTGCAATCTTCGTGGTTGATGTATGACAAAAGATTATTGAATTACTACTTCTATGGTTGAAATAAAGTAAAGTAAAGATTGATTTATTATTAAGATAATTGATTGCAACTCATATGGTTGACGTTATTGATAATAGAATTGTTATTGTTAACTGTTATGGTTGATTATAAAGGATGATAGGATTATTGATTTCAGCCAATTGATCTTTATAGGTGATGGATAATGCATATTGATAATTGAGATTGCATTGATAGGATAATATTGATATGTCTTATCATTATGCATATGATTATTGTCATTGACATTATTCACATTGTTTATTATTATGGGTGACCCTACGTACTGAGTTATCTCATTGGACTTTACCCCTATTCTTGAATCCATGCAGAAGATCGTGATGGCCATGGTGAGACGGTTGGTGGCTCCTTTGACGGTTGACATGCACATAGATATATGGTCCATTACTATATATATGTGGGCCTTAATCCACAGGTTATTGGATGTTGAAGATGACTTCCGCATATTCTATAAATTATTGTAAATTAAATCTTTCGCTATTGTAAACTAGCATGTTGATTGATTATAGTTATGTCATAGAATTGAGTGGTGTCGCCAAGATAGCCTTTTGGGCAGAAAAAGAAAAAAAATCTCGGGGCGTTACATTGGCATCATTGTACGTGATCCTATTCGTGCAAAGTCTAAGGGTCGTCCGATATTGCAAAGAATTAAATCTGGCATTGAGGTTTCAACGACATAACAAAATTCATGTGGAAAATGTCATAAAAAAATCATAATAGTCGTGGTTGCCCTTTGTCTCAGGTTAATATGTTTTAAGTTAATATTCATTTGACAAATGATATTGTTTTCTATCCCTTATACATCATTATTTTGTGTTGTTCTTCTTCATAGGGTCAACAAAGGAAAACAGTCCAACAAGAGGAACAAAGCTTATCAAATTAATAATAACAGGTTTGATATTTTCCTTTTAGATTGCTAACAATGTTATATGTTTATTGCATATGAGATTATGATTATTTTAAGTACTCAAATAAAAAATCAGATATTGATGTAGCCTTTTTCTTCTATGAGATATTTGCAGAGAAGTTTTTCTATGAGATATTTGCAGAGAATATGAAAATGCATAGGATTCAATGAAGTTTGAGCTATCATTGAGGACACTAAAAAACTTCGTTCAAGCATTGCCTTTTTTACTCAACTTGTCATGTTGGAACATGTATTCTATTTGTATGATGTTTTTGTTATGCAAATGCATAAATACGGTGGAGAATTACATCTTTTTAATTTGATGAAGTCATTGTACTTTTAATTTGGTGAATTATCTGTATCTCGTTTTAGCTTTACAAGATTTCATCTCCAACACTCTTGTCATGGGATTGATTTTCTTTCCAATATTTTATTACAGTTAGAATAGCGACACAACAATGATAAAGTTAATAAGAATAAACCACAAGGAGGGTCTTAATTTTTTTTTGTGAAACGGCAATACATATTTCGAGTACATTAAAATTTAAAGTCACATAAAACAATTCATGAAGTGAATGTGACAAAACTGAAGATAAGTTTTAAAATTCTCATGCAAATTTGTTGACACTCACTTCTATTTAAAATTAAGCTTGCGCAGCCATCTTCATGTCATAAACCAAATAATTGTTTGTTTGAACCTCATTAGATATTTGAGCTTCAGACCCATATGATAATCCAAGTTCATGTAAATTGCAATAACCATTCAACTTGCTAGTTGTAATATTGAAGTGGCTTATACATAAGGAGATGAGGGGGTGGGGGTGGGGGTGACGATAGGAACTACAATCATTTGAATAATTAAAAAAAGCACTATGCCTATGGTTGTACTGAACAGGCAAATTGGCAGTAGTATCATTTGTTTCCACCACCACCAAGTTTAGAGTCGGCGGTGCTAACGAAATGATGCTGGCTCTTCAAGTTTTAGGCATATGATGAATTAAGATGGAGTTCATGAAGTTTCACCGCTCCATTATCCTATAATTTTTTACTACGAGAAAGTTTGCTCCACTCATATTAGGATATCACGACCATAAATGATAGACTACAAAGGACGCCGTGGAAATGAGATTGTTACGTCGAGCAGGAAGGAGAGAAACTTTTTTGGCGAGATTTTCTTGGTGTCGTGCATTTGCATTAGATCTTTTTTGGATCTTATGATATGATAAAATATTGATCGCGATCAACCTTATGTCTTTCATTTGTTAGTGTGTGGAATCTGGCCATTGGTTAAAACTCAATGGCCAAGATTTGCACTGCACAGGGTGCAGTACGAAATGCATTGCACCCTATTTTCCCCTTATTTATTTTATTTATTCATTATTTAAAGCATTGCGTCTAAGAAATAAAAATTCGAATTTTCATTTGAAGATTGAACTCAAGAATTTTTTATGTTTCAATTTTGCACTATCATTTTACATGACCAAAAATTTCCTAAAAAATATTTAAAACATATTTTGAACACTTTTACATAGTGGAACAAGTACAGGGATTTTTTTCTTAATTATAATATTTAAAATAATCTTTTCATGATTTAGATGAGTTTTTCTTATTTTATATGCTTCCATATTTGAATAGATATTCCACTTTAAGATATTTATATTATCAATGTATGAAACTATCATATAATATAATATTAAACAATATTGTAAGATTTGATTCGTCCATCGAACTAGATTGACTAACGGGTTAGGTCAAACCAATTAGTCAGGGACTGTTGAACTAAATAATTATAAATTAATATAAAATAATAGCATAGTTATAAAATTTGCATAGATAATAATTACAATTGAATGCATAACAATTTTAATTAATAGTCATAAGACAAGATTTAATCAAATGAACAATGAACCAAATCAAATGTAATTTTCTAACAAATACAGCATAAGTATTACTAAGTTTACAACTTTAATAGTATGATAGTTCATGTTAGCATCATATTTGAATTTACAAATACATTGCATTTTGTTTCACTAATATTTTTTATTATACTTTATTTTAGTTGTGTATATAAATGTAATATCTTAATCATTTGAAAAATGTTCGTGATAATTGGAAAGAAGATAATAATAAACACAATAAAATTATGAGTGTGTTATTATTAAATGTAAATAGTATGATAAAAAATGAGGGGGAATTAGAAATTCCAAGTTAGAAATTATAATTATTTTTTTAAAAAATTCCTAAACCCGGTCGGGTCGACCAGTCCATCATAGTTTTTTAACGAATTTGACTAGGCCAAATTAGGTCATCCAAGTTTTGAGTGACCCATGAGCCATTTTAAACTCTGTACGTTAGTCTAACCGATTCGATCGGTTGAATCAAGTCGAGTTTAACAACAGTAATAACTACATTTAATCATATATGGTTGAAGTAGAGGCATTACACTTCCTACCAAAATCCTCTCAATTCCTCCATCTCCTACCTCAAGGTCAGCTTCTTGCATCACTGAAAAAGGGGTGTGGTACCTTCCTGACTTTTCCGAAGAGGTGAGGGGGTGCCACCCCCCTCCATCGCCTCTTTTTTATTTTTTAATTTTATTTTAGCGATTTATCATTTATTCTTTTTCTAATCATTATTCTTTTTTCTTCCCATATCCTATCTTATCTCTTCTTCTATTTTTTTTTCAAATCATTATCTTACTTAACTCTTATTTTATTTTGTACATTTTTTCTCAATAATTAATGTGAATGTTAAATTATATCTCCCTTAAAAGGAACTTCATTCTTTTGAATTTTGTGTGATGTAGAATTTATCAAATAAGTTCGATAATTTTTGTACGTTCTAATTTAGATTTCGAGGGAACTATTGCTCCACCTAACATATCCTTAACATAATCTTCCGAATGATAGTGTACATTGCCCTTAGGGGACGTTTCTCTAGAGGTAATCTTTGTAGATTACCAGATAATATTGTATTAAATTATCTAGGCCCACTATATTATCTTGTTCACTTGTGACAGGTAATGGGTAATCTGCATTGCCCAGACAATCCACATTGCCTATGAAGTGGCAATGCAGATTGCCTATGAGTGGGTAGGCAATTCACATTACCACCTGAGTTGCAATCTTTTAAATTTTACTTTCCACATTTATCCTTTACAATTTTATTTAAATAAATTCTAAAACATATTGAATAAATTATAATAATAATTAAATAAAGTATAAAATTAATCAAATAAATACTATAATTATTATGACTATATTATTATCATATTTTAAAAATATATTAATTATTTTATAAATTTCAATTTTATGCATGAGAATATATATTTGTGATTTAATTTTACGAAGTTAGAATTAATTTATATATCTAAACATAATTCTTTTGATTATGAGTATATTGGTAAAAGCTACATATTAACTCATAAATCTGTATTTTCTTATAAATAACTAATATGGATTGTCTGATAGATTACATATGCATACTAAATAAAGTAATGTACATTGCTGGCAATTTAATAAGTGACAATCTTTCTGAGAGACAATCTATATTGCTAAATAATGTTGAATGACAATCCAATAAACATACCCTTAAATCAAACAAGGTGATAATGGTAGTTACATTAATGGAATGGGACCTCCGGTGACATGTTTAAGGCCTAGGCCCCTAGCCACAGCTAAGAGGAGCACATCTTAGACAGGTCCACATATGCAGTACAAATGCACTCAATCCGACGATCAAGAAATTTCAATCTATCATAAGTACTATAAATCTATCATAAGCATTAAGAGATATATATATATATAATATATATCATACATAAATTCAACTGTGAATACTGCAGTTACTCTAAATTAATTATGCATAAAATTATTTTTGCATTTATTTGTCTCTAATTCTCCTAACGCTATACGTACAATACAGCACCACTACATACCAGAAAATTTTCCCTCAACCATTTTAAGGTCCGCAATGTAATTATTATCTCTACACATTAAAAACTTGATGGAGATATTTAACGAACAAGAATTGAAAACGACATAAGTAATATTCTCAAGAAATATATTTATCTACCTAACCTAACTAAGTAATTATTTGGATAAGAATTGTTGAATTAATGAGCACATCTCGAAGTCCAATAGATGGTGATCACACAATCCAACCCAAGAAATTGAATTATAGTTGACGAGGTCTAAAGGGCTACTTAAAAGTTGCTGTTTTAATTTTTGTTTCGATTAATAAGGGGCGGTGGAGTACCGCACTTTAATTTTTATACTTTTTCAGTTTAACAATCGGCAAATCAGATCCCCGCTGTCATTCGGGAATGTGCGGGACCTGGCGGGAGATTCAATTCCCGGTCAACGGGATCGAGATGGGGTGTCTCCTCGTCCTGAATAGCTCTCGTGTCACTCTTAATATAGTTTATAGGATAACCTCTCCTTATAATTTTTTAGGGGTGAGAAAGTTCGAATTCAAGATCTTTCGTTTCGATTCTGACTCGATTTGATTCGAGTTTTCGACAAGAAAATCCGGTCCTAAATTGGGATAAAATCCAAAAATTTCCGATTATCCAACGTTAATCATAAAAAGTTAACAAAAATAAATATAAATACTAAAAATAGTAATATTATTATATAAATATGACAATTACTTAAATTAGGTTTTAATATTAATGTTCTCTATCTCACATTATTTCTTATCTTTTATACCATCATATCTCCGTCCAACAGTTTATCATTTAATCTTCCAAATAATTTATCATAGTTGGATGAAAATCTAACGACATATAAATAATATATTATAATATATATTTAAGATATACATATAATAAATTATAAACTTTAGATGAAAATAAATAGAATTATTTTCATAAATCCCACGTAAACATCTAACCTCAAACTACGAACTTATTTTTTTATATCCCTAAACTATCACGATTTTTTCACTTTATTCTTTCGTATAGTTCTATTACATTTTTCGTTACTTTTTTTCCATTTACGAGAAGACTAAATTACCCCTCTCTTCAGGAAAACAAGAAATAACAAACAAAAAAATAGAAAAAAAATCACTGGAAGGATTAAAGTTGTAAACAAAAAAAACTTGTCATTTATGAAAAGATTTTTTTCGCTGACCTCTCCTATCTACCCACGACTTTCAAATTTTTCGCAGACCTCCCTGAACTATTCGTTTTTTTCCACTTAGGTCCATCCGTCAACGTCTGTTAACTTTTCTATTTTTTATTTTTTTAATTATGAAATGACCAAAATGCCCTCGATTCAAATAAGTGAGATTAAAATAATTCATAATAGTAAATATAAAAAAATTAAAAAAATGTTGATCGACAAAAGCACGATCTCATCGATGCGACAACATCCGCATGCCGGCCAATATTTTTATTTTTTTATATTTACTGTTATATATTATTTTAAGCTTCGAGGGTATTTTAGTCATGTTATAATTCATAATAATAAAAAATAATGGAAAAGTGAACAAATATTGACGGATGGACCTAAGTGAAAAAGGCGACAGTTCAGAGGAGGTCTGCAAAAAATTTAAAAGTCGTTGGTAGACGTAAAAAAAGTTAATAGTTTAGGGGAGGTTAGTGAAAAATCGTTGACAGACTAAATTACTCTTCCCCGATTTTTTTTCTTTTTTATATTTATTATTTGTTGTGTTATGGAGGGAGAGGTAATTTAATCCTTTCATAAATGGAAAAAAAATCAAAAGTAATGAAAAACGTAATAGAAGTAGACGAAAGGATTGAAGTGAAAAATCCTGATAGTTTAGGAATACAAAAAAAATAAGTCCATAGTTTAATATTAAATGTAGAAAATTGCGAAGATTTTGGGAGGTTTATGTAAATAATCCAAATAAATATAAATATAATATTTAAAATAATTTAATATTAATATAATATCTATTATGGAATCGGGACGTGGTTTGAATTTTCACAATCCAGACCTGATTCCAAACCGGTCATGGCCGGGTCTCAAGAAATGAGACCCGATCCCAATCTCGTTACTTACTGGGTTGGAAAAAAAATTGTATTTTTCTGATCGGTGTGGTCGGGGCGACTCATCTCTGTATGTGTTTACCCCTATATTTTTTTAATAAAATCTTATCACCTTTTTATTCCTAAACGTTGAGTAAAATCTTCGGGGATCATATCCACGTGATTCTAATTTAATTAAATTTATTAGCATATCAAATCAACAAAAAACTAATAATATCAAGTTAAAAATTTTGTAAAAAAAATATCTTTTTCGCTCCATGCAAATACTGGACGCCAATAGAAAAAAAATGAACTAACCTACTAGTCCGTCCAACATATTACTTTGAATATCATGGAATGCAAAAAGTATCTTTCAAATTAGAATTATTTCCTTTAACTACTCATAAACTATTATGATTTTTAGATCTAATCCTAAAATACGAACTTCATTTTTTGAATTTTTAAACTATCACGATTTTTCTAATTTGATCTTTCCGCCGAATTTCGTCAACTTTTCTGTTATATTTGATTTTTCGCATTTGTGAGAAGTACATTATACCCTTATTACAAATGTCACTATATTTTTCTTAAAATAATATATAATAAAAATATAAAAAATAATTTAAAAAAGGCATTGCTTGTGTCGCGGAAGCGAAAGGGGGGCGCTGGCCCTCCTTTTCTCCCTCGCGCGCGGCAGGGGCGCGGCGAGCTCGCTCAAGAGGGTGCCGACCCCCCTAATCTCCCTCGCCGCACGCGAGGGAGAAAGGGGGGGCCGACGCCCCCTTTTCGCTCCGACGACACGAGGAGCGACGCTCCCCGCAGTATTTTATTATTATTATTTTTTATATTTTTATTATATTATTTTAAGAAAAATAGAGTAACACTTATATAAGGACATAATGGACTTTTCATAAATGAGAAAAATAAAAAATAATCGAGAAGTTGACGAAATTGGACAGAATGATCAAATTGAAAAAATCGTGATAATTTAAATATCCAAAAAATAAAGTTTATAATTTGAGATTAGATCTGAAAAATTGTGATAGTTTAGAAGTGGTCGGAGGAAATAGTCCTTCAAATTATTTTCAAAAGCGCAAATCACCAAAGAAATTTTGAATATATACGAAAACATGATGCTAATTGGGAGTAATGCGTTTCATCAAAATCATGCACGCTAAAATTTAGAATTATCACGTGTTGATCATATGTTAAGAATACAAGAGGTATGCTTTGAGTTCGAAAGAATCCTACTCAAATTGTAGATAATATTATGGCGACACGTCGCATAATTCAATAGGTTGATATGAAAATTCCATACTTTCTCAATTTCTCTCTCCTCGATCTATAAATATTCATGTCTAATTTTGATTGCTAATATCTTTAGCTTTGCCCCTCCCAACTAATTAACCAACTCAACCAATCACCATGCACATGCTCGAGTAACCATACATTTATTTTCACTTTTTTATTTAAAGAATGAAGACAAGTCACAACGTTCAGCACTTTGTTGTGTTCCGGAGGGAACTCGGATCAGCGGTGCAATTGTTTTGCATTGTCAGAATTCATGTATGACAATTGTATAATTGTGACCGTTTCACTAAAATGAATTCTTAATATATATATATATATATATATATATATATATACACTTATGGCTGATTGATTCAATAACTAAAAATAAGTGAATTTATATTACTATTATTTATTTTGCATATAATTCTGGTGAACTGGATGACCCGAATCAACTCGATCGTCATGGCCGGCTCAACATATTTAAAGGCCTAAAACAAAATAAATATACAAATAGAAAAATATTTATTTAATTTTATTTTCAAAATTTTTTAAGTATATTACCAGTAATTAAACTTCACAATCAATCTTTGGACAATAAGATATTAAGAATGCTAGAGAAACTTGAAATAAAATTGGAATATGTAATATGAATATTTATTTTTCTAAATTCAACAAATAAGGAATCAATTAGGAGAAAGAAAATGAGATTTGCAACAAAATTGGTTGGAATATTATTAATCACCAAAATAAAAAAGAATATAACAAGAAGATTGGAAAAATATTATTTGAATTAGTTAGATTTAAAAGTACTAGTGATCAAATGTGAGGAAAATAAGATTGATAAAAAGCACTTAATTTATTATTAATAATTTAACATTATTAGATATTATGAGGACCTAAATTATAAGGGGCTTAAAGCAACTGCTTGAGTTGCTTTACCCTTGAGCCGGCCATACCAATCATGACTCCACTAGTCATCAAGTTGGGTATGGGTAGATTACACGGTTCTCCAACTATATGTGTGGTTTCATCTCAGTCTTCTAATTACATTTTGTAATTAAACTATTTTCTAAATTTTAAGATCCTGCACGTGATATCCTCATGACTGTTAATAGTAGATTTTTTCTATTAGGTTGTTGACGTGATAATACAAACACATACTAAAATAATATAAAAAATAATTAACTAATAAAAATAAAAAAAATCTTCGCAGTCGGAGATGGAGGAACCCCACCCCCCAAACCAACAACAAGGATGGTAAGGACAACTTACCACAACACAAGCATGTCACCATTCATGATAGCCGCCATGCTCTCCACTCCCCTTCACTGTCGAGTTGTGCCCAATACAAAATAAACCACGGATACCACTGCACAATGCCCAACCGACGGTCCGTCTCCGGCGAACTTCGTCGGCACTCGATGTGATGTACCGCCGGACAGTTCCTCCTCCACTACTCCCTTCCCCGGAGCCCTCGGCTCCGACCGTGCTGACCGGTAAACCTCTTGTGTCATTCTATCCAACAAAACCTCATTCTTGCCCTCTTTTTCTTCCTCCTCCTCCAACTCTAGCAACTTCGTCGACGGGGGCTCTCCGGATGTCAACAACAATGGAAACGATTATGGTCTTGGGAGCGATGAGGACAACAACAATCATGTGAAGTCAAGCACCCTCTCCATCATGAACAGAGTGATGTTGGCTGACGGCTCCTAGTAGCCTCGATCTTGTGCCCATCTCCAACCTCCCGTGAATGCTCAGCATCGCCCACCTCTCGCTGGTTCCCATGCACGGATCCTAAATGTGTGTGGTGTAATAGGGTGTCCTAGGCCCTCTTCATTTTTATTAGTTTATTATTTTTATTATATTTTATTATGCATGTGATATTCCCAAAATTTGATCTCAATTTAATTGTTGAACATTAGATGGCGTTACTTTCATAACCTAATTATAGCGAAAACATAGTAATATTAAACATAATACTAACATAAAACAGCAGAATGCTTCATAAGTAAATAAATCCCAAGATAACAAACTATTCCACGTGTCATAGAGGCTCTAACATAAGACCCAACGTAGGGTTCACGATACATAAATGAGTTCATCTAAAAGTACATGACTTAAAGGCCCATAGGCAATACATAGTTAACTTTCAAAGGAGTTCATCATCATAACATAAGACAATATAAGATAACTTGGGTCGTGGTCCAACCATCACATGTGAAATCTCATCGTCATCATGAGGCCTCCACCGTCGAGCCTAAACCTCATCCATACCTGCACGGATCCATGGGGTGCAGAAAATTTCTTCCGTTAGAGTACGTTGAGGCTCATGCATGCCATGATCTTATAATATACTTTCTACATGTCATGGCATATGCATTGCATCAAAATGAAACGTAGATCGTATGCATGCTATGAGCTACTTATGCACACTATATGACATGTGAACGTATCATCATGACAAGATAAGATAAACATATATAACATCTTTATCGTTATACTAAAGCATATCATGAACATATCTTGCTTAACTTTAACATCTTCATTCATATCATGATGTGATAAGTGGACATCCATTTGCATCCTCATAAGTGCTTATTTTATCATTATCTTCTTCTTTATGTCTCAAGTCATTTATCATTCATCATTCATCTTTTCATCTTTCATCTTTATTTAGATAATTTCTTATTTTGGTGATTAGAAAGATCATGTTGATTCGCGGGCATTGGCTAGCTAGTTCATGGATCCTCATATGTCCACTTGAGACATCACCACTTGAGGGTGGAATTCGCCTCAACGTTTGGAAACACCATCACTTGATGGTGGAACTTGCTTCCCCGGGAAATGCCACTACTTGGGGGTGGTACTCATTTCCTCTCCACGATTACAATAAGACACCTTCATACTAATCTGTCTTTTAGTTACATACATCAATACATACAATCATTTAGTACATGTTACATATTTCAATACTATTTAGGATCATACATACTTCAAATCATTCTAAGTATATTGCATTCAACATCACATAGGCTTTCTAGACTGGTCACAGTCGTACTGCTCAATGTCACTGTCGTGCCCACACAGACACGGATGTGCGAGCGTTTGTCACGGTTGGACACCGTTGTTTCACTCGACATAATGTGGTCACGTCCGTGCTGGTATCACATTCACAAATGACCTTCATGATCTGATGACGGTACAGTCACGGCTGAAAATGTCTATGTCCGTAC
Organism: Pontederia crassipes; assembly: GCA_030549335.1. Lineage (NCBI taxonomy): Eukaryota > Viridiplantae > Streptophyta > Magnoliopsida > Commelinales > Pontederiaceae > Pontederia > Pontederia crassipes. The sequence continues at coordinate 53,428,975 of CM060188.1, forward strand.
TGTCATGCCTATGACAAAAGAGGTGTTTTCCTATTGTTCTCAAAATATTTTTAAGATAGGGAGGTTAAGGGTTGTCGCGGCCGTGCAACCACGTGGTCACGGTAGTGACAGAATGCCCGTTTTCTTCTTTGGATGTATCTTTTGTTGGAGCAAAGTTTTAATATCATACAAAATTATATTTTGATGATACAAACCTTGAAAGATTAAAGTTAAATGCTGAAAAAGTTTAAAAGAAAAAAGAATAACTTTATGCACTAAACTTTGATTAAATAAATGATCTTATCATATTCTGGATGAACGATGAATATCAAAATTGTAGAGAATCATGTTAGCTATCCATAGAATTCAAGATTAGATAAGTTGGATAATTGTGCAAAAAGTTATGCTCAATATAGTGCAGGTCGGTCAATTTGCCGGTGGAAGCAAATATGGTTGGTCCAGACAATGCCGGACGACCGATCCAACACCAGTCGACCGATGAATGCATGAACTGCACAAATTCACGTCGAGAATATACCGATCGATAGACCGATTAATGCAGCGGCCGACCAATCAATTCAACAGATGCAAATCAAAATGTCGAGATTATATGGTGGTCGACTGACCGATTGATAGTCCTGTCGATTGACCAGTTGTGGTCAGAGAACAAATAAGCACAATGGTCATATAGACCGGTCGACCTGTTCATTAATACGATCGATCGATCCCCAATTGGAATGAACAGTAATGGCTAGTTTTGAATGAGAAAATTATGGAACAAATTTTAAATGATTTTTTCACATGCTGAAGCCTATAAAAGGAGTGCCAAAGCTAGAAGCAAAGACATTCACCCAAGCATTGAAGAAAAACTTCAAGTTATCAAAAGAAAATTCTTTTCTTGAAGTTTTTATTTTAGTCTTTCTCTTCTTTCTCTCTTCCCCTCTTGTGAGCTTGTCATTGTAAAAGAGAGAAACAATTGTTTAGAAAAATAGATAGAGCTCCTGTGTAAAAGAGGTTCCATATCTTACCTCTTGAGCAAGAAAAAATATTAGCTTCCTAGGAGGAGAGGTTGCCTTGCGTCTCAAAGCAAAGAAAAGGTGGATGATGTAAATGGCTTTTCTTCCTTGTACCATTTGAAACAAAGGAAGAGCTTAGTGGAATCTTCGACGGTCTCGAGATCGAAAAGTCGGAGAGGGGACGTAGGTCAAGGTGTGATCGAACCTTATCAACAACCACCGTGCACCTTGTGTTTGCATTCTCTCTCTCCTTCTCATATTATGTTTATGACATGAATTGCATTGATTTAAAAGGGATTAACGAATCGATTTTAAGCTTCCGCGATGATTTTTTATTTTAAACACCAATTCATCCCTTAATGCTTTGGAATTCTACAATTAGTATCAGAGTGGGTTGCTCTTATTTTAATTTTTAACCATCTTTAAGAGCCATGGCATCAAGTAGATCTAGTCTTTCCGAAAGTCAATCGATTGTTCGTCCTCCACTTTTTAATGCATAAAAATTTGCTTATTGGAAAATTAGAATTCAAGTATTACATATGTTCCATTGACATGTGGGACATTGTTGAAAAAAGCTATTATTTATATGAAAAATTACCTTCAGACTATGATGAAATACAAAAGAATTTTTTTCAAATTTGGATTGAAAAGATAAAAATATTTTCTATTGTGCTTTAGATTCAACAGAATTTAATCGAATTTCCAATTGTGAAGGTGCAAATGAGATTTGGAAGAAACTCATTACTACTTATGAAGGAATGGATAAAATTAAAGAATCTAGATTAAATATTTAAAATCATCAATATGATTATTTTAAAATGCAAGAAAATGAATCCATAAATGATATATTTGTACGATTTAATAATATTGTGAATGACTTAGCCTCCTTGAGTGAGCCAAGAACTAATTCCCAAAAAGTGAAAAAATTTCTCAGGTCTCTTTCCTCCAAATGACATACGAAGAGGATCGTGATTGAAGAAAAGGATTTGAATAGTATGAATTTCGATGATCTAATTGGATCACTATTGACCTATGAGATCGGAATCTAGGAAGAAGAAGAAGCAAATGCTCCTAAAAAGAAAACATTAGTATTGAAAGCAAACAAATAGAGGAAGAAGATTCAAGTGAAGAGGAAGTTGACGAAAAGAGACTCGAACGCTACACAAGAAAGCTCGACAAATATTTCAAGTTGGTAAAATCCAAAAAAAAGAATGAGAAGCCAACCAGAAGATCATACAAACACCACAAAAAAAAAAACATCTCAGAAAAGGAACAAAGTATGAAGAGTCAAGTGAAGATGAAGCAAATGACTCATCAAGTTCCTCCAATGAAGATGCATACCTATTCCTAATGGTACACAACGATGAGATAACTTCTAACTTTTCAAATTCAAATAATGACTCATCAAGTTTTTCTGAAGAAGATATCTCAACTAATGCGCACAAAGAACTTTCTTCTCTTATAAAAAGGTATTTTGCACTTAAAGAGGAAAATGAAATACTACATGAGTTTGAGAAATTAAAAGAAGAAAATGATACATATTTTGTGGAAAATGAAAATTTGAAAAATGAAATTGATACTTCAGAAAGGGTTATTTCCATAAACTAGGGGTGTTCACTGGTCAGGTTTGACCCGACCCGACCCCGAACCCGACCCGACCCATCCGATTTTGATCGGGTCGGGTCGGGTCGGGTCAGCCCTCTTTAGAGGGATGGATCCGATCCAACCCAACCCGGTTCGGGTCGGGTTGGATCGAGTCGGGTGATCGGGTTACCCGACCACCATTTTTTCTTTTTTTTTTTATTTTTTTCCTTACCTTTTCTATTATTTAATATAAAAATATGATATAATATTTCTTTTGAAAGCATAAAATAATTCGTTAAACATTTATATATTATTTTCCACATTTAAATATTTTATTTTAATATTATTTTAATTTTTTAGTATAAAATATAGGCTGAAAACTAAAAAAATAAAAATAATAAAAAAATTTCGGGTCCTTCGGGTCGGGTCGAGTCAACTCGGGTAGAAAATCCCGACCCGTACCCGACCCGAACCGGGGTCAAGTTGAGGTCGGGGTCCGACCCGACCACGGATCCAACCCGACCCAAACTAGTTTGGGTCGAGTCGGATTATCGGGTTCGCGGGTCGACCCGACCCGCTGAACACCCCTACCATAAACCTTTACGATTTTTCACATCTAACACAAACTATGAACTTATTTTTTTATATCCCTAAACTATCATGACTTTTTCACTTTAATCCTCACTTCTGTTATGTTTTCTGTTACTTCTACTTTTTTCATTTATGAAAATACTAAATTAACCTTCCCTAAAAAAAAATATGAAATAACAAATATAAAAAATAAAAAAAATCATTGGAAGGGTTAAAGTGGTAAACAAAAAAATTGTCATTTATGAGAAAGACTAAATTACCTTCCCCCGATTTTTTCTTCTTTTTTTCTTTTATATATTTATTATTTGATGTGTTATGGAGGGAGGGGTAATTTAGTCTTTTCATAAATGAGAAAAATCAAAAGTAACGAAAAACTAAGTGAAAAACTAACGAAAATCAAAAGTAATCAAAAGTAAAGTGAAACAATTGTGATAGTTTAGGGATACAAAAAAATAAGTTCATAATTTGGGCTTAAATGCAAAAAATCGCGATAGTTTAAGGGATGTTTATGGAAATAACCCCTTTAGAAATTACATATGCATGTGAAATTGTAAAACTAGCATGTTCTTTAGAAAATGTAAAATAAGAAAATATTTTTTTGAAAAATGCACAAAATAATAATAAGACTACTTCTCATATAATGAAAAATAATCGTAGGAATTATTTTGGACATAAAAATTCTTATTGGAAATCTAATCATTCCTATGATAAAAAAGTCACATTTTAAATGTTTTACACGTGGATTTTATTGTCATTATGCATATCAATGCAAAATAAGAAAATCATCACAACATGATATGATTTGAATTTCAAAAGAAACATTGTCTAACAAAATAGGATCCAAAGAAGTTTGGGTACCAAAAGTTACATAATTATTTTTCAGGTGTGCCTCACATGTAAAGCAAATGACAAGTGAAATTGAAAATGTGAAGGCATGAAGGTTATGGTAAATGTATCATTTATTTTTTTATCTCACTGATAATTTCAAAACTACTATAATTTGAAAGAAAAGAGGAACACATAAAATAGAAAAAGATTGGTCATAGTGATAGGGGGAGCATTTTAAAATCTTCCAACATTATTTTTGACGTATCATTAATATTATTGTTATATCAAAGTTTTATGCAATATTTTGATTCTTAATACAATTTTTTTTCTCTTGTGCCTTTTATAACCTATAAATCAATTTGATTTCATTTTGCCGTTATAAAATAATCATAAATTTAAGGGAAGTTATTTTTGTCTATCGCAAATTTTATATATGAAATAATTCTTTTTGTGACTTTACATATCTCTTATATGAAAAAAGGGGAGAATAACATTTTTAAGGATTACATGATTAAGGAGGAATTACCTATTGCTTCTTATATGTTTCATGTGCAAATTATATTTTGATGAAATAATACGAAGAGAAATATATGAGAAATATGATATGAATAACTTTATATGAAGAGTATCTTACAATTAGTACTTATGTGAATATGTATCATTGTAAGGAAAGCTAAGTTTTAGGAGAGTAAAATTGATTTTACAAAATTTTACAACATTTTCGCAACTTCTATATTTTTCATATTTCTCGATTTGTCTACATAAAAAAAGGGGAGATTGTTAGAGAAAAGTTTTAATGCCATATAAAATTATATTTTGATAATACAAACCTCGAAAGATTAAAGTTAAATGCTGAAAAAGTTTAAAGAAAAATGAATAACTTTATGCACTAAACTTTGATTAACTAAATGTTCTTATCATATTCTGGATTAATGAATATCAAAGTTGTAGATAATCCTATGAGCTATCCATAAAATACAAGATTATCTAATTTAGATAACCGTGCAAAAAGTTATACTCAAAATAGTGCAGATCGGTCAACCTGTCGGTCGAAGCAAAGATGGCTAGTCGAGACAATGCCGGTCGACCGATCCGAGACTCCAGTCGACCGATGAATGCATGAGCTGTCTAGATTCACGTCGAGACTATACCAGTCGACAGACCGATTGATGCAGTGGCCAATAGATCAATTCAACGGGCGTAAAATAAAATGTCGAGACTATACCTTTCGATTGACTGTTTGATAGTCCGATCGACCGACCAGCTACGGTCAGAGAACAAATAAGCGCAACGGTCATATAGACTGGTCGACCGGTCCATTAATGCGGTCGATCGGTCCCCGACTGGAATGAACACTAATGGCTAGTTTTGAATGAGAAAATCGTGAAACAAATTCTGGATAAATTTTCCCCATGTTGAAGCCTTTTCACCAAGAGGGGCGGTAGGATACCAAAGCACCAAGAGGGGCGGATAAATTAGGCGGGCTTTCAGCCTCGAGGCGGGTAGCAGGTTTCTTTAGTTTCTTTTTTCTTGTCTTTGGATGTTATAGTGCCATGTCAATATTACAATGGTTAGAGGATAGTCTAACTACAAAATGAAGTTAGATGATCATTTAGATATTTAGCCGAAGTTGAATGATGATTTGTGTAGTTTTTTTAATCCGAGTCAACTTGACCTGGCTTCAAATTTTTATTTTTTATTAACTTTAAGCTTATATTTTATTCAAAATTTTAGAAAATATTGATAGAGAGGAGAATTCACACAACAATCATCATATTTTCTTTTGAAAATACTCCGCTAAGATAGTTAGGTTCATTTAATAAAAAAAATAGAAAAGACACTTCTCAAGTCATTGAAAAAACTAATGGGTAAATTACACCGAATGCCCTCTAACTTTCACCCGTGAGGTGGGGGTTCCCACCCCTCCAACCGTGAGGTGGGGGTTCCCACCCCTCCAACCTCGCCGGCGTCTCGCGCGAGACGCCGGCGAGGAGGCAGCGGCGGGAGAAGGGGGGCCTCGACCCCCCTTCGCGACCTCGCCGGTCGCCGGCGAGGTCGCAGAGGGGGGCGAGGCCCCCCTTCTTCTCACGCGCCGACGACAGGAGAAGGGGGGCCTCGACCCACCTCTGTGACCTCGCCGGTCGTCGGCGAGGTTGCAGATGGGGGTCGAGGCCCCCCTTCTTCTCGCGCGTCGGCGACGAGAGAAGGGGGGGCCTTGACCCCCCTTTGCGACCTCGCGACCGGCGAGGTCGCAGAGGGGGGTCGAGGCCCCCCTTCTTCTCACGCGCCGGCGGGCGAGAGAAGGGGGGGCCTGGACCCCCCTCTGCGACCTGCGAGGTCGGAGAGGGGGGTCGAGGCCCTCCTTCTCCCGTCCGTTGCGCGTGAGAAGAAGGGGGTCCTCGCCCCCCTTTGCGACCTTGCCGACGACCGGCGAGGTAGCGAAGGGGGTCCTCGCCCCCCTTTGCGACCTTGCCAGCGACCGGCGAGGTAGCGAAGGGGGGTCGAGGCCCCCTTCTCTCGCCGCTGCCTCCTCGCCGGCATCTCGCGCGAGACGCCGGCGAGGTTGGAGGGGTGGGAACCCCACCTCACGCGTGGCAATTTTTTTATTTTTTAATTAATATTTTTATTTTTTTAATATTGCCACGTCAGTGCGTAGGAAAGAAAAAATGTCTTGTCAGCGCACGTGTGTATCACATCAGCTCGATGACCGGGAAACCGCCTATCTCAGGTAAAGAGGGCATCGGGTGAAATGAATTAAAAGATGGAGGGTATCACTATTACAAAGTGAAGTTGGAGGGCAAGACTGAGCAAAAGTGAAAGTTAGAGGGCATTTGGTGTAATTTATCCAAAAACTGATCAATAACAAGAGAAGGCAAAATTTAACTTTAAAATTCATCAAATACATGAACTTCCTATCATAGAACATATCATAGTACAAAAAATTATAGCAAAATTGATTTCAAGATCTAAGACGGGGTTTCGACAAAAGTAGTTATATATATATAACATCAAAAGCTATACAACCAATATGCATCCAATGAATCTAAACAGTTGGATGATGATTACATAGTTGATATTAAATTTAATAATTTAACATTAAATTCAATAAAGGTTGAATCTCAACCATACAATCATTATCTAATGAGTTGCATATTAGGTGTACAAAAGTTTGGTTGCACGTTACCTAAATCTCTCTCACACACACACACACACATATATATATATATCCAATGATGCTCTAGACAATGATTCCAAGAGCTAAAGGGCTATGAATGTTACACATAATATTCCCTAATAAAATGTTTTAGAATCAAGAAGGGTATTCATGGATGCTTGAGGGTGATAAGAAATATGCTCTTAAGTCATGCTATGCAGGATTCACGAAAAATAATTATAGACAAAACATGATTTAAAAAAAAATCATGGTACCTTCCAAAGACAAAACATTTAGATGTAAAAAAGTATCATTGACTCTTTTAAACTTAAATTTAACACTTTTCTCAGTGTTGATTTAAGCTTAGAGAAACTATGCTTCAAATGGTAGGAAGTGGAGAGCTGGAGAGCTGGAGGCAAGTGGTCGATCTCTATTTTTTTTTTCAATGGCTTTAGCACATCTTCATGCAATGTAGACTAGTTAATCTCACCCTTCTTACATATATAAATAGAAAGATATTTAATTAACACACTATGTCAATTTTGGTAAAAAAAGTAAAGCAATTAAGAGTAACAGTAAGAGTGTGTGCAAACAAGTGTAGGGCAGAGCAAACCCGGGACCGAGACCGGGTCCGGGTCTAGGCGGACCCGGTCCTGGCCCGACTTTTGCCGGGTCGGAAATTTTCCGACCCGATACCGGACCCGGACCCGGCCGGATCCGGGACCGGGTCAGACCCGATAGACCGGGAATCGAATCGGGTTTGCGTCCGGATCCGGTTGCCAGGCGGATCCAGCGGTCGGATCTGGCCGCCAGTGGTCGATCCGTGTCGCCAGATCCAACCGCGCGGCCGATCCGGCCGCCAGGCGACCGATCCGGCCGCAGGCGACCGGATCCGACCGCCAGGCGGCCGATCCGGCCGCCAGGTGATCGGATCCGGCCGTCAGGCGGCCGGAGTAGAGAGAGAGGAGAGGGGAGGAGAGGACGGCCGGAGTCGAGGATCGCCGCCATCGCCGTTGTCGTGAGAGAGAGGGAGAGGGCGAGAGAGAGGGGGAGAGAGAGGGAGAGGGCGAGAGAGAGAGGTGGGAGAGAGAAAGAAAAAGAGAGAGAGAGAGAGCGGATCGGGTAAAAGAGAGAGGGAAAAGAGAGAGAATGTTTATATAGTAAATGATATCGGGTCGGGTCCGGATCGGGTATCTGCATTGTAGACCCGGTCCCGACTCGATACCGGCGGGTTTTCCATTTTAGAGACCCGGTCCCGACCCGGATCTAATCCGGGCCGGGTTATTTTCTCGGTTTTCCGGGTCGGGCCGGGCCGGGTCGACCCGGCCCGTGCTCAGCCCTAAACAAGTGTAGTTTCAATAGGTGTGGGCAGATCTAATACAACAACAACAACAACAAAGCCTTATCCCACTATGTGGGGTCGGCTACATGGATCATACGACGCCATTCCGCTCTTTCGTTGATCCATGTTCATAAGATTCGACATGATTTTATGTTGGCTGTCGGGGCCTAACACAACTCTCCTCCTTTATCCGGGCTTGGGACCGGCTATAAAATATAGGCGGAGTTAATAGTTGGGACCGGCTATAGGTGTGGGCAGATCTAATAGTTAGGACAAATTCAAAAGACCTATGGAGATTCCTGAGAAAACAAATAAACATAAAAAAAATATTAAGTTGGGTTGCCTCTCATCATTATTTATAGTCTTAAACTGAAATTGGTGATTCTAAACCCATATATGCCTTCTAGTTTGTGGGCTTCAGTTGTTGTCCAACAAACTTGATCACTTTCCTCTATCAAACATAAATGTACCAAGGCCATGCTTGATTTTAAAGAGGTTGGTCGAGTTAATCATCTATTTATTGATCCATCATTGGATTGAATGATTGATCATCATCTTCAATTTGAATTTCTTTGTGCAAGTTTTTCTTTTCATTCTAGGATTCAAGTTTTCATCACAAATAAAAGATACTTTCAATTATGCATGTGAGTTATCATACACAGCTTCTATAATAATTGAGTGTGAATAGCCAATCTTGTCATTATTTTAGTAATTACACTTAACAATTCACTTAAATTCAACAGCTTATCCTTATATAGAATTTTAGAATCTTTTGCATCTCCATCTTATTTCAACAACCATTTCTTCATTATCCCTTTTAGAAGTGTGAGTGTCGTCGTATCTTGAACTACTTGATTTTGAGTTTTCTCTCCAAAGGTATTCTAAGAGCACAAGAATGGGCTTCCTAATTTTTTATATATCTTTTCTTCTACTTTTTTCTTCACAAATTTCAAATATTAGTTTCCTAATTTTTTATAGCTTCTATTCTTTCACCTTTATTTTTTCTCGCAAATTTCAAACCTAATTTCCTTATTATTAGTTTCCTTTTCATGTAATATTCTTCATGTTAATAATTCGAAAAAGAATTAGTGTGAACTGATTTTTAAGCTCAATATGGTTTTCTCCGTTCGAGCCAGTTCATTATGTATTATCAAGCACTTCCAAAGTTTTTCACATCAAGATCCACGAACTCCACCGTACAACTTTTAAAATAGGCTGTACAAAAGGGGAAGGGACTGCTTTCGTTCCAATGCCGGGGGTTAAAATCTTATCTCCAGTTCCAGACACTTGGTTCAATTAATCAAGCAACACCACATTTATGCCTCTCCCAACTAACCCACTCAACCAAATGGCCATCCACTTGCTTCAGTAACCACAAACATTTATTTCCCCTTTTTATTCTATGAAAAGAAAGAAAGAAAAAAAATGAAGACAGAGTCACACCCTTCAGCATGTGTTGTGTTGTGTTGTGTTTGGGAGGGAAAACAAATTAACTCGTACATAAGGATCGGCATGATGGTGCAATATATTGTGTTGCATTGCCACAATTCATCTGTGACAGTTGTATAATTGTAACTGTTTAACACTGAAATGAAATCTTAGAATATATATATATATATTACTTATCTCTGGTTGATTTATAACAAATAAATGCCTACTGTCGTTTATTTAATTGCATATGGTAGTAAATTTTTAATTGCATATGGAGCGGACACTCGAGAGAAATACTAAATCTTAAAAAGAATACTATTTTCAAATATAAAATGTGAGGGAAATGGTCTTTTCCTATTAATTCTCTCAAACAACCAACAATATGTATGATAAACCCCGTCTTAATTTCAAAATAATAAGATTTATGTACCTTATTTTATTATATATTTTGCAATATACCTCACAGTAGAAATCGATAATGACATTAATCCCTGCAACATACATACCTACCACTATGGAGGGCAATTTCGTAATTAGACGTCCTCAGTTCACTTGTTAAAAAGGGACTTTGCGTTCCGATTCATCCGAAAGGAGAAGTTGTAGCAGAGGAAGAAGAGGAGGCAACCCTAAGAAAAGATCCACCTCACTTACCTACCTGGGATTCGGTTCGTCATCCGGCGAACGGCGGCGGCTGAGATGTCGACGCAGCAGCTGATCGAGAGCCACCGGGAGGGGGCGGAGGTGTACCACGGCGCCGAGCTGTGCAAGAAGCGGTCGGTGGAGCTGCTGAAGGACATGCACCTCCCCAACGGGCTGCTGCCCATGGAGGGGATCGAGGAGGTAGGCTACAACAAGGCGACGGGCTTCGTATGGCTGCGCCAGAAGAAGGCCACCACGCACAGCTTCAAGGCGATCGGGCGCACGGTGTCGTACGCGGCGGAGGTGACGGCGTTCGTGGAGGACCGCCGGATGAAGCGGATGACCGGCGTCAAGAGCAGGGAACTCCTGATCTGGATCACCCTCGCCGAGATGTACATCGACGACCTGGAGGGCAAAAGGATCACCTTCAAGACCCCCGCCGGCCTCTCCCGCGCCTACCCCGTATCCGCCTTCGAGGTGCCGGAGCCGTCCGAAAAGGAGAAGAAGGAAGCGGAGGATAAGAAGAAGGAGCCCATCGCCAGTTGAGCGCCGCCGCCCGAGTCCACCGATCGGCGTCGGTCGCCGGCGGCGGCCTTATCTTTAGAGTTAAGACATGATATAAACCATGCTATTTTATTTTAGATCCATCCACTACTCATCACTTCGCTCTAGATGTTGCGGAATAAAATAAGGCGATCTATGATGTTATATTGATAAAATTCGAAAAATGCCCAGGCGCATTTAGTTGTTACGTCTGAGGTATCTATTTTTAATGTTTTATGGAATACGCTTGTTCTCTAAAATCGAGCAGATCCATGAACAAATACTTCTTACATGGATTAATATTAAATATTGAAATGTATAAAATGGATTAACGTTAAATATTGAAATCTATAAAACGGGCTGTCATTTTATCCAAGTTACAATTTGTGGATATTTCTATATGATTCCAGAAAGTTGATATTATAGAAAATATTTTAAAAAATAATTATGTTAAATAATAAAAAAAAGAAGAGTGCATAGAGCGACGAAAATGAGATTCTTCTATCCGCCGTATCCGCGGAAGGAGGTTACACGACGCCTATGCAGTTATTGTCATTGTCAACATTTCTATCCCAAGTACATTAAGATAAAATAGAATGTTAAAGCTTAAAGTGACTTCGATGACGATTCTTCAACTTCGCTTCTTACATTTAGTAAGAGAACAGTCATCATCTTAACAAATAATTTAGAAGGAGAAGGGGGATCGTCAGGCTAGAGAGTGAAGGAATTTCAGTCAGCAAGTCGAAACATCAGGGGGGCTTCACCGCCGACGAGGCGATGCGAGCGGTGGGGTATTGGATTTATAACATATATAAATTATGGAGGTTGCAGAATACTTCTTGCAATGGAAGCGGATCGTTGAAATTTTTTTACGAACACTTGACGAACACACTTATACCGGGACCAAGAATCGAACCTTAAGAAAATGAAATACTTTGTCACAACACAAGTATCTCTGGACGAACCTCCATAAAAGAGTGTGTTAGGACTTCTGGTATGGGTCTCCTTTTATAAGGGTGGGAGACTTGGGCGAGGGGTTAAGTAGAATGCATATCGCACATGATCACGCGTTCTCCCAACGCGCGAATCACGCTCGTGCGTTTCGTACACGATCGCACGATCGGCGTGCGATCATGCACACGGGACGCACGCTCCCTCACATTTTCGCCCCATGTGAACCGTGCACACGCACAGCCTATATGCCCAAAAGGGCATTTGCCCAACAATCTCCCACTTGTCCGCATTGGGTATTACACTTTCGTTCGTCCGGAATTGGTAAATGTGTCGTGCGACCTACGAGTACAAGCACACTTCTTTAGAAGAGTTAGAACGATATTTGTTAAGGTTCAATTGCCCAGCTATCTCTAAAGCGTATGTTATGCCCATTAGAGATTCATGACAGCTTACACATGACCCAAGAAATGCTCAAGTCATGTAACTGTTATGCTCTAAATTGTTTTGCAGTATATCCAAGACAACATATGTCTTACTCCGCGGTAACTATCTTTCACGTACACTATATTTTTCAACATAAAAAAAATAGTTGGCCCATTATGCGTGAAAGTTTAATGTAGCTCATAATAGTTCTTTCTCTCGTCCTCATATCTTTTAGTAGTAAACTAGCTACTTTTCTAGACGTGGCTCGACAGACCACTTTACTTTTCACCTTTGAGTACCCTACTAAAGTAGCAAAGATATAGCCAAGAGTCTAAGGGCATGTGCAAATAATCATTGAACTAATCAATTCATCATGTCTTTAGGTCGACTTTGCATACATGGTAGTAAACACAAGTACTATAGTGGAGACTCCCACTGAAAGAACGTATGTCTAGTTCTGTTTAAATTATACACCGCACAAACTTAAGTCCAATCACTACCTTCTAATGCTTGACCTGAGTTTTCAAATAGCTCGCTATCTTATAGTACCAAATTTGAATATCATATCTGGCCCCTCTCTCTCTTAATCAGGCAACATTGAGTTACTAAAACTCATGTTTGAACATATTTTAAGATGTAAAATCAAAAGCATCAAAAGGGGGGTGGGGTGGGGGGGGGGGTTAATTGGTGTATAAAAAATATTTTCGCAAAATCACTTTCGAAAAATCAATAAAAATGATCACAAGCAAATAACAATAAAAAATAAGTAAGAGAGCAAACACAGAGAGACACGATATGTTGACGAGGTTCGGCCTCAACTCTTTGCTCCCCGCTCTGACTTCTCGACCTCAAGACCATCGAAGATCTACTATCTTTCTCTTTTCTTATAGGGAGAGAACAACCCTCTTTATATCTCACACCTTCTTCTTCGCTCAAGAGGCAAAGCACACCTCTTATACAACGAACAATGATTCCCTCCAACTCTCTTCTTTTACAAACTATTCTTACATTCAAAGCTTAGAAGAGAAAAGGGAAGAATTTGCAACTTTGGGCTCAAGAACTTGAAAGGGACTTTAGAATAATCTTGCTTGCTTGGATGAGTTTTATTCATGCCTTGGCACTCCTTTTATAGATTTCTACAGGTGAAAATTTTGTCCAAAAATTTTTCCATAATTTTCTCTTTGAAAAATAGTCGTTACTATTCATTTGGCACTGTGAACAGTCGACCACATTAAAGGGATGGTCGACCGATCAATATGACTGTTGCGGCATATCTGCGATTTTATGCGTTGTCCGATTGACCGGTCCTTCGATCGATACATCGATCGGTAACGTCTCGACATCGACCGGTACATCGATCGGTGTATCTCGACGTTGACCAGTATAGTGTCCATTCATTGTTGTACTGACCGGTCGATCGGTGCAATGATCGGACGACCGGTATAGTCTCATCATTTCTTCCGTTTGATATCAATCGACCGATCGTGTGCTGAATCTTTATTTTTTAATGTTTAATTTGACGATTTCTTCTGCGAATGAGATCATATCAATTTTACACTTGCATTATCATTACTTGAGCATTGATTAGTAACTTTTATGTCCAATTTAATTTGTTATCGCCAAAACATGGAATTCAACAATCTCCCGCTTTTTTTTATGACAAACTAATTGGACGATAAAGAGATAAAAGAAATGAAATGCAGGTTAAGATAGTAAGTAATGAGCAAGCTTTCCCTACATTCATGCATATTTCACATTTTCTCCCCCTAAATAAGTTGCATTTATATTGTTATAATAATATGGAACAATATGCACATTATGACATCAAATAAGGAACAAAGTAGATATAAAATCAAATAACGCATAAAAAATCATTACATTACATCCATAGTTGATAATACATCATGTGTTCATGCACTAACAAATGTTACTGTAGTCACTACAAAATGGTGCATGACACTAGTACAAATGCAAACACATAGCAACTAACTAATGTATATCAAACTAAAAACACAAAAACATCATCCCATCGCAGCCAAACTTCTCTCGCTTTTTGACATCATCAAAGAGGGAGGTAAGTCACCTACATCCCATTGGGACTATCATCATCACGAGCTACAGGCGGAATAAATTCCTACGATGCATAGTAGGCTTATAGCAAGCTAACAAGGAATCGGAAGTCACGCTCCACCCGTCGAATACGACGATCCATCTGGGTCACGTGATAGTCTATGGCACCCACCTGATGTGATAGAGCCATGAAATCATAGGCGCCATAGGAAGCCGAGTGGGAAGATCCAATATGCTCAACCGGTGCCAAAGGTGGAGGAAAATCGGGGCTTGCCTCAGGTGCAGCCTGACTCCATCGGCTCCGGCTCTCCATCGGTGGCATCATCTCCATCGTCAGAATCTATCGGTGCTGGCTCGCCAATCCTAAGATGTTTTTGGTGCAAGGTCATAGAACCAATGACATCAGTGGGTCGAGGTCGGATATACTCCTCGTTCACAAGAATGTCGACACCCAAATGGAGTAAAATCTTAATGATCTAGGCTCCAAAATATAGGTGGTACCAGCCACGAACTCGTGAGGAGACCTTCTAGAAGGTGTAATCCATGTGATAGAAAAGGAAATGGCCAAAATGGAGCAAAGACAATGAAGAAAGAATAGGTCAAAAGTGTGTGACCTCTGTATAGTGTCTGGCTCTAGGAGTAACCATATGACTAAGGATGTGATGTGCCATTTTCAAGGTTGGATGAAGATGTCTATAGGCTATTTCGACGCTATAGTGGATATCCCGTCCACAAAAAATTGTATGAATGTCGTCCGCGATCAGAAGATAATCGGAAGGCCAATCATGGGTGACAAATGAATAGAAACCAGATAATGGGCACGAAATGCCAAAGATGCGACAAAGATGGTCAGGATCAACGCGAACGCGTACTCCAAGGACATAGGTGATGATGGCCCCCTGAGTGATCATCATGTTTGCATAAAAATGACGAATAAGACGATGATACACACACTCTATGTGAGAGAGAAGTGGCAATCAACCGATAGTTACGAACATCTCCTAAACATCTGAAATGTTTAGAGCGTCCCAATCAATGGTGTAGGCACGCCAAACTTCGTGAGAGGCGTACAAGGCATCAAAACTAGCAGAGACATCCATGATGAGAAAGATATATATTAAAATCAGTGGGGTCAGTGGAAGGTGGTTGACGAGCACGTCCACAGGATCATTCTCGTCCACGGCCTCGTCCACGTTGGACAGGCGTGGGTTCGTGTTTCAATTTTGGCTCAGGTTCAGGCTCATTTGGGATGACATGAACGCTACCACTTGAGCCATAAAAATGAAGACGACGCTGAAAGAGTAGCCGAATACATGAATACCCTTTGTCATCGTCGGCCATAGATTCAACAATAGTGGTCGAAAGAAATGAAATGGGTCTGATCAGTCGGTGGTCAGAAGGGGTGCCGAAAGAAAAGTGACTGAGAAAGGGCGTCCAGGCGATGAAAACTATGACAGAGACATGGAGACCGCGGTGGCGACCGGAGGGAAGAGGATGTGACAAGAGAGCCGGAAGAGGGTGGCCAGAAGAAGGATGTGACGACGATGAAAGAGGTTTGAAGAGAGAGGATCAGAGGGCGGCCGACGGTTGATGGAGGATGGTCGACAATGGCTGCCTAGTTCACCGACGGAGAGGGAGAATGCGAGAGAGAGAGGGTGATCGAGAGAGAGAAGGGCGATGACGATCGAAAGGGTGGTTGACGGTGGCCATAAGGTCAGTGGAGAGGGAAGGTCGGTCGGAAGGTCGAGACGCGATCGTGGGAGAACAAGGCGGCGGCAGGTATGGTGGTCGATGGAGGAGGAAACATGAGAGATGAGGGAGGTCGGCGGTGACAGGGGTTATTAGCGAACGGCGAGAGGGTTGGCCGGCCGATGAGATGGGGCGACGGTGGCTAGGGCAGTTGTCGAGTGATAGAAAAAAAGTCGACCGATCGAGCGGTCGATTTCTTATACGTGTGCAATTTTGGCACATATCGGTCCATCGGTCACGCCCAGAGGTCAACTAGATAGTTATTTTTACAATAAAACAATCCATTGGTCGATGGATGTCAACTAGATGGTCATGCACCGGTCGACCGATGGAGAATATCGATCGATCGATCCTAGTCTGACAGCCCCTTTTTCACTAATTTTCAAAATTTTAACCAATGAGATTTTGTTCCAGAGATTATAAATGTAAGTGTTGTGCAATATTTTTAATGTTCAATTCATGTCAAAAGTGATATTGCATAACCAAGTCACTTTTCCTTAGAATTGATATGTAATTAAGATTCAATCATTCTTAATTCCCTTCTAAGCATGCAAAATCGTTCTTCACTCCAGGGTTTTATAAATATATCTACAAGTTGAACTTCAGTGGAGAAATGATATCGCAAGTCAATATAATTGGTCCTAAAGTGTTGAATTAGATTTTTGGTTATTTTTATCACACATGTTATCGCATTTTATGGGTACATTAGAACAACTCACACCATAATCAAGCAATTATTGTTTTACCCATAAAATTTGTGCACAACAACTATCGGCGGCTATATATTCGACATCGCCAGTAGAAAGTACAATAGAGTTTTGTTTCTTACTAGCCCATGAAATGAGAGAACTATCAAGAAAGTAACACCTCCCACTAGTGCTTTTCCTATCAACTTTACACCCAGCAAAATTCGCATCGGTGCAGGCATGTAATTCAAATGGAGAATTTCTATGTAACGTCCGTTAGATAAGAAAAAAATGTAATTAAATTTAAAAGAAAGGGGTATTTTGGACTTTTGCAGGAAAGGACAACAGGGGAGAAAGAAATAAAAAATAAAATCAAGCCACGTGTACAAAAAAAAGGAGCGCTCGTCTTCTTCCCCAACCCCGTGCTACAGTAACCCGTGCACACGTCCAAGCCGCCGCCCCTTTCGACGCTCCGATCTCCCCCGTCCGGCCACCATTTTTTGCACAAGAGGTACCGATGAAAAGAGGACGATGTGATAAACTTTTTGAAGTATGAGATGATCGGTGCACCGTGCACGACGCAGTGAGAGAAAAATGCGAGGAGGGCAAAAAATCCGCCGGCGATGATTCGCACCGATCCTTCTCCTTGTCAGTTGTACATCATTCTCAGGTTGATTAGGATCATTTGGACGGGTTTTAATCATGTTTTTGTCCAAATCACATAGGAGGCCGAGATTTGGGGCTTTTCGATGAACTTTTTCGGCGAACTTTCCGGCGAACAGACGGTGAACTCCGGTCGGAGCTCATCTCGACATTCTAGTAGGTGCACACATGAGGCAAAAAGAAATTAGGTTGCTGTCTGTATAAAATGAGTCGCTAATCTTTTATTTTTAGGTTCGTAGGTTTTGGATTCCGATCGTTCTCCGACGACCCTTTCGGCGACTCATTATCATATCGTGGTAGGTAAGCGAATAAGAATGTGCATTTGATTAGATTTCCGTGATGTGAATAAATTTAAAGTAACTTATTTTATTTTGGATGAAAAAGGCGTTCGACGCCCTTTCGACATTTTGACGGGTGCGGCAGTGATTTTGAGAGCGGTGACTAAAGTGGTTGTGGTACGAATGTCGAAGAATTGGAAATAATTATTATAATGTAGTTAAGGTTCTAAATATGTTTTATTTAAAGTTTGATTGAATCTCGCTTATAGGAGGTTGCTAATCGGAAAGCGATAATTCGTGGGTTGTTGTGATTTGATTAGGCCGTTACTAGATGATGAGACCTTCTTTTCCTTTTTAGTAAGTATTATAGAAAATTCATAATATACTTAATTTATGATAAGCACATCGAGTAGTTGTGAATTGCGAATTATCAAATTTATTCTATAATATTAATTAATCAAGTAACGAATGTGATAGGTTGTGTTTACTTTAGATTGGATTCGGACGAGGAGATAATTTGGAACTCGACGAATCCAAGGTGAGGAAACTTATCTCAATTGATATGAATTGCTAAACTCTTTGGAATGATAACATTGTTCCACCCGATGTAGAATGAATTTTCGTGATAGTTTCCTTCATGCATATCCATATATGTGTATGATTCATATGTCTATCATCATATGACTTGTGATATTTTATTATGAATTTTATTATGAATTTTATTATAAATTGAAGCGAAATGTTGATTTTTGAAAAGGAAAGTTTATATCTAATTCTAAACTTCTATTTGGAAACTGCATACATGCATCATATGCATTACATGTAAAAAACCCACATAAGGCAGAGTGTTTTCACCTGGAGGATTGGCCAACTCCGGGTACATTGATTGGGGCTCGGTATGCTCTGTGTCAATGGGATACGAAGAGCAGGTTCAACATCCTGTGTCAGTATAGTGATACGAGGGGTGAAATTAGAACAACCATCCTATGTCAATGGGATACGAGGGATGGAAAGAAAAGATAAGAAGCCCTGTATCAATGGGATACGAATGGTAGTTCAACGTCCTGTGTCAATGGGATACGAGGGACAGAATTAGAACAACCATCCTGTGTCAATGGGATACAAAGGGTGAGATTGATTCCTCCATTGAGGAGATTGGATATCCATATTTGATGATTTTTCCACAAGTTTTATGATGTTATCTTTTTATCACGCATGTGCATCCATGACATTCATGTCGGTATGATACTTATTTTAATGAATTTCTTGGAGAAATGAGAAGCATTTGAAAATAATTTCGGAAAGTGAAAAGATTGGTTTTTCCTTCGCTGTGTTAATATTTGAGATAGTCGTTTTACTCACTGAGCCTATTTATGCTCACTCCTCTTGTTTAATTATTTTTTCGGTACTGAATGAAAGTCTTACCTGCTTTTATGCTTGACATAAAATAAGAAATATAAAGGGGCAATGATTGGTCATGTGTGAGAGGTGTGGTCGATACTTTAGTTACCTTGAATTTCATTTGCTTTCTTATACGAATTGCTAGTTTGAAGAATGCTTGCAAGATTTTGTGAGATGTTATATTTATGATGTGGAGCGATGGACGCTCTTGTTATATGGTTTACGAGCATCTGGCTCGTGATTTTGATTCGAGAGTGAGCTTGAGACTCACTATTTTGGGCATGCGTCCCATGATTTTAGCTATATGATAAATTGCCAGTAATGACCTTATAACTGCTTGTGATGATTAAAGTTTTGAAGTTAATTGTTGAAATGAAAAATATATGAATTGTTGTATATGACGTATATACGAATTTACACATACGTCATGCTGAAATTTTTGGAAATTTCTAGAATTAGTTTATTTTTGAAACGTTGGTTTCTGTTGAAATTTTGAATTCAAATTTAAACGATTGATTTTCCAGTTTCATCCCTTGTGGCGCCAAAATGAATAGAAGGATGTCACAAGTTATGGTATCAGAGCTTAGGGATTAGATCCAAATCACGGAGTGTGTGTAGAAATGGGTAGTTGCATGTTATGCTTGTGTATGTATTATTTGTAACGCCCCCAAATCGTACCCCGCCACGTGGCAGAATACGCTTCGGAGACGCTACGGGTCATCCTTACATGTACATCTTATTGACAAAAAATACGACTTTGACTGGTCAACTCAACATCGATAAAAGCGAAATAATTAAATCATCATTAAGAATAGAATAGAGTAACATCATCAAATGCGGAAGACTGATAACTGACTTCATAGGAGTCTAAAGGAAAGCTAATACATCAAATGATAAAAAGAAAGGAAAAAACTATCCATCATCTAAAGGACTCGATAACTATGTGCAACCACCTACGAGCTCGATCTGTCACCATTGGCCATCATCATCATTCATACCCTGACCTGCATTTAAGAACATGCAGGGGAGAAACCTCCCTATGAGTTTTACAATTCAGTATGGAAGTAAGATAAACACCATAATAGGATCATGATACTAGACGAGAATCATAAAGGTAACATCATAAGATAACATCATCATCTGATAAGAAAGTGAATCATGATCATAATATGGAAATGAAAGCACATAAAAGGACATATGAATAAGATCATAAAGGGTCATCATCATAAAAAGGCAAAAGCCAACATCATGAGAAATGTTCTTTATTCATATGTGTTCATCTTCTTCATCATCTTAATTTCATCTTTGACTTATTTGGGGTATATTTCAACCCATGGGGCGGCCTGCCTCAACCCGTCCATTATCATCATAACTGGTAGAGCTAACCCATAACTGTCCGAGGACAGCCCATAACTGGTCGTCACCAGTCCATCATAAAAAGAGCTCTCCATTTAACATTTTACGTCTTTTATCTTGCATCTTTTAATTAAATAAAACATATTTTGATAAGAACTTTAAATAAGGATAAAGGACATAATCATGGAGAGTAAATCAGGAATAAAATTGACATCATCATCATAAATAGATTAGGATTAATCACGCGGAGCAGAGATTAAAAGATCATAATCATTGCCTAATCTGGTCGGAACCCGGGCCGAGTAGGAGGAAACCCGGGTCGGGTTCATGCATAGTCATCCTCGGTGAAAATCAGAGAAAAGCCCGGGCCGGGTTCAGGTTACACCCGAGCCGGGTCGAGTCGTCATCGAGTCAGGGCAGCCGTCGCGCCCGACTATTTTTCGTACACAAAACTCGGTCTGGGTCATCTTCAACCCGGACCGGGTTCGTCCGGTTGCAGAGCTCGGCGAGCGTCGGCAATGGTGATCCGGACCGAGTTCCTTCGAACTCGGTCCGGCGAAGGACCTGCTCGGGCCGGGTTTGGCTGAACCTGGGCCGAGTTCATCTTTCGCAAGAAATTGCGCGGACATGCAGTCGCATTCCGTTCATCTTTTTCCGGCGATGGCCGACACTAATCAACATCATAGGACATGGAACAATAACCAGAAACTACTTAGAACATGCTTCAAGTCTAAAATCAGGATTCTATTACGAATCTACCCTAGTTCCATACCTCGAAGTTTCTGTCCCAGAAAATTTACTGTTGTCCTCTTCTTCCTCTTCCTCTGCCCGCTCCTCTCTGTCCAGACGCGCGACTGATCCTGTCTGAGTCCTCCGATGCGTCCCGTGTATGGCAGCAGCCGTCAGGGACGAACAACCCGAAAGAAAACGCGCGAACGGTAGAGGAGAACTTAGGGCCAGCTGGTGCAGGAAAAAAGGGGCTGATTCGTTGGATTTAATCCCATATATATAAGGGAGAGATCTGAGTTCGTGGGGTAGTCAAAGGATCAAATCAAATCAAACTCGGATTTTATCTTTACTTCTTTTCCCCTTTTACCTTTTTCTTTTATTTTTTTTCCTCTTTTTCCTATTAATCCTGGGCGTTACATTATTCCATTTAAAATCTTTATGAAAAAAATAATTTTCATAGTGAAATTTATGCCATGTGCATAGAAATATGAACTAGAACATAAGGGGAAAAATTATGTTGAATTATTTTATATTATGTTATAAGATTGTTGTTGTGAATAAACTTAATGGGATTTGATATGAATGGAATTATATGTTAAATCCTTAAAGTAACCATCATGCCAAGATGTATGATGGGTAGAAATATTGTTGAAATGAGTTGTCAAGTAATAATTTTAGTGATTAGATTTTATGGGATGCACTAAGGAAGTTTGTGGTATTAAATGCAGCATGGCGCCCGCGACCCGACAGAGAGGTCGTGTTGGAGTGGACGGTTCAGGAGGATCTCGGAGCGGAGTTGGCTCCCGTGCGGGAGGAACTCGCGATGAGATCCGAGTCGAGCCACAAACACAGCTTAGAGAATCAATGCCACTTGCCCCTGAAGAGGAGGCTTTGCCTAGCCGCATTGACTTACTTGTGCGCCAAATTATGTTGAATGGAGTGGTTGAATTTGAAGGGGATCAAGATCCTGCTAAGGCAGAAGCATGCTGAAACAATTGGAACGTGTGTCCAAGATGATGGATTTAGATGATGACAAGAAGATGTCACGCATTGAGTTCTTATTGACTGAGGGTGCCTTGTCCTGGTGGGAGGAAAAATATGAAGAATATGGGCCCACCTGAACATGGAAGGACTTCAAGAAAGAATTTTGTAATTTTTACATCCTAGTTTCACATAGTGCTAAGAAGGTCAGAGACTTTATAAATTTGAGACAGGGGGATGATTTAGTGGCAACATATACTATCAAATTTGAACAGTTGTGCAAGTTTTGTCCAGGATTGTTGTCCACAGATGAGGAGAAAAAGATCATTTACATGGAGAAGCTGGCACACATGATCAAGACTCAAATTGCTTGCACTGAATGTAGAACATATGTGGAAGCAAAGAATTTGGCACTTAAGGCTGAAGAACAAGTGGAGGAAGGCAAAATGTGGGAAAATCGCAATAAAAAGTGACAAGAAATGGGCTAAGGTAACTTTAATCCAAAAAGGGGAAGAGTGGATACATACTTTTGGCCACCATCATTTAGAGGGATGCCTAGCATGACTGGAGGACGAGGTGATCAGAGGGCTGATTTCAGATCTCAAGACTAGGGCTTTCAGATGAGAGATTAGAGTAGGGATGTAGTATGGTGTGGCACTTGTGGAAAGCGTCACCCGGGTAGATGCTGGTCGGATATGGGAAGAGTACCTACATGCTTTAATTGTGGTGAAAAAGGACATAAGAAATATGAATGTAACAAGCCAGCAGCTAGTACTCAATTTTCTGATGCTCATGGTGGACCACACATTGCTCCACGACAGGCTGATACAGCATGGAGGACTCCATCTACTAGTTCCCTTAATAAGGGAAAAGCTATTGCCGGTACAGCCAATGGACAGAGAGTTGGTACAGGAGGGCAGCCTAGAGTTTATGCCATGACTCGTGAGGAGGCAGCCGCCAGTCCTGATGTGGTTACAGGTTCGATTCTCATCAATAGGAAGTATATGACTACCTTGTTTGACCCTTGTGCATCATATTCATTTGTTTCATATGCATGTGGATCATTGTTGGATATGGAGCCTTCTTCCTTATCCATTGATATGTTCGTTGTCCTCCCTTCAGGCGATGCTTTGATTTCTAGACAAGTATACAAGGAATGTGTGCTTGTGATATGTGATAAAGAATTTCTAGCTAATCTTATTGCTATAGACATACATGGATTTTATGTCATTCTAGGCATGGATTGGCTTTCCACTTACCGGGCGGTAGTGAGATGTTTTGCTAAAGAAGTGAAATTGACATTGCCTTGTAGTGATAAGGTAATTTTCAGGAGTGATAGGAGAATGTTACCCACTTATGTGATATCCACTATGGTAGCTAGAAAAATGCTACTTGAAGAGTGTGATGCTTACTTAGCTCATATTCATGATTTGAATCGTGAGCCACCTGAGCTGGAAGAGATGTCTGTTGTTGAGGAATTTCCTGATGTTTTTCCTGAGACATTGTCTGGTCTATCACCACAAAGGGAGATGGATTTTGAAATAGAGTTGATTTCAAGTACAGCACCAATCTCCATTCCTCCATATAGAATGGCACCTGTTGAGCTTGAGAAGTTGAAGAAGCAATTACAAGAGTTGCTTGATTTGGGAGTTATCCGACCTAGTGTGCCACCTTGGGAAGCTCCTGTACTATTTGTGAAGAAGAAAGATGACTCAATGAGGATGTGCATTGAATATAGACAGCTAAATAAGGTGACCATAAAGAATCGATATCCCTTACCGAGGATAGATGATTTCTTTGATCAATTGCGTGGCTCGAAGGTCTTCTCCAAGATTGACTTGAGGTCGGGATATCATCAATTGCGGATTAGAGATGAAGATGTGAAGAAGATCGCATTTCACACTAGATATGGGCATTATGAGTTTTTTATGATGCCATTTGGATTGACGAATGCTCCTGCAGCATTCATGGGATTGATGAATATGGTACTTTGAGAATTTCTTGATGTGTTTGTCATTGTATTTATTGATGACATTCTAATCTATTCACCTTGCAAAAGTGAACATGAGCAACACTTGAGAGCAGTGTTGGAGACCTTGAGACAGAACAAGTTGTTTGCTAAATTTTCCAAATGCGAATTCTGGATAGATAGAGTGGTGTTTTTAGGGCATGTCATATCAGCTGAAGGAGTGTTAGTTGATCCTTCCAAAATTGAAGTTGTTGTGAAGTGGGAAGCACCAAGAAATGCAAGGGAGGTTCGTAGTTTTCTTGAATTGGCAGGTTACTACAGGAGGTTTGTGCAGGACTTCTCTACCATTCCAGGACCACTTACTCAGTTGCTAAGGAAGAATGTCAAATTTGTTTGTATAGAGAAGTATGAGAACAACTTTCAAAAATTGAAGAACAGATTGGTGTCAGCACCAATTTTGACCTTACCAGAAGGTAGAGAAAATTTTGTGGTTTATAGTGATGCTTCACGACAAGGACTTGGATGTGTCTTGATGCAACATGGGAAGGTAATTGCTTATGCATCGCGGAAGTTGAAACCTCATGAAGTCAATTATCCTACTCATGATTTAGAGTTGGCGACTATAGTATTTGCGTTGAAGATATGGAGACATTACTATATGATGAGCATGTCCAGATTTTCACTGACCACAAAAGTTTGAAGGAGCTGAAGACACAAAAAGAACTTAATCAGAGACAACGAAGATGGATGGAGTTCATTAAGGATTATGATTTAACAATGGAGTATCATCCAGGAAAAGTAAATGTAGTTACTGATGCGCTGAGCCGAAAGTTCAGGGATGGTGGGACACCAGAGGACTTAGGCGTAACCTCTCCTGTTGAGGAGCTTACGAGGATGATTTGCCACTTGAGAGTGGATGGCTATGGAGGTTTGTTGTGCAACCTCCGTGTGAGGCTAGTTTATTGGATAGGATTCGACAGGTACATAAGATTGACATAGGCACTTTTATGCTTATAGATCAACTAAAGGCTAGTCGTGGTGAAAAATATTATCATGTAAGTAAGGATGGGACTCTCATGTATCAAGATAGATTATTTGTACTTAGAGCATATGACTTGAGAGAGGAAGTGATGCAAGAAAGTCATAATGCAGCATATTCATTACATCCAGGTTGCACCAAGATGTATAGAAATCTGCGGCAAAATTACTTTTGGCCAGGGATGAAGGAGAATGTGGCTGAGTTTGTATCTCATTGTTTGGTATGTCAGCAAGTTAAGGCTGAACATCAAGCTCCTTGTGGTAAGTTGAATCCATTACCTATACCTGAGTAGAAGTGGAAAAAGATTAATATGGATTTTGTGATAGGATACCAGTCACTAAGAAGGGTCATAATACTGTGTAGGTGATAGTGGATAGATTGACAAAATCAACACATTTCTTACCCATCAAGATTACTTACTCGTTGGAGCAGTTGGCACGATTGTTTATTGATGAGATTGTTCGGTTATGTGGCATACCAAAAGTCATTATTTCTGATAGAGACCCTAGATTCACATCCAAATTTTGGAAG
Organism: Pontederia crassipes; assembly: GCA_030549335.1. Lineage (NCBI taxonomy): Eukaryota > Viridiplantae > Streptophyta > Magnoliopsida > Commelinales > Pontederiaceae > Pontederia > Pontederia crassipes. The sequence continues at coordinate 53,454,911 of CM060188.1, forward strand.
AAGTTACATGAGCCCTTAGGGACGAAGTTACATTTTAGTACGGCTTTTCACCCACAAACTGATGGACAGGCTGAGCGGATGATACAGACATTGGAGGATATGTTGAGAGTTAGTGCGATGGATCATGGCGGATGTTGGGATGATTATTTAGCGTTGGCTGAGTTTGCATATAATAATGGTTATCAATCCACCATTCGCATGGCACCATTTGAAGCTTTGTATAGCCGAAAATGTCGTACCCCCATGTGCTGGGATGAGGAGGGTGAAAGACAGTTAACGGATGTGGACTTAGTTCAGGAGACTGTGGACAAAATTGGTGTTATCCGAAGAGAATCAAGGAAGCACAGGATCATCAGAAAGCACTAGCGGACAAGTCAAGACGAGAGAGACAATATGCAGTCGGAGACAAAGTTTTCTTGAAAATTTCTCCCTGGAAAGGTGTTCTTCGATTTGGAAAGAAAGGAAAGTTGAGTACCAAATTTATCTGACCCTACGAGGTGCTTGAGAGAGTAGGACTCGTGGCTTATCGCCTTGCCTTGCCACCACCATTGACGAGAATTCATAATGTGTTTCACATATCAATGCTTTGAAAGTGTTTTCTTAGAGTAGATTAGCAGATTGAGGCACAACCAGTGGAGATAAATGAGAATATAACATATCGGGAGGAGCCTGATCAGATATTAGCACGTGAGGTGCGACAGTTACGCAGACGTGAGATACCTATGGTTAGAGTGCTATGGATGAATCATACGGAGAGAGAGGCTACATGGGAGTTGGAGGAGGATATGCTGAAAAGCTATCCTCATCTTTTCTGATCATTAGGTTAATTTGAATTTAAAGGACGAAATTTTTTTTATGGGTATTGTAATTGTAACGTCCGTTAGATAAGAAAAAAATGTAATCAAATTTAAAAGAAAGGGGCATTTTAGACTTTTGCAGGAAAGGACAGCAGGGGAGAAAAAAAATAAAGCCACGTGTACAAAAAAAATAAAGGAGCGCTCGTCTTCTTCCCCAACCCCGTGCTACAGTAATCCGCGCACACGTCCAAGCCGCCGCCCCTTTTGACGCTCCGATCTCCCCCGTCCGACCATCATTTTTTGCATGAGAGTTACCGATGGAAAGAGGACGACGAGATGAACGTTTTGACATATAGTATGAGATGATCGGTGCACCGTGCGCGACGCAGTGAGAGAAAAATGCGATGAGGGTGAAAAATCCGTCGGTGATGATTCTGGCTCCGATTCGCACCGATCCTTCTTGTGAGTTGTACATCATTCTCAGGTCGATTAGGATCATTTGGAGGGGTTTTAATCATGTTTTTGTCCAAATCACATAGGAGGCCAGGATTTGGGACTTTCCGGCGAACTTTTCCAGCGAACTTTCTGGCGAACAAACGGTGAACTCCGGTCGAGCTCATCTCAACATTCTAGTAGGTGCACACATGAGGCAAAAAGAAATTAGGTTGCTGTCCGTATAAAATGAGTCGCTAATCTTTTATTTTTAGGTTCGTAGGTTTCGAATTCCGATCATTCTCCGATGATCATTTCGGCGACTCGTTATCATATCGTGGTTGGTAAGCGAATAAGTGTGCATTTGATTAGATTTCCGTGATGTGAATAAATTTAAAGTAACTTATTTTATTTTGGATGAAAAAGGCGTTCGACAGCCTTTTGACATTTTGACGAGTGCGGCGATGATTTTGAGAGCGGTAACTACAGTGGTTGTGGTCTGAATGTCGAACAGTTAGAAATAATTATTATAATGTAGTTAAGCTTCTAAATATGTTTTATTTAAAGTTTGATGGAAACTCACTTATAGGAGGTTGCTAATCAGAAAGTGATAATTCGTGGGTTGTTGTGATTTGATTAGGCTGTTACTAGACGACGAGGCATTCTTTTCCTTATTGGTAAGTATCATAGCAAATTCATAATATGACTTAATTTATGATAAGCACATCGAGTAGTTGTGAATAGCGAATTATCAAATTTATTCTGTAATATTAATTAATCAAGTAACAAATGTGATTGGTTGTTTTTTACTTTTGATTGGATTCGGACGAGGAGATAATTTGGAACTCGACGAATCCAAGGTGAGAGAACTTATCTCAATTGATATGAATTGCTGAACTCTTCGGAGTGATGACATTGTTCCACCCGATGTGGAAATAATTTTCGTGATAGTTTCCTTCATGCATATCCATATATGTGTATGCTTCATATGTGTGTCATCATATGACTTGGGATATTTTATTATGAATTTTGGTTATCCGTCGAAGCTTATCCTTTTGAAATTGAAGCGAAATGTTGATTTTTGAAAAGGAAAGTTTATATCTAATTCCAAACTTCTATTTGGAAACTGCATACATGCATCATGTGCATTACATGTAAAAAATCTGCATAAGGCGGAGTGTTTTCACCTCGGAGGATTGGCCAACTCAGGGTAGACCGATTGGGGCTTAGTATGCTCTGTGTCAATGGGATACGAAGAGCAGGTTCAACACCCTATGTCAGTATAGTGATACGAGGGGTGGAATTAGAACAACTATCCTATGTCAATGGGATACGAGGGATGGAAAGAAAAGATAAGAAGTCATGTGTCAATGGGATACGAAGGGCAGTTCAACGTCCTCTATCAATGGGATACGAGGGACAGAATTAGAACAACCACCATGTGTCAATGGGATACAAAGGGTGAGATTGATTCCTCCATTGAGGAGATTGGATATCCATATTTGATATTTTTTTCCCAAGTTTTATGATGTTATCTTTTTATCACGCATGTGCATCCATGGCATTCATTTTGGTATGATACTTATTTTAATGAATTTCTTGGAGAAATGAGAATCGTTTGAAATAATTTCTGAAAGTGAAAATGTTGGTTTTTCCTTCGCTGTGTTAATATTTGAGATAGTCATTTTACTCACTGAGTCTATTTATGCTCACTCCTCTTGTTTAATTTTTTTCAGGTACTGAATGAAAGTCTTACCTACTTGCTTGCTTGACATAAAATAAGAAATATAAAGGGACAGGGATTGGTCATGTGTGAGAGGCGTGGTCGATACTTTAGTTACCTTGAATTTCATTTGCTTTCTTATACGAATTGCTAGTTTGAAGAATGCTTGCAAGATTTTGTGAGATGTTATATTTATGATGTGGAGTGATGGACGCTCTTGTTATATGGTTTACGAGCATCTGGCTCGTGATTTTGATTCAAGAGTGAGCTTGAGACTCACTATTTTGGGCATGCATCCCACGATTTTAGTCATATGATAAATTGCCAGTAATGACCTTATAACTGTCTGTGTTTATTAAAGTTTTGAAGTTAATTGTTGAATTGAGAAATATATGAATTGTTGTATATGATGTATAGACAAATTTACGCATGCGTCATGGCGAAATTTTTGAAAATTTCTAGAGTTATTTTATTTTTGAAACGTTGGTATCCGTTGAAGTTTTGAATTCAAATTTAAACGATTGATTTTTTGGTTTCATCCCTTGTAGCGCCAAAATGAGTAGAAGGACGTCACAAAGAATCATACCAAATGCCTAATTTGCACGAATCTTTAAATAGCACATTATCCTTTTAACATCAATTAAATGTGATTCTTTGGGAGCGGATTGAAACTTAGCACAAAAACATACACTAAACATTATATTTGGCCTAAATGTCATTAGATAGAGCAAGCTACCAATCATACCTCTATACTTTTTTTATTAATGGACTTACTTTTTTTATCTTTATCCAATTTTGTAGTAGTGCTCATAGGGGTTGTGCTCGGCTTGCATTCGTTCATTCCGAATCTTTTGACCAACTTCCTTGTATACTTTTCTTGATTGAGAAAGGTGCCTTCCTTGGATTGTTTCACTTGCAGACCTAGAAAGAATGTGAGCTCTCCTACAAGACTCATCTCAAATTCTTTTTGCATAAGAGTTTCTAACTCTTTGCATAGGCTTTCATTAATAGCACCATAAACAATATCGTCAACATAAATGTGAACTATTAAAATGTCATTTTTAACATGTTTTAAAAATAATGTGGTGCTAACTTTCCCTTTTTTAAAACCATTTTCAATTAAAAATGAACTCAATTTTTCATATCAAGCTCAAGGAACTTGTTTCAATACATAAAGAGCTTTTAAAAGTTTAAAAATATGACGGGGAAATTTGGATTTTCAAAACCTTGAGTTTGTTCAACATAAACTTCCTCATTTATAAGACCATTTAAAAAAGACAATTTTACATCCATTTGAAAAAAATTAAAAGCTTTATAACATGCAAAAGTCAAAAGCATTCGAATTGCCTCAAGTCTAGCGACGGGAGCAAAAATTTTATCAAAACTAATTCCTTCAATTTGTGGGTAACCCTTCGCCACTAGTCTAGCCTTGTTCCTCACAATGACACCATTTTCATCTAACTTGTTTCGAAAGACCCATTTGGTTTCAATAATGAGATAATCCTTTGGTCTTTCCACAAGTTTCCACACTCGATTTCTTTCAAAATTATTTAATTCCTCATGCATTACATTTATCTAATTTGGATCTTCAAGTGCTTCATCTATATTGCTGAGTTCAAAGTTAACAAGAAATGCCAAAAAAGCACATAAAATTTTCAAAGAGTTTCTAATTTTATACCTTCATTTATATTACCTATAACTTGTTCGAGAAGATGTGATGAGAAATATCTCTAGTTTCTTGGAATAATTTGGTTCTTCTCAATTCGAGGTTCTTCCATTTTTTTCACATTTGGAATGTCAACTTTAGCTTCCACTAAGTCCTCATTTTGCACATCATCAAGTTGTCTTTGCACTTCAACTATTTCTTCTTCATCATCATGTGCTTCTTTGCTCATAAAAATTCATTAGTCTCATTGAATTTAACATTAATAGACTCTTCAACAACTAAAGTTCTTTTATTATACACTCTATAAGCTTTACTTCTATTTGAATAACCAAGAAAAATACCATAATCACATTTGGCATTAAATTTTTCTAGTTTATCTTTGATATTTAAAATATTGCATTTACAACAAAAAATTTTGAAATAAGAAATATTTGATTTCTTTCCATACAAAACTTCTAAACAAGTTTTCTTCTCGAGAGACCTAAGTAGAATCCTATTAAGAACATAGCATGATGTGTTTACGGCCTCGGCCCAAAAATACTTTAGCAATTTGTTTTCATTTAAAATTGTTCTACTCATTTCTTGTATAGTTCTATTTTTCTTTTCTACTGCATTTTGTTGAGGGGTCCTAATAGTGGAAAAGTTACAAGTAATTCTATTTTCTTCACAAAAAATTCAAATTTATGATTTCTAAATTCTTCTCTATATCACTTCTAATTTTTGAAATTTTTTGTTCAAATTCATTTTGAATTCTTTTTGCAAATTTGGAAAACATGTTTATTGTTTCATCTTTAGTAGTACGAAAAATAGTCCAAATGAAATTAGAAAAATCATTAATAATCACAAAAATATATCTTTTTCCTCCTAAAATTACTACATCAATTGGTCCTAAAGGTTCCAAAGATCTATGTGTACTGATGACTCCCTTTAATTTAAATGAACTTTTGGTTTGTTTACTTTTAAGGCATGAATCACAAGCATTATTTCTCTCAAATTTAACCTTAGGCAAACCTCTAACCAATTCATTATTTGAAAGTTTATTTAGTAATTTATAGTTTACATGGCTCAATCTTCTATGCCATAAATTTATATCATCATGCATAACACTAAGATATTTTTCATTTTTCAAATTATCAAAGTCAATTTTGTATACATTATTGTATCTAAAACCCATGTATAAAACTTCATTATTTTCATCTAATATCAAACACTTGAATTTTTCAAATTTAACTATTATCACATAGTTGACTTATGCTAATTAGATTATGTTTTACATTTTCAAATAATTACACATTTTTCAAATACACTTTGTCATTCTTACCAACATTACCCATACAAATTACTCTTCCTTTACTATTGTCTCCAAAAGTGACTTTTCCTCCATTTTTTTCCAAGGTGATGAAGTTTGATGCATCGCTGGTCATGTGTCCTAAGCATTCACTATCCGAATACCATTTACCATCATTTCGCTAGTCATGGACTAATTTTTTTTCATCCCTTTATTTACTCCTTTTCTAATTGTGCAATCATAAGAATAATGTCCTTCGTATCAACAATGAAAATAGGTAATATACGATCTTGTGTAACTATGCGATGCTTTAACAAATAAAATTATTTTGTCATTTTTTTCAAAAGACTTAAAACCAAGTCCCTTTTTATTTGAAGACATTTTAGATCCACTAAGCATGACATATAACATTTTACTTCCATTAGTAATTTTTTCAAGTTCATCTTTTAAATTCTTGATTTCTTTGTTCAAGCATGCACATTCTACATTTTGTTTTTCATATGATGACTTAGTGTACTATATTTCTTTTTCAATTCTTAAATTAAGAATTCTAAGCTAGAGTTATCTTCATTCAATATATCACATTTTTCATATGCTTTAACATCCTTATTTTCTTTTGCATGCTTTCAAGTTCTATTTTTAAATTATCATATTTCCTTTTTAGGCATCCATATGTATTAATAAAAATTCTAAACTCATTATACACATTAAAAGATTCACTATCATTAGAATTAGATGAGTTAGGTGATACATCGTGGCTATTAGTCATTAAACATATGTAGGCTTCTTCATCATTACTTAAGGAAGTGTTGGAGTCATTTTCTTTATCTTCGCTTTCATCCTAAGTGGCTTGAAGAGCCTTTTTCTTCCTTCTTGAGTTTTCTCCATCTTTCTCTTCTTTGATCAAATTTGGACACTCATTTATATAATGTTCAACATTTTTACATTCAAAACAAGTTATTTAATTCTTGCTTGATGATGATCTTTTTTTGGTAAAGCCATTTTTCTTCTTTTGCTTGGCAAACTTGATATACTTGTCAAGCTTCTTTACATATCAAGCAAGCTTCTTTTCATCAAGATCCTCATCTTGTTCACTTGTGTCTTCTTCATCTTTATTTGCTTTCAATACCAAAGTTTTTCTCTTTGGAGCATTTACTTCTTCATCCTCCTTGATTCCGATCTCATATGTTAAGAGTGAACCTATAAGATTATCAAAATCTAAATTGTTCAAATTCTTCTCTTTGATTACGATCCTCTTTGTATGCCATCTGGAGGAGAGAGACCTGAGAAACTTTTTTACCTTTTGAGAGTTAGTTTTTTATTCGCCCAAAGAGGCTAAGTCATTTACAATATCATTAAAGCGAACGACCATCTCATTTATGGATTCATTTTCATGTATTTTGAAAGAATCATATTGGTGATTTAGAATATTCAATCTGAATTCCTTAACTTTATCTATTCTTTCATGAGTAATAATAAGTTAATTTCTTCCAAATCTCATTAGCACTTTGATAACTAGAAATCCTATTAAACTCAGTAGGATCGAAAGCACAGTAAAAAAATATTTTTTGCTTTTCAATCAAGTTTTACCAAAAAATTTTCTCCTTCGGTATATTCTAAATGAGATTTTTCACGTAAATCAAAACATTTTTGAATGACATCCCACATGCCCATATAAATTGAGCAAACATATGCTTGCATCCTAATTTTTCAATATGCAAAATTTGATGCATCAAAAAGTGGGGGCGATTAATGGATTGACCTTCGAAAAAACTGAATCCAGTTGATACCATAGCTCTAAAGATTTTTAAATCTCAAAACCAAGAATAACTCGCTCTGTTACCAATTGTAGGATCAAAAGCACCAAGAGCGAGGGTAAATTGGTGTGTAAAAAATCTTTTCACAAAATCACTTTCAAAAAATCAATAAAAATTATCACAAGCAAATAACAATAAAAAGTGAGTGAGAAAGCAAACACAGAGAGACACGGTATGTTGATGAGGTTTGGCCTCAACTCTTTGGCCTACGTCCCCGCTTCGACTTCTCGACCTTGAGACCGTCGGAGATCCATTATCTTTCTCTTTTCTTGTAGGGAGAGAACAACCCTCTTTACGCCTCACACCTTCTTCTTCACTCAAGAGGAAAGGAGCACCTCTTATACAACGAGCTTTCAATCTAACTAGATCAGAGAATAATGATTCCCTCAAACTCTCTTCTTTTACAAAATATTCTCATACTCAAAGCATAGAAGGGAAAAGGGAAGAATTTGTAACTTTGGGCTCAAGAACTTGAAAGGGACTTAAGAATGATCTTGCTTGTTTGGATGAGTTTTTTTCATGCTTTGGCACTCCCTTTATAAAGTTCTAAATGTGAAAATTTCGTCAAAAATTCTTCCATAATTTTCTCCTTGAAAAATACTTGTTACTATTAATCTGGTACTGTGACCGGTCGATCGCATTAATGGGTTGGTCGATCGGTCAATATGACCATTGCGGCATATCTATGATTTTATGTGCTGTCCGGTCAACCGATACACCGATCGTTAATGTCTCGACGTCGACTGATACATCTAGAAGTCGATTGATACATCGGTCGGTATAGTCTCGGTGTCGACAGGTATAGTGTCGTCATTCACTACTGTACTGACCGGTCGACCGGTGCAACGACTGAACCGTTGATCGATATAGTCTCATCATTTCTTTCGCTTGACATCAAATGATCGGCCTCCGTGGTCGGTCGATCGATCGTGTGCTGATCTTTATTTTTTAATGTTTAATTTGACGATTTCTTCTGTGAATGAGATCATATCAATCTTACACTTGCATTATCATTACTTGAGTATTGATTAGTAACTTTTATGTCCAATTTAATTTGTTATCATCAAAATATGGGATTTGACATAAGAATCTCATTATGATTCACATATTTCATTCCCGCTCGCTACCTTCATAAGCACTGAAAGCGTTTGTTTGTGTGAGAGAACAAACTCAAGCATGATCGACACATTTTTCACATGCATAAAAAGACCTTATAACAATGAAATTAACATAGAAAATATAATTTTTTATTCATTAAAAATTTGATTACATCATTACATCTATAACCTACGCAGCCCTAAGGAATTTACATGTCTTAAGAATGCCTCTCTTGGCAATGGTTTGATGAACGGATCAGCAAGCATTTTGTACGTTGATATGTAGTCAATTGAGATCTCCTATTTGACTTCTTGATTTCATACAAGTTTGTACTTCATGTCGATATGCTTTCCTTTACAATGGTATTTCTCGTCCTTCACATAAGCAATAGCTTCTTTTGTCACAGTGAAGGATCAACTTCTTCATTGTAATCTCGTAAATCCTCAAGTTTTGAAGAAATCTTTTAAGCCATAAGCTTTCTTGTACTTCCACTGAACAAGTTATAAATTCTGCCTCCATAGTTGATAGTGCCACAAAATCTTATTTCTTACTACTCCAAGTAATAGAACAATTGCTGAGCAAGAAAGTGTATCCGGAAGTACATTTTCGGTCATCAACGTCACCAGCTCAATCGGGATCAGTAAATCTAGCAAATTGTAGACTTCCTCCATAATAGCACAATACAAGGTATGCAATACCATTGACATATCTCATGATTCTTTTCACCGCCTTTTTGTGTTTGCATCCTGGATTAGCCTAATATCGACTAACTAGACCCACGACAAAGCTGAGTACACATCATGCTGCTAACCACACTTGCATAGGGAACATTGGACATTTCACTACAAGAAAACACATCATTAGAGAAGGAAAATCTGGTCGTTAATATTTAAATTTCGCTCGTTATTGGTCATTAATGACCAGCATTTCCCGTCGTCACCTGTCGTTATAGATGCCACCGTTAAAAGTCAATAACGACAGCTTAAAGGTGTCGACCGTTAAAAGTCATCAATGACCAGAAATAATCCGGTCGTTAAAACTATATAAGGACCATTTAGTTGGTTATTGAATACATTAATGGCTAAAATTATTTTTGTTGTTGATAATCATCAATGGCTAGTAATCCCGTCGTTAAAAGTCATCAACAATCAGAAATACTCCGATCATTAAAACTATATAAAGACTATTTAGTTGGTCGTCAAATACATTAATGGTTAGAAATATATTTATCGTCGATAATCTTCAACGACTAGTAATCTCGTCGTTATTGGTCATTAATGATCAGAAATAATCCGATCATTAAAACTAATATTGTTACGACCAGACCAGTTGGTTCGACCGATCGGACCATCGACCAGTCACTAAAATGATCTTGAATTACCCCTAAAACTAGAGTGAAGATTGGACCATTTTAAATTATTTCAAACTTGTCAAGAACCAGTCAAAACCGGATAGAATGGCCAAAATCGGTCTGAGTGAATCGATTAAGTAAAAAATTTTATTTTAAATCAAAATTTGTGTTGGCCCATTACCTATTTCTGAGGCCCATTTTATAGAGGATGTGTTGCTTTCACTTTCTTAGTGTCTTCAATGTCGGTCTATTCACTTGTATATATGTTTCTTTTGTTCTACCTATTTAATAACTAAATTTTGTCTTTATTTTTTTATATTACAGTGTAACTTTCTATTGTAATTTTTTTAATAATGCATTTTTCTATTTATTTAATTTATGAATGTTAAACTATTTTATATACATTTTTTATTTTTTTCCCTCATTTAATGGCATTTAAATTTATAAAACACTAATAATTTGCGTTTTTATATTCAATTTTATAAAAAGATTTGGGAGAAATTCTATTAGATTTTGTAATGATTTTTTTTCTTTCTATTGGATTTTATCACATGTTAACTAAATGCATAAATGTTTAGTTCCAGCCAAATAAAATATTAACTGCATGCCTACTTGATCTTAATTTATAAATAATTAATGATGACAAAATTTAATGGTCATCAATAATCACTTTTAACGATCGAAATTTACTTTTTTGAGAAGAGCATTTTTTTCTTTCGCTAATAATGTGTTTAATAATGTCCATATTTTTTTTTGCCACTATTGACTATTTTTTTTGTCTCGACATTAATAGTTGATCATTAAAGATCCATTTACTTGTAGTGTTTATTTTTTTTCTCTAAAGTTTTATGGCACATGTTTAGATTTAAAATTTCACCTTTCATAATAGGAGTGTCAGTGGGTTTGCAGTCATCTATACGAAATCGTTCCAAAACTTTTTTATGTATGGTTCCTGCGACAAAGCAAGGGGTCATTTGGAACGGTCACGTTAGATTTTCACACCCAGCATGTAAACTTCACCCATGTCCTTCATCTCAATTATGGAGGACAATAATTTCTTAATGGTAATGACAAAATCCCTATTATTTACGGCTATTAAAATGTCATCTACATATAACGTTAGATAGAAAAATTATCATCGAACTTATGAACATATACATAGTGATCTTCGTCAATCATGTTAAAATCGTACGAAATGATTGACGAATGAAAGTTAAAGTACCATTGTCTAGATGATTATTTGAGTCCATAAATAGATCGCATACTTTGCGCTCTTCTTCTTGTACAACGAAGCCTTGAGGTTGCTCCATGTAAATTTCTTCATCTAGTTCTCCATTGAGAAATGTAGTGTTTACATCCTTTTGATGTAATTCTAAGTCCATAGTGCGACTATAGCTAATATTAGGCGAATTGAAGCAAACCTTACACCAAGTGCAAAAGTTTTTTCATAGTCAACACTCGCTGTTGGGGTGAAACCTTTCACCAATAGGCGGGTTTTATATTTTTCAATTGATCTATCCATTCCACATTTAATTTTAAAACTCATTTATTCCCAATTTCCTTACGACCTAGCGGAAGATCAACCAAGTCCCAAACATGATTTTTCGTATGGATCCTAACTCTTCCTCAATTGCGTTAATCCGTACTTCGTTAGCAGGGGATAAGAGAGCCTCTTTAACATATTTGGGCTCAAGTTTATCTTTCAGACTTACTATGTGGGCTTCATGTGGCACATGTTCATGCAACCCTTCAATTTCAATCGTCGGCACGGAATATGTTTTCTAATAGTTCGTCGAAGGGACGGAGAAGACAAACTCCTCAACCAGTTGATTCGCTGTGCCGTCAACTCGAGATTTTCGTCTTCATTTAGAAGAAGTCACTTGTCCTCCTCGCATTGCTTAGGAGATTCATTATCTATGAATGTCATATTTCTACTTTCGATTTCTGTTACCGAACCATCTTCTCTTTCACCTATCAATACATAGCCCTTAGAGGTGTCACAATATTTTATAAAGATACATTTCTGCCCCCTTGGACCCAACTTCCAGTATGAGAGTTGTTTAGAACATAGGCTGCGCAACCCCAAAGGTGCAAATAACTAAGGTTAGATTTTGGACCTGTCCAGAATTCATAAGGAGTGGTTGGAATGGATTTTGATGGTACACGAAATCAATTGTGGCGATCAATAGTGCATCTTTTCAATACGAAATCGAAAGACTAGCTTGCGCCATCAACAATCGAACGATATGCTCCCAACATCTAAAAAGAGAGCAAATCAGAGCATGCACTTGTTGCTCATGATCGAGCACTTATCTCACATTCTTGAGTTCATGGATCGTGTTAGATATCTCCTAAACAGTTGGAGCAAAGGGAATGTTTCCAGTTCACAGCAATGGGCGTAAAACCCTATCACAGCTGTGATCGCCAGCTAAGGGCTGATATGAGGTCTTAAAGGTTATTTTTAGAGTATTTATACTATGTAATGATATTTTTTTATTGCAATGAAATGCATGTTTCCCCATAACTAGGTTAAAATCTAAAAACTGAGTGACATAATAATTGATTGTTATTTGAAAAATATAATGAACCCATTTGTGGATGATCGTTACATGTCGCCCCTCAATAGCGCTTATCGGATTGTCAAGAAATAATCGTTCTATCACATCGGTGTATGTATTTCCTTCAGAAATAATCATTCCCACATCGACAATAGTGTTTGTGTTCCTAGTCACCTTTTGACGAAGGGAGCATTGTCTCCAAAGCTTAGTTAGTTTATTATGAGGACAACGATATAAATTCCAACTATTAGAAGATATAAGATTGTAAGGGACAAAGATTGGATTGATAAATTGATGCTCACACAAGTGGAGTTCAAAAGGGTTATGAAGCAACCCAAGGAAGTTAATGAGACAATTGTTAAGGTACGTGCAACTCACTTATATGCCCATGGTGATTGTGATTATTATTGAATGTTCCCATAAATCATTTCTGATGATGGTTGATTACATTTCTTACCATGCTATTATATTATATGCATGATGATAAATTATTACAATTGATTGACATGTAGAATCATATGTTAAGTACATGGCATGCATATTTCTCTTTTCTCATATATATGAAATCGAATATGCAAAACATGTCCTGCTTAGAATCATAACATCGCATTTCATGGCCTTTACATGCCCTAACTAGAAATTTTGCACTTTGGATCCGTGCATGTAACTAATGTATGGATGAATGGTGGCTCAACTCATGACAAGATAATTGCACAATGGTCTAAGCTTTAAAAGTCATACTGTTATATGTAATCGTCATGAACAATCATCCAAAGTTGAAGAGTATGAAAGTTTTGTTCCATATGATTGTATGTTTTAAATTAACCAACTAGTATTTGGTTGATTATTTTTATGTGAACGATGGAACCAGGGGTACCTCAATTGTGTCAGGAGACCTAAGAGAACTGATCGAAAGCATGACCCGCGACTATAAAAAAGAATGCAGACTCGAGCCACTCCAATCATTCGAGTTCTAGAATTGAGAAATTCCTGAAGCTGCACCCCCTACCTTTAATGGGGCTCGAGATATAAATAAGGCAGAAGCCTGGATGGATGTGATCACATAGAAGTTCAGGGTGATGGATTGCTTTGATAGTCACATGGTCAACTTAGCTACTCACCGTCTAGTTGATCAAGCTCGTCACCGGTGGAAATAAATGACCAAGACTCAATTTTAGAATGAAGGCGAGATCACCTAGAGGGATTTCAATAAAGCCTTCAGGAGTCATTACCTCCCTCCACACCTTAAGGAGGAGATGCAGACTAACTTAAGAATCTGCAACAAAAGGCCCGACAGTGGAGGAATACCTCAATGAGTTTATAGAACTTAAGAGGTATAGACCTCTGAAGGAGGACGAAATTCTAAGAGTCAGATGTTTCATCAAAAGGAATGAATCCTCGTCTTATGATGAATGTCATCCGGAGACTATGGCCAAAGCAATATATTTATCTTATAAGTTGGTCAAGGAAATGGACATCCAAAAGAAGTATGGACAAAGTAAGGAGTCCAGAAAAGATCATAGGAAAGACAAGAATAGAAAAAAATGAAGACTCCAAGCCATATTCCAAGAGTGAATTGGGATAAGGCCGCAAAGCTTGTTCTCATTGCCACAAGTTCCACTCAGGCGAATGCAGGATGAAGTCTAGAGCATGTCTAAATTGTGGCAAAATGGGACATTATGTCAAAGATTTTCTAGAGAAGAGGCCTGAGCACTAGGACAAGGGCAAGGGCAAAAAAGCTAAGAATCAAAAGAGGGCATGGGAAGGGTCTACACTATGTAAGTGGATGAGGCCCAAAAGTCTAATGATGTGAATCAAGGTAATCTATTTATTGCAGATCATTGTAAAAATGTATTATTTGATTCCGGTGACACCCCTTCCTTTATATCATCTTCGTTTTCTAACCCACTGAATGTTAAGATTGAAAGTATGAAGTGACAGCTTGATGTTGCAACTCCATTAGAGATGGTCTCTACTAGGCAATACTTTTCAAAGACGCCCATGATGGTTGATAGAACTAATTACTAAGCTGACTTCATAGTACTACCCATGGTAAACTATGATGTAATACTAGACATGGACTCGAAAAGGAAAGGTGAAAATCGACAAAAAGGATGGTACTTTCATGATCCTTCGTAGAATTCCATCAAGAGAGAAGAAGAAAGGCAAAATAGAGGTTGTCGAGAATTTCTTGCAAGTGTCCTCAAAAGTGATTTCCAACCCAAACCACTACAAGAACTTGGCATGGTTAAGGGCAACTTCAAATCAAGATATGAGAAGTGGATACTATCAAAACAAAGTGACTGATGAAGAGATTGCTAAGACAACTTTCAAATCAAGATATGACCATTATGAATTTTTGTTTATGCCTTTTGAACCACAAATATTCCTGCAGCATTTATGGATTCGATGAATACGATATTCAAGCCCCATTTGTACAGATTTGTGATTATGTTCATGGATAATATCCTGATCTATTCTTCAAGTCCTGAACAATACTAGAAGCACCAACATATTATTTTAAAGACTTTGAGGCAGCACCAATTGTATGTAAAATTCTCTAAGTGTGAGTTCTGATTGAAAGAAGTAATGTTCTTGGGTCACATAGTGCCAAAGGAAGGATATCAATGGACTCAACCAAAGTAGAAATTGTCATCAATTGGAAAAGGCCAAAGTTACTGACAGAGATAAGAAGTTTTATTGGGCTAGCTGGCTACTATAGAAGACTTATCGAAAACTTCTTCAAGATTGCTTCTCCTATGACAAAGCTGACTAGGAAATGAGTGAATTTCCATTGGACATAGAGGTGTGAAGAGAGTTTCTTAAAACTAAAGAAGAGATTTATAATTGCACCTAGGTTAACAATTTCCACATGAGTTGGAGGATACACTACAAGAAAATTAGCGATTAGCGACGCCATTTAGCGCCTCCAAAAATAGTGATGCTATATAGGCGCCACTAGTGCCTCTATTGTGTCTACTTCGCGTCACGAGAATCAGACGCGACTTGCCTCTCGGTAGCGTCACATTCGCGTCTTCTTAGCTACGCAGTGGGTTGACGTTAACTCTAGCGCAATTAAGATGCTACGTAGACGCTATTATTTCGCGCCACGAACCGCAAATGCGCGGCAGCACCTAGCGCCGTTCTGGTGTCGACAACTTTAGACGCGAGACTAGCGTCTCATGACTGAAGACTCTAAAGCGACACTATATGGCGTCTCAATCAAAGGAGACACTAATGAGACGCTACATTATATATTTAAACACTATATTATATATACTATATGTCAATCAATAAATTCATTAAATATTATATTAGTATTAATTACACGATTATCAATAGCATATTATCAACATATATATGTATTAATTACATGATTATATATATATGTATTTTTACATGATAAGAGTGTTCCTAAATATATAATTTGTTACCTATATTATTTATGTTATCTATACATATAATATATATAATATCTTAATTATGCATATATTATTATTATATGCTTAATCATGAGATTACGATGGTTGATTAAGTGAGTGATACTTTAGCGTCACAATAAAGACTCAATAGCGTCCACCTAGAGTTTAACGAGAGCCGCAGCTAGCGTCGACGCTATGGTGACACTATGGGCGTCTCTCTAGCGTCGCATGTACGAGATGCCATATTGTTTTAGATGCTAGTTCGGCGCTACGGTGTCCCTAAATGAATCTAGCAACTCAATGGCGTATGTATTGCGCCTCCTAAGCCGATTTTTTACCCCTCGCTCAATCGGACACATATAGACATATAAATACGCGTATATGCTGATACTTATATATAATAAGTGCATACATACATATTATTATAACCTAATCTGACACATATAAACAAATACACATATATATATTCACTTCGAATACGTATACGTACATATACATGTTATATATATATATATGACTCACACATGTATAGACATATACATACACATATATATTTATAATACATATAGACGAAACACATTGTTGTAACTTAATCTCTCACACATAGACATATATATACATACGCATATATTACATATGTATATATATACACACACAATTGTGTTATATACACATATACATACATATTTATAATTTTTTATACATACATGATATATTATCAGAAGAAAATAAAACAATTGGAACGGGGCATAATGCGATGAGACGTTACATTGATAAATAAAATTTCATACATACTTAAAAAATTTGAAAAAAACTTTTAATGAGCATCTCAATGGCGTCGCAATCGTGAGACGCTAAATCATTGAGACGCCCAGACGACGCTATAGTGTCGCTACGTTATCTTAGCGACACATTAACTCTCTATAGCGCCGCGCTAGCCGAATTGTGACAGTGTCGACGCCTACATGGCGTCTACGTAGCGTCTCATTTCTTTGTGACGTTAAAAAATTACTTAAATCCCTAACCCATCTTCTTCGTTTTCACTTTTACTATTTACCATCATCCCGCCCGACGCCCTCCACTGCTGCCTCCGCCCTTCGCCCGACGTCCGACGCCCGACGACCGCCCTCCACTACCGCCGCTGCCCTTTGCCTCCGCCGCCCTTCGCCTCCGCCGCCCTCCGCATTTGACCGCCGCACTTCGCCTCCTCCTCCTCCCTCCCCGACGCCTGCCCTCCACCGCCGCCGCCGCCCTTCGCCTCCACCGCCCTCCGCATTCTACCGCCAACCTCTACGTTTGACCGCCGCCCTTCGCCTCGTCCTTCTCCTCCCTCCGCCTCGTCCGCCCTCCACCGCTGCCGCCGCCCTCCTCATTCCACTGCCGCCCTTCGCCTCCTCATCCTCCTTCCTCCGCCTCCACTGCCCTCCACCGCCACCGCAGGGTACCTCCGCCGCCCTTCGCCTCCGCCGCCGCGTCGTCCGCCCTCCGCCTCCACTGTCGCCCTTCGCGTCCACCGCCGCCTCGTCCGCACTCCGCCTCCATCGCCGCCCTGCGCGTCCACCGCCGCCTCGTCCGCCCTCCGTCGTGTCCTCCCTCCACCACCGCCGACATCCGCCTCCGCCACCACTGTCCTCCACCTCCACCGCCATTTTGGCCGCCCTCCGCCCTTCGCCGTCCTCCGGTTAAGAAGGTACTAGCCCGCCACCATGTAAATTAAGTTAATTATTAATGCATAAAGTTAAATTAAGTTAATTATTCATGTTAAGTTAAGTAGTACTTAAGTTAATTATCATGTCTTTGGATCAAGTTAGTATTACTTATTAAGTATCATCTCTTAGGAATTAAGTTAAGTATTACTTATTCATGTTATGAATTAAGTTAAGTAGTACTTAAGTTAAGTATTACTTAAGTTAAGTTAACTTATGTTAATTGTTACGTTAACTTATGAACTAATTCATGTACTTCCACATTCTTGGTGATAAAATGAGATTATGATTCGACAATGAAGTACTTGAAACATGTGATTTTGGACTTAATTCGTATGTTCAAAATCACACATTTCAAGTACACGAATTTGATTACTTGGCTTAATGTTCTCCGTTACATAAATGATAAAGCCAGATCGTAGTTGGATTCACCGTTGGAAGGATAAACATGGCGTCATAACTGAAGAATATAAGGATGGTGTTGATGAATTCATTAATGTGGCATATCAAAATGAAGGTGTTGCTTCTTCATATGGCGAAATCTTATGTCCATGCCGAAAGTGCAAATGTTATCAGTGGAAAGTAAGATATGATGTGCAGAAGGATTTATATTACAACGGTTTCTTACTTACTGATCACTAGCTGATCAATATAGGTTTTTATCCCATTTTAGATGCATTTCACCCCTATCGAGCCCCTAAATTGTCCAACTTTTGGTCAATTATGTTTGAAATGCATAGATTGTGATAACTAGTTGATATTCCTCATTTTATACTTAATTCCATGTGCATAGAGGTTCTGAAATGCCAAAATCCATAAATATTTTAATTCTATGCCAAGTTATCATTTTTAGGACAAGTTGTCACTCTAATATGTCAAGTTATCATTATTTTGAGTGAACTAATTTTCAATGATTTTCTTGCCCTAAATCCATTATTATCATGAATGAATCTTATTTGATGATCATATCTCAACTTGTGCAGAATTTTAAGTCCATTTGAACAAGTTATCATTTTTCCAATGCCAAGTTATCGTTAAAAGGCAAAACTATCATTTCAACATGCAAAACTATCAATTCTGCAAAAGGCCTTAGGCAATCATTATATTATTGTCCTAACTCATTGCTGTTCAAATTTGATCACATTTGAATAACCACAACAAAAGTTATGACAAATTATCGTTTTGGCACCCAAGTTATCATTTCTATGAAATCTTATTCATATTTGATTTCTGACTTCACTCACTTGCCACCCTAATCCATTTGATGCCTCTAATGCCTTGAACCACTTGTATTTGGATAATTTCCATTATTAGTGCAAAGTTATCATTTCCGAGTTCCAAACCATTAGTTTTTCATATCGATTTCCATTCTTGTACAACACCAAACTCCCTTTGATTATTGAGCTGAGTTTACTTGCTGTCCTAATTCTTATTTGTTTATTTCTTATTAGAGGACATCGATGTTTGCTGTTGTGGATTTTGTAGCAGGGAAAATAGATTAGAAAAATGTGGAGAAAGGTGGGGGACCACACCAAAAAGTTGTTGATTCTGCAGCTGGAATTTCAGGGCTGGACACTTGGCACAATAAGAGATTTTGGGACATTTAGATGCTGATCTGAGGGTGTTGAATGGCCATATATAAGCTGAAGAAACCCTGGAAGGAAGGGGGAGCCTCCATTTGGAGGGCTGCTGGCCATTGGAGGGTTTGGAGCAAGAGGAAGCAAGGGTTCTGGGAGTTGGACTGCTGTGGTGGTGGTGTTGCTTCCTGTCGACCAGCTTCAATCCAGGATGATTTACTTCTGTTCTCCAATCCATTTTGTATCAAACTTTGTAATTATGAGAAGCTAAACTCCTTGTCTCCTAGGATAGGGTAGTAGTCTAGGTTAATTGTGGATGGATATGGACAGAAATTAATCCTGCACTGTTATCAATTCTAATTTTCAGATTTCTGCATTGTTATGAATCTGTTCTTGCCATTGTTAGATCCGATTTGTAATCTATAACTAAGAAGTTATCATTTGATCTAACCTTTATTCAGAAATGAATTAGGAATCAATGCCAAGTTACTGGATTCCATTTTGATTGAAAATCTGATTTCTGATTTCTGAAATCTGAACTTTCTGATTTATGATTTCTCTGAACTATTTGAATCTGTTGTCATTGGAGATTTGATTAATTGAATAGCTGAGAGGTTGATATTGATCCTAATATTGTACAGAAATGAATCAAGATACTTTGGCATTTTATGATTCAAACCTGTTTTCCCAATCTGATTTATGAATCTGTATTCCTGAAATCTATTTTCAGAAATCTATTGGAATCTGATTTGCTAATTGAACCTCTAATTTCATTCGATCACTGAAAGGTGAACCCTAAGGATTTATTGTTATCCATAGATAGATCAAGAAACATTTAGCAAGTCCTGAATCCCAATGAATAACATTGCTGATTTCCTAGTGTAATTATCTTGCTGATTTCTATTTTTTTATTTTCTAGGAATCTAATTGCCATTGTTAAACCCTATTTTAACCTACCACTGAGAGGTGGTCTTATGGCCTTCCTTGAGATCCAGAGATGGGCCAAGGAGCAATGACAATTGTGAATTCCAAATCTGAGATTTTATGCCTTATACTTCCAACAAATCAATGTTGTGTGGATTTCACTTTCAATTGCAGCCGAGAGAATGATTTTAAATCCTCTTATAGTTTAGAGATAAACCAAGGAGCACAAGCACTATTATTGGATAAGTTTCATTCCTGCCAAGCTTATTGAAGTAGTTTCCTTACTTTGTGATTGCATCCAAAAGTTATCACTTCAGATTCTATTAAATTGGCAAAATTAGCAATGAATTTGAGTTGAGCATAATGATAACTTGACTTTCAGTGGGGATACTCTTCTAATTCAAGCTGACTAATAAGTATATGATAATATATTGATTAGTTATGGACTAATTGAGTTGTGAGAGCAGCAATCATTTAAGGTTGAATCAGATTTGACAAAAAAAACTGATAACTTGTCCCATTCCATCCATAATTAAGTTAGATGAACCCCAACTCCTAGGAGAACCATCCTCATTGATAGTTAACCCTTTTAGCTTCTAATCTAGCATTTATAATTCAGTTTTGACAAATTTCCAAAACCCCAAAAATAGTTATCATTCTGCACAATTAAAATTTTGTTCTCCAATTCCTTTAATTTTCTATTTTTAGCCACTTAAGTAGAACTAGTCTAGATTGTTTTAGGGAGTCTTAGGCTTCAAATCTTTGTGGATACGACAACCTAAGTCTACTATAACTTACCTGTGCACTTACAGCTAGTGAGTTGGGGAGACCAAAAATTAAAAAATTGCACTTTTTACATAAAATCCAGCAAGTTATCACTACACCCATAATTTCACTATCACTTACATACACCAATTGGTTCTTTCATGGCGAAGAAAGATGGGCTAAAGAAATAAGTAATGTAGATACCGTTATGGGCGACTCGAGCAATCCGTAATGGGACATGATACGAGATGCAATGTTAGGAGAAAATGTTGGCGAAACATCGATTGAAGAAGACCCAAATCCTTCGGCTTCTAAGTTTTATAATCTTCTCGAAGAGGCAGATGAACCTTTATGGGATGGATGTGTGAAGCAAACTACACTTTCTGCAGTGGCACAACTAATGAACTTAAAATCAGAATTTAATATGAGCGAAAGTTGTTTTGATCGGATGCTTGCCATTATTAAGAGTATGCTTCCAGTTTTCGAGAAATTACCAGGAAATTTTTACAAGTGCAAACGGTTGATGAGAGATTTAGGGTTGGAATATCAGAAGATTGATGCATGCTGCAATCATTGCATGTGTACTACAAGGAAAACAACTCACTTATGAGTTGTTCTACTTGTGGCGAGCCTAGATTCAAGCCGAAAAAGAATTCTCAAAGTTCGAAAAAAATGTGGCAAATGCAATATTTAGATACTTTCCGATTGTTCCAAGATTACAACGACTATTTCTTTCTAAAAAATCTGCATCATTTATGAAGTGGCACAGAGAAGGGGCACGTGAAGATCAAAATTCAATTACACATCCTTCGGATGCGGAGGCATGGAGACGATTTGATTCACTTCATCCGGATTTTTCTGTAGAATCACGCAATGTTAGATTAGGACTTTGCACCGATGGCTTCAACTCATTTGGCTCATCGAAAAGAAGACATATCTCGGTTAGAGGCTTCTACTGTGATTACCGTGTGCAAGGCTAAGAAGATATTTCCACCTTCTTTCTTTGATGTGATGGAACATTTGATTGTACATCTTCCATACAAAACAAAAATTGCTGGTCCAGTTCAGTATCGATGGATGTATCCTTTCGAAAGGTGTATGTTATATTTGAAAAGGAAGGCGAAGAATAAGGCAAAAATTGAAGGCTCTATATGTGAAGCATATTTCATTGAGGAGGTGTCAAACTTCACTTCAGAATACTTTGAGCCACACATACAATCACGACACACCCAAGTTCCAAGAAACGATGATGGTGGTGAAGGAGAAGTTGACATGAATATTCTATCCATCTTCAGGTACCCATGTCGACTTCTTGGTGCAGGACGCAAAACAGAGATCTCACCGCCGTTCAGAATTATGTTCTTGCAAATTGTAGCGAAGTGACGCCTTTTCTCGAGTAAGGCAATTTGTTCTAATTTGTTATATAATTTAAAGTTAATTGTTGCTATATGATTGTATTAATTGAAAACTATGAATTTAGGAAATTCGAAGAATTATAGCGAGAAATCAATCCGTTAGTTTCAAACGATGAGTTATTGAAACTACGAGATGAACATTTTGCCGATTGGTTAAGATGTGAAGTGAGAAATCTTTCCGCTTGTTCTTAATTGTTATAAGTTCGTAACTTTTAATAAAATTTTTAGTTATTTTTTTTGTAAGTTATTAATGGCTCAGTCATAGAGAACAAAATACGAGATCTCGGTCATGGCCCGAAGAAATAAGTTCTTAGCTACTGCGGCGTCATAGTCAATGGATATCGGTTCCATACAGAAGAATATAGCCGACAACGTTCAACTATTAATAGCGGCATATGTGTTCTAGGAAGCATGTACGGGGACAACGGCTTTGATTACTACGTGGTGCTAAAATGTCGTTGGTTCGATCCAGAGAAAATCTAACAAAGTCGTGGTGCTAAAATGTCGTTGGTTCGATCCAGAGAAAGGAGTTCGGATTGATCAAAAGTTTAAATTGGTGGATATTAACCCTCGATCGAGACTTCAGTCATACGATCCATTCCTATTGACGGAACAAGCACAACAAGTGTACTACACTAAGTATCCATCGAAAAGAACCAAGGATGAATGGTGGGTGTCATGCAAGGTGAGGAGTAAATTATTCTTAGCAGAAACAATGGTAGATGACAATGAAACATCGTCTGTACACAACGATGTGCACATGGATGATTACTATCAAGAAGATAGAGTGAATGAGACGATTGATGTGGCCGATGGAGTTGAGAATTTTCAATTGGTCGATGACACATTGTAGGCAATAGACAATAGGAGATAGAGTTTTTTAAATATTTTACTTTTGTGACAGTTGCTCCACCATCGACGGGGAACATAGTCGGTACGTCTCGATCGCACGACGATGATCGTCATGACACACTAGGTTATTTTTTGTATATTACTTAATTTATGTAGGAGCCAAATTTTATGTATTTTCTTATGATGGAAGTTGCTACCCCACCGCCACCGTCGAGAATACTAGACGCTTCACCACAATCTAGCATTGGCGAGCGACATCTTACGCCAGGTGATATATTTATTATTATTGACATTTCTCAATTAATTATATTAATTATTTTTTAATAATGTCAGTTGCTACGCTGCCGATAGTACAAGCACCTGACTCAATTCATTAGACGAGCGGACAGCTACTGATCATGCGGTACACATCAATTTGTAGGATCGAAAGCACCAAGAGGGGGGTGAATTGGTGTATAAAAATTTAAAACTGAAAAAGACGTAGAAGTAAATTTAGAGCAAATGCGATTACAAGCAAGTAAATGGTAGGTAATAAAAGCACAAGAGAAGCAAGAGAGGCAAGAGAAGAGAAAGGCGCGATATGTTGACGAGGTTCGGCCCAACTCCTTAGCCTACATCCTCGCTCCGACTTCCCAACCTTGAGACCGTCGGAGATTCACTAGCTTTCTCTTTTTTTATAGGGAGAGAATAACCCTTTCTACACCACAATGCCTTCTTCTTTGCTCAAGAGGTAAGGCACACCTCTTCTTACAAGGAGCTCTCAAGAACTATCTAAACAAGAATTCCCTCCAAGGATCTTCTTCTTACAAATAATATTCTCACTAAGAAACTAGAAGAGAGAAGGGATGATTTGCAACTTTGGCTCAAGAAAAATGATTTGGTTTTGAAGAAAGCTCTAGAATGATTTGCCTCGCTTGAATGATCTTCCTTCAATCTTTTGGATCCCTTTTATAGGCTTCTCTTGAAAATTTGACCGTTGTAAAGTAACTCAAAAAGCTTATGCTGTCAGCTTTGTATCGGTCGACCATTTTAGTATCGATCGTCCGTTTTGCACAGTAACTAGCCGTTACTCTATCTGTTGAATCTTCAGCGGTCGCCCATTTCCAAATCGGTCGTCCGTTTAATAAAAAATTATATCCGTTATTTTGTCTTTTCTGTGCAGTTTACCATTGATAGCAAGCCATAGAAGAATTATAGCCGTTCTTGCTTCCATAACGGTCGCCCGAAAGTGAATCGGTCGACCGATACTGAAGTTCATTTCATTCTGTGATTAGCGGTCATTCAATCTTCTATTTCGGTCGTCCATTCTCTTCATAACGGTCGACCGCTACAAAATCGGTCGCCCGTTTTTAGAGGTTGATCCTTTCTGTGATTAGCGGGCGTTCCATCCTCCATTTCGGTCGTCCACTGTCTTCAATAACGATCGACAGATAGTGGATCGGTCATCCTTTTTTAGATGTTCTTTCATTCTGTGATTAGCGGACACTCCATCATCCATTTCGGTCGTCCATTGTCTACTATAACGGTCAACCGATATAGTATCGGTCGCCCATTTTTACTGTAGATAAAAACTTCGGCTATTTTTCTTCGAAAAATATTAAACATGTTCACACTATCACTTTAAGCATAATTAGTACATCATCTTCCTTGTTTGCTATCATCAAACTACATAGAATATGGTTTTGAGACCAACAATCTCCCCCTTTTTTATGATGGCAAACAAAGTGACGAGGAGGTAATCAAAATATCAAATTATAAATTCCTCCCCCTAAATTCATGCTTGCTTTTTGTTTAAAAATATATTATTTACTCCCCCTTAATCAAAGCATAACTTCTTTTTGTAAATATCATGAATATCATATATAGTGAAAATAAATCATGACTCACAAATTTCCATATGAAATACAATCTACATCTCATTAACATAAACAAGAACAGTGAACACATCACATAAATATAACACCAATGTCATACATAGTGATAAAGTCATACATAGCATCACATACATTCCTTCTCCCCCTTTTGACACCATAAAAAATGAGGAAATAAAAAGATAATTAACAAAAAGAAAAAAACTAAGATCTGGAGCGTCATCGGGCGGGAGCGCAACCTGCTCATAGGGAGAAGTGTCGAACCCCTGAGATCGGAGAAATGCAAACATGCACTCGTGTGTGCGGCGCTGATCAAGCTCTACACGGTCTATGCGTGCCACCATCTCATCCCACTCACCACGTGTCGGTACTGAGCCCCAAACTCTCGTCGGCTCACGTGGAGGAGGTATGTATTGCTCCCAAGAAGGTCCAGTATCTTCCACAGGAGCCTGCGTAGGACCTTGTGTTGGAGCCTCGGTGCTTGCCTCATTATCGGAGTCCGAGTCCTGGTCTTGAGTGGAGAAGACCCATTCTTCATTAACAAAAATGAGACCTTTCCATCTCAATGTGCCTTTTCCAATGATATCGGTTGGTCTCTCAGAAAGTGACAGTTCAAACTCCGGAATAGGAATGCGTTTATGACGAAAGATTCGAGTGAGAAAAGAACCAAGGTGAAGAATCATATTATAGGATTTTCTAGAATCTATTCTCTCTTTGGTGAAGATAAAATGATAAATCATGTATGCACCAAAGTTAACCGGAGGAAAGTCATGTCGAAGAAGACAATAAAGAAGACGTAGGTCATGGAAAGTCATATCAGTATAATGACCAGATCAAGGGAAGATGATATGAATAACAATATGGTGGGCAACAAGAAGTGGAGGAGACAACCTTTTTAGAAGGCCTTTCATCAGAAAGCTATGCACTTCATCCCGAAAGACAACTTCAAAAGCTTCATTTATAGAAATGTCAGTGGGCCACCTATGGGATACAATATTCTTGAGTCCTCGGTTGGGGACATAAAAAATCTCACAAATCAAGGGATCAGTAAGTTTAATAGTATGACCTAGTATGTGAGATGTCACATTAGATTTGAACTCTGAAAATGACAAGTTTGCGTAAAAGAGTCTGACCAACCTAGGATAGACAGGCTCCTTAACATTAAGAAGTGGAATCCAACCTATCCCGTCAAAAAGACTATGAAGCATGTTCATATTAAGAGAGGACCAATCGACTCGCATGCCATGTGCTACTTCTCTAGTAGAATATAATGTTTCAAAGGTAGATGCAATAGAAGCATTAGCAAAGAGAGAAGAATCGAAATCTCGAGGAGGTCTTGGCAAAGGGTCAGATGATTGATGAGAAGAGGATCCTATTTCCTTCCTCCTGCGAGGACCAGCACATGACTTCTTCCATTGTGACATTTGGACAAGATCAAACTTAGGAGTAATCGACAAAAAATGACTCAGAAATGGAGAAACGGTCGACCACTATGAGAAACGATTGACCATTTTTGTCCAGAATACAAAATGTATGGTTTGTTCAAATGATGTCCGACTCGATTACAACTCAGGACAATTCAACCAAAGGTTCAATACCGAATGGATTTGACGATTGAGGGATTGACCAATATCATATTTGAGCACCTGTAAATTGATCCAAAAAGTTTGAATTTAGGTCATGAATTCTAGATATGAATTGCAATCCTTGTCAATGCTTTTGAACTTACATATGATTTGGAAAGACCTATTGATCGTCCTTAGTCGACTTCGTCGGAGTTGAGGCGGCGGCGACGGCAGCGACAGTGTCTGCAGCGACAGTTGCGGTGACGATAGTGGCGGCTGTGGCGACGGCGACGGCGGCTTGGATCGGCGACGAAGCGGCGGCGATGACAGCGAGAGATGGCGGCGCCCGACGAGAATGGCGATGACTACGTACGCCGGACAAAGACTCGATCGATGACAATGATAGTTACGTCGGCGAAAGAGACTCGCCGGCGAAAGAGTTCGCCAAGGGGATCTCCGGTCGGAAGGAATCGCCGGTGAGATCGCGAATCGGGCGGCGGCAGAGGTCGACCTATTTTCGATTTGGGAAAAAATTTTACCGATTTGTTTTTATATCGTGTGAAAAATGGTCGACCGATATTATATCGGGCGACCATTATCTCTTGGACATTTATAGTTAATACGTCATGTTTTTAGCGGTCGACCGAAATAGTTTCGGGCGACCGTTCTGGAAGTCGATTATATAAAAAAAACAAAAACGGTCGTTGGATGATTTAACAGTCGTCCAATCAGAGGAGTAACGGTCGACCTTTACTATAATGGTCGACCGATTTGAATATATGTGTTGTGCAACACAATTTTGATGTTCAATTCGATTCACAATTGGTGCTTGCATAGCCAAGTCACTTATGAGTTGAATTGATAGGCAATTAGGTTCCTAACATTCCAAGTTCACGTCTAAGCATACAAAATCTCTCCTCACTTAGGGGTTTCGTGAATATATCCGCAAGTTGAATTTCGGTGGACACATGTTCAATAGCAATGTCCTTGAGTGTCACATGTTCTCTAATTAACTTATACGTCTAAGCATGTTCAATATACGTCTAAGCATAACCAAGTCTAAGCA
The DNA here is from genome assembly GCA_030549335.1 of Pontederia crassipes. Classification (NCBI taxonomy): domain Eukaryota; kingdom Viridiplantae; phylum Streptophyta; class Magnoliopsida; order Commelinales; family Pontederiaceae; genus Pontederia; species Pontederia crassipes. The sequence goes on from CM060188.1 coordinate 53,482,804, forward strand.
TAACACTTATTCAATAAACGTCTAAGCATAACCAAGTCACTTATGAGTTGAATTGATAGGCAATTAGGTTCCTAACATTCCAAGTTCACGTCAAGCATACAAAATCTCTCATCACTTAGGGGTTTCGTGAATATATCCGCAAGTTGAATTTCGATGGACACATGTTCAATAGCAATGTCCTTGAGTGTCACATGTTCTCTAATTAACTGATAGCGCAAATTAATATGTTTGGTTCTAGAATGTTGGATTGGATTTTTAGTCATTTCTATTGCACTTGTGTTATCGCACTTCATGGGTACACTTGAACAACTTATACCATAATCAAGTAGTTATTGTTTTACCCATAATATTTGTGTACAACAACTACCGGCTGCAATATATTCGGCCTCGGCGGTAGAGAGTGAGATGGAGTTTTGCTTTTTGCTAGCCCAAGAGATGAGAGAGCTACCAAGAAAGCAACACATCCCACTAGTGCTTTTCCTATCAACTTTACATCCGGCAAAATTCGCATCGGTATATGCATGTAAATCAAAAGATGAGTTCCTATCATACCAAATGCCTAGATCATAAGTATGCTTCAAATAACGTAATATTCTTTTAACAGCAACTAAGTGAGATTCCTTAGGTGCCGATTGAAATCTTGCACACAAGCATACACTAAACATTATATCCGGCCTAGATGCCGTCAAATAAAGTAAACTACCAATCATACCTCTATACTTCTTTTGATCAATAGATTTACCTTTTTCGTCTTTATCTAACTTTGTTGTAGTGCTCATGGGAGTTGAACTTGGTTTGCATTCATCCATTCCAAATCTTTTTAACAACTCTCTTGTATACTTCTCTTGATTAAGAAATATTCCATCTTTGTTTTGCTTGACTTGCAATCCTAAAAAGAATGTGAGCTCACCTACAAAACTCATCTCAAATTCTTTTTGCATAAGAGATTCAAACCCTTTGCATAAGCTTTTATTAATAGCACCATAAACAATATCATCAACATAAATGTGAACTATTAAAATATCATCCTCCAAATGTTTAAAAAATAATGTGGTATCAACTTTCCCTTTCTGAAAGCCATTTTCAATCAAAAAAGTACTTAATCTTTCATACCACACTCTAGGAGCTTGTTTAAGTCCATAAAGGGCTTTAGAAAGTTTAAATACATGATTAGAAAAATCTAGATTTTCAAAACCTTGAGTTTGCTCAATATAGACTTCCTCATTTATAAATCCATTTAGAAAAGCTGATTTTACATCCATTTGAAAAAGTTTAAATCCTTTAAAACAAGCAAAAGCTAAGAGCATTCTAATAGCCTCAAGTCTAGCAACGGGAGCGTTTCTTCAAAATCAATTCCTTCTACTTGTGAATAGCCTTTTGCTATAAGTCTTGCCTTGTTTTTTATTATGATGCCATTTTCGTCTAGCTTATTTCTAAACACCCATTTTGTACTAATTATTGGATAGTCTTTTGGCCTTTCTATTAGTTTCCAAACTTGATTCCTTTCAAAATTATTTAATTCTTCATGCATAGCATTTATCCAATTTGAATCATTCAAAGCTTCATCAATATTATTAGGTTCAAATTGAGCAAGAAATACTGAAAAAGCACATAAATGTTTTAGAGAGTTTCTAGTCCTTATACCTTCATTTATATTACCTATAACTTGATCCAGTGGATGTGATGATGCATGTTTCCAATTCCTTGGAATGATTTGATTGTCCTGCATTTGTGTTTCTTCCATTTGTTCCACATTTGAGTTATCTATTCTATTTTCTTCCAATTCTTCATTTTTGATTTGTATGTCTTCAAGATGTCGTTGCACTACAACTACTTCTTCCTCATCATCATTCACTTGCTTGCTCATAAAAAAATCATTAGTTTCATTGAATTTAACATTAATAGATTCTTCAACAACTAATATTCTTTTATTATATACTCTATATGCTTTACTAGTGCTAGAGTATCCAAGAAATACACCATCATCATATTTTGCATCAAATTTGCCAAATTTATCTTTAATATTCGAGATATAACATTTGCAACCAAACACCTTGAAATATGAAATATTTGGCCTTTTTCCATATAAGATTTCAAAACATGTTTTCTTTTCAAAGAGTCTAAGTGAGACTCTATTTAAAACATAACATGATGTGTTTACCGCTTCCGTCCAAAAATACTTGGGTAAATTACTTTCATTTAGAATTGTCCTAGCCATTTCTTGAATAGTTCTATTTTTTTCTTTCTACTACTCCATTTTGTTGAGGTGTTCTATGTGTGGAGAAATTATGTGTAATTCCATTTTCTTCACAAAACAATTCAAATTTGTAGTTTTCAAATTCACCTCCATGATCACTTCTAATTTTTACATTTCTCAACTCAAGTTCATTTTGTACTCTTTTTGCAAATTTAGAAAACATGCTTATAGTTTCATCTTTACTTGTAAGAAAAATAGTCCAAGTAAAACGAGAGAAGTCATCAACAATTACAAATATATATTTCCTTCCACATAAACTTATAACATCAATAGGTCCAAATAAGTCAAGATGTAAAAGTTCTAAGGACCTATGTGTACTAATAACATTCTTTAATTTGGAAAGCTTTTGATTTGTTTACCTTTAAGACATGAATCACAAACATTATTTTCTCCAATTTAATTTTAGGTAAACCTCTAACTAATTCATGACATGAAAGTTTGTTTAACAACTTAAAATTTACTTGTCCTAATCTTCTATGCCAAAGATTTATATCATCATGCGTAACACTAAGACATTTCTCACTTTTCCAATTTTCAAAGTCAATTTTGTATACATTATTATATCTAAAACCCATATGTAGAACTTTCTTGCTCTCATCTAAAATCAAACATTTGTCCTTTTTGAAATTCACTAAGTAGTTCTTATCACACAATTGACTTATACTAATTAAGTTATAAATTTTCAACTAGCCATACATTTTCTAAATATATTTTGTCATTCTTATCAACATTACCTATGCCAATTACTCTAACTTTGCTGTTATCTCCAAAGGTGACTCTTCATCCATTTGTCTTTTCCAATGTAATAAAGTTTTAGGGATCATCCGCCATATGCCTTGAGCATCCACTATCCAAATACCATTTGCTTTTAATTTCCTTTGGAGCTCCCTACAAGAAAGACATTAAGATTCTCATCTTTTTGGTACCCAAACTTGCTTGGATCCAACTTGATTAGTGATGATCCTTTTAGGAACCCAAATCTTCTTCATACCACTATTTAATCACATTCTAACTTTGCATTCATAAGAGTAATGTCCTTGATAACCACAATGAAAATAAGTAATATGTGATTTCGTATGAAGATTTTGTGATGCTTTAACAAATAGAATCCTTTTATCCTTCTTAGTATCAAATGAGCTAAAACCAAGTCCATTTTTGTTGAAAGGTCTTCTTTGTGTTGATAGCATTGCATCTAGCATTTTTCAATCATTTGTAAATTTTTCAAGTTTGCCTATTAAAATAATATTCTCATTTTTCAAAGTTTCAACACTACATGTTTGTTTTTCATAAGATAATTTCAAAGTATTGTTTCCATTTTTAAAGCTTCAATCATAAATTTCAAACTAGAATTCTCATCACTTAATGAATCACAATTTTCACAAACTTTAGTATCATGTTTATTTTTCAAATTTTCAAATCACCATGCTTCTTTTTAAGAGATCTATATTTATCTATAAGAATTCTAAACTCATCATGCATATTAAAATATTCGCTATCACTAGATTCGGATGAGTTAGATAATACCTCATAGCTATTTGCCATTAGACATATGTAGGCTTCTTCATTATCACTTGAGGAGATGTTTGAATCATTTTCTTCATCTTCACTTTCATTCCACGTGGCTTGAAGAGCTTTCTTTTTCTTCTTCAAGTTTTCTCTTTCCTTTTCCTTATAATGTCCAACCTTCTTGCATTCAAAATAAGTCATTTAATTTTTACTCGATGATCTCCTTTTTGAAAAGCCACATTTTTTTCTTTTGCTTGGCAAATTTAAGATATTTGTCAAGCTTTTTAGCATACAAGGCTAGCTTCTTCTCATCTAGATCTTCATCTTCTTCACTTGTTTCACTTTCATCCATTTTTGCCTTCAACGCCAAGGTCTTCTTTTTAGAAATACTTGTTTCTTCATCTTTCTTGACTCCAATCTCATAAGTCAACAGTGATCCTATGAGATCATCAAAATCTAGCTTGTTTAAGTCCTTCTCTTCAATCACGGTTCGTTTTGTATGCCACTTGGAGGAGATGGACCTGAGAAATTTCTTCACCTTTTGAGAATTAGTCCGTGGCTCGTCCAAAGAGGCTAAGCCATTCACAATATCATTAAAACGCACAACCATTTCATTTATAGACTCATTTTTCATGCATCTTAAAAGAGTCATATTGATTATTCAAAATATTAAGTCTAGACTCCTTAACCTTATCGGTACCTTCAAATGTAATGATAAGTTTCCTCCAAATCTCATAAGCAATTTGACAATTTGAAACACGATTAAATTCCGTTGCATCTAAAGCACAAAAAAGATGATTTTTTGCTTTCCAATCTAATTTCACAAGTAGCCTTTCACCTTCGGTATATTCCAAAGGAGACTTTCCATGCAAATCAAAACTATTTTCAATTATATCCCAAATATCAATATCAATAGAGCATACATAAGCTTGTATTCTAATTTTTCAATAGGCAAAATTTGAAGCATTAAAAAGTGGAGGGCGATTTGTGGATTGGCCTTCACCCAAGGTAAAATCATTTGATGCCATAGCTCAAAAGATGTTTAAATCTTTAAAACAAGAGCAACAAGGCTCTGATATCAATTGTAGAATCGAAAGCACAAAGAGGGGGAGTGAATTGGTGTATAAAAATTTAAAACCAAAAAAGACGTAGATGTAAATTTAGAGCGAATGCGATCACAAGCAAGTGAATGGTAGGTAATAAAAGTACAAGAGAAGCAAGAGAGGCAAGAGAAGAGAAAGACGTGATATGTTGACGAGGTTCGGCCCAACTCCTTGGCCTACGTCCCCGCTCCGACTTCCCAACCTGAGACCGTCGGAGATTCACTAGCCTTCTCTTTTCTTATAGGGAGAGAATAATCCTTTCTACACTACAATGCCTTCTTCTTTGCTCAAAAGATAAGGCACACCTCGTCTTACAAGGAGCTCTCAAGAACTATCTAAACAAGAATTCCCTCCAAGGCTCTTCTTCTTACAAATAATATTCTCACTAAGAAACTAGAAGAGAGAAGGGATGATTTGCAACTTTGGCTCAAGAAAAATGATTTGGATTTGAAGAAAGCTCTAGAATGATTTGCCTCGCTTAAATGACCTTCCTTCAATCTTTTGGATCCCTTTTATTGACTTCTCTTGAAAATTTGGCCGTTGTAAAGTAACTCAAAAAGCTTATGACTTTGTATCGGTCGACCATTTTAGTATCGATCGTCCATTTTGCACAGTAACTAGCCGTTACTCTGTCTTTGAATCTTCAGCGGTTACCCATTTCCAAATTGGTCGTCCATTTAATAAAAAATTATATCCGTTATTTTGTCTTTTCTGTGCAGTTTACCATTGATAGCAAGCCGTAGAAGAATTATAGCCGTTCTTGCTTCCATAACGGTCGCCCAAAAGTGAATCGGTCGACCGATACTGAAGTTCATTTCATTCTGTGATTAGCGGTCGATCCAATCTTCTATTTCGGTCGTCCATTCTCTTCATAACGGTCGATCGCTACAAGATCGGTCGCCCATTTTTAGAGGTTGATCCTTTCTGTGATTAGCGGACGTTCCATCCTCCATTTCGGTCGTCCACTGTCTTCAATAACGGTCGACTGATAGTGGATCGGTCGCTCGTTTTTAGTTGTTCTTCCATTCTGTGATTAGCGGACGCTCCATCATCCATTTCGATCGTCCATTATCTACCATAACGGTGGACCGATATAGTATCGATCGTCCATTTTTACTATAGATAAAAACTTCGGCTATTTTTCTTCGAAAAATGTTAAACCTGTTCACACTATCACTTTAAGTATAATTAGTACATCATCTTCCTTGTTTGCTATCATCAAATACATAGAATATGGTCTTGAGACCAACACAATCGAGGTGAGAACATTACTGTACATCTATCAATTATCACAATTTTAATTTGGTATGACACTAATGATTTATTATGTATTAGGGCTCGTAGCTGATATCGGACCTTCACAGCCTACCCCAGCTATACCGGATGATGATTCATTTTCGAGTGATGAAGAGGGGTTACACGATAATGGAGTGGTCACTGTGAATAATATTGCTCGACCGTAAGTTAAATAAGTTATACAAATTTTGTTATAGTTTTGGTTATCATTGAAAATTAATTCTTCTTTGTAATTGACAGGACCACTTTCATACCCGCTAGTACCGTGCGGGATGTCAGTGCTCTCATTCTTTTCCACTTGCCGGAAGGGGCAGGATCGTGGAAAGATGTCCCAATTCAAGTGCGAGATGACATCTTTCGAGCCTTTACGGTATGATCTTCTATTTGGGTTACATAATTCGATTTATATTTATTTTAAAATTACTAAGTTTCAACATTCTATTTGTAGGAGGCAAATCAGTTTCATCCGGATCTTAGTTTAGGAACGATCCGGAGAGCTTTTGAGGAGGTCGTTGCAAAACGCCTCCGAAATCGATTATACAAGTTTCGCAAGGTCGCCACGTCCACCGGCCTCACTTTGGAGCAGGGCATACAAAGATGCCCAAGACATATTAGGCACTCGGTTTGGGAGTCCCTCTGTAGGAAGTGGTAAGTATGTATACTTATACATTATTTTTATGAAAATTATAATTTTTTGAAAGTGTAAGTATTTGATGTTCACAAAGGACGGATGAACGATGGCAAAGGAAGTCGAAAAAGGCAAGAGTTAATCGTCTTTCGAAGCCCGAGGCCCACATCCACACAGGGGGATCGATGCGATTTGACGAGCATCGATGGCGCATGGTAATTTACATATAAATTCAATTTATCAAACTTTTGACTTATACTTATGTTATCAAATTTGAAACTTTATTGTAGGAGGAGAAAGAAGGCGGTCCCGTAGACTTTCCTGTAGTCTATGAGGCCACGCATAAGAGCCGGAAGACAAATGACTTAGTCACGCCCACTGCTCGTAGGCTTCTGGTAAGTCTCATTATATGGTCATTTGGTTGTTGTCGTTAGTGCACTATTTTTGAAATATACAACGTTTAAATTTGTTAGGATGAGTATAATGCGAAAATGGCTGAAAAGTATGGAGATGATCCGAGTACTCAACCATCAGGTAATGTTTCTTCGTTGATTTAGTCATGTTTTTAATTTACGTGATTCTTGATATATAATTTATTTATTATATGATTGTATAATTTTTCTATTTCGTAGAGGACCCTGCTGTTTCAGAGGAGGTGACCGGCACGACACGAGGGGGATACTTGCGTGGCCTCGGCACAGCTGCTCAGATACCTAGGAGGATCGGAGGATATGCAGGAGGTGCATCTGCTCCGAGCTCATCCACTGCACCTGATATGACACAGCTATCACATCAGCTATCGCAGCAGTTATCAGCGCAGATATCGCAGCAAGTGTCGCAACAGGTGTCGCAGCAGTTATCGCAGCAGTTGGCTCCTCTATTGTAGGCGATTCAGGGATTGATCCCGACGCAGAATCCATCCCCGCGAGGCCAAGGATCGAGCACGTCTGGGTCGAACGTCCAGAATGATAACAATAACTCCCAAACCTAGGATAGAAAACAAACTATGCATTTGTTACTTATAGACTTAAACATACATATAGTTTGTTAGTTCGGTTTAGTAGTTTTTGTATTCTTATGTTATATATTATGTCTGTGATGGTTTTATATTGTCTGTGATGGTTTTATATTGCCTGTGATGATTTTATATTGCCTGTGATACTTTTATATTGCCTGTGATGAATATCAATGCATTTTGAGATGCATTATAAATTGTATAGTGTGGGAAGGGAAAAAATGAGGCTGGGGCGGGTAAAAAATTTTTGCAAGTAGCGACTCCATAGCGTCTCATTGGCATCTCAACAAATGTTGATGCTGATTTAAATACATCACACTTAGCGCTATCTTAGCGTCTCATTGGCGACACGAGCACGATCATATTTGCACCTTCCTAGCCCCTACAGTAGCGACATGTGGGCGCCGGAATAGCGCCTCATGTCTAGCGCCCCTTGAGCGTCGACTTAGCGACGCGGTCCTACTTCGTACAGCCGCAAAAATCGCATCTTAAGAACGTCGATATAGCATCAACAAGTGGCGCTAGTTGCGTCTCATTATCTTTGACTCTAGTGCGACGCCACTAGCCACCGATTTCTAGCATCTCAATTTTGTGGCGCTAGTTGGACGCTAAAGGGACGTCTTCAAAACAGAGACGTAATAGCGCCTCCCTAGCGTCTCCAACTTTGAGTCGCTAATCGCTAATTTTCTTGTAGTGATATACAGTGAATGGTGATGCAAGTGGAACATGATTGGGCTGTAAGTTGATGTAGCATGAAAGAGTTATAGCCTATGTCTCAAGACAACTCAAGCTTCATAAGAGAAACTATCCTACTCATGATTTAGAACTGACAGCCGTGATGTTTATCTTAAAACATATGGTGGCACTACTTATATGAAGAAGAATTTGAATTTACATTGACTACAAGAGTCTCATTCTCCCAAAAGGAACTCAACATGCGATAAAGAAGATGGTTGAAATTTTTGAAAGTTTACAAGTTTGGTATTCTCTATCATCTGGGGAAAGTCAACTCAATAGAAGAGGCTCTAAGTAGAAAGTGGGAAGAGTCAGTGACATGTCTGAAGGTTTATAAATGGATTCTAATTGAAGTAAGCACACAGAGAAAGTTATGGTGCACTGTGTCATTTAGCTTGAGTTGGTGGCAAGAATTGCATAAGCACAAAAGGAGGACTTACAAGGATATAAAGGCTATATGTGAGAAGGGGCACTAAGACCACAAGAGTGATGAAGATGACACTATCAGGTTTCAAGGAAGACTATGAGTACCAAATGACAATCAAGAAAGAAATTATGACATAGTGTCACAAGTCAGAATTTGCTATTCACGCTAAAATCACCAAGATGTTCAAGGATCTACAAAAGGACATTTTGGTGGAGAGACATGAGAAGAAAATTAACAAAATTTGTGTTCAAATGCTTAGTTTTCCAGCATGTCAAGATTGAGCATCAAAAGTCATCAAGACTACTAAATCCATTGTCCACACCACAATGAAAATGGAAGGAGATCACAATGGAATTCATTGTGGGTCTCCATGGATGCTATGGTGATCGTGGACATATTAACTAAGTCAGCTCACTTCTTATTATATAATGTAAGAAATTAGCTGCAAGTATAGTGAAACTATATGTGGACGATATTATCCTATTGCATGGGATTTCTATTTTCATGTATTGGATAGAGACTCAAGTTTACAGCTAGATTCTGGAAAGGGTTGCAGTTGGCTTTTGGCACAAGACTACATTATAGCCCTGTATTTCACTCTCAGACTGATGGGCAGAGTGTAAGAAAAATCCAGACATTGGAGGACATATGAAAGCATGTGCCATAGATTGGCAAGACAGTTGGGACAATCACCTCACTCTAGTTGAGTTTGCCTACAATAATAAGTACCATTCCTCAATCAAGATGACATCGTTCGAAGCATTGTATGGAAGACATTGCAGGTTTCCACATGTTGGAGTGCAGTTGGTGAAGGAAGACTTTTAGAACTTGAGTTAGTAGGTAAGTATGTAGAGAAAGTAGATCTCATCAAGGAAAGAATGTTGGCTGCTCATAACCACTAGAAAAGCTATGCAGACAAAAAAAGAAGAGAATAGATCTATCAAGTTGGATATTATGTACTGTTGAAGGTACCTCCTACAAAAGGAGTCACGAGGTACATTGGATCATTTGAGATTCTGAAAAAGGTGGGAGAATGAGAATACAAATTGGCATTGTCTCCTTCGTTTGCGAGAATCCATGATGTCTTCTATGTGTCTATGCCTCGCAAGTACATGTATGACAATTCACATGTAGTGGTGATTGAAGAATCAACCATCAAAGAAAACTTCAATTACGAAAAGTATCATATAGAGATATTAGAATATGGTGAATGTCGCCTAAGGAATAAGACCGTAAATATGGTGAAAGTTGCATGAAAGAACCACAATAGAACTGAAGTAATTTGCAAATTAGAAGATGAGATTAAAGAATAGTTTTCAAGACAATTTGATTAGTGTTCTATATATAATTAAAATTCAAGGATGAATTTACTTTTATGGGGGGAGGATGCGATATCCTAGATTTTAATCAGTGGCATATTTGATTTTTGAGCCAAACCCCGATGACTTCCATATATAAAAGTCTAAATCTCTCATGTTTACCTCTTTTCTCCATCTAAAAATTTTGACGACTACGTCTTGAGGAAGGAGACCTGAGGAACAAGGAAGAAGAAGAGGAAGAGGAAAAAAAGGAGAAGAATCCAGGACCAAGGTATGTAAAGGGAATTTAACTCTTCTCTCATCTCTCATGGTTTTATTTTGTTGAATTGAAAGCATGAGGACACCTTATACTCATAATGGATTTTGATTGATGACTGCATGATAGTTTATAAGATCTAAAAAATTTTAAATGAAATGCATATGTATATCTACATGCTAGGGATTCATGGATTATTATTATGTTCTTATATTTATTGAGGCTAAGGAAACAAGTCATGTGATTGTACGATTTTATATGTTTTATGAACGCCTGAATGCATGTTTTAGTATGTTTCATATGGCTTCCTTAATGTTTTTACATCGAAATATGTGAAATTTCGTGTTGGACGTCAAATTTTTGGACGCCGACATGGCCGTGCCGAGTCTAGAATTGGCCTTGTGCGAGCGGCAAGAAATCGGACAATTGTTAAGACATGAGAATGGCCTTGACAACAACAACAATGGTCGTGACATGCCCCGCATGGACATGACTTCCCTAGTCATGACCGTGTGCGAGAGGCCTGCAGGAATGAGCCAAAATCGAACTCGTTCATGGCCGTCTTTTAGTAAGCATGATTGTGACAGTGATGTGGCACGACCGTGACACTCCAATCACGACTGTGACCAATAGTTAAAGCAAAGGGGATGTTTCTAGCTCATGGCCACGATCGTGACAACTCTATCACAACCACGGACGTGACAATCCTATCACAGTCATGACCGACTGCTTAAGGCTGATATGAGGTTTTAAATCTTATTTTCAAAGTATTTATAGTATGTAATGATATTTGTTGATTGTATATGAACCTAAATATACAAAATGCATGTTCTCCCGTAGCTAGGTTAAAATATGAAGATTGAACGTTATTTGAAAAACATAATGAACAAGTTATGGATGATTGTTATATGTCGCCCCTCAATGGCCCTTGTTGGATTGTCATGAAATAATCATTCTTATACCTCAGTGTATGTATTTCCTCATAAATAATCATTCTCACATCGACAATGTTGATTATAACACTACTTTTAAATGTTTTATGAAGTCTTCCGTTGAATTTTGAAAATAATTATTCTGATTTTTTTATTTAAGATTTCGTTGCTTTAATAGTAGATCATTTTATTATGTGACGGGGAACGAGCAAATATAGTCAAATATCCTAATTGATCTGGACTTCTAGGATAAGTTTTCAAGGTGTTACACATATGATCCCCGTCGGGACTAAATAACACGCGATATCCAAATTTATAAAAACATGAAACCAATTAAATAAAGTAATTGCCAACAAATACACATGGAATAGAAGGAAGTTGCATTGGATGTGTAGGCTGTAGGCTCTCATGATACATGCGATAGAGAAATAATACTCGTCAATACATATGCATTATTTTATGTTATGCAATTCTTCGGCACTTTATATTAATAATAGATAGCTATTATGCCCATTAGTTTTATAAAAAAAAAACAGTAGGTTTCGAAGAAGATTTTATGCAATTTGTTATCATTTTATTAGACAATGATAAAAAAACATTGGCAATTCGCATAAAAGGTTCACAATAATGATTTTACAATCGTTGGACCTTGTTTCGTGTGCTTGAGGTCACTTGTTATACTTGCCCAGCCCAATAAATCTGTGCACTTGATTGGTATCACGGGCACAGCCTGCACTTGATAAGACCTTCCCCCCATACTGCAATGCAGGTGCTTTCCTTTTCCTGCTGTTTCTTAATCTTAATTTTCAATTGAGTGTCAAAGTAAAGCCAAATTTTAATTAGTATTGTAAGGAGAAAACATACATAAACCCGAGTTGGAATAGGATGGTTTGAACATGGTCTCGCAAATACTTTTTTATCTTTTTTTTCTTCAAACCACCTTATTTATATATTAATATAAAATGAGTTTAATATTTGTGCTAGGGTTGCACCTTGGTATGTATGTCTATTAATCACCATCTCATTTATCATGGATGATGAATTAATTAGTTTGACAAATAATAATATTATTATTATTATTATTATTATTATTATTATTATTATTATTATTATTATTATTTATTATTTCGATAGTCAACAATCGATATTTGACAAGCGGTGCTGATTGTCCAACTTATGCGACGTTATTGAGCGCACTGATGAAAGATTAGTTCATCATCGAGTCCAATTAATTCAGTAAGATCGCTTCAGATCACGTGCCTGAATGAAATTTTCAATAAAATTTTTTTGTATTATTACGTGTTGGAGAGAGAGAGGGAGAGATTTTGATCTGTGCGAAGGTTCTGAAAGAATACGCAGAAGAAGGCATGGCACGGATAAATGTGACGACACCTCTGCTGTTCCAATCCAAAGTCCTCTGCCTCTCCCTCCTCTACCTCGTCACCACCCTTCCCCTCTCCGTCTACGTCTCCTTCTCCCGGACCGGATGCCTCTTTCTCTCGCCTCCTCCCCCTTCCCAAAGCCCTCCTCTTCTCGTATCCGACATCCTACGGCGAGCACAAGTACGCCCTCCCCACCACTCGCTCCCGATGCTCCTCCCCTGTTCCCTTCTCAGGTACTTTATTTGCTCTTCATCATCTTCGTCCCAAGATTGGATTTTGATCGCCGATTTCTTTTATCTTCCTTTCTCCATAATGTACGATTCAGATTACGCGACGGTCTCGAGAAATTCGCGACGTCTGCCAGAATTCTTCGTCGCCTCCGACGAATCCTTCCTCCCCTGTTTTGAGGTACTTGAGCGCTAAATCTGAGACGTTTGCCGGGAACTTTTCGACGCAGGAAAGGCGATCATTCTTTAATCACAGCGATGATCGCGTCGAAGTACCTTGCGGATTCATGAAGGAATTCCCTCTGAGAGCATCAGGTTTAGCCCTTTTTGAAACCTAAAGAAAAATGTCATCTTTCGTTCTGATCTGCATTTTTTATTGGTTTTGATATGAGTTACACGTAGAACTTTGGCGGTAGAAATGGACGAACCAAATTATGGTTAAAAGATTCAATATCTTCATTCCTCTGATAACTGAAAGAGTCTAGTCTGAAACTTGTCTTTGTGGTGGTCTGTTTATTGTGTAGTCCGAGTTCCATTGGTGCTGTTGCAGGTACAAAAGGTTGGTTGTTCCTCGCTTCAAATTTAGTTGAATTGACTTTATGCATTGAATTCTTAGAGATCGCTTAGGTTGCACTCTAAAGACGATATAAAGCAGGAGCATGATTATACTCTGCATTCATTTTTACTTGCATGTATCGTTCTTTGTTCATGTAACATTTAATGGTTGCATACTTTCCCTCTCCCAGACAAGTTAGCCATGGAGAAATGTGACGGCGTCGTCGTGGTCTCGGCGGTCTTAGGCGACCACGATAAAATCCGGCAACCAAAAGGTTTAGGTGCTGAAACGTTGCAAAGCGTTTGCTTCTTCATGTTTGTGGATGATGCAACTCTTGGAGGCCTTGCAGCTCATAAAATCTTGGCTGACAACAATGGAGATTTGGACAGTATAGGCACTTGGAGAGTAATCTGGTTGCCCTGCAACGAGTTGCCGTACGAAAGTCCGGCGATGAATGGAGTGATATTTAAGCATTTAGTTCACAGGCTCTTCCCAAGTTCCAAGTTTACCATCTGGTTGGATGCAAAACTTCAGCTCACGGTAGACCCATTGCTGCTGATTCACTCCCTTCTGATGGCGAACAATTCCGATATGGCTGTGTCCAAGCATCCTTTCAATGTCCACACAATGGAGGAGGCTATGGCCACCGCGAGGTGGAAGAAGTGGAACGACGTCCAATCTTTAAGGGTGCAAATGGAGACATACTGTGAGAATGGTCTGCAACCATGGTCACCCAGCAAGCACCCGTACACAACAGGTGCCCTTTTGCTGTATTCATAGTAGCAGCTAGAATCTATGAATCTGGCAATTCAGCTGTTTTTGAGTAATCATGCTGCAAATGCACCTAACGTGTACCTAACATAAACGTCAAATTGGACATCAAGCTTACAACGTATTATGGTGCAGATGTTCCAGATACAGCACTTATCATAAGGAGGCATGGCTTGGAAAGTAACCTATTCTCTTGTTTGCTTTTCAATGAACTTGAGGCTTTTAACCACAGAGATCAGCTAGCTTTTGCTTATGTGAGGGACTTCATGAACCCCCGGATCAAAATCAATATGTTTGACGTAGAAGTTTTTGAGCACGTAGCCATAGAGTACAGGCACATCCTTAAGAGCACTACCATTGAGCCCAAAACCAGGATGGCTTCGTCGCAAGACATCACCGCAAGCAGCTGCCATGGATACCTTCTGAAGATGTGGGGTGAATCCAATGAGTGAGGCACTTCCCTAACAAAACAAATTCTTTCTGGGAAACACTTGAAGTTGAGGAATGTGGTATGATTTGTCAAAAGAGGGAGGCCATTACTTAGTAGATTTAGCATACATATTAGTAGAAACCCCACTACATTGACCATTCTTTTTTTTGTTGCATAGTACTCTGTTTAACTGTTCCCTAAGAGGAGAGAATGAACAAAAGAAGAAAATTTTGATGAATCTGTAATTCAAGAAATTACTGTTACTTCTCTTCTGTGATTGCATCAGGTTTCACCTAAAAATGTTCTATCCATTTTTTTCCTTTTTGGTTTGTTATACTTGTCAACAAGTGCTAGATCTCTGACACTTCAAATTCACAAGGCATGATGATCCTTGTAGTAGTTCATCACATATATGCATTTCTGATTCTGCCAGAAATACTGCCTGTTGCTTCGACTGAATCATATTTTATCTATTATCTTTATGAAATCCTAGTGATTTTGATAATTGATTAAAGTTCAACGAAGTACTTGAAATAAATTACAGCCACTCATGAGCTGAACATAGTAATCCTTGATGATTCATAATTTTGCTTTCCATGGATTCAAAACACTTTGATGGATTGCAAAGTAGTTATGATCCTTGTCATTATTATTTTATTATCACGTAAATCATAAATAGTTTTACTTGATTCCAACGTTTTTACCTTAAAATTAATTTGTTTTCTTTCCAAACTGCGTCATTTCTTCAGCTACTTTGCTGCCACTCTTGCTTCCTTTTCTGGTGCGAGTTTTATCAACCTTCTCCTTGAGACCACATACAATTTTCTCGAATTCACTAAAATCTTTCACAATGCGATAGAAGTTCGGGTTCTCAACGGTATCCTGCGTGTGGTAGTTATTCCTGATCTCCTGGAACTGCTCATAGAAGTCGCGAGCTTCTTTTTTGCCCAACATGGAATAGATGATTGCCTGGTTCAGCACAGTAACTCGGATAAGCATAAACGCAAAGAATTATTTTGGATTCAGAAGACAAAAGTTTTTTTTTTTGTTTGAGAGAGAGAGAGAGAGAAGACATAAGAATTATTTTGGAATTCAGAAGACAAAATGAGAAAGATCTTGTGAAACTAAATTCTAACTGATCATCGTATATCACACTTGATGTCTTGTACTATGCGAACGTTTGAATTGATAAAACAATTAGTTTTCAGGAGGATCACCTTTAAAAGGGGCACTCGCGCATCCGTAGGATCCTTATCGAAGACAAATTTGTCAAGAACTTGCTTGTATTCACCCTTGGATGTTCAGAAGTACATACAAATGAAAATTTTGGAAGTTAACATCCCCAAAAAAATTGTAAGTAAATAAACAGATCAGGATTAGCATTGCACCCGAACTCTAACGCCTGTTGCTGGATTCTTTGACAGACAATATTTGCAAGGTTTTTGGTTTGTTTGCATCCTAATAAAACCTTTTTTTCTTTAGTGTAAAGCATTTATTTTCGATGCATCAAAGTTCACTTTTCATGTTTGCTTCATAATATGCATATAACGTTGGGAAGAAAATTATGCTTTGTGCATATAATGCAGTTTGTTCCTCCAAATTAATTCATTAATGATTTGAAAGCCGGGCAATGGCATGCACCTTGTATATGATCATTTCAATAAGCAACATTTGGAGCTCATGTGCCTCGTGCGATTGCCCGTTATTTTTAGCCTTGTTCAATGCATCTTCCAGCACTTTCGCGGCTTCCTCTTCCTTCCCGCTCATCTCAAGTTTGCTTGCAGCTCTCTGTACGTAGGTGCACACAACAGAAAAAAAAAATATATATATTACGAAAAAAAAAGCATGAAAGTTTCAGCTTTTAAAATTAATTTGAGCTTTGCATCAAGTGATGCATGCACTGACAGAAAGAAGAGGACATATATATAATTAAGAGTCAAAAGCGAGAAATGAAGGTGATGGGGAGTCCTGACGTCCAATTCGACGAAGTTGATGCGGGACTTCTTGAGCAAGCCGCGCATTTCTTCCATGGCGGCGCCTGCCTTGTTCAGCTCCACGTCGTGGCCGTCGATCATCCGGTGGATCACTTTCTTCCCCCCGTGCAGCGTGGCCATGGTCACCGACCTCGGCAGCACGTGGCCGCCCTTGGCCTTCGCACGCCTATCTCTCGCGTAGCGGACCAGAAACCACACTCCTACGACGGCCAGCGGCGCCGCGGCTAAGCCGGCGAGTCCGAGCCATCCCCCAGCGACTCCCCGAGCGGCCGTGGGCGTCCTGCTCGCCGTGGATGCTGCTGCCGGCAGCCGCAGCTTGGCCGGCGCCAGATTCTCCTGCAATACGGCAGCTTTGCGGTTGTTGGTGGCCATTCAGGATTGGACGTATGGTGAATGGAAGGGCGCGACGCCGGCAGGCGGAGTCGAAGCGGGTACAAGTCGCAAGGTGCATGCAGAGGACATTATACGACGGACGGAGAGCGGAGCTTTGCAAAGGATGGCGTGTTTGAAAGGAAAAGGGATGGGATTAGATACGACTCCTCCTCCTACCACTTAGTCCTCTGAACCAAGGCATAAATATCTTTCTCGTATACCTTTTTTTTCCCCCGGTGATATCTTCTTGCATACTTTGAGCCAATGCAGCAACACCAAGTGTACAGTTGTGCACAGCACGTACGCGTGCTCTCCTATAATAAAGAAAGATAAAATGGGTATCCCCCCATTTGAAATGGGGGACAGTCCACTCATTTAAAGGCGCCCGTCAGATGCGCATCGGACGGACGTCAATGAAAATAAGATTTTTTATGATGAATCGGCCGGTTGAATGTTGATCCGTGCGACGGCATCCGGTTCAGACGGGGTGAAAAATTTTTTACCCTTTTTACTCTCGCTCTCTCTCTCTCACATCTCTCTCGCTCGACCTCTCCGCCTTCACCTCTCTCTCGATCCGCCGCGAGCTCCGAGATCTACCGCATTCGTCGAGCTCTCCGCCTCCACCGCTCTCCAGATCTGACAGCCGCCGGTGAGATCTGCGCCTTGACGATCTCGTCAACTCCATTGCCAACCACTGCGCGACGGCATCTGACGCTTCGAATCTCCGATCGACACCACCTCGTTCGATGGAACCGATCGTCGGCGGTCTCCTTCGACCAGATCTGGTCGGCGGCGGCCCCGTTCGACCAGACTGGTTGGCGGCGGCCCCGTTCGACCAGATCCGACCAGATTTGGTCGTCGACGGCCTCACTCGACCAGATCCGGCCGCCCTATTGCGCTCGCACGTCCCCACGCGCACGCCGCCGGCCCCCCTGCTACGCTCGCACGACCCCGCCCGCACGCCGTCGGCTGCCCGCCCGCACGTCATGCCAATCTCGCAAGCCGCTGCCCGCCCGCCCGCCCTGCCGCTCACGCCGAGGACCGCGCCGCCGCTCGTCCGCCCTACCGCTCCGTCCCGTCGAGGGCCGCGCCGCCGCCCGCCCGCCCTGCCGCTCCCGCCGAGGACCGCGCCGCCGCCCGCCCGCCCGCCCGCCCTGCCGCTTCCGCCGAGCGCCGCCCCGCCGTCCCATCATTTTTTTATGTTAATCTCCGTTAACACTTTTGTAAATTCTTCATTTTTTGTGTTACGCACGTTAATTCTTCATTTTTTGTGTTAATTCATGTTGTAAACTAGTTAAACATTCGTTAATGCATGCTTGGATTTGTTATGTAAAATTCTTGTTCAAGTCGGATTTGGACGGATTTGTAAAATTCTTATTCAAGTCGGATTTGTACAATGCATTCTGATTAATTACACTTGTTAAATTCAAAATGTTATTATCATTTAATTCTGAGTAATGGATGAATGCATTCTCATTAATTACACTTGTTAAATTCAAAATTTTCTTATCATTTAATTCTGAGTAATGGTTGTGTTAATCTTGTCGTTTACACCGCATGCCGCCAAGCATCCCCGCCGACCAAATGTCGCACGTCCTTCATTCATCTGTAATTTTTTTTGGTTCATTCATATGATTTAAAGTTACAAAGTCGACTTTGATTTTCATGCAAATGTGCATAAGAATTTTCAGCGGAGGCAAATCAAACTGCAAGAATCAGAGCTCATTGAGTTCATGAGATGCTTAGAATTGTGTTTCTATATATGGATTTATGGACCATAAAATGATCCGCAAAGAACACGATTCAAATGAACGAACAAAATGGAGGATTTCAGGAGCTATTCGAGGTTTTGAGGCATTGTACAAATCTGACTTGAACAAGAAGTTCAAGAATTGTACAAAACAAATCCAGGCATGCATTAACGAATGTTTAACTAGTTTACAACATGAATTAACACAAAAAATGAAGAATTAACGTGCTGAACACAAAAAATGAAGAATTTACAAAAGTGTTAACGGAGATTAACATAAAAAATGATGGGACGGCAAGGCGGGGCGGCGCTCGGCGGGAGCGGCAAGGCGGGCGGGCGGGCGGGCGGGCGGCGGCGCGGTCCTCGGTGAGAGCGGTAGGGTGGGCGGGCGACGGCGCGGTCCTCGAAGGGACAGAGCGGCAGGGCGGGCGAGTGGTGGCACGGTCCTCGGCGGGAGCGGCAGGGCGGGCGGACGTCGGCGCGGTCCTCGAGGGAGCAGCAGGGCGGCCGGGCGGCGGCGCGGTCTTCGGCGGGAGCGGCAGGGCAGGCGGGCGGCGGCGCGGTCCTCGACGGGATGGAGCGACAGGGCGGGCGGGTAGACGGCGGCTTGCGAGATCGGCATGACGTGCGGGCGGGGTCGTGCGAGCACAGTAGGGGGCCGGCGACGTGTGGGCGGGGACGTGCGAGCGCAGCAGGGCGGCCGGATCTGGTCGAGCGAGGCCGCCAACGACCAGATCTGGTCGAATATGGTCGAACGGGGCCGCCGCCGGCCAGATCTGGTCGGATTTGGTCGAACGGGGCCGCCGCCGACCAGATCTGGTCGAAGGAGACCGCCGACGACTGGTTCCATCAAACGAGGCGGTTTCGATCGGAGATTCGAAGCGTCGGATGCCGTCGCGCAATGGTCGGCAGCGGAGTTGATGAGGTCGTCGAGGCGCAGATCTCGCCGGCGGCCGTCAGATCTGGAGAGCGGTGGAGGCGGAGAGCTCGACGGACGTAGTGGATCTCGGAGCTCGCGGCGGATCGAGAGAGAGGTGAAGGCGAAGAGGTCGAGCGAGAGAGCGAGAGAGAGGTGAGAGAGAGAGAGAGCGAGAGTAAAAAGGGTAAAAAAATTTTCACCCCATCTGAACCGGATGCCATCGCGCGAATCAACATTCAACCGGCCAGTTCATCATAAAAAATCCTATTTTCATTGGCGCCCGTCCGAGGCGCATCGACGGGCGCCTTTAAATGGACTGTCCCCCGTTTCAAATAGGGGGATACCCATTTTACCCAATGAAGAATCATATTCCTACAGTCTTAAGTGGTAATGTTTATATATAACAAAAATGCGATGCTTCTGTTAGTAGCTTTTTTCTGAAATTAAAATATCGGAGATGAGATTAAATAAAAACAAGTCATGATTTAGGTTCTCCCGTAGGAGATATTTCTTGGCCCGTTAAGGAGAAGGGAGGAAATGAGGAAAAAAAAATTACACGGAAAAAAGAGAAGGGAGGAATTTAATTTTTTTCCCTCCACTACTTCTCAATTTGAGGTTGAAAGAAAAAATAAACATAAGTGGAGGAGTCAATTTCCCTCTTTCAAAATTTTATCCAAACTAAAGAAAAAAAAAAATTCCTTCCCTTCACCTTATCATTTTTTCACCTCAAATCAAACATAGGTTTAATGTTCGAATTTATATCACTTTAAACTTTAAATTGATCTCTAAGACAAAAAAAATGGTGTAATTATTTTCAATATTTTCGGAACCGAACCGGCGATCGGACCGGACACATCACTGGTCCCAATTGGGCCGGTCCGACCGGTTCGACCGAATTTAACTAAATTTTATTAAAATAATATTATTTATAATAATTATAAAGATATAGTATAAGTTATATGATATAGTATATGAATATTATACTAATAAATTATTAAAAATATTAAAAAACATATAACATAATTTTTATTAATTACAAGTTTTATAATGATAATATAAATAGATTAGCAATAATTTAATATCTACTATTTAATGATGATATATGTTATATTAATAAATTTTATCTTAATTTATTCTTATTTCTTTTTTTGTTGAACACCTTTCTTTTTTTTCCTTTATTTTATGCTCTTCGATAAGTTTCTATTCTAATATTACTCAATTTTAAATACTTACTATTTTATTTCAATTCCTATTTAATTGTATACATATGGTATTCCCTCCTGTTTAAGTTTCCTTATATTTCTCTCCATTTTTCTCATTTAACTTTCTTACTTTTATTATTTTTTTATTTTTTTTCAAAATCAGCATTGAACCAGTTCAATCGGCCTGTTTCAACCGGCCGGATCAATCGATTTTGCCTGGTTCAACGCCAAAATAATTTTTAATACCTAAGCAGACCGGATCACTAACCGGTTCATGATTGAACCGGCCGGTCCGGTCCGGTTTTAATAACATTGATATTTATTTTGCGCTTCACAAAATTGTGTAGTCGGTTATATGATCATAAATTCATAACAAAAAAGGATTCATTGCTGGCTTTTACACAAATTGAACTGGAATTCAGTTTACACTTAGTTATATTACCTTCTAATTTAAAAACAAATGATGCCAAAAAACAAAATCATGGCCTGGACCGTGGCTGTAGGTCTCAGCCCATGGGTTTGCCGTCGAGTAAAAAGTTAGAAAAATATGTATTTTGAACATTTTTTTGAAATAATTTCCGGAAAAATTGTATGACTTAGGCATGACATATGAGTGTGCATGCCTTGTAATGCCCGGCTGTCCAGAGAAAAAAAAATTAATTATTAAAACTAAATCAGAATTAAAATAATTAAGATAAGACAAATACTGCTGGGAGTTAAAAATTCACCTTATTTAAAGGTTATAACTAACTCCCTCTATTTAAACCTCCCCTCCATCCCTCATAATAAAGTTTAGCTCTAGCCATCACCTCCCTCACGTCTCCCCACGTGTCCACACATCCAGGAACTAGAAGCGCGCTGTCGAACGTCGGAGAGATCGCCAGAGACGAGTCCGAGTGAATCAAGGTGAACAACAATGATGGTTTGGCTTTCTCTTCAATGTTTCTAGCTGTTGTTTTCGTAACATGTTTTCTCTCTATTTTCTTCGTCAAACCACGTGACCAAGGGGTGAACGGGAAGAGGGGAGGACGACCATGGAGGTTGGGGATCCATCGAGGACTGCCGACGATGAGGACGAACAAGACGAGCTCAGAGAAATTGATCAAAATCACAAGGAAAGCGAACAAAGGTAGGTGGATCATTAGATCAACCTCTGGATCGATTTTAACAATAGATTTGCTTGTTTAATGACCCACTTAGAGCCCTAGCATCGTCTCTTATCTATCCTGCATCAATCCATACATTTACTTTTTGCTTAAGAGGTTTATTCCGACGAAATCACACGAAAGATGGTGAAGCCGCGGCCTCAGTTTCGCCGGAATCCCATCCGGATCAAATCCGGGTTACACTCGGCCTGGGTTGGGCTGAGGAATCGTCCACCGAAGAACCCAGCCCGAGTCAGACCCAACCCGGCTCAAATTCTGTCGCATTGATGCATTTGTGATGTGATTTCATTTTATTATTACTTTTATATCTGATTCATCTGAGATATTGATTCATAGTATAGTATTGCATTGCATCATCTGAAGTCCCAATTTGGGCAAAGATGAGAACCTAAATAACTAATAAAAATAAAAGCTTGGGTAACCATGTTATGGATTAACGGGAGCTCATGACATTATTTTCATCACGTTGTTGGAGCACTAGCTCGGCCCCGTTCTCAATTTCTTCTCATCGTGTGACGAAAGAGGATACACTCCCCTATAACGAGGATGACTTGTAATGTGAACAATCACTAGCCTCATGAAGTATATGGCACCTCATTGTAACCAAAACGTCATAAATGACATTGATCCAGAGCATTAATTTGCCTTTCATGGCACATTGATCTTACTCAGAGCACTCTCTATTGATTTTGATGTAGCTTGCCATTGATTATATTCCCTTTGATTATCCTATTGCATCCTATTCCTACTTGTTCCATGCATATGCATTGTTAATGTTTATCCATTGGTTTATTATCCACCTATTGATTCCCCTGCATTGATCCTGTAGGTAATGATGATAATCATGGCTGAGTTGTGGTTGACCACGTTCGTGATGGTCCAGCGCACATGTGGTGTCCTAGTGTTGTTTTCTATTTTGCTATTTTAGATACTTTGGGTCCATGTTATTAGGCTTCCGCACTATTTTGACATTAAGTAATGTCATAGCTATTTTTGAATTATATTAATTATTATTATTTGGATATCTATTTTATTAATGTTATTTTTTAGTCTTTCGCTTTTATTTTATTCTAGTCACGGGACTGGTTAAAGTCAAGGTATAGCATTGTTGGTAGCGATCCTTAAGTTAAATCTTGCCACGTGGCAAGGGACGATTTGGGGGCATTACATGCCTCGTAATTATTCATATGTATATAATTTTTTTCATATCATAACATGGTATTAATTTATTGTGATATGTTCTTTATTCATGCATATTATTGTATCATATTGTGCCCTAAGTATGCTATTAGATACTTGGTTAAAATGATATATAGAATTATACATATTTAAGTTGATTATGTTCACTTGTTGCAGCTCATAAAATCTTTGTTGACAATAATGGAGAGTTGGACAGTACTGATGAGGTAACTAATATTATTAATCGGTGATTATACTGATGCAAGTAATGTTTTATTCATCAATGAACTATTCAAACATGTTTTTGCATTAAATAAATGATATATGCACTTATTTTTTTTCATTAAATGATATATGCACTAAAGTTCTCAAGAAGATCATCATCGTGTGATGGTACCAACTCACCGATCGAGCGATTGTTAGAATATAGGAATCCACCTACTTGTCCCAATGGCGGTGTAGTAACTGCCACCATGAAAATAAAATAAATGATTAATGCATGTCTCGATGGTGGCATAGAAATTGTCATCATAAAAAATAGTTAGCATTCTATTTTCATACAAGATAAATTAAATACACAAAAATTAACTTGGCATAATGGGGGGCATATGTCGATCGTCATCATGTGATTGTGATGACTCTCCAATGAATCGCCTATTATGTGACGATCTAGTCGCATGTCTACTGTAGGTATCACCATTAAAATTACTCAATAAATATATCACCATAAATTAATGATTATATTGATATAAACAAAGTACACAATAAATATATCACCTAGTAGTCAATATATGACACCCCGCTTGGAAGAACAAGACGATAAACCATACCTAAAAAAATTATGAAGCAAGTGACATAATTATATTTAATTTATAAAATTAAAAACATATGTCTACGTAAATTGTTTCCAATATAGGATGGCTTTATTTTTAACATCCTTGAGAGTGTTGGAAATGGGAAGTGTGGTGGATGTGGTGGACTATAAGAATTTGGAGAAAACAATTAGAAGCTAACTTATAAGAGGGACTTGAAGAAGAGGAGAATGGTGAACACTAAGAATTAGGAAGAGGAGAAATGAAACACTAACTTTGGAACACTCTTACAAGGTGGCTAGAACTTACTTCCAAAGTTTGATGATCCAAATGGAAGGAGCACCCCTCTATTTATAGCCCTCCATGGATCTTTCTACGCATATTTTTTTTTACTTTTACATACTTCTACACACTTTTACTTTACACCCTTCTACGCACTAATATTTTACATTTACATTCTTCTACACACTCTAATATATTAGTAGACGACACACTTCTAGATACAAGATATTTATGTGGAACAATCTAGTAACTTTTTTATATATTTTTCCATGGTAATTCTTGTGAGCCTCATTGGATCTTCTTCTTGGTGTGCCTTATTAGATATACTTCATAATGGCCAATCAAGTTTAATTTCTAATAGCCCCCTTAAACTTGATTTGACCGTACCAAGTTTAATTTCTAATAGCCCCTTCTTGATTTGATCATACTTCAAAGGCTTGGTGAATATATCTACTACTTGATCATTGGATCTTGTGAATTCTAGTAGCAATTCCTTGTTAGTCACACGCTCTCTTATAAAATGAAACCTTGTGTCAATGTGTTCACTTCTCTCATGAAAGAGTAGATTATTTACTAATGCAATAGCCGACTTATTATTCATATGAATCTTTATAGGATCCTTTTGTGACACATTCATAATAATTAATAGATTTCTTAACCATATAGCATGACATACGCATGATGTACCAGCTATGTACTCTGCTTCATAAGTGGAGAGAGCCATAATAGATTGCTTTTTTAATGTCCAAGTAAATGCAATATCACCCATGTAGAAGACAAAACTAGTAGTACTCTTACGATCATCTATAATTCCAGCCCAATCACTATCACTATAGCCAACAAGCTTGAAGTCTTTGGATGTAGAGTAGAGTAGACCAAAATTCAACGTACCTTTTGGGGTCGTTTGGAAACGAAATCAGGATTCCTCCTAAGTTCTTAGTGCATAGTTGAATTGATAGATTAATTTGGAGTATGTTTGGTTGGAGTAGAATTTGATGATGACGAATAAGGTGGTTTGATGTAATAGGAAAAAGTAGATGTAATGGATGAATTTTGGATGGATTTTGAATTAAAAATAATTATTATAATTATGAAGTATAATTTTATTATTAATTAAAATAAAATTGTAAAATAAAAAATTTTTATGAGAAAAATTTTGTTAAAAATTATATTATTTAAATATAAAATAATCATTTTTAAAATTAATTATATTTAATGAAATATTAAAATTTTTTATGAAAAAATAGGTAATAAATAATATTATATTAACCACATATTAAAATTATTTTATAGAAAATATATTGTGTGAGAGAAAAGAAAAATAAAAAAGAAAATGAATTTTGAAAAGAAGAGAAAATGTCACATCAAAGCCAAAAGGCGAAAAAAAAGGTGCAACCTCCGGTTCCACCTGAACCGGGGTCACGTGACCCTAGTTCCACTAATATTGTTCCCGCCTTGGAACCTGATTCCGGGATGGTGTTTGGCGGAACCAGGTGGAACAAAGCCGCGGTTTCCGTCCGGTTCCGCAAACAAACGGCCCCTTTAAGTAACGAAGAATTCTCTTGACAGCTTTCATATGTGCACTTGTGGGTGCTTCCATGTAGCGATTAATGAGACCAACTCCATATAGAATATTTGGTCTTGTGCAAGTTAAATAATGTAGACTTCCAACTAAGCTCTTATATAGTGTGGGATCAACTTTTTCTTCAAATCCCTTCTTGGATAACTTGATTCCACACTCCATGTTTGTACTTGATTTTTTGAAGAATATCTTTTGCATAACTTTCATGAGAAATAAATATGCCTTCTTCGATTTGACGTACCACAATACCAAGATAATAAGACATTAAGCCGATGTATGTCATTTCAAACTCTTATGACGTGATCCTTTTAAAATCTTCAATCATACTTGATTATTCCATGTGACAATTAAATCGTCCACATACAAGCAAAGAAGTAGGATATCTTTATTTTCAATTATTTTAGTGTATAGAACATACTCATGGGGGAATATAGTGAAGCCATTATCTTGGAAATATTTATCGATTCTACTATTCCATGTTGTTGGAGCTTGCTTTAGACCATGTAATGCTCTCTCTAGCTTTAAGACTTTATCTCCATGCCCCTTATGAGAATAACCTGGTGGTTGTTCAATATATACTTCTTCTTCAATATGACCATTCAAGAAGGCAGACTAAGCATCCATTTGATATATTTTCTATTTAAATTGAGCAGCAAGAGAAATGAGTAATTTTATAGTTTCAAGTCGAGCAACAGGAGCAAATACCTCATTATCATCGATGCGAGCCTTTTGTTTGTAGCCCTTTGCAACTAGATGCTTTGAACTTCTCTATTTGCCCCAATTGCTTTCTTTTTCTTCTTGTAGTCCCATTTGACTATGATCACCTTCTTGCCATCTAGTAGTGCTGTGAGCTCCCATGTATGATTTTTCTCAATTTCTCTTATTTCTTCATTCATAGTTTGTCTCCATTTCTCACTTTGACCTGTTTCTTCATATCTTAGAGGCTCACAATCAGCAAAAAGACAAAAAGAGTAGGATCTTTATTTGGTTGAGTTACCTCATAAAGCTCTTCAAGACTTCTCATTCGAGAACTTGTTCTTGGCTGAGATATTAGAGATGACGATAACGTAGGTGTAGCATCAGGCTCGTTCATTTGTTGGCATTCTTCATCTTGATCTTCGAACTGAGTGAGCTCATAATCATCCTTTTGAGAGGCTTCCCAATTCCACGTCCTTCTTCATCGAAGTCCACATCTCGACTTATTGTGATCTTCCTAGTGTTCGGATTGTGTAGCTTGTAGCCTTTTGAGAAGAAGTCATAACCAATAAATATCATATTAGGTCTTGTCATCTGATTTGGCTCGATGTTGATCTGGAACCTGTGTGTATGTGATGCTTCCAAATACTTGAAGATGGCCAACTCCCAGCTTTCTTCCGCTCCATGCCTCTTGACGAGTCTATAGGATCCCAAAGGGCACCAAGAGGGGGGGTTAATTGGTGTTTATCCAAAAATATAGATTTTATGAAAATCATTGTGGAAGTTTAAAATCGAATTTTAAAACCTTTGCAATTCATATTATAAGCACACTATGAACGAGAGATAGAGTGAGAGAAATCAAACACAAATAGACGCAGTGGTTATTGATGAAGTTTGACCATCTTGGTCTACGTCCCCGCTCTGACTTCTCAACCTCGATACCGTCGGAGATTTCACTAATTCCTTCCTTTGTTCCAAATGGGACAAGGAAGAAAGCCCTTTACATCAACCACATTTTCTTCGCTTCGAGAGG
This sequence comes from Pontederia crassipes, assembly GCA_030549335.1. Classification (NCBI taxonomy): domain Eukaryota; kingdom Viridiplantae; phylum Streptophyta; class Magnoliopsida; order Commelinales; family Pontederiaceae; genus Pontederia; species Pontederia crassipes. The sequence continues at coordinate 53,510,631 of CM060188.1, forward strand.
TAAGGCAACCTCTCCTTCTACGAAACTAATATATTTCTCTCGCTTAAAATGTAAGATTTCGAACCTCTTTTACACAGGAGCTCTCTCTATTTTTCTGAACAAGAATGTTTCTCTCTTTTACAATTCTATGCTCACAAGAGTGGAAGAGAGAAAGAAGAGCACAACTAAAATGATAACTTCAAGGAAAAATATCTTCTTTTGATTTCTTGAAATATTGCTTCAATGCTTGGATGAATGTCTTTCCTTCTGTCGTTGGCACTCCTTTTATAGGCTCTGGCATGTGGAAAATTCGTCCATAATTAATTTCACATTTTTCACCTTGAAATATAGTCGTTACTATTTATTTCAGTAATGGACGGTCGACCGCATTTATGGACCGATCGACCAATCTATATGACCATTGCGCTATATTTCTTGGCTGACCACAGCTGTCCGATCGATCGAACTATCGACCGGTGTCTCGACCCGTACAGTCTCGCAGTTTTAATTTCCTCTCGTTGAGTTGATTGGTCAGTCGGTGCATCGACCGGTGTAGTTTCGACATGGATTTAAGCAGTTTGTGCATTGATCGGTCGACCGGACTATCTCGATCGGCCTTCATAGCTTCGATCGGCAGGTTGACCGTCCTACACTATTTTGAGCATAACTTTTTGCACAGTTATCCAAATTAAATGATCTTGGAGTCTATGAAAAGCTAACAGAATTCTCTACAAATTGATATTTAATATTCATCCAAAACTAATGAGATCAGTGCCAATTATTTAATCAAAGTGTAGTGCATAAAGTTATCCATTTTTCTTTAAACTTTTTCAGCATTTTAACTTTAATCATTCGAGGTTTGTATAATCAAAATATAATTTGATATGACATTAAAAATTTGGCCCAACAATCTCCTCCTTTTGATGAAGACAAACTGAGAAATATGAAAAATATATAAGTTGCAAAAAAGTTATAAAATTCTTGAAAAAACAATTTTACTCTCCTTAACACATAGCTTTACTTACAATGATAGATATTCACATGAATATTAATTATAAGGTACTCTTCATATAAAGTGATATTCAGATCATATTTCTTTTATACTTCTCCCCCTTTTGTTTCATCAAAAAGAATAATTTATATAAGAAACCATATGTAACTCCCCCTTAATCAAATTTTCAAAAAAAAATTATTCTTCCCCATTTTGTCATATAATAGACATGTAGAGTATTGCAAGTTTTGAAAGATAACTCCCCCTAAATTTATGGCTGTTTTATAATGAAAACCAATTTATGAAATTCAAAACAAAAATATACTAAGAATCAAAATATGACATAATACTTTGATTCAACAATGATGTCCATGATATGTCAAAATAATATTTAATCATGCTCCCCCTATCACTATTACAAATTTTCATTTATATGTTCTCGCTTTTCAAGGAAATAGTAATTTTGATTTTTTTAGTGAAATCAATAGATAGATGATACTTTTTACCATAACTTTTGTTCCTTCACATTTTCAATTTCATATGTCCTTTGCTTTGTGTGTGAGGCACACCTGAAAAAAAATCATTTGAACTTTGGTACCCAAACTTCTTTGTGTCCAATTTTGTTAGATGATGTTTCTTTTGGAACCCAAATCATGCCATGTTGATATTGTTTTCTAACTTTGCATTGATAAGCATAATGGCCATAAATTCCGCATGTAAAATAAGTAATATGTGATTTTCTATCATAGGAATAATTAAATTTTCAATAAAAATTTTTATTTTCAAAATGATTACTAAGATTATTTTTTGTCATTTGAGAAACAGTCTTTTCATTATTTCGTGTACTTCTCAAAAAAATATTTTCTTGCTTTACCTTTTCTAAAGAGCATGCTATTTTTACAATTTTACATGCATGTGTGATTTCTAAAGAATTAGTTTCATTTTTCATGTCTTCATTTTCCACAAAATATGTATTCTTTTCTTCTTTCAATCTCATGTAATAATTTCTCATTTTTAATTAAACATGCATTCTTTTCATTGTTTAATTTTTTAAAATCATTTTTCATGATATGAAGATCATTCATCAAGATCTCATTTTGTACTAGACAAGCATCTCTTTCCCTTTTCAAAATATCAAGGTCATTTTTCATAATTTGAATCAATATTTCATTCTTCCTTTTAAGAATGAGATATTTTTTTATTAAGAAAAAAAATCCTTATGCACATCAAAATCAATATTATTATGCTCATCATCATTATCACTATTAGCGCTAGAGCAATAAAAGGAGTTGGAGGATACCTCATCATCCCACTTTTTGCCATTAAACATAACACATCATCTTTGGATGTCGTAGATGTAGAATCATTATTTTCTTCATTGTCCACATTCGATGTGCTCTTTTTGTCAATATTGCTCCCTTCATACCTATCTAACAAAACTTGCCAAATTTTATGAGATGCAGAACAACTAGAAATAATATTTAAATTTTCTACATCTAAAGCACAATAAAATGCATCTCGGGCTTTAGAATCAAGTTTGACGAGTGAAACTTGCAAATCATTGTATTCAAAAAATGAAATATCATTAAAAATACCATTTATAACTTTCTTAGGCCTTTCAAAACATTTTCAACAATTTCCCATAAATCATAATCGAGAGAACATAGATAGGCTTGCATGCAAATTTTTCATTATGAAAAAACTAGGTCACAAAATTTTGGCAGAAGAAAAATTGATCGACCTTCTTGAAAAATAGGTGTCATGCTCTAAAAGATGGTTAGATCTTTAAAACAAGATGTTCAAATCTTGAGATGATCAGATCTAAAAATGATTAGATCTTAAAATAAGAGCAACCCGCTCTGATACCAATTGTAGGATCTCAAAGGGCACCAAGAGGGGGTCAATTGATATTTATCCGAAAATACCAATTTTATGAAAATCATCACGGAAGCTTAAAATCGAATCTTAAAACCTTTGCAATTCAGATTATAAACACACTATGAAAGGGAGATAGAGTGAGAGAAATCAAACACAAATAGATGCAGTGGTTATTGACGAGGTTTCACCACACTTTGACCTACGTCTCCGCTCCGACTTCTTGACCTCGATACCGTCGGAGATTTCACTAATTCCTTCCTTTGTTCCAAATGGGGCAAGGAAGAAAGCTCTTTACATCAACCGCCTTTTTTCGCTTCGAGAGGCAAGGCAATCTTTCCTCTAAGAAGCTAATCTATTTCTCTCACTCAAGAGGTAAGATTTAGATAGAACCTCTTTTGCATAGGAGCTCTCTCTATTTTTCTGAACAAGAATGTTTCTCTCTTTTACAATTCTATGCTCACAAGAGTGGAAGAGAGAAAGAATAGCACAACTAAAATGATAACTTCAATGAAAAAGATCTTCTTTTGATTTCTTGAAATATTGCTTCAATGTTTGGATGAATGTCTTTGCTTATGACTTTGGCACTCCTTTTATAGGCTCTGGCGTGTGAAAAATTCGTCCATAATTAATTCCACATTTTTCTCCTTAAAATATAGCCATTACTGTTTATTTCAGTAATGGACGGTCGACCGCATTTATGGACTGGTCGACCGATCTATATGATCGTTGCGCTTTATTTTCTGGCTGACCACAGCTGTCCGGTCGACCGAACTATCGATCGGTGTCTCGACTAGTACAGTCTTGCAGTTTTGATTTCGTCCCGTTGAGTTGATCGGTCGGTCGGTACATCGCTCAGTCTGTCGACCGGTGTAGTTTCGACATGAATTTGAGCAGTTTATACATTGCTCGGTCGATCGGTATCTCCGATCGGTCGACCGGCCTTCATAGCTTCAACCGGCAGGTTGATCGTCCTACACTATTTTGAGCATAACTTTTTGCACAGTTATCCAAATTAGATGATCTTAGAGTCTATGGAAAGCTAATAGAATTATCTACAACTTTGATTCAATATTCATCCAAAACTAATGAGATCAGTGCCAATTATTTAATTAAAGTGCAGTGCGTAAAGTTATCAATTTTTCTTTAAACTTTTTCAACATTTTAACTTTAATCATTCAAGGTTTGTATCATCAAAATATAATTTGATATGACATTAAAACTTTGGCCCAACAGAGTCTTGTTCCATACACTTCTTGGACTCCTATTAGAGATGTAGACTGCACAAGCCATAGCTTCGGCTCAGAACACCTTAGGCATATTCTTGCTCTTCAGCATGCTCCTTGTCTTATTGAGTATGTGCTGATTCTTACGTTCCATGATGCCATTTTGTTTGGGAGAATATGGCACAGTTTGTGGGTGACGAATATCATGATCTTCACAATATTGATTAAATTTATATGAAGTGAACTCTCTACCTCTATCTGATCTCAAGGCCTTTATATGCGAGCCACTTTCTTTTTCAACACATGATTTAAATTTCTAAAAGCATCAAATGCTTCTGATTTTTCTTTTAAGAAATAAATTATGCATGCAAAATATAACATTTAATTAGTCATGCATTTAATTGCATTTCGATTCCTTTTTCATATTGCATGCATCAATTTATGGCCTTATTTTCTTTAATTTTATAAAAAAGGAAATCTACGAAAATTATATGTTTTATTGCAGAAAAAGCAAGAGAATCGAGTCAGGAATCCACAGAAATAAATGGCACTCAAATCGGAGTTAAAACGGAGATAGAAAGTGCAAATTAGTGGAGGCTGTCAGAGCTGAATGAATATAACGGGCCGTTATATGATCGTTACGGGCCGTTAAAAAAGCCCAGTTTGAGTCAGAATCCAATTTAGACACTGGAAGGACCGTTACAGACTTGTTACGGGCCGTTACGAAGGCTGCTTTCGAGATTTCTTCGACTTTTCTTGGGGATTTCAAGTCCAGATCGAACTCAAACTTTATCCTAAGCTTCAGGGATGATTAGGAAACATATTTACTCAGATTTGAATGAGTTTTGCATAGTTTTAAAGACCTATCAAAGTCAATTCCGAATTTAATCTTTTTAACATGAAAAGACTTCGAATCAAACCGAAACTCTACCAAAATTCTTGGGACCCCTGGAGGCTATAAATAGAGGCCTTAGAAGATAGAAAAACGTGTGCTTGAGACTTGGAAGTCGTGCTACATTGCAGAGGAAGAATTTTAGAGTTTTTCGATGTTTGTTCGGGAGAAACTGTGAAGCAACTCAGCGCGTGTGTTTTACAGCGATCCAAAGATCATCGAAGGCGAAGAATTCTATCTTCTACCTATAGTTTAGATGCTTTTTACCCATACTTTTTATGCCTAATTAATTCTGTAATAGAGATATTTATTCTTTACGAGAAAACTACATGAACTCGGTTGTTAGATTTGAATTAATATAGTTATTTCATATTCTTTTGATTATGATTATTGTGCTTAATGCTTTTTACTAAGATTATTATATTCTGATATAAGACTACAAACCAGATTTGGGGTGGTTAGTTTTAGAATTTAATAATTTTCAGCGAATCGATTTTTAACTTAAAGTTGAAGCAATCATAACACGAAACTAGTAACTCATCGTTTGTGCTAGATTTTGTGAGGTCTATCAGTTTTTACCCAGCGAGGATAACTGTTAGTTTAGGACTTACAACTTAATGCGTCTTAATATCTTTCTTAACTGAAGGTTGACTCAGCGTTTGTGATCCTAAGTTTTGCAAGACTTAAGATAGTTTGACTTTCTCAGCGTAGAGGTCATTAATTTAGGTAATCCTAATCCGTCTTAAGAATTGAATCTATTTATCATTGTTATAATTCAACCATCATCGTGATTCATGTTCGTTAATCATCATCATTAATCATCCAGAATCCTTAGGCTCAACACCAGTTTATCTTAATTTTTGCACATTTATTTCTATTTTTATATCACAACAACATTCTCTTCTCCTAGTAGATATTAGGATAGATTAGATTTAACTAGTTCCTCGTGGGATCGACACTCTACTCTCTACTTTATTACTTGATACGACTAGTGCACTTGCTAGCAATTTTATTGTTACAAAATTAACGCATCAAGTTTTTGGCGCCGTTGCCGAGGAACTATTGCTACTTTGAGAGTTTTTATATTTATGTTTTACTTCACTTTTTCTTTTAGTGTTGTGTAAGTTTTTTAGGTGACATACTTTGTACACAACTTCATCATCGCTAGCATATCTTTACATCCTCAATGATGAACAAGAAAACGACTACAAATCAACAAATTGAGGAAAGCATGATTACTGTCCAGCAAGATGGAATTCAATTTGGGGTATCATCGTCAAAACAATGCACAAAGAAGAAGCCTCAACAAGAAAAGAATGAAGATATATTTCGAGACCCATCTGCTGCACTCACAGAATTATTGGATTCTTTGCTGAAAAAGCTCTCCACACAAAATTATCAAATCGAAAATTTGGAGAGACAAATTCATAATATGAGGCAGCACAATAAGAAGTCAGATGAAAATGTAGCATCAGTTCTCGAATTCAAATCATCAACTTCTGACTTCATAGAGATGATTAGTCAATTTGCCACAACAATTGAAAAAAAGGTTGACAATGCAAGACCAACACATCCAGAATTTGGAGTCTCAGTTATCCAAACTTCAGAAGCAAACTAAAGTCGATAATTCTCTTCGACTATTCGACAACGAACTCTAGTTCGAGGCTTTGGAATCAAAATTTCATGCACTGGATAATGAAGTTGAAAATTGAGTTCTCTCATTTCTGAATGTCCGAGGCACATCGAAGAAATCTGAAGGTCATCTTATGCCCGTGCCATTATTAATATCCATGGCATCCAGAAATAAATTTTTCAGCAAGGACAGCGATGACTCAGTGGCGTGTCAAGAAGATGAGCAAATACATCATTAAAGATGGGAAGGTTCAAAGGGAGGGGCCCGCCTTTGGAAGTTCCTGTCACTCCTACATTGTTGTCTCCAACTCAGCCACCGTCGAAGGAGAAAGTAAATCACCCACAGTTGACTGCAAATCACCGCATATTTCCTCCGTGCAATCTGTAAAATCTTTGAAGGAGAAAAGTACTTCGCCGACATCAACACGATCTTCCCCATCTATAACACTCCAATGGTGACCAAAGAACCGCTCGACAATCCAAGTTCAGCAGCAACACACCTCTATAATTTCATATCAAAAGGCTGTTGTACATGAAGAACTGCTACCGCCAGATGACAACATCAAATCGAAAACATAGGCATCATCCAACATAGCATGTGCTGAGCCTCACCACTATGATTATTCACGATCACAATCAAACTCGGTGAGATCATTCCATATCTACTTATATTATTCTTATTGATAATTTCTTATTAGTCTCATCATATGCCATATCAAAGTCGAGCTAGCGACTTTAAACCTAAAACTACTCATTCTCAATCCTTAAACTTACAATTTAGAACTTTTGCATAATTTAGTTTAGATTAATTTACTTCGTGTTAGATTAGTTAGTTTGATTATTTCAGTTGCCTAGTGTCTTTAGTTTATTTTTATTTTTTTAAGAGGTCTCTGCATGTCACAAGTCAAATTTCACATTTATTTTAAATTTCACAGACCGTTATTTAATGTTCACGGGTGTTCATAAAAATGTAGCAGGCCGTAACTTTGATGTTACGACTCGTAACAACCGATATATCACCTTGCACTCTTATTTCACGGATCATAATCACTTCGTAACGGATATCACAGTATGCTATAAGCATAATATGTAATTTTCACGAGCCTTATTTGCCCTTCACGACCCGTAACAACATTGAAAAAAAAAAGAGGGAACAATGAAGAAGAAAATAAGAGGAGGAAAGAAAGAGAAAATAAAATTGCCTCCTCGAAATTGAAGAAAAGTAGGAAATCGAGATGTCCAAATTTCTATCGGCCAAGGACACTATGGATTCTTCGTCGATTCTTCTTACAGCTTCAACATCCATCAACTCAAGACGAATCAGGTTGTTTCATTTTCTTTTCTATGTTTATATTTTTCATTATCATATATATGGAGTCCTACAAGTTTGGTTTCCAACACTGAGGACAGTGTTGAGTTCAAGCTTGGGGAGTTTGCAATTCCATGCATCATGTATATCTTTTTATATTGCACTACAAGCATACATTTTCTTCGTATTTTAGTCTCATATTTGCTTGCATCTCATATAAAAAAAATCAGAATATTAAATTGTATTGCTTAATTGAAAATTGCATCTTATTTTCTTATGTCTTAGTATTTACTTATTTTTCAAGTATTATTCAAGGACATCTTGTTAATTAACGAAATTTGAAGCATTATTATTTTATCATTTTATCTCCTTCGTGTTAGGTAATTGGTTTGAGGAAAGTTGCTTAGTGAAACTATGAATGTTTGATGACAAATCCTATTCATGCTCTTTTTATTATTATTATTATATTACCTTGATAATAATTATATCCCTGTTGAACATTCAAGTGTAGTTGAGCTTACTAACAAATAAATACATGCAAAATTGTCAAGAGGGCTAGTGGAGCCCCAAAAAGTATGAGGAGGTACAAAAAGGTGTTATCCGGAACCTTGGTGAGTTCGGGTAATTAGATCCATAGGGGATTCTTGCCTGGCGACCTAAGGGCAACTACTCTAGGATCCGTCGGTCGAAAGCCCGTTACATGGACCACCTTGCGCAATATGAAGAAGCACATGAATACCAAATCAATGAAAAATAAAAAGTGAAAAGAAAAAGAAGTGGAAAAAAATGAATGATGATAAAAAGTTTCCAAGTGAAAGTAATAAATGAATAAAAGCTCATGTTACACTTGTATATTCAACATTGATATTTTTATTTTCAAGAATTATCTTCTTATTATTCAGCTGAATTTGGAGGAGTTTAAAAATGTCTTTCATTCATAAGTTTCACAAAGCTGGATTATTATGAAAAGTGGTGAGACACTTAGGCGATGGATGTATAAAATTTAGTGCTAAAAATAAAACTAGTTGAGTGACATGGTGGAAGCGATGATTAACCATTTTGGTTGGAGCTTTGCTTTGAACATTGTTTGAGCACAAGCAAGTATCTAAGCTTGGGGGAGTTTGATGCATGCAAAATATAACATATAATTAGTCATGCATTTAATTACATTTCGATTTCTTTTCATATTGCATGCATCAATTTATGGCCTCATTTGTTTTAATTTTATAAAACTGGAAATCTACCCAAATTATATGTTTTATTGCAGAAAATGTAAGAGAATCGAGTCAGGAATCCACAAAAACAAACGACATTCAAATCGGAGTTAAAACGGAGACAAAAAGTGCAAATTAGTGGAGGCTGCCGGAGCTGAATGAATATAACGGGCTGTTATATGACCATTACAGGCCGTTAAAAATGCTCAATTTGAGTCAGAATTCGATTTAGACACTATAAGGGCCGTTACAGACTTGTTACGGGCCGTTACGAAGGCTGCTTTCGAGATTTCTTTGACTTTTCTTGGGGATTTCAAGTTCAGATCGAACTCAAACTTTATCCTAACCTTCAGGGATGATTAGGAAACATATTTACTCATATTTGAAGGAGTTTTGCATAGTTTTAAAGACCTATCAAAGTCAATTTCGAATTTAATCTTTTTAACATGAAAAGACTTCGAATCAAACCGAAACTCTACCAAAATTCTTGGGACCCCTAGAGGCTATAAATAAAGGCCTTAGAAGACAGAAAAGCGTGTGCTTGAGACTTGGAAGTCGTGCTACATTGCAAAGGAAGAATTTTAGATTTTTTTTATGTTTGTCCGGGGGAAACTGTGAAGCAACTCAGCGCGTGTATTTTACAGCAATCCAGAGATCATCGAAGGCGAAGAATTCTATCTTCTACCTATTGTTTAGATGCTCTTTACCCATACTTTTTATGCCTAATTAATTTTGTAATAGAGATATTTATTATTTACGAGAAAATTGCATGAACTCGGTTGTTAGATTTGAATTAATACAGTTATTTCAGATTCTTTTGATTATGATTGTTGTGCTTAATGCTTTTTACTAAGATTATTATATTCTGAGGTAAAACTACAAACCAGATTTGGGGTGGTTAGTTTTAGAATTTAATAATTTTCAGCAAGGTTGTAAGACCCGGACCGGACGTCGATCCGGATAGGTCTCCGGATCAGGTTAGACCGGTCGAACCGGTTAATCCGGACGGTCGAACCGAATATTAATAAAATAATATAAAAAGATAAACTATAATACTGATATATTCTTATCAATAATTAATATATTTCTATATCAAAGTACATATGGTTAAATCATTTTAATTAAAGTTAAGAAATCAAATGTGATATATTTAACTATTGATATGAGTTTTATGTGATTTTAATGTATTCAATTATAATTTACAAATTCATATTTCTCAAATTCAACTATTAATATTTACTTAAACTAGAAAGATTATTGTAGTTTCTATTTTTTAATTTAATTAGGTAACTAATTTTTTCATATTTAATATTTGACATTTAAAAATATTATAAATTTTCTTATTAAAAAAATAATTTGATAAATGATTGATGATAACTATTGTATAATATAAAATAACTTATTATTCAAATGAATAAACATAGCATAGTGGAATGTACACATTAAGTTGTTTAAGAGGTCATGGGTTCAAAACTTAGTGGGCTCACATTTTTCCAATTTTTTCTAATATTTGAACCGGCCGGTTGCCCTAAAACCGGCGGTTCAGCAGTTTTAGTCCGGTTTTGACCGGTCTTGACCGGTTCAAAATGGTTCAAATGTCAGTCCGGTTTTGGGATCGAACCAAACCCATCTCAAGTGGCGGTCGACGGTTGGACCGGTTGGACCGGTCGGACCGGCCGGTCCGGTCCGGTCCAAACAACCATGATTTTCAGCGAATCGATTTTTAACTTAAAGTTGAAGCAATCATAACACGAAACTAGTAACTCATCTTTTGTGCTAGATTTTGTGCGGTCTATCAGTTTTTACCCAGCGAGGATAATTGTTAGTTTAGGACTTACAACTTAATGCGTCTTAATATCTTTCTTAACTGAAGGTTGACTCAGCGTTTGTGATCCTAAGTTTTGCAAGACTTAAGATAGTTTGACTTACTCAGCATAGAGGTCATTAATTTAGGTAATCCTAATCCGTCTTAAGAATTGAATCTATTTATCATTGTTATAATTCAACCATCATCGTGATTCATGTTCGTTAATCATCATCATTAATCATCCAGAATCCTTAGGCTCAACACCAGTTTATCTTATTTTCTGCACATTTATTTCTATTTTTATATCACAACACCATTCTCTTCTCTTAGTAGATATTAGGATATATTAGATTTAACTAGTTCCTCATGAGATCGACACTCTACTCTCTACTTTGTTACATGATATGACTAGTGCACTTGCTAGCAATTTTATTGTTACAAAATTAATGCATCAATAAACCCATATCTTTCTACTGAAATCGTCGATAAAGAGAAGAAAATAATTACTTTATTCACAAGATGATGGCTTGATAGGCCCGCATATATCGGTGTGTATTAGCTCGAACGGCTTCTTAGCCCTTGTAGAAGATTCCTTAGGAAAGCTCTTTCTATGTTGCTTTCCAAATAAACATCATTCACATAATTGATTTGAAAGATCAATGGAAAGCAAGTCTCTTACCATGTTCGTTTTAGATAATAAGCTTAGGCCGCCAAAATTTAGATGTCCATATCTTAAGTGCCAAAGCCAAGATGTGTCCTTCAAACATGCTTTTAGACATTTGACAACATCATTTTGAATGTTTAAAAGAAACATTCTATTTTTACTCATTGTCACTTTTGCAATTAAACTATTTCTATGATCTCTTATTGAAAGATCATAATCCTTCATATGAATATCATAACCCTTTTCTAAAAGTTGACCTAAACTTAAGATATTACTTTTCATATTCGGCACATAACAAATATTAGAAATTAATTCATGCCTTCCATTCTTGAGTCGAATAATAATTTTACCTTCGCTTTTTACCGGTACTTTTGAGGAGTCTCCAAATGTGATATTTCCACTTACCGACTCATCGAGTTCCACGAACATACCATGTGTCGATATACCATGTGTGCTTCCTTCCTTTTGTGCATCTTTGTATGCTAGCAATAAGGTAGGATTCTCCTCGTCTTTGGTTTCTTCTGCATAGTTAGCTTTCTCCTCGACTTGCCGAGAATTATTTCTACAATTGGAAGCATGGTGTCCATATCTATTGTAATTATAACATTTTACTTGAGATTTGTCATACCTTCCTCTTCCACCTGATTTTGTGTAACCTCCTCTTCCACGACCTCTCGCATTATGTGTGGATTGGTCCTTTTCCTCTTGTCTTCCTTGTTCATATCTTCCTCTCCCTCTTCCATGGCTACCATCCGCGATCACGTTGGCTCCTTTGGTTGCCTTCTTCTAAAGTGAACTTTATTGCTTGAAGTAGTTGCTCCATGGATTCTTCTTTCTTCTTATTTAACATTTCTTCATGTGCTAGCAAAGACCCCATTAGTTGTTCTATAGTTATAGTATCAATATCTTTTGATTCTTCAATGGCCACAACAATATAATCAAATTTGGGCACCAAATAACGAAGAATTTTCTCAACAATTCTAGCATCATCTATCTTTTCACCATTTCTTTTAAGTTGATTAGTAATTGCTAAAACTCTTGAAAAATAATCGGAGATTGTTTCTAGATCTTTCATACGCAAAGCTTCAAATTCACCATGAAGTGTTTGAAGTAGTAGCTTTTTCATCTTGTCTCCTCCTTTGTTTAGATTGATAAGAATCTCCCGAGCTTCCTTAAAAGCGGTAGCACATGAAATTTTCTCGAATGTGATATCATCTATACCTTTGTAAATGAGGGAAAAAGTCTTCTTGTCCTTCTTCCTCGACTCCTTCAATTTTTCTCTTTGGGATTGGGATAGGATTGACTCATCTTCCACCTCGGTGTAACTTTTTTCAACAATCTTCCATAAATCATAACCTAACAAAACCTTCATCTTGATAAACCAATTATCAAAGTTATCTTTGATGAGTTGTGGCACTAGAAATTGAAGTATATCTTGAGCCATTTTGTACTCAAGAAAGACTTAGGTCTAGCTATGATACCACTATGTTGGAAATGGAAAGTGTGGCTGATGTGGTGGACTATAAGAATTTGGAGAAAACAATTAGAAGCTAATTTAGAAGAGGGACTTGAAGAAGAAAATGATGAACACTAAGAATTAGGAAGAGGAGAAATGAAACACTAACTTTGGAACACTCTTATAAGGTGGCTAGAAGTTACTTCCAAAATTTGATGATCCAAATGGAAGGAGCACCCGTTTATTTATAGCTCTCCGTGAATCTTTCTACACATAATGTTTTTACATTTACACACTTTTACTTTACATCCTTCTACACACTAAAATTTTACATTTACATTCTTCTACACACTCTAATATTTTAATACACGGCACACTTCTACATACAAGATATTTATGTGGAACAATCTAATAAGTACTTTCTAAATATTTTTCCATGATAATTCTTGTGAGCCTCATTGGATCTTTTTTTTTTGTTTGCCTTATTGAATGTACTTCATAGTGGGCCAATCAAGTGTAATTTCTAATAGAGAGCACTGCCCTTGAGCAGAAAATAAGATGAAGCGCTTCGTCGCAAGACATTAAGGCAAGCAGGTGTTGAGGAATGTGGTATGATTTGTTTAAGAGGGAGCTAGGCCGCTAGTAGTAGATTTAGCATACATATAAATAAAAGCCATATTACATTGACCATTCTTTTTAGATTGCATGGGATTCTGTTGAACTATTCCCCAAGAGGAGAGAATGAACAAAAGAAGAAACTTTTGATATGAATCTGTAATTGAAGAAATTATTGTTACTTCTCTTCTGTGATTGAGGCAGTTTTCACCTTAAGATTTTCTACCTATTTCTTCTCTTTTTTATTGGTATACTTGTCAGCAAGTTCTAGATCTATGACGCTTCATACATAATAAAAAAAAATGAAACGAACGGTTGGCAAGGGAGGCATCGCCTCCCCTGGCCTCCCGTCGTTTTGCCTCCGGCCGACCAAGGGTCGGCCGGGGTGTATAAAAGGGGGGTCAGGGTCCCCTTTGCGCCTTCTTGGAACCCCTACCAACCCCCCACCCTCTTCTCCTTCGTCTTCCTCTCAACCGACGACCGAGCGACGTGCGCGAGCGATAGAGCAGAGACGACGACGACCGACGACCCTCAACGCACGACAACCCTCTCTCGACGTGCGCAAGCGCCGGGTGAACCCTTCCAGGCGACAGCGAACATCCGGCGATCGACAGACAACGAGGAAACGACCGGTGAACTCATTTGAATGAAAACAAGGTACCCTTAGCATTTTAATCCCATAAACGAAGAATTAAGGATTTATTGATGTGTAGAGTTGGTTCATTATAATCCCGAAGTAGTTTACAACCTTTTTCATATTGATGTCGGCGTTAATTGACGGTCGGAAGGCCGCTGGAATCAATGGAAAAATCTGACGGCCCTATTTTATCGCAGAGACCGGTCGACCGATTTCATCAAACGGTCGATCGGTCTGCAATACAGAACCCAGACAAGTTCTTTATCGGTCGACTGGCCTCACCATGGCGGTCGACCGATCCATCTATTAATAAACAAACTTGACCTTATGAACGGTTGACCGGTCCTAGAGAACGGTCGATCGATCCGATGCGTAGTGCGCATCTTCATGTCCTAATGAATGGTCAACCGACACCCAGATCGGTCGACCGATCCACAAAACTAAATTAAAGAACAAGGTCGACCGATCCTAGAGGACCGATCGACCGGTGCCAACGAACGATCGACCGGTGCCAACGAACGGTCGACCGGTGCCAACGAACGGTCGACCGGTGCCAACGAACGGTCGACCGATTCACCAGGAACGATCGACCAATTCTAACAGAGACCCAATTGATCCAATCGGACTGATCTATCCCAAACATAACTGAGACTCTGACCAATTCACCTACACTGGCTGAGTCCTATTGTACAAAGATCAACGTTTCGTTGGATCCTAAATCATAGATTCACAATGACTAAAGATAAATAAAGCAAGGAGAAAGACATGAGATTGCTATGTGCCGCCCCTAAAGTTAAAGCAAAGATCATATATTAAAGTAGAGGAGGGATAGATAATTAGCTGAGGGGACAGCGAAGCTACTGTCTTAAATGACCACTATTCTTGAGATTTCAGGTCTTCTCCACCTGTATCTCGAATGAAGGGTGGTGCTAAGATCATACCCCTTCCCTTAAAGATTAAAGTATTATGCCAAAGGGATAGGTAGCTAGCTGAGGAGACAGTGAACCTACGGATCTCTTAACCGAACACTGTTCCTGTATTGTAGAAATTCTTCCTCCTATCTTTCGAACTGGGTGAGGTAGTAACACCCACCCCTTTTTCCTTTTATGGGTTCACTGGTATCAGAGAATCAGAGAGGCACCTCTGACTTCCCAACCTAATAAAGTCGAGCTTGCATAGGACAACCAACTATAAGGATAATTTAGTAAAGTAAAAGACATAGTACAACTCACAGTAAAATAATGCAAAGTAAAGCAATGTACAACAGAGCAATGTAAAGCAAAGCATTGTAAAGTAAAGTAAAGTATTGCATAGCATAGTAAAGACATTGTAAAGTAAAAGCAGGGTCACGCAAAGATAAAGCATTATTATAGTAAAGAACAGAGTACTGATATGATTAAAGACTTATGTATTGATTTCATGATCATCATCGATCCTTATTTCGTCGTCTATTGCTATTCTACTAGGCATCTTTACTCATGGTTATTCTATTCTCCTGCATTGGAATTTTGCAGGTGAGAATGCCAACTGAGGAGGTGGTGAAGGGCGCAGAGTTTGGAAAACGCTGCACATGACTAATACTTCTGCTCCGAGCTTTCTTACTGCATATCTGTTTCATCCTTTTTGTGTTGTTCAGAGACATCATATTTTCTTCCGCATATTTTTATATTGAAAGACACCATGAACTTACGCATACTTTCTATAATATGAGACATCATGAACTTCCGCATTAGAGTCCTTCATCGTGACATTTTCATTATTTAATTTCCGCATTTAAAACTATCTATTATAATTATTATTATAATATTCATGCCACGTAAGCGCTTTTGTTGAATGATCAAGGTCAGTAGAGCAATAGGCAGTGTAGCGCCTTCAGGGTCAAACTGATCGCCTACGTGGCGAGAGGTGCGATTTTAGGAGCGTTACAAGATCAGTAACACTTCAACTTATCATCGAGTAGTTTATCGCATATATGATATATTCATTTCTGAATCTGCCAGCAGTACTGCCTGCTTTGACTAAATCAAGTCTTATCCCGCACCTGTGTGAAATCCATGTGATTTGACCATTGATTAAAGATCAACAGAATACATGAAGTAAATTACGATGGATACCCACTCTTTAGTTAAATTCAGTAATCCTTGTGGATTCATAATTTTGCTTACCATGGATTCAAGGAACTTTGATGGATTACGAAGTAGTAACGATCGTTATAATTATTAGTTTAGTATCACTTAAAACATAAATAGTTTTACTAGATGTCCTAACGTTTCTAGCTTAGAAATTATTTGTTTGTCTTCGACACTGCATCATTTCCTTTGTGCATTGTTACTCTTGCTTCCTTTTTTGGTGCGAGCTTCACCTATCTTCTCCTTGAGAAGTTTTACAACTTTCTGGAATTCGTCAAAATTTTTCACAACACGGTAGAACTTCGATTTTTCGTGGAAGTTATCCTGCGAGTATAAGGAATCCATGAGCTCCTGGAACTTCTTATGGGACTTCTCAGCTTCGTCATTCTTGCCCAGCATGAATATGATGATTGCCTGATTCAGCATAGTAACTCAGATAAACATAAAAACAAAGAATTATTTTGAATTCAGAAGAGAAAAAAGAAACAAGATCTTACATTGGGAATCAAATTTGAATATCACACTTGATGTCTTATAACATGTGAAAGTTTTGAGAACTGATAAAATAACTAGTTTTCGGGAGGGAGGATCACTTGAACAGCGGAACCCGCGCGTCGTTAGCATCCGCATCGGTAACAAATCCTTCAAGAGCTTTCTCGTCGTATTCGCCCTTGGGATGTTCAGAATTACGGACAAATGAAAAGTTTTGGGGAGTTAGGAGACATCCCCAAAAATTGGAGAGTAAATAAACATTTACAAAAAGATCAGGATCAGCATTGCACCAGAACTCTAATGGCAGAAAATATTTACAAGATTTTTGTGCATGTTTGAATCCGAATACCACCCTCTGTTTTCTAATCAGTTTGTTTCGGAGCATCAAAAAGTCTACTTTTTCTTCCTGTTCACTTAGTAATTGATAAAGCGTATTCTGTAGTGTCGGGAAGAAGATTAAACGTACGTAGTGTGTTTTCTTCTTCCAGTTCCAGATTAGTATTTTATGCATGGGTTCGAGGGCAATATTATAATGGCATGCACCTTGTATATGCGCATTTCAAGAAGCAACATTTGGAGCTCATATGCAACGTGAGATTTGTCGCCAGTACTCTTCTTAGACTTCTGCAATGCTTCGTCCAGTATTTTTATGGCTTCATCCCCCCCCCCCCCCCCCCCCCCCCCCCCCCATCTCCTCATATGCAACGTGAGATTTACTCTTCTTAGCCTTCTGCAATGCTTCGTCCAGTATTTTTATGGCTTCATCCCCCCCCCCCCCCCCCCCCCCCCCCCCCCCCCCCGCTCATCTCCTCATATGCAACGTGAGATTTACTCTTCTTAGCCTTCTGCAATGCTTCGTCCAGTATTTTTATGGCTTCATCTTCCCCCCCGCTCATCTCAAGTTTGCTTGCAGCTGTCTGTATGTGCGTCCAAGAAAAGAAATTATCTACATTAACTTGAGCTTTTCCACAAGTGATCAACGTACTGCTAGTCGCATGCATTGCATGCATTAACAGAAGAAGAAGAAGAAGAGGACATGCAATTAAGAAAGAGAGCCAAAGCGAGAAGATATATTTATTTTATATAGAGAGCAAAATCCTGGGCGGAGTCCTAACGTGCAATTCGACAAAGTCGACGCGTTCTTTATCGAGCAAATTGCGCATTTGCTGCAAGGCGTCGCTCATGGCTTTCTCCGGGTCCTTCTCCACCTCGCGGGCGGCGGTCATCCGCTCGATCACCGTCTTCACCCCGTACAGCGGCGACATGGACACCGACCTCCACTGCAGGCCGGGGCCAGTACTAGTACTGGCACTATTATCAGCAAAAAAGAATTAAAATAATTATAATCAATGTACAAAATCATAATTTATAATGAAAAATAAGAAATAGATTTTCGAATTTCATTTGATACTTCTGGTTAAATTAAATATCATTTCGTTTAAAAGGATATATGCAATGGTTTATCTGGAGTATTCTCGTCATCATTCTTTTCTCACTTTTTTTCTTATCATGAAATATATGTTGGAAGTATGTTTTTTTAAGCAACTTCTTAATGGCATAATGAATTGCAAAATGTTTGTATTGCATTGAAACTAATTAATCTAGTAAATTAATATAATAAAACAAAAAAAATGTTAGTAAGTGCCTTAACATTGATTAACTAATATATTTTTTTTATCTCCATGTAAAAAAAAAAGAAGTAAATTAACATAAATGCGTTATATAAATGATGCATATAAATTAACAACGCAAATGTGTAAATAAATAGATGCGTAATATTTATTTGGGCGTGTCTGATAATATATTGATTATTTTGTATATATTTCACCTTTTCTTCTTCCTTCCCACGTGGCCGACCAGAAGCCACACTCCTACGACGGCCAGCGGCCCCGCGGCTAAGCCGGCGAGTCTGAGCCATCCTCTGCCGGCGCCCCGAGAGGCCGTGGCCGTCATGTTCGACTTGGGCGCTGCTGCTGGCGGCGGCGCGCGTGGCCCGACTGGCGCCGGATTCTCCTGCGATTTGGCAGCAGCTTTGCCGTCGTCGGTGGCCATTATCTGAATTGGATGGTGAGCGGAAGGGGACGACGTCGGCAGAGTCGATTGAAGAGAGGTTACAAGTCGCAAGGCGCATGAACAAGCCATTTTATTACGACAGGAGAGCGGGGCGCGCACGCACGAGCGTCGCGTGCTTCAAAGGGAAAAGGATGGGATTAGATACGAGTCCGGCTTTACTTAATGCTTTGAACCAAAGCAAAGTTATCTTTCAGCGATACTTCCTCAATTCTTTTACAAAGTATTTTGCATGAGTCCTTATAAATGTCTAAATTTTTTATTAAAAGTTTCACTCGATGCGAAAGAAATAATCTTATCAAATTAGTTGATGGTAGCTCTAACTTGAGAATTATACGCATAGTCATTAGCATAGAGTTGAAAATCCGCCCGTACAGATTTATGACAATCCAATCGGGTGTCTAACAAGATGTTAGGCACGAGCTCGATGAGCACGATTTTTTATTTTTATTTTTTATTATATAATTAAATATTTAATCACATATTATTAATTTTATAATTACATTATACATATTTAATCATATATCTTAAAGTTTATAACTATATTATATATAAAAATATTTTTTATACATCTAATAATCTTAATATCATATATTATAATATTTTTATTATTGTTTATAGTCCAAATCTTAGGGTAAAAATATTTCTCATTTTTTATTTTAATTTTTTTATATTTTATTTTATTAAGTTAATACATATAAGTGTCGAGTCGATCGAAGTGCACAACCCAGCATGGCACGATTTATGGTCGTGCCGGCCCAACACGATTTGAGACAGGATCAAACTTTATTTGACTGATCCGAGCACAGTGTGGTCCGAAAGTTCTTCTCTACATAAACAGTGGATGAGTTAGAATAATTGGCATCGCTTTTTAAAAATCGAAAACTTGACTATAAAAAAAAAAAAAAAGAAAGTACTTTTGCTTTTGAGCGAGGGAATTAGTCCACTATGAACTGCTGCGCTTGTCGGCCCCCGCCAGGCGCCAAAACCAAAAGGCAGTGAATGCACTCGGGACGGATCCATTGTGATTTATCTCAAAATTATAATTACTTTATTATTTATGAACATCTGCTCCGAGAAAATGTCGACTAACCTTGAAGAAGGATAGTTTTTATGGTTGTAGACTTAATCATGGATCATGAAACCATTAGTTCAATTTTATTCGTACGAGATGTCCAATATATATATATATATATATATATATATATATATATATATGATAATGAGACAACATCTAAGTATAAATGAAAATAAAAATTAGGAGGTTGCTGAATTTATGGGGGTCAAAACGCGCACGTAATTGTACTGCACCGCTGAAAACAGTCTTTTCTTCTTTATTTCATAAGGATTTAATGGAATCATGCGTATGGCTCTCATACGTATTTTGTCCACCATCCGATCTAATCGGACGGTGAAAACAACTTCCCCACAAGCCCCACGCATCTCCCAACTCTCCTCTCTCATATGCGATCGGCGCTTCTCTCTCCCCTCTCGTCTTCCTCTTCACCGGTCGGCAACTCCTTCTTCCGATCCAGCGAGCGTCGGCCAGCATCCCCTCCGGCACGACCCCCCAAGGTTCTCAAATCCACATGTGAGGTCGGATCGACGACAGCGACAGATCTTTCCCTCCGACGCGATCTAGATCCTCTCCTCCGGCATGGCGCCCTCGCCTCGTCGTCGCCCGTGCGACGGATCTTTCCCTCCGACGCGATCTAGATCCTCCCCTCCGGCACGGCGCCCTCGCCTTGTCACCGTCGCCGCCCGTGCCTCGCTGCTTCTCCTAGCGACCAGAGAAGGCTGCCTCACCATCGTCGCCCATGCCTTCACGACCGAAGAACGCTGCCTCACCATCGCCGCCGTCCCCATCTCTCTTCATCGTCGCCAACGCTCCAACCTCCTCTAAGCCTGCCACCCGCGAGCGTCCCCTGCGATCATCGACGAAGTCCCCGATGGCGAAGTTGCAGCCTATGATTGTCGCCCCTGCGATTGTCACCCTCGCTGTTGATCGGAGAGAAAGGGGATACCCTCGCAATTGGCCGGCCTCGCATCGTCAGCCGCCCTCGCCATCGCCGGATCGGAGAGAAAGGGGGAGAGATCGGATCGCCTTGCACCTCGCCGCTCGCGTCTCGCCGTCGTCACCTCGCCGCTCGCATCCCGTCGCCATCACCTCGCCACTCACGTCCCGCCGTCGTTGCCTCGCCGCCGTCGCCGAATCGAGAAGGGGGAGAGATCGGATCGCCTTGCTGCTCGCCGCTCGCATCTCGTCGGCGTCACCTCGCCGCTCGCCTACCGTCGTTGCCTCGCCGCCGTCACCGGACCGCCTCACGTCTCACCGCACTCGCCGCTCGCACCTCGCCGCGTCTCAACACTCGATCACTGCTCGTGCCAGCCGCCCGATTGCCGATGGTGCTCACCGCCCGATCGCCGCTCGTGCTCACCGCCCACCATCCGATTAGATCGAACGGTGAACAGAGAGCGTATGACCCCCATTAAATCTATTTCATAATACCCATATTTATCTTGTATCCGTCATAAAACATTAATATTGCTGTCACTATTAATACTAGTATTATTTTAAAGAAATCCTTTCTTTTAATAAAATAGTTCAAAATTTTAAATGGAAAACCGATTATTACTTTTTGAAAAACCATTGTATAATCAAAATGCTCTTTTTTGATAAAATTATCTTACTAATATTAATTTCAAATCATCAAAGAGTTATTTCAGACTTATTTAAATGTCAATTTCTAGCCATTTATTGATTTATTTATCTTTCGTAGCTTTCTTTTAGCATACAACTAAATAATATTAACTTTTTTTAGAACTAAATAATATTTACTTAACTACCTTGGATCGATGTCAGTGCCTACCACGAGCGTATCTTGCTCAATACTCAAACACGGCAGTACCCAATTCCCCATCTATATTTGCACTTCAGGTGATGCATTACACATACTTTGCATCCAATATAATACAAGATATTTCTTCTTATGAAATTAATGTTGGCATGCATTCCTACCAGATGCATCCATGTCAAACAAATTGCAGAGTTACTTAAGAGCCAAAAGCACAAGATCGTAGGAGCTGTACCTTCAAATCCATTCTTCACCAAACTCAAGGTCCAAGTCGAAGAAGGCCTGTCCAGGTGCATTTAAAGAAGGAAAGAAAGAAGGGTGGCATTGGACGAACATGATGTTTAAGTGTTAACAGTACGAGGCAATAGAATTGGCAGCAATAGTGGTATACAACACTGTACAACTACAAGTGAGAACTATTCTTAAGAAGTCTCTATGAAACCATGCCAATAGGATTGGCAGCTGATATGATGTCCCAGCAATCAAAGGGACCTAAAGTAAAGATGGCCAAACGGCCGGCACAACACAAACAAAAAATGGTCACTCACCCAGCCTAAAAAATGATGAAATAGGCTTGTAGATTTGTCTGCAAAAAAGAAAAAAAAACTATAACTGCACTCCACATAGCACTCAAATGGATTTAGGATCCTCTGCATTGGCTTTTTTCATTCCCATAAGCATACTGAATGACATGCAGTAACACCTATAAGGGACATTTAGGGACATACTGAATGACACCCAAAGTAAATTTTTCTTCATCCACTCTTAAAACACTAGCCAAGCTATTTAGGGACATTTCATGAAAGATGTCTTCCTGAAAATTCACCATGTTGATTATGGTTTTTCCACTTCCGCCAGGTCATGCAGGCTTCACGCTCCAAGAGGATTCTTTTACCAAGTAGAACATAGACCTATTCCCTTTCAGATACTCCTCCCCTCCCACCACACCAGCAATAAGTATATGTTTCCTATTTCTTCTTGCTTCCAACATGCTTATTTAAGAAATTAACCAGAGACGGAAGAACAATGGGGTCAAAAAGCTACAAGGAACAAGGAATAGGAAAGAAACCAATGGAGTAAGATGCAAATTGTCAGATCAACTATTTCACCAAATTAATGCCAACTAAGTCCTTGATTGCCCATCCTAGATCGAGCTTCTGCGAGTGACACAGCCATGGCCAACATCATTTGCTCTTCATAGCTCTCAGGAACAAAGTTTCCAGGAGGAACGTTAGTACCCTCTGGGAATGGAAATGCTGAAGGGCCTGCATCTACCATTACATCAGAGCCAGCATAACTGGTACCCACCTCAGCTGCCTCCGACCAATGGTCGGTTGAACACTCACCAAATTCTTCTCTCACTTCTCTTCCATTTTCTGGTGATATCTCAATCCATCGCCTGGGAGTATTCTGTGCAATTCTTGCATTTCCAGCATGAAAATTACCTGGATGTTGATGCATGTCAAAGACTGGAGTACTACTTCCATTCATATGTTGTCTCTCAGCCAAGGCTGCAGCAGCACAAGCCAGGCCACCAGAAGGAGAAGTTCTTAGAGGAGCTATTACTTGATGGTTGTAAAATTCTTCTGAGTAGGATGGTCCAGGCAAAAGGCTGCCAGAATAAGCTGGATTGCCTTGAGATCCTTGCTCCTGTTGAAAGAAAGCAAAAGTGAGTGATGGAACGATTTCAAATATATAGTCATTGTGAGCTGTCAAATGAATGCTTTACACAAATATGAGTGAACAAAGAGACTAGTGCCCTTGTGAGACTTTATTCTGAAGCAGACAGAATTGTTTTGTGAAAATGTAGCTACTTCCATGATCAAGAAAGGTTTCAGTACAGAAATTACGAGCTTGAGTATGTTGGGTACTAAAAGGTCAAGTCCAGCATTGGCTTCTCTTTCTCTTGAGAAAGAACAAGTTCAATACCGGCTCAGTGAGGTTTAATATAGCTAACTATTTGATGACATATAATCAGATCTCCTTGAGTTCATAAAAAATTAGAACTTGGGCCTTGTACACTGAGGAATGACACTGCTAAAATATGTATCTCAGTAATTTGCCTCATACACCAAAATCAATGAGGTTCTGTTGAATACATCAGAAAAGCTCATAGAACTGGCAGAAAGTGCATTGAAGCAAGCAAAATGGCTAAATAACCAAAAAAATACATTGGCATGAATTAGTACAATTAGCATAAAAATCATTAAATATCAGATGCAACTCTCAAATGAACATCTGCATGGATTCTCAAACTAAACTAATCATGAAATCCAGTCAAATGTTCAGTAATGAGCACATAAAAATATTCCCCAACCTTGAATTGTACTGCATTTAGCACCTTCTGCTCACTCGCATTCACTCAACTATTGAATGTGTTATCATTCATTCAACTATTGAATGGGTCATCAAGTTACCTGAATCGAAAGCCAGATTGCTTCCATTACCATTATATCTTCAAGGTCCATGTCAAAGTTATCATCCCTACATTTCAAAGTTGTTCATTATGAGATAAGATATTGTTCATGGACAAAAGGTCCATAATATTAATGTTCAATATTCTTTCAAAAACATTAACGTTGTTCTACATCAATCACATTAGGCTCCATACATCAGTGGTTACATCAAACAATAAGAGAAAAAAGGAAATAAGTGTTTCTTTTTTGCCTTGGAACAAATCATATGTACTGCAGTGAATCACATCTAAAGAATGCATAGGGAAGGAGCTTATCATGAGAGTTGCTTAGAACAGTGAGCGAATGTAGAAATCTCGTAAAGAGGACATCATTATGACACATATATAACTCTTCTGGATCCAGATTAGTAAGATCATACGATCCTGTCTTCTCAAAAAAAAAAATCATATGATCCTCTGATATTGATACAAATTATTCTTTAGAATGGAGAAAAGGTAGACCTAAACAACCTCAGCTTAGTTTAGTTTCAATATTCCATTTATATATTTTATACAGTATTCAGACTCATGTAAACTCTAATATTTATCCAATAGTTCAATATTATTTTATGATGTCTTTCAATGTAATTGAGTTCCAGTTTTAACTTAAACTAATATCATAGTTTATTCCAATACAACATTGTGCTTCTTTAAAGTCCAATATAATATAATTCTGGTTTTTAAAGATTTACTTTAAAAAATATCATATTGTGCTCACAATATATATAGAAAGAGAGATTTGGAAAAAGTTGTGAAGAACTATTTGATGATTAATGACTCATATATCTAAAACATTTGTGAATAAATATGCATATTTCAAGTATTTTATATTAAAAAAGATAGTTTTATCCGTGGGGCAGGGTCTTATGATCTTTTCATCATCGGTCCCCAAAACATTTACAATAATATCGGAAAACAAACTTGACAACCTTGGGACTAATAATATCATATCGACTAAAACAAAAACTTATCCCTATGATCAATAAAATTAGCTCAAGACAATTTGAAGTCTATGAAATCAAAATACTTAAGGCATAGAAGATACTCAAAGTTGAACTATTATAATAAATATGGATAAGTGCACATCACGCTCATCCTCTCCTACTTTCAAAAAAAAAGTTGACTAAGGGAAAGAATATTGTATACCACCTACTTTTTTATCACGTCAGTACGTCAGAAAAGATTCCTTAAAAAATAGCATATCAGAAAAGACCATCGTGAGTGAGAATAGGCCTAACAATATTACGTAGGTCAATGAAAATGAAGTTGGATGACTACCACCTTCCTATCCTTTTACCCTTCAAAAAAATATATTATGTTGGATAATACATGCGTAGGTCTCAACAACAAATATCATTAGGTCAAGAAGCATTAGGAAGTTTATGGAATAAAATAAATCAAAATCCAAAGTGTACATTGTGATTATGTTAAATGTTATTATAGACTTCAGAAAGGCATCATCTACAAATTGCTATGGCAGTTCTTATGGCTAAATTTAACCTAAAAGTTGCACTACAATCAGAAACTCAAATCTCAAGGACTTTGGAAAGGTGAGCAATAAAAAGTGAAATGAACAGGCAGGAACAGTTAGGAGCTAGAAACTAAAGATTATTTGCAACTCATCAAGGAGAAAGGGAAACGACCGTACAGTTAATAGACTAGAATTTGAAAAACAGTGACCAAATATTGTTTTAAAAAAACAAGGATTAAATTATATTATTTCTCTCAAATTTATACTATTTAACTAAAAACCAAGAACATGAATGTCATCAAATCCAAACAAAGATACGTGGACACCAATTTTTCTAGCAGATACAAAGCATAAAGGCATAGTAAGAGATAGAAGTCTAGGAAATAGATAACAAGCACAATATGCATAAACGCATGAACACTATACTTAAGAGTGTGTTTCTTGAAGGATATGTTTTTGGGGAAAGAAATGTCTTCTAGGAAAGACAACTATTTTTCCTATGTTGGTTGTCATTTACAAAAATAAGCCGAAACATTTTTTATGTTTAGAATATAAAAAACAAACAAATGAGCAACTCTCCGCCGTTGCAGGGGATGACACCAAGGGGAGAGGGGAGGTCCCCTCCCCATTGAATGTCAACAGAGAAAGGGGATGGGGCATGCCCCACCCCTGGTTATTGTCAACAACAGGAATGGAAGGTCACCCTTCCCCTTGGTCATTGTGAAAGAAGTCCAAGAAGGGGAATGGGGCAACCGGTTTGACGAGTTAAAAAACTATTGGACCTTGGCGAACAGACCAATAACCAGTAGAGCCAAATAGACCTGTTAATATTTTAATAAAGAAACTATTGAGCTGGCAATCATGCATTTTTCTTCTTTTCATTTCTTTATAAAATTTCCACAATTGAATCAATGGTCAAAGCACCATGCAATGCATCAAGTGCATTGATGTGCACGCTAAGAAACATATCATAAATTTTATTTTTTTAGAAAAAAATAATATTTTAATACTCCTAATGTGCAGTTGCCAATTAACAAGTTTGGTATCTGATATTGGGTTATTGAACAACAGGCAAACAGTTCAGAAAAATTTTGTCAAACTTGATATCAGTACAATACTGGTAAACTATTAAGCATGGGGTACACCAAACACTCAAGAGTACCTGTACCCAGTACGTACCGCATATGGGTTCGTTTTGGGTATGCATGGGTACAAGTACCCATGCGTACCCAAATATTTAATTTTTTTTAAGGGAAATATTTTAATATTAAAAAGTTAAAATTAAAATTTTGTACATCATGGGAGTATTAGGTCCGAGAAAAGGATTTTATCCAATAGAGAAATGTGAACAAATAGTAAAAAAAAGGGGGTAAAGCGAGCTCAAGGTAAAAGACCAACTGAAACTTAGGAAAATAGTAATAGCATCGACTTAATGAGGAAGCGACAATTTTTCTTGCAAGTACATTCATACCAAAGAGGATGAAAATAAAAAGAACACAGTTCGCTTACCTACTTTAAAACAGAGTTCGCAGACCGCAAGAACAGGAGAAGAAAGAAGACAGCCATAGAAAAAAGGGAAGAAGAGAGAAGTCACAGAACTGGAGAAAGTAGAAAGGGGAAATAACACGAGAGAGGAGTCGGTAGATGGAAGAAAGAAAAGTGAGACAAAGGAAAAGTGAAACACATGGAGGAGTGAAGAGCACTACTTTACAAAAAAGAAGGAAAGAAAGGTATGCAAAACAAAAAGGAAGCTGACAGCTCAAAAGTAAGTCAGCATTTCTGAAGGCAAGACTTAATGCTGTAAATATAAATTTCTGATTTGTTGCATTAATTAAAGACATAAATGAAATAAAATATATAATAGGATAATTTATTTGATGTTAATAGAAACATGATATCTCTTTGCGGCTTTCTTTAACAATTCACACCCAAAAAATATTTACTATTTATTATTATAGCGTAATTTCTTATATTATATATAGAGTACCTGTACCCTACATCTTCAAAAATTAGCATACCATATACCCGTAGCAGGTAGCAGACTGGACGGTTTGTCTGATAGCATAATAGACTTGGCGGCAGCCAGGCCTGGCTACCTGACCCGACAAATACCTCTACATACACACTTGAGGGAAAAGAAAAACATTTCTCTCGAACATCCAAAACATTTTCTAGAAAACATTTTCCCTAAACTAACAGACCCATAAGTTATAATGGTTAAGAATAGCAATGTGAATATGACGAATAAACAGGAGATGCACAATGTAAAATTATGTTCAGCAACCAAAAGCAAAACATATAGAAGATACTCAAATCATGCAAAGAATCCAATAATGAACTACTTGCAAGTTATAGCCATAGGGCAGAGATCAATGGTTTATAGCCATAGGGCAGAGATAAGGAACCAAAGGATGAGTCATGCATAAAACCACATATAAAAATAAAACTAAAACAGTTTTTCTAGTTTGTGCACAGAATAATATATTGCACAAATCTAACAGGACAAGCTTTACCAATAATTTCTTGAGATAATATGATAGGACTAGGAGCCAGTAAATAGTCTAGTTACTGAGTGCCAAAAGGAACCTTCACTCTGTATACTTCTTTTCTTTTCTTAGAGTTAAGATTACTAGTATCCAACTTTCAGCCTGATACAGTCACAGATAACACAATTCCACACATTAAGAAGACCCAGAAATATTGCAGAATGTACTTTACAAATACAGCCGACCCCACCTAGTGGGATAAGGCTTTGTTGTTGTTGTACTTTACAAATACAGAACTGTTTGGAAACAGTACGTTGCCATAATAGGTAACTAAAATGAAAATTTTGGTGAGAACTTCATGTACATGACAAATTAGATTGAAATATTTCTTTTAACAGCCAATGGCAATAAAACATGAAAAAGCATGTCCGTGGGAATCCAGAATTATGGGGACTGGGGACTCAACAGTACTGATGCTGAAAGTTTTAGTACATTCAGAAAGCAACAACATAGATATCTACACTAGATGAAAATCAACCAATCAAATTTTAAGCCACTAGCCATTGGTGGAAGAAGTTGAAGCCTTTACGCTCTTTGTTTTGAATTATGGAAGGATACCAAAGTTTTTCTGAGAGGAGAAAGGATCTCTACCAAGGAACCATCTAAGATTTATTTCTGGATAACAAATTTAACACCAAAAAAAAATATTGAGACTCTATAATTCACAGATCGTAATAAGCAAGCATCTAGATGTATCAAATCACTGTTAATTATTTATGTTATCAGGGATCTAGACTGTAGGACACAGAAATGTAAAATAAGCATCTCGCATTAGTATAATAATCGTTCTTCCATGACACAATTCATTCTTGAACATAAGAGTAAAATGATGGTCCACAGGTCATATTTTTGAGGGATCACTAAATAATTTCGTAGTAGTTTCAATCAAGAGAATCAGAAGACATGAACCGGTATGCACACCTATTCTGCCTCAAGTGTGAAGAACCTGTGCCTGGTGGAGCTGAACATGAAGCTTGAGATGAAAAGAAATCATTTGCTTGTCTCGCACATTTAAAAGATGGTGCTGCTCAGCAAAAAGAAAAAAAAACAAGGTTGATATCTTTGTTGAAAAGTGCATTCATATTAAAGAAAAAACTAAAAACGTAAATGAAAGAAACCTGAAAATGAATTACTGCACAAGTCATGATATTCTAGTTCTAATGGTGTCCTTGTTCTGCTAGATGAACAGGTACCCTGTCTCTTCTTTATCTTATCCACTTCATCTTGAAGCTCTTGTTGCCGAATCCTTATTTGAGCTTCAATTACCTTTTGTTCTTCCTGATTTTAAGAAAAACTCATTATGGCATGTCCCATCCAAAATCCAACAAAGCATTCCAACTTAGAACTTACAATTTGTTCCATGCCCTTTTCCTCTTTTGTCTTTACCCCGCGGTATTCCACAGCATAGTTAGAAGTTTTACAGAATGGACACCTTTTTGTGTTAAGTATTAACCAACAACAGTCTGACACATGATTTTCTGTTGAAATCAGAGTAAAAGACAAAGGATACTGTGTAGGGCGATTCTGGTGTGGTGGTTTCATCTGAAGGAAGCACTCTGCAAGAAACATTTTTGTCAAGGAAACTATAGGACTTCGATGGAGGTAGCTAGAAATATAAGAAATTCTCCTAATACCTGTGCATATGCCTTTCATACAACACCTTGACCGGTTTAGACTTGGATAGTACTGAAAATACGATCATCTTGTGTTTAATAAACCAATGACCACAGACAGCAATTGGCATAAAAGGAACAGCAAAGATGGCAAGAGAAACAAACAGACCAGAAAGCAGATGGGACATTCCTCGAGATCAGGAGCACTCTCTTCATCACCAGGGTAGCAAGGCGCCAACTTGGATTCAAGAATGAGCTTCCTGAGCTTCTTCTGATCAATATCCCTGTGCTGATACAAACCCTGCGGCCTTGTGTATTTGTCATCCACCACCTGCCTCTTCCTTCCTATCTTATTTCCCATCAAAATACCACAACTAACCACCAAATTGGTACCGAAATTCAAAAATAAAAACAACAACAACAACAAACCCAGAAACGAAAAAAAAAATCCCCTGTTCCTTCTCTCAAATTTCTGCACTCTCCCTCAACAACATATCAGAAAACAAAATGATGAGATAGAATCACAAATTTAACTCATCCACCTTCTACCCCCATTCGGTCCGACCAGACGCTACCTATGTCACAAACCCTAAACTTTTCGTTTCAGATCAACTTCCGAGCCTTCCTTCGTTCTTGTCACCTCCCAGCGCCAAAATCTCCATCGGTTACGCCCTCCAAATCTGCAGGCGGAAGCAGCCAAACACATCAAAAATTCCAATTTGCTGAGACGAAACAATCAGTTTAACCGAGGAAAGCGAGAAAATCCAACCGTCCAGGAAAAAGAACGAAGGCAACAAAAAAAATCCAAATAAACGCTTCGATTCTTACCAGCTAGAGAACAAACCGATCAACGAAAACTCGCGAGGCTCGTATTTTTCCCGTTTTCCGCCATCTTCAGAACTCTTCGCCCCGATCTACAGGGAGCAAAAAGGAGGTACCTTTAGAACGCAGGGGAGAGCTGTGAGCGCCAACAAGAGGAGGTGAAAGAAAGAGAGAGACAGGAGACGAGTAGGAGTAGGAGGGGGAGGAATGTTGAGGGTGGTAGGGCGCCGTACGAGCGCTTCGGAAGCACGAGAACGATCAAGGGAATAATTGAAGAGACCGAATGTGTGAGAGAGAGGGGGGAGAGAGAGATTTGAACACCTCTTTTCTCTGCGCAGCTGCAGCGGTGATCGCGTTTTTTTTCCTTCTTGCTCCTCCTCTGTTATTTCTTTTTTTTTCTTTTTCTTCCTTCGCCTTGTCTTCTTACATATCTTTTTTTTCCTTACATATCTTATTATTATGTGAGATTTTTTTATTTTTTTTATTGTTGTTGTTCTGCCCTTCCACGGACACCAGAGATGAGAAGTATCTCTCTCTTCTTCTCATCCTAGTCATTCTTTTCTGTGGGGATTTGCTTTCAGTACTGGCCCGGTTTTTACTGTTTGTCATGTTATACTTTTTGGGTGTGTGGAAAATGTTCCCAAATACTTCCGGCATCTTCGTTCAATGTTCGGCGAGAATATTTGCACTTTTTTTTTATCGAGATGTAATCCTTTTTTTTTTTAAATTTCATCTATTCTTTTAATTATTTTGATTTATATATATATAATTTATACTATATTAATACATTATTAAGAATATTATGAAATAATTTATTAAATGTTATTAATTAAAAACTATAAAATAATTAGTTCTAATAATTAATAAATATTTTATTAATTAAACTATTTAATTATTTTTTAAAAAAAATAAATTATATTTGAATTTTAAAATGTACGTAAATTATAATATTAATAATATATTCTTATATACTATAATTTTATACCTCATAAAATAATAAATTATATTCTTAATTTTTAATTTTTATC
Organism: Pontederia crassipes; assembly: GCA_030549335.1. Taxonomy (NCBI): domain Eukaryota; kingdom Viridiplantae; phylum Streptophyta; class Magnoliopsida; order Commelinales; family Pontederiaceae; genus Pontederia; species Pontederia crassipes. The sequence goes on from CM060188.1 coordinate 53,542,409, forward strand.
CAAACACCCACTAAAACTTATCCATCACATCAACTTTTTAAATTCCATCATTACACTTTTTCATCCAAACACCAATCCAAACTTTTCTATCATATCAATTAGTTCTCTAGAACAAATGTTCTACTAATGTTTCCATACCAAACGTAGCCTTTAGAAAAAAAATTTCAAAATTTACTATCATGGATGAAAAATATGGAGTTACACACGTATCATGGATGATAACTTCTACTATTACTACTACTACTACTATTATTATTATTATTATTATTATTATTATTATTATTATTATTATTATTATTATTATTATTATTATTATTATTAAATTAAAAGTTAGGATTGACCAGTAAAAATAAGTAGACTCATAGTAGTAGAATAATGATAAATTTGAAAAAAATTATTATCACAAGTAAAAATATCTTAAAAGTAGTGCATAAATTGAATGCAAGAAGAATTGTCATGGAGCTATTATAAGTCACAATCAGGTGTAAATTCATAGGAGTTTAGAATGATCTTTTTGAGTATCAAATTTAGTTATCGGTCGATTTTATATATAAGCCTCATCTTTTTCTTTTTCTTTTTTTTGTAGCTGAAAGTGAAACATAAAAAGGTTCAGCATTTTTCCCGTTAACTCGTATATGATAAAAAGTTCCTAAAGTGCTAAATGCTAATAAAGAGAAATGATATATATATATATGCATATTTTCCTATCTTAATATATAAACATAGATATAAATGTTTTTATGATAGTTATTCATGAAATTGATGTCAATCTTTCTAAAAATTTAAATCGTTAGAAAAACAATATCCCTGATTTTATATTGTGAACAGTTCTCACGTATAAACCGGTGTAAAATTTAATTTAATCTAGTTTATCACATGAATAACAACGAGGTTTGAACTTTTGAGTTTTGACTTTCGTACTAGTAATAACTATTTTTTCTGAAAATTCAAAACCGTTAGAAACAAGCAATTAAGAGTAATTAAGCGTTACAAATCAGAACCATATATCTTTCAAATAATGACGTCAAAGTAAGGAACGTCTTCCTCCTAGTGTTTATACTATATTTATTTATATTTACTTATCTTTCATTATAATATCATGTTTTCCCCTCCGTTTTTGCCTTCTTTTGTCAAAGCTGGAGCTAAATGAAAATTGGAGTTATTTACTACGAGCAATTTTCATAATTTTAAATGTAATTGAAAGATATTGATTTTGTTAACAATGTGACAAAGATAGACTTTGGGTGTTTTTTTGTGTTTTTTTCTTTTTTTGTTGCAATATCAAAATTTATTATGTAATCAAACATAAAAAAGGTAAAGCGTAAGATAACACTTAATTGTTGTTACTAAAATAAAATAATATCCATTTTTCTCATGATCCTAATTTTAAGTCTAATCATCCAAACTTTAATTATAAAAATGTAATTTCACATGAATTGAAATGATTTTGAACATATATCTATTCTCTTTACCTACCGAAATATATTTTAAATTTACGCGGATCAAGAAGTTAAAAAAAGTTATATTTTAATTAAGTGAAAGATAATACAATAAAAAATCAGAGTATTTAAGATTGAGGTAAAGACTTCTTTCTTATTTTTTTTATGATTATTTTGCTCTAGCGTGCTGTATTATGTTCTTTGACTTTTGAGGGAAGGAAGGTATTGTTTATTCTGCTCAGGGTGTCGGCTGCAAGTTAGATAAAAATATTTGAATTCTTTTTTCTTCTAATGAATTAAAGAGAAAATTATTTTAGATTCTGTGCCATCATTGGAGGGTTCAAACTGAGTACTAATTCATTTAAAAAAAATAAACGAGTGGAGTATCACGTGATTTCTCCTTCGTTATACAAAGTTTCAAATTTGAATTATTATGAATATAAAAAATTTTTGTTAAAAGTCTCATTTAATATTGTCACATACGCAACGTAGAACGACCTAATCAGATTAATTGGGCTTAATAATGAATCGACATTTAATTTATGGACAATGCACTTTTTAATGTCGCTAAAATTAAACTAAGGCACGGGGTGCTGATTAAAAAAAAAAGAAAAAAAAGGTTGAAGATGGGAATCTATTAACAATATTAATTCAACTAAAAATAGTACTAATTTTAGTTTGAATTCCGCTTCGCATAAATGCGTCCTCGCTGGGGATAGAAAATAAGTACTTCATGGTCAGACTCAGAGACGATCTTACTTGGTGTTTGGAGTTGGAGGTAAATTGGCATCGATGTGACCGAGCTTTGTACTTCGTATCCAAGTACATAAAAAAAACCTTTTTTTTTCTACTTTGCTTATTATTTGAGAGCAATATTATAATATTTAGAGTCATTATAAAAGTCCCCAAATATGACATAAGAAAGCATCGCCATATCTAATTATTTCATTCGGTGCACGCATGCTGCAGAGTACAGATTTCGCAAGTTTTAGGTGTAAAGTCATGTATAATATATTATCTCACTTAAATTACAAAGAGAGAAAACAACGTGGTTCATTATTATTTTTTTCTTTTTTTGTCTCCTGTGTATATATCAAATTATCCGCTGATAATTTTGTATTGTATTGCACATCAATACTATCGACAGGGTAAACCCACAATCATTGAATCTGATCATGTTGGACCTTATACGTATACAAAAATCATATATTTACTAGTTTAAGTGGTATATGTTTCTGGAAGAGTTGAAATAAAAGATCTTTCATGCTTTAATAATTCTTGAACTGATTTAATTTATTAGTTTCCGAGTACAAGATTAACATCAAAAGAATAACTAAAGAGAATAAAAATTTAAATTGCACCTGTTTTATAACATTCAACAATGTGAAAAATGCAGTACTACATGTAAAAGAATATATATACATATATAGGATACAATTGCTTTTGCAGTCAATATACATCTCATACATCCACATCCATAATTGATAATTATGTATTTAAAATTCAACCTTTTACCGAATTTAAAGTTAATTTATTAAATTTAATTTCAACTAAATAATTGTCATCCAATCTTTATTGTATTTAAAAAGAATCCCATGACGATATTTGTACAACAATTAAATTTATTATTCTCCCCTAGTTTCCTACTTCCTCCACCCATCTCTTAATTACTATATTAGAAAATGTCCAACCAACGATGACACGTTCTCATGACTTCAAGCGGAAACGTACAGAAGTACGTCTCAGAAAAAAGAAAGCGTACAGAAGCAATAATCTCAAATGACGCGAGCACGACGGTGATCTAAAACCACATAAAGCTATTCAATCATTAGCATGAATAGAAATTAGAAGAAGATGAACAAAAGGAACAACGACAAAACAAAACGGCAAGTGGGAGTGGACTTCAAAGTTTTCTTCAGGAGATGGCAAGGAAGATGAACTGCCCAATCACTCGAGTCTCAGCGAGAGTTTTCAGCAGGGAAGATTATGCAGATTAATTTACATTATCATATATTTCAAATTTACAAAAAGACTAGCAGGGAAGCTTTCAGTTAGCTGGCACAAATAAACAGCAAATTGTACTTTATTATCGACAATAAATAACCTTAGTACAAAAGACAAGTAAACTGAGTTGCTCGGTGGCAACAAATTTGACTTGAATCAGGCAAAAGGCCTTTAGCCCTAAACATCGAATCAAATATCTCTTCTCATGCCATTGCGTTGAAATATCAGAAGCAATGGTTGAAACATGATTAACGTTGGCATTTGAAAGCAGGTTTAAAATTTTCATCATTATTGAAGACACTGAACAAAAAGCCGCTCGGGTAAAGAAAAGACGGGTCGGAGAGTCTGGCAAAGCTTTTAGCATGCAGCCTATCCAGTAAGGGCAGATGCTCCTGATATGATCTCTATAAGCTCTGTGGTAATTGATGCTTGACGAGTCCTTCAGGAAAAAAATTGTCCAATGAAGTCAGTAGAAATAATTTTCAATACCTGAGCATATGGACAAAAGACAACCCCCAACCCTCGACCGACAAATACACACATGCATGCAAGGATATGAGAAATATGTGCATAAATGTAGAGAGAGAGAGAGAGAGAGAGAGACCTGTTATAAGTCAGGGTAAGCCGGTCAAGCATTTCACCAGCATTTCTACTGGAGCTGTCCATGGCCGACATACGAGCTCCAAGCTCACTGCACGCATTTTCCAGGACTGCATTAAACAGAACCTACAGCACGAGAAAATAGTTTCAGCTAAAGGAGTACATACTAACATTTCAGCATTCATCAAGTTATTGACTTTGTATATACAATAAACAACTTCTGAAAAGTGGAAGACTCAACATTCTTTTGCATCATAGTAGAATAATAGAAGTGAATACACTGGAAATATACTTTTTAACGCAAAGTAGGAGCACACAATAGCATTTAAACATCAATCAAGTTATCGGCACCACATGTATAGAATGCAAAGATTTCTGAAATCTGTGCACCCTTTTGCAGCACACCAGAATATTAGAAGCAAAACCAGCTGAAAAACAGCTTTCAGCCCAAGGTAGGAGCACATAGTAGCATTACAACCTTCCTCGAGTTGTACATAATGCACAGATTTTTGAAAGGAGAACTCCCTGCACTCATTTAATAATAGAAGCTTACCCTACATATTACATAAAAGAAAAGAAGATTGAAAGAAACTAAAGACTTACACAAGAAAATTGGAATTCTGCTAGATTTTGAAGCACTTCCGCTTTGGTTTCACCTCCTTCAATTTCATAAGAATCTAAATCCCCAAGTTTCCCACCCGATTCAGATTCCTTCTCCACAACCTATTCATGCATCAAAAAACTCGTATTTCAAGTCAAGGTCTAATAGATAATGCAAGATCATAAAGGGGTAACCATAGTCACCTCAGGAGATAAAATTGTTGAAATTGTTGGCAAGAAGGACACGACAGAATGAAACTTGTTATAAACAATTCTCAGAGCATCATATTCAACATTCTTCAAGATATCATCAGCTAGAACTGAAACCTGAAAAAGGAAAAAAAATAGCAAAATCAATAAGATTATTGTGCATGAATAATTATTCTGTTGACAGCAATAAATAATATTTATTAGCATCATCTGCAGCTTCACAGAGACTTGTCCTGGAGAAAAATAAAGAATAAAAGATAGAACATCCATTGGAATCTTTGAGATTCAACAGGTCTATATATCTTAGCACCATTTAATATAAGGCTTAGTGACCACTGTTTATTTTGGAAATATTAACTAGGAAACTGCACAATAACATGATTTTTTTCTATGAAGACTAGGAGTTTGCAATGGTTGGATAATATTACAACGCGAGAATCAAGATTTTAATGCAAAAGTTCCTACTTCGATGAATCATAATAAATAAAGTTTATCTGAACTTCTCGTTGATATGTTTCCATACTTGGCCTTCGTCTTCAAGTTTAGTTATGAAAGTACATAGCTTTGTGCAAAGTTAAGTCTAGAACCAATCTTTTCTCGGAAAAAGTCTAGAACCTATCAAAGAGCTGATAGTAAAATCATTGACCCCAGAAATAAAGAAAACAAAACAAGCATAACATGAAAAAAAAATTCAAAATACTTGATATTTTTAGGAAGGAAATCATGACAACAATGTATGATCATAGTCATCTACTCATATTAAGAACTGGAAGCCGACCAATATCAAAATTCATGGGGTATTTTCAACAAAAAAACTCATGAGGTGTGGACATCCATAGAAAAACATTTAATAGACGTGTTCTCTTAGTCTTTTCGGAAAACCCAGAAACAAAACTGAAGGAATCTTTGCGTGACTTCATGCCACATGGTAGTATATATTTTCTCCAACTATTTTCTTATATATTTTATTGTTGTCTGTCAAGAAGGTGTTTGCCCTTTTTATGAGACGACTAACAATCTTTGGTTGCCACATGGTAGTGTATATTTTCTCCAACTATTTTCTTATATATTTTACTGTTGTATGTCAAGAAGGTGTTTGCCCTTTTTATAAGACGACTAACAATCTTTGGTGGTCATCCATTTTGTAGTAGAACATCCTTGCTTATTGTCACATCCAATGGATGCAACATATTTTTTTTTGAGAGAAATATTATAGAGTATCTTTTTTATGAGGGAACTATAGAGTATCTTTTGAAGAATGTAAATCTTAATATAGGATAACATACTTCCATATTCCCTTCAAAGAAACAAACTCCAAAGTTATAAATTTGTAACTTCGTGACCAGGGAATTTTATCATATATTTTGTTAGGCTTTGAGCTAAAAAAATAACTAAGAAACAACTAAAAGATGAAATTGGCAGACAAAAATATCACCAAACTAAGTTATGGGAAATAATAGAAATTAGAAAATGAATTGAGATTAAAAAAAACTTACCTGGGTATAATTCAGAGGATTCTTTTGAAGCTCAGCAATAGTCATCTCAATACTATTTTTTGAGTCGCGCACCAACTGAACTTTTCCCTTTTCACCCAGTATGACGTATTTTGTCTCTTTTTCTGGACCTGATGACAAGGCATCATATTGAAATCAGATTTCCAGCCAATGAATCAACACAATTACCCATTTACAAAGTTGTACTTATAAATTCTAATTAAGTTTTCGTTCATCAAAGTCTCAATTCAATAGAACAATCCAAGATTTACAATTCCAAACAACCTGTGTTTCAAATGACAAGGAAGCCTAAATAGGAAGAAAACCTAATACAAATGAAAAAAAAAACAAACCAAAAGACCTAAATTAAAGGGGTCATATTAAAGGCCCAAAACTTCAAATACCAGGGCAGGAGCCCATAAGCTAATGTGTTATATCCAGATGAAAATAGTACCAGAAGTCAACTTATAAAGAGCCTTGCTGACTTTAACTGACGTTGAGTTGATGCCTCCACAAAGACCTTTGTCAGAAGAAATAGTCACAATGACATTCTTTTTCACATCAACACCTGAAATTAAGACAAGTCAAAAGAGATCACAAATAGCCAAGTTCAGAAAATATCATTGACAGTACGACTTTTATCTTGAGAGGGAAAAGGATGCCTATAAAAGCGTGCAGTCATCCAGCTATATTAAAAAAGGTGAATGCATATGAAAGATGATATAGAGACGACACCATCACAGAAAGCAAGCCCATAAAATTTGTAAAATATCAATGAAAGTAATAATGTCAATGTATAGAGGCAAGAAATGCAAAAACTAGACATTGACTTGAAAGATTGTATATTTCACACACACCACCAACAGTCTCTAAACGCTAAAATAGGTGAGATGAGAATGATTTTTATTGTTAATTTTTTGAAGCAAAAACTATAGTAGTAAAAAGCTACATATTGGCTTGAAAAGATTACACATTCGCAAAACCAGCAAAAGAAGCTGCACCTCTGCAATGTTCATAGCATCTAAACCAGTTCAATAAAGGAAAGATATGGGGGCATTACACCTATTCAAAAAATATGAGTGATCATACGATATGAGTTAAAACATTAAAAATAGGATTTTTAAGAACATGACAAGCACATTAAGGTACATAAAAAATCTCTAACGTATGAAAAAGACATGCTCACTCAGAATATGAAAAATATCTGAACATACTTGGGGCATCCCCAAGAAGTGCAGTGAATGGCTGCCATAGGCCACGGGAGTTCTCTGTTCTGACTTGCACAGCCCTAAGTTTTGATGCAGCAACCATCTTCATAGCTTTTGTAATCTTCTGAATATTTTTTACACTTTTCATGCGATTTCTGACTGGAGCAAAAATAAAGCAAACAAAAAAATGTTAAATGGGAAACATATAATGCCAGGAGAATGAAAGAGAAAAAAAATTTTCAAAGGAAGTCCCTTACCAACTTGAGTGGAAATTGATCGTGAACCCATTGGACTTATATCTCTGCTGATTCAAGATTCAGTTAGTAATCTGAAGTGGCACATTTTTGTAATAAAACTGATAAACCAGTGATATGTTCAAGCTTAACAGTTCTCAAATGCATTTGTGAAGCCTGCTTAAATAACTTATACAGAGCCATCAAGTATGATGGTCATTAATTTAAAATAGAAAACACTAAATTTGAACATAGGCAAGATAATATAACAGTAATATGAAACTAAACAATAATTAACAAGCACAATCCTTGTCATTTTCTTAGAATAGTCCTCATCATTGTACTTTGACTGACAACTTCAAGTATACATGTAACATATCAACACAATCTAACTTTCTTCTATCTGAAAGGTGCCACAATTTTTTTCTCAGATATACAATAGAAACAGCATTTCTCAATGAAAACCATATTCTCAGCATGATGATTGGGCAAAATTCCTAATTGTTTTCGCCGTTACTCCTTTCATGCACACTTCAATAAACCAGCTAAATATTCAAGTACGCATTTTAAGATTTTATCCTTCTAAACTGCCAATGTCATGCTTGCAAGATTTATCCAATCAATCGGCAAAATGTTTCAACTCAAGCAACATTACATCTAAATGCACCCACTTGGAAACACCCTAACCTTCTTCATTTCTCCTGTGCCACTGCAATTTCTCAATCAAAAAAAGATTTTGTATCTTTGATCCTTCGAGACTTTTATTGCATAACATAGCAACTTTGCGAAAGCTCCTACCTACTCCTTTGCGCACCCTTGCATTCTTCAACTCACCTTCCATTTCGTACTTTTACTCGTCCATCCTCCTAAAGTATCCTAACCACTCCAAAGACAAACAAGAAAAGGCTGTTCCCAATCAAAACGTCACTACATTACATCGCTCCTTCGTGGCAATCGGTAAGGAATATTTCAAGCATCCTGAAATAACTAATGCCCTCCAATAATTAGAAAGTTTTTTGAAATAATTACAACGTTCCAATTATTTTTTAATTCGAACACGCACTCTGAATCCGGCCATTCGTTTCTAAGATCGATCCAAGATCACCAGAACGAATCGAACCACATTCCACAACTTTTCTCAACTAGAGACATCGGATCGCGATTGAAACGACAGGGAAGGACCTAAACCGAGACAAGGAGCGGGGCGATCAATCTTACTCAGAGCAGACGGCGGAACGCAAGAGGTTGGAGGGATTGGGGGAGATCGGGGAGGTGAGGAGCCGCCGCCCCTCCCGCCGCAAGGCCGACATCGCCATCGCTTCCGGGCCTCCGACGCGCTTCTCTCGCTACTTCTCTCTTGCCGAACCCTAAACGCTTTGCTTCCTTTGGGGGCTCTTGATCGGAAAGAGGGAAGAAGAAAGAAATGATCATTTTTTACCCTTCGCACCAGATGGAAACGTCGGTCCCGATCCTACCGTCCGATATCTGATTAGTTCAGCCGTCGCATGATCTAACGGTCAATACAAATTTATTCTTTGGGGTTGGTAAATAGCATCTGGGCTTGGCCCAGTCGTTCTTGTAAGCCTTCTTTAGCCCTCTGATTTGTGGGCCGACATTGATATAAATTTTGCGGATGGCAGAATTTGGGCAACACCCTCGTCACTTGATCATTTGAAAGGATTTAAAGTCCATACTTCCAAAATTTTGAATGGATTTATAACAAAAAAATATTATAAATCGTAATCAAATTATCAAAGTTTATGTCCTAGGGTTTTTGTTATAAATCCACCTCATCCCCCCCCCCCCCTTCCTCCACAAAAGAAAATTATAAATCGTAATCAATAACAAAGTTCTTGATTGATTCCAGATTATCATTTGAAAGAAGAAAAACTAAAGTTATTGCATCAAGATTTAAAGCAAAACAATTTTTTGCTTTTTTTTTCTTTTCTTTTCACTGTTAATTATTTTTAATGTATATATATTATTTATTAATACATTATTATTTATCTTATAAACAAAATAATTTAATTTAATTAATTAAAATGTTCAATGTTTTTTAGAAAAGAATTATATTATATTTGGATCTTAAGATATTCATATATTATAATATTAATAGCATATAATATATTTAATCAAAATTAATATTAATATATTATGACAAATACTTATTTTTAATAGAAAATTAAATTAATAACTAAATAAATATTTTTATTTATGATATTTATACTTCATAAAATAATAAATTACATCCTTAATTTTTACTTTCTATAAAATTTTCATTATTATATTTTTCATTCAAACCCCCCGCTAAATTTTTTCCGTATTATCGATTAATTCTCAACAATTAAACGAGTTCCATTCAAATACAGTCTATTCTAAAACTTTGGGAATTCAATTTTTATACAGAAAGTACGGGTTTAAGACAAAATTGAATGTTAGAAAAGTTGAATTAAATTCGAATTTAACGTTAAATTTGTAACAACTCGAAAATCCCACTCCGTACTCACATTGACGTCCCAACATTTACAAATAAAATCAAAATAAAATAATAACCGTATAATATAACCTCAATGCGGTAGCAATTAGAATTTTAGGACGTTATCAAGTGCGTCGGACAAGCGTGCCCATTAAAATTTTAAATTATTTTGATATTTATTTTTCAAATTAGTGATTATTCTTTTGCCACTTGTCTTCTTTTTATATTGCTTTAAAGAGAAATATAATCAATAAGGCATTTTTTATATTTTATCTTCATTTTATTTTTACTTCATTATCTTTTAGTCATTTGTGTTTAATTTGCATTATGAAAAAAAATCTTTTTTGTATTAGTAATTGCTGATTTTCAAGGTATATTCAAGGACATCATGTGCATTAGCTAAACTCGAAGTATCTCATGTCTATCATTTATCGTCTTAGCGTAGGGTTTAATGATATGTAGAATGACGCTACGTGAAATTATGAATATATTGACGACTACTTCCTGTTCATTAATTTTAAATATATATATGCTATTTTGATAACAATTATATCATTGTTGAATGTTTAAGTGTTGGACGAGTTTAATAGAAAGAAAAAGGAAAGAAGGGTTAGTGGAACCCCAAAGAAAAGGTATAAAAGTTATAAAAGGTGATATCCAGAATGTTCGGGTGATTAGATCCGTAAGGAATTCTTGCCTGACGATTTAAAGGCATTTGGTTTGGCATCCGTCGATCGAAAGCCTATTACATGAACCACCTTGTGCAATATGGAGAAACACTAAAGTATCAAATCAAATGAAATAAGAAAAGTATAAATGTGCTATCCGAAACCTTAGTGAGTCCAGGTGATTAGATCCGTAAGGAATTCTTGCCTGGCGACCTAAGGACATCTACTATAGGATCCGTCGATCGAAAGCTTGCTACATAAACCACTTTGTGCAATATGGAGAAGCACGAAATCAATAACACATGGAAAAGTATTAGAAAAAAAGTATAAAAAGCTCATCCCATACTTGTTTATTCAATATTGATATTTTTATTGAAAACGCTTATTTTCATACTATTTGAATTCGAACTTGGAAGAGCTTAAAAATGTCTTCTATTCACAAATTTCACAAAATTGGAATATTTTGGAATGTGGAAAGACATTTTGGCGATAGATGAATAAACAAGGCACCAAGAAAATAGATGGAAACAATGATTAGATGATCGTGGCATGAGTTTTGTCTTGAACATTGCTTGAGGACAAACAAAGATATAAGCTTGAAAATGTTTGATGCATACATTTTATAACATATAATTAGACTTGCATTTAGATTCATTTCATGCAATTTTCTCACAGCATGCATCTATTTTTACATTTTCTTCTTTGAAATAGACATATACCTCTAGTCGGTGTAATTTTACAGGAATTATTAATGAAAATAGAGAAGGAATGGAAGAAAAGAAGAAACACACAAAACGAAGACAACTCAACTTTGGAAAATCAATTTTTGAATTTCACGGGCCGTGAAATGAGGTTTAACACCCCATATATTCGCTTTCACGGCTCTGACAAAACCATCCTTTGAAGAGAAAAGGGGCGTTAGATATTTCTCATGACCGTGAAAGACAAATTTTCATGCATCTTCCCACCATTTCACGAACTGAGGCTGCATTCAACTTCAAAAGCTTACGGGCTGTGATGGGTTTATCACAGCCGTTAAAACAACCATCTCACGGATCCTGCAAGCTTCACGACACCTCCAGCGATTTGGGCATAATCTCATCACGAGCCTTGAAGATAAAATAACGCGCCGTTATGAGAAAAGGTGTTATGAAGACAAGAACGTAATGAGCCGCCACGAAGTTTTATTGGGTATCACAAAATGATTGCCTTCAAAATTTATGTTTCACGGGCCATTAACATTATGTTACGGGCCGTGAAATAAGTTTAAGACACGCGACAATGGAAAAAAAGCCCGATTCATGACCTTGAAACCAGTTTCATGCCCGTGAAGGCTATAGAAAATCCTACTTTGGTTATGATTCGGTCATTAGAATAGTCTCAGGGGCGTGACAGACACCTAATTTGACATAAAAATATATTTTTGGAAGAATTCTCCATGTACAAGAACTCCAAATCCTACCGTATGCTTTTAGGATCAATTGGAAACTAATTAGGCCAAATATCAGAATTTTACAAGCAACTTTTAGAATCAATGGGACTCCGAATTTACCTTATTTCACATGGAAAATATTTCTGTTTGTTCCTAAGTCACTTGGAAATCGAAGATCGTATAAAAAGAGACATCTAGCAGCCAGAATTGAACATGCTAGGGTCTGCAACCGAAGCTTTTAAGACCAAAACAAAGGAGAATTTTTGAAGAGCAAAATAGAAGACTTCTGCGCGATAGACTCGTGCGTGGATTGCGTATCCGTTTCATCATTGCTTATAAAGAGTACTCTTTGTTCTACATATTGTTGGGATTATATTTTAGATTTTCATGTTTAATCTATCTATCTTAACACATAGGATTATTAGTTTTCATTTTATTGTTTAGTTTTAGAGTATGAACAATTTCTAATTTCTGATTAATCAAATAATTAGTTTAGTTTTTATGAATATGATTGTTGTGCGTAATGTTTTTCTTCAGGATTTAATTATTTCTAAGATGATTATTGACTATGTAGTGTGATCAATCCTTAATTCATCATTTTTCATTTGAGTCGATTCTTAATGTTATGTTGAAGCAATCCATATCGTAATCTAATAGAAACCGTGCAGCATATTAGATTACGCGGTCTGCATGAATTGACCTATGCACGCGATTCTTTAGTATGGGGATTACATCGTATTGCATCTTAAGTTCAAAATAATTGAAAACATATCCGTGCGGAATACTTTCAAATTATTATTGTCTTAAGATAGTTGATTTATTATTGTCTTTGATGTCCTTAATCCATCCGAAAATTAAATCTGAGCTTTATATTTATTATTAATTTTATAAAAATTACAAATTGTTCCTATCATTATAGATCATCCTATGGAACTACGCATCATTAGTTTTAAATTTTACTTTTCTCTTATTTTTACTTTTTTGTAATTTCTTTTTACCCAAGTTTTATGTCATCTTTTATTAGCCTATGAAATTAGTTTAGTTAAGTAAGTTAATTCCTCGTCGACACATCTACGCTTACACTTTATTACTTAAGCGACTAGTGTGTTTGCTAGCATTTAATTGTTATCAATTCTTGCATCAACGATTGATCGCTTTTTTGACAGGTGACATGTACATGGATATAAAATCTATTGGTGTATAGTTGTAGGCCATAATCCATATATTATTGAATATCGTATAAATAGCTTCTGCATATTACAAAAGAATAATGCAATTAAGTTTTTCACTGACATAAGGTCGTATGTTGACTAGTCAAAGTTAAAGAAAAAAATAAATCATAGAATTGAATAATATCATTGATATAACCTTCTAAGTAGACAAAACTTGGAACGTTATAAATTATGTCATAATTAAGTAGCACATTCCAATATATATATAAAAATCAATATGAATAAATATATGTATAAAAATAATTGTGAGGAAGGGCAAACATGTACCCTAGTTGAGATATATGATGCTAGCACTCGAGGATTCAAATCAAAGGGAAAAGATGTAACACACCAAAAATTCATATACTTTTAAATTTTTATTTATTTTTTACGTCAAATTTTTGGACGTCCGAAATTAAAATGAGCACCTGATATCATGACGAGTCAACAACTCAGCCAACACACTATCAGATGATGAAAACACTTTCGAGCGTCCTGAAGTGTAGTAGACAAAAAAATGAAGAGATCAATTTTGATCTCTCTCTCTCCACCGTTACACCAAAAGATTTGTAACTCATCTGCCCATGAAATGGTGATTTATGACATGGCCTCGATACTGATGACCTTAAAACTCCATCAAGCTTCATGCCAATTTTTGCGTCTTCTTCCTCTCATTCTCTCTATCTCTTTTGCTCGTTCGTGTTCTTACCTTGTTCTTGCTCGGCCATGAGCTGAAGGTGGGAGCTTTGCAGGTCCATCAGGAGTGGATGACACAGGAGAACAAAGGTGAAGGAGCTAGAATTGATCTAGTGACACAACAACCAAAAATGCCGAAAAAGGTGTGTTATTCAGGATCTATGTCGTAGGGATTTCTCTTGAAGATTTTGCATGTTTTAAGAGTGGTACTAAGGCTTAGATTCAAACTACTTTAGGTATCTATCATGCCTATAGGTTCCTATTTCAATTATGATGATATCAAGTGTTATCTCATGCAATGTTGTAACTATTCTTTTGAGAAATGATGTACTATGATAATATGAGTTGCATGGATCTATGATAATATGATTACTGAGTGTGGTTTAGTAATGTTTCATATATTAAGTTGAGTCTATGACATAAAAGAAACAAGAGTTATGATTAAGATTTGTAGAATGATTCTTATGCTAGAAGAAAAATGAGATCTATTATTTGTCAATGTTATCGATGATATTGATACATTCTTGTTAGATATATTTCTACCGTTTATTAATTGTTAAAATGAGTAGTTTATGTCAGTAAGATGTTTGGGTAAAGAAACTTGATTGAAAACTTAAGGATTCTGCAATGATCAACTCTATCGATCTGAACCGAGCGATTGAAACCTTGTCAGACATCTAATTCATCTCGATAGAAGTATAAAGAACACCATATCGAACGTTCGAAACTGGATCGAATGATCGACATGGACAAGAATGGAAGTCTGAAACTCTTCCGGACGATCGAACTAAGAAATGTTGAGACTCGACAATGGCGGAAATAACAAGTCGGTCTACTGAAATCCCTTTCAGATGACCGATCTAGACTACTCACGCTGGAAAAGCCACCAAAGGTAGACAGAGAACTTGCTCCGATCAATCGAGGAAGACGGAATTGGTTCCAACATATGATCGATCCAATTTCGGCTGACTAAAACTCTCGACCGAAAGTCCGAGAACCTCCTTATGTAATAATGGACGATCGAACATCTTTCGATCGACCACTTTTGAATGATCGAAAGAATGAACTCTGAAATAGATGACCAAACTAATTTTGATCGATCGATGGACATAGACAAAACGGACGTCCGATCCTTTTTCGACTGCTGATTGCTCACCAACTAGATGACCACTTGACCTTTCGGGTGTCCAATTTGTGGACAATGGAATACGATTTTCATAAAACCTCATGATTTGACAAGCCCTATCCACCTGATTGGCATCTACCCATATGAACATAAACGATGATGTACTTTATATGCCTAAGACTTATGTTCGGATGATATGATGTATTTTTCTTTGTTTAGCTTCTGCATTTCTTATTCTTTGTTGTAATATCTTTTTAGTTTAAATTTTTCTCTTATGTGCATCTTTTCTCGGCCATCTGGGTCAATGCAAGAGTCAAAGAAGTATTGAAGAAAGTAACGAATTGAAGGAGATTTTGCCACGTGGCAAGGTCAAATTTCAGGACGTTATATTTATTGTGTCAAAGCCAAATGCTAGGATTCTCTTGACATCCTATCTATAGAGTCTATGTATAGGAATAGTCCATGTGCACCCACCGCCACACTAAATCACCACAAAGTATAGTAAGAATGTTCTTATATTTAAGATGTTTTATTCAATTGCACTGTTATGTTTTATAGATGACTCTTACTACACGTTCAGCAGTCACCCCAAAGAGGTGGTCGCATCGCGTCTACCCCGAAGATGATGGTAGATGGACTTAACTCAGCCCCAAGGAGTCAAGTAGGAGAGGAATTGCATTAGGAGCTCCCTCCATTGCAGCAACAAGAGTTCCAGCCGCCATCACAGCAGCCTACGTACCATTCCTATGTACTAGGCTCCGCCTCATCCTCCAACACCAACAAGTCCTTTCGACGAGAAGGACATTGTCCATGCCTTCTTGAAGCTGCAATCGCCCCAATTCAAGTGGATTACGATGAGACCATCCGCTGGATCAGTACCATGGAGTGAATGTTTTGCCTTCCCTGATGCGCGAGGACTCGCAAGATCGGTCGAACCAACGATCGATGGGAGACAATTCAAGAAACAAAATTCAAGGATCAGGAGGTGATACCCTAGGCTAGCTTCATGGAGTTGTTCGAGCCGCAGTACACTCCGACCTATAAGAGGAAGGAGAAGAAGAAGTTTCGTGCCAGGGCAATATGTTTGTGGCTAAGTACCATGCACGCTTCATTCAGTTGGAGCGCTACAGTACTGAGCGCATGGATGAGTTTGATCAGGCCAAGCAGTTTCTCGGCAGCCTCCACCCTACCATCTGAGAGAGAGCCATCTCGGGGATAGCTGGCTCCGCATGAAGCTATTCGCATGGCGAACAGGATCAAGCATGAGATCCAAATGCGATGGAAGGAATAGAAGAAGAAGTCAGTGCGACCAACCGAGCTGGCCAAGCTGAGATGGAAGGATCCTTGCCCAGCTCGCAGAGATGCTTGTCGTGACCGCCGCCACCATCGTTATTAGCAGCCACAGTGCGAGGCCCCTCGTTAGCCATAGCTAACACCTCATCGGTGAAGTAAAGAAATGAATAATATGACTTAGAAAAATTTGTAAGATAGAACTAAAGAATTATGTACATAAATTGCAACCACAACCGTAGAGACATGCACCTGCTCCACAGCTTCCACATTAATCGTTGGCACTCCAACAGTAGGGAGTGTCAAACTATGCCTATTGCAATAGGCCATATGGAAGAGAGTGCCACATAAAAAATGACACGTGTGTCAAATGCGATAAGGCCAGACACTTCGTCCGGGACAGCCTGATGAAGAATAGGAGAGGAGTAGGGGGAGTACTGGACGTCTATACAATGTCTAAGCAGATGCGGCTCAGTAGAATAACAAGGTTATCCGAGGTACTCTTTCTATCGCAGGTTTGCCTATGATTATACTTTTTTATTCGGGTGCTCCACACTCTTTTATTTTGAGGCATGTGCCTCTACTCTTAGTGTACCTATAAAAGGAATGGGGCACAGTATGAATGTAACAACACCTATGGGGGCCCTCCATATAGTGAAGTATCTTCCAGAGGTACCAATTGTAGTGGATGAAAAGATTTTTTGACCGATTTGATTGTAAACTCCATGGTGGATTACAACGTCATGTTAGGTATGAATTGACTATCATACCATGATGCGTTGATCATATGTAAACAAAAGAAGATCATCGACATTCACAATGATAAGAAGATGATAATCGACACAACGACACCAGACAAGAAGATCATAGTGTCCGCCATGAAGGCCCACAAATTGGTACAAAAGAGATGCAGAGAGTACTTGGCCAGCGTAACGATAGCCAATGCTCAGACTCCAGACCTGCATCAGATCGACGTGGTTCGAGACTTTTTAGATGTCTTTCCAGATGTCGTCTCTAGATTACTGCTGAGGGAGATCGACTTAGTTCCAGGGACGACATATCTCCAAAGCTCCTTACCGCATAGCCCCGATGGAAATGCAGGAGTTGAAGAAATAGATCTAGGAGCTACTCGACAAGGTGTTCATTAGACCCAACGTCTCTCCTTGGGGTGCTCCGATTCTATTTATAAAGAAGAAGGATAGATCCCCACAATTGTACATCGACGACCAGATACTGAACAAGGTTATGATTAAGAATAAGTGCCCGCTACCCAAGATCAATGACCTATTCGACCAGTTGTCCAAGGTCTCAGTATACTCGAAGATCGACCAGAGGAGCGGTTATCACTGAGAGTCACAGATGAAGATTTATCGTAGACTGCTTTCTGATCATGCTATGACCATTATGAGTTCACGATCATGCCTTTAGGATTGACGAATGCCCTGGTAGCTTTCATGAATATGATGAACAAGGTGTTCAAGCAACATCTGAATCAATTTGTGATCGTCTTCATAGATCCACTCCTCCAGCCTACAGCAGTACCGAAAATATCTATGGATCTTTTTGGAGACTTTGTGATAACACCGACTTTACACAAAGTTCTCTAAGTGTGAGTTTTGGATGAAGCAAGTGATGTTTTTGGGGCATATTGTGTCCAGACACGGGATTGTGGTGGACCCAGCAAAGGTTGAGGCAGTGGCCGACTAGGTAAGACTGAATAATGCAATAGAGATTTATACCTCGATCTAGCGGGCTACTATAGGCGCTTCATTTGAGACTTCTCAAAGATTGCAGCCCCGCTCACTCATCTGAAGAAGAAGAAGAAGAATGAGAAGTTCATCTAGACAAACAATTGCGAGAATAGCTTCCAAGAACTGAAGAATTGATTGACCTCCGCCTTAATCCTTACTCTTCCATTAGGGAGGGTAAATTACACGAGTCGTCCCACAACTTTGAGTCGATATCTAAACGATCTCCCAACTTTAATTTTCTTGCACTCTTAATCTCCTTGATTGCTAAAAATGGATTTTCAGGTCGCCTTGTGTATGTGGCCGCGACGTGAATTTTTTTATCTAAATCATTTTAAAAATAATAAAATAATAAAAATATATAATAAAATAATATTAAAATAATGACTAGCCTACTCGCTAGCACCGACAGAGGGAGGAAGGGGGGTGCCGACCCCCCTTTCCTCTCTGTGCGTTGGAGAGAGAGGGAGGGGGTAATGCCCCCCTCTAGTCGAACTCGTCGACATCAATAGAGGGGGGCGTCGCTCGTCGACATCAGCAGAGGGGGGCCGACGCCCCCTCCCTCTCGCGCGTCGACGAGCTGACGAGAGAGGGGGGTGGCGGCACCCCCCTTTCCTCCCTCGTGGCCGGGAGGGAGGAAAGGTGGCCATCGGCCCCCTTTTCCTCTCTCTAGTTGGTGTCGTGCAAGTCTTCCTCGCGCATGCGGCAAGGAAGAAAAAGGGGGGGCCGACACCCCCTTTCACCCTTGTGGCCGGTGAGGGATCTCTCGCTAGCTCACCAGCGTGCGAAAGGAAAAGGAGGGGGGTCATCCCCCCTCTACCGACATCGACGAGTTCGACCAGAAGGGGGCTATCACCCCCTCCCTCTCTTTCTCGTGCACGAGAGAAAAAGGGGGCATCGGCCCCCCTTTTGCGGAGGGGGCCTGACGCCCCCCTTTTTCTATCTGCTCTGATTCTCTCATCGGCCGTAAGGGAGAAAGGGGGGCTCCTCTCTCTACATCGACAAGCACACGAGAGAGGAAAGGGGTGCTGGCGCTGTAATATCTCAATTTTAATTCGTATATCATTATATGTTTTAATATTATAATTTATGATTGATGAACAATATAATATATGTGTTCGTTGTAATGTCACTTATCATGTTTTTAAAATTTTGTTCAATTTAAATAAAGTATTAAAATATAATTAATAGACGTGCATATAGAAAAGTATGCATATAGTTATTAACATGTAGATTAAACCTCAAGAGCTAATCAAATGTTGCCAAGTGGCACCTAGGAAAAGTATGTGTAAAAATATTCAATATAGAAAATGTATGAATAAATTATTTGGGTTGTATTATCATAATATATACTTAATAGTGCATAATTACTATCCATTAATAAGTTATTTTGGATGTCAAAATTCTATTGGATAAAGAGTTGCTCGCTTGCCACCTCATGCTTAGTTGATTTTTCCAACCACCTTTCTTATGTGATAAAAATCATAAAAAATTTCTTTTGTCTCCATTACATATTTAGAAATGACACATAAATTACCAGATCTTGATTCTTTCTGTGGAGGGTGGAGGAAATTCTACAATACCGATCACTAAAGGTGGCAATTCTAACCCTAAGCTAGTCGTCCTTTTCATAATCATTATTTTGTCATCCAATCTTTTTAAACAATTATGAAATTTACATTTATTGATCCTCTCAGAGTCTACTTTTGTTGAGCTATGGAATCAAGTTAATATGATTTCTGTAGTAAAATTTATGCTCTTATCATTAAGGTGCTATCACTCTTTCTTACGAAATTATTATCTGAATTTGTAAATTATGTATTAAATTCGATATGTCGTGGAATTATTTGATAATTTAGGGTGTTATAGAAACTGATGTTAGGTTTTATTTACAATTGGAATCCTTCTAAAATGATATGTGTAGCGAAAGTTATAAATGTTTTACCAAGATTTACTCAGTCTGTCAAGATGGAACTTAGGGTAAATTATGCTAGTATTGGTTAAATTTATTGTGCTAAGAACAAATAGATATAAATTTAACTAATTTTATGAGTTTCATCCTAGGATGTCTAATATTTGGGAAAATTAAAAGTACCAAAACATGGAATGGTTATTATTTTATATAAATTATAAAAGTAAGGTCACTCAGTCTGTCAGAACATAGAAATAAGATAAAAGTTATGTTGAATGTTGATTTTTCTGTGAATAAATCACAATGAAATAAGATGTGAAACTTGAAATGAACAAATTTGGTTATCAATTCAAGAAGATACGAATTTTCTTTTATTATGTATACAATCTGTCTTAATAGTAGGCCAACTTTTGTGATAAATAGTTATTTAAATTATGAGAGTAAGTATTTACAGGTCATGTACCTCTTCAATTAATTATATTTCATGTGTGATAGGTTTGTGTTCAAATCATAAAAGTGATGTGTTATTATTATTATTGTATAGGAGTAGAAGAGTAAAGTAGTTAAAATTGAAAGGAAAGTTACATATGAAAGTGTTGCATTGCATACACGTTTGATAGAGTTAAATGACAATGATTATGAATTGAGTGGGATGATTTCGACTGGAATGTTATATATGTATTTATTAAATGTGTGAAAATATGGATTTTGATATTATGATTAATGCTTCTATTTTTATATTTCCCCGAATTTATTTGATGGTAACACATAGCTTATGAGTTATCAACTTACTAAGCTATTTTTGCTCATAATGTTGTTTCTAATATTTTCAGATTCATATAACTCATTGGGGATCGTGCGAGGTGATAGTCGTAAAAGAATTCTATAACATCCTTGGTGGTATGATGAGAGGATTTATGTCTCTCATATCTTTCTATTAAGATGTGGAGAGAACTAGTTTTGTTTATTACTTATGTCAAAATAAGTTGTATTGAAAAATAAAGTCATTTTATCAAATGTACGACTTAAGGTGTATCAGTTTGCTTTGAAATGATCACGTATTATGTAATTTATTTAATGATATACTTTTACTCTTATGTTATATAAGAAGATTAAATAACTTCACGTTTTCACATTTTTTTCATAATTTTATTTGATCGTCCGTAATGAGTCGTGAACTCTGGTTTAACTCGCGGGTTAAATTGGGATCGTGATAGTTATGGTATCTGAGCAATAGGTTCTTCCTTTGGTCAAAGTTTACATAACAATGTCTAGAATGACATTATTATGTTATAGTGGGGTTATCATTGGTATGCTTATAATGTGGACTACCCATATTTAGCTTGAGTTGTGTGAGTTTGAGGATTATAATGTGAGTTTATATATGTACTAATATATGACATTTTGAAATGCGATTGTGATATTTGCTTTTGATCAATTATGACTCTATGCATCACAATCCTATACATGAATTTATATATGTATTACCATGGCATGTTATCTAAAAAGGAAAAGAGAAAGCAGATAACAATCAAGTACTAATTTATAATTCCTAGACTTTCTGGTATTGCCTTGCATAGTCGGATTGTTGAGATGATTGTTTTGTATTTGTATGATTTTGATGTAATTTTGGATGTGGATTAATTATCTTCTTATCATGTATGATTAGATTGTTATAGGGAGCTAACTATTTTCTCACTTTCAAGTCAACTATGATTTGATTTTATGAGTAATAAGGAAGTAAGTACATATTTTTTAATATATTATAGGCATGCCAATAAACTATTTTGGAAAGGATGTCATAGGTTCTTAGATTATTTGGTAAAAAAAAAAAGAAGTTTGAACAATGTTCCTATGTTTAGGGAATTCTAAATTCTATTCTATAGAGGTAGTTTGACCTACCTTTGATAGAGGACTTCTTTATTGACCTTTTTCATGGAATTATCCCTACTTTAATACTCCTTGACATTCGACATAAGAAGAAATTAGCCTTTGTACGGGGGTTATATTCGATCAAACTATGAGTTTTAGCTTTAATCATCAAGAGGAAAGATGAATCCCCAAGTTGGACAACAATTGTAGACTTCTGAACCAAGTTATTATAAAGAATACCATATCAAAAGTAAGTTACTTGTTTGATCAACCATAAGGTACTAGTATATTCCTTAAGACTAATTTAAGATTTGGATACCATTAACTAAAATTAAATAATGTTATATATCAAAGCGTACATTTGAAACCCAATACAATTATTACGAGTATTTGACAGTCGTTTGGCTAACTAATATCAAACTATTTCTATGAATCGAATCAAATTTTCAAACGATTTGTTGATTAAAATGTAATTATATTATTGATGACATCTTAATTTCTCATGGAGACATGCAAGTTAAGAACCTTATTTTACAAAATCCAAATAAAACAAAAGTGGGTGTCAAAGTTATTATGTGTTTTGTCTTAACCATATAGTGATGGGTCATGATGGTCTTAAGAAATATAAATTATGCCTCAATGCACAAGATCAATTGAGATACCTAGTGATTCAGATCAAATGTTATCATTTAGTTCTCCAATGGACTTG
Organism: Pontederia crassipes; assembly: GCA_030549335.1. NCBI lineage: Eukaryota > Viridiplantae > Streptophyta > Magnoliopsida > Commelinales > Pontederiaceae > Pontederia > Pontederia crassipes. The sequence goes on from CM060188.1 coordinate 53,565,336, forward strand.
ATATGCTTCTTGTATACATTTTGAAAAAAAATAAAACATGAATCAAATAAATTAAGTATGACTATGTATTAGCAAAATCATTGATTTGAATGAGGGCTTACTATTACAATTAAAATGAAAATATATATTCATATGTTTGATAATCAAATAGTATGTTTTATATCATTGATATTCAGATTAGAAAAAAAAATATCAAGCAATAAGAATTTGAGCACCCTACGTTTTGACATGTTTTCACGCAATTTTGGTTATCTAAAAATTTGGAAATGACCTCTATATGGATTGACTTCAGAGTTTATATTTTGTAAAGTCGGGACACATTTCAATTAGATATACAGAGAAGAAAGTAGGAAGAAAATATAGGCATAGTATTGTTATTCTAAATAGTATGCAAACAAACTTACGAAATTTGACAAATAATATGTAAATATTTGTGTAATACATGTTTGGATTCATCATTATTAGATGTGTGTAAGGATGATTACGAGTTGTCATTTCCAGGTTTTAGCACATTGGAAATGAATAAGGTTATGTGTGCTAAGGAAAATTTGGTGGAAACAATTAGCAAGGGGAATAGATTATAATTTTATTGTGACAACATGTGGTTTCTCTTTTTTAGGGAATTGTAAACATCTGTGCGAAAGAAAGAAAAATAACACCACTAAATCATGTATAAGGTGATGAAGAACCAACTATCATATTTCTTTAATATTGACAAGTGATACTTACTTGATATGATCCAAATCAATTGATGATCAGTCAATTATCATTAGTAGATGTGAATCATTATTTATAATTTTCAAAGTATTTTGAATTCTTGAATTAGTATTGTTAATACCATAATCATTGTTAACTCCTCACTCATCAATATAGATTCGAAATAACTGATGATTCTTGATTGATCATTATTGATTGCAATTCAATCTTCGAGTATGGATTTTTAGTTCTTCTTTGTTTGTCACAGCTCACATTGCTCGAGTGATTGAATCATCATATATAAATACATATTTTGGAATCATCAATGATCCTTGAATAATTTTTATCGATCCAAAGTTGCCATCTTTGAGCATCAATTTATAATTGATCCTTCGTTCATCCTTACTTGTTCCATTTCACTTAGAATAATTGATTGATGGAATCAACGTTGTAACTCTTCTATGAGTGATTAATAATTCTTCATTGCTGACTTTATTATGTCAACCAACCTTGAGAGTTTAAAAAGCGAGTTAAAAAGTTTGTCAAAAGATAGAGTTTAAAAAGTTTACTATCTCAACCAACCTTGAAGTGTGGCCGCCTCTAGTTATCATTCGATAGCTTGATTGGAGTCATAGAGTTTACTATCATGGAGTGTTGGTTGAGAGCCTAGCGAAAGAATGCTTGAAAGGGGACACCTTTTTGATCCTCGATCACGAACTGGAACCAACATTCGATTATTACAAACCAACAAAAAAAAAATCATATATACTAATTTCATTGTTACTCACTCCCTCTCTTTTATTCGCATGGACAGTAAAACATAGTTTATGACTTATAGTCACAAGAATAGGTGATGGTTCCTTATTCAATGTAACATCCTCTCTTTAAGGTAATAATTTATTCATGTGAATTTGACACTTTTGCTATTATCTGGACTAAGCTTAAGTTATGACTTCATAAACTCTCTAATTCAAATCATTTTACGCTTATAACTATTGCAATTATCTTTATTCAAACTTTATCCAGACTAGAAGAAAAATAATAATAACAATAATAATAATAATAATAATAATAATAATAATAATAATAATAATAATAATAATAATAATAATAATAATAATAATAATAATAATAATACACCTAAGTTTTGTAGGCATGAATAAAACAATGAGATGTATATAATGAAACAAAATTGAAAATAAACTATAATGAATGAAAATGTCAAATAGAGTATATGATGTGGATTAGATAATTTATTTTCACAGAAAATCAATTCTGATGATCTGGGAAGTTGCATAAAAAAAGTTATCAAATCTTACTTGACTAATTTTTGTGCCCAACCCTACACTTTCCTATCTAATCTTTTGCATGATGAGCAATGATAGAATAACATCAACTTGGGTCACCACAATAGAGGACACCATATACGAATAAAAGTATTCATATCTCCAATCAAATAGAACAAGTCATTTAATCCGACAAAATCATTATCGTAAGTTTTTGTGTTAGGATTATGATATTAAGTAACTAAGGAAATTAAATAAAAATATGTGTGTGCACCATCCATATTTCTTTGAATAATGAGATATGTTAAATTTCGAGGACGAAATTTATTTGAAGGGGGTAAAATATAATATCCCAAATCTAATTTTTATATCATTTTATATTTTAATATTATAACTTATGATTGATAAAGAATATGATATATGTGTTCGTTGTAATGTCACTTATCAAGTTTTTAAAATTTTGTTCAATTTAAATAAATATTAAAAAATAATACACATGCTGTGCTAAAGCATATACCCATACCATTAAGTATGCATATAGTTATTAACATGTAGATTAAATCTCAAGGGCCAATCAAATGTTGCCAAGTGGCACCCAGAAAAAGTACGTGTAAAAATATTCAATATAGAAAATGTATGAATAAATTATTTGGGTTGTATTATCATAATATATACTTAATAATGAATAATTACTGTCCATTAATAAGTTATTTTGGATGTCAAAATTCTATTGGATAAATAGTTGCTCACATGCAAGCTGCCAACAAGCTAGCAGTTTGCCACCTCATGCTTAGTTAATTTTTTCGACTACCTTTCTTATGTAATAAACTTAAAAACTTCCTCCTGTCTCCATTACATGTTTAGAAATGGCACTTAAATTATCAGATCTTGATCCTTTTTGTGGAGGGTGGAGGAAATTCTATGACACCGATCACTCAAAGTGGAAATTTTAATCCTAAGCTAGTGGTCCTTTTCGTGATCATCATTTATTTGTCAAGTCTTCTTAAAAAATTATGAAATTTACATTGATTAATCAACTCGGAGTCTACTTTTGTTGAGCTTTAGAATCAAGTTAATATGCTTTATGTAGTAAAATTTATGCTCTTATCATTAAGGTACTATCACTCTTTCTACTGAAATTATTATCCGAATTTGTAAATTATATATTGAATCCAATATGTCGTGAAATTATTTGATAATTTAGTGTGTTATAGAAATTGATGTAAGGTTTCATTTTCAATTGGAATCACTCTAATATGATATGTGTAGCAAATGTTATAAATGTCTTACCGAGCTTTACCCAGTCTATCAGGATGGAACTTAAGACAAATTATGTTAGTATTGGTTAAATTTATTGTGCTAAGTACAAATATTCAAGTAATTTTATGAGTTTCACCATAATTTATTTGAGAAAATTAAAAGTACCAGAACAAGGAATGGTTATTATTTTATATAAATCATAAAAGTAAGGTCACTCAGTCTGTCGGAATATAGAAACAAGATAAAAGTTAGATTGAATGTTGATTTTTCTATGAACAAACTACAATGAAATAAGATTTGATATTAACAACCAAGAAGTAAGCAAAATTGGAATGAACAAATTTGGTTATCAATTCAAGCAGAAATGAATTTTCTTTTATTATGTATACAATATGTCTTAATAGTAGGTCAACTCTTGTGATAAATAGTTATTTAAGTTATGAGAGTAAGTACTTAAGGGTCATGTGCCTCTTCAATTGATTATGTTTCATGTGTGATAGGTTTGTGTTCATATTATAGAAGTGATGCGTTCTTATTATTATTGTATAGGAGTAGAAGAGTAAAGTAATGAAAATGGAAAGGAAAAACCTTTTGGTAGTTCTTATATGTAAGTTGATTTCTCCTCTTTTGAATTTGGTGTGACATCGATTGCTATATGTATTTAATATATTTTGGATAGATTATGAATTAATTTTGAAAAATATAATTATAAAAAGTATATATGAATAATTGTATGATTGCACATCTGAAAAGAATATGTGGTCTGATATGAATGGATTACGAGAAGTGCAATCTTGTTCCGTTTGAAATGGTATTTGATATGATTTATCTTTTGATATTGAGACATAATTATTATATGATGAATCATGAATCTGCATCTGGCTGCATTGTATGTTTAATGACTGGAACTAAGTGTTACATTGCTGATCACGATGTGAGCCACCTCTAGAGTCAAATCCATCATTTTGTTCCCTAATAATGGGATGATATAGACCGGAGCTAAGTGCCATGCAGAGCTATTTGCCACATCGTGAGTAGTCACGATGGGGGTCACCTCTAGAATCCGTAGGGGTCACCTCTAGAGTCCATTTATTGCTATATGATTTATTCTCCGAAAGGAATGAAGTAGAATGGAGCTAGGTGCTACATCGCTGATCACGGTAGGAGCCACTTTTAGAGTCCACCTATCGACTACTGACTAGTTGATGATCCGTGCATACATATAAGAGTGTTGTATTGCTTACACATGGTTGATATGGTTAAATGACAATGATTGTAAATTGAGTGGGATGATTTCGATTGGAATGTTATATATGTATGTATTAAATGTTTGAAAATATCGATTTTCATATTATAATTAATGCTTGTATTTTTATGTTTCTCCGAATTTATTAGATGGTAACACATAGCTTATGAGTTATCAACTTAGTAACTATTTTTGCTCATAACGTTGTTTCTAATATTTTTTAGATTCATATAGCTCGTTGGTGATCGTGCAAGATGATAGTTGTAAAAGGATTCTATAACATTCTTAGTGGTATGATGAGAGAATTTATGTCTCTCGTATCTTTCTATTAAGATGTCGATAGAGTTAGTTATTTGGATCGTGACAGATGCCCCCTTTCCTCCCTCGCAGACTGCGAGGGAGAAAGGGGCACCGACCCCCCTCTATCGGTGCTCACGAGTTCGTCCAGAGGGGGCGATCGCTCCCTTCCCTCTCTCTCTCCGTTGCGCGCGAGAGGAAAGGGGACGATGACCCCCCTCTGCAACTCATCTACAGAGGGTGGCGTCGCCCCCTTGCCTCTCTCGCCCGTCGACGAGCGCGCACAGTAAAGAGAGGGAGGGGGCGATGGCCCCCCATGGTCGAGTTTGCCAACGTCGGTGCAAGCGAGCGGGCTGGCCATTTTTCATTATATATTTATATTATTTTATTTTTTAAAATGATGTGGATGAAAGAGAAAAGTTTACATGTCGGTCACGTATGCTTGACAATCGAAAAATTCACTATTAGCGGTCAAGGGGACTAATCGTGTAAGAAAATCAAAGTTGGAGAGACATTCTAGTTATAAATTAAAATTGGGAAACCGTTTAAACATCGACTCAAAGTTGGAGAATGATTCATATAATTTGCCCTCCATTGGGGAGCGGAGGGCATACAACACCAATCTCGGATGTATCCATATGCATCATGGAAAGGTAGTGGCCTATGCCTCAAGATAGTCGAAGAAGAATGAGGTGAATTACCCGACATACGATCTGGAGTTGTTTAGCGATCGTATTCGCACTAAAGATCTGGAGACACTATTTATATGGTAAAAAGTTTTAAGTGTTCACTGATTATAAGAGCCTGCAATATGCCTTCACTTAAAAGGACTTGAACATGCATTAGAGGCGATGGATGGAGTTCCTAAAAATTTAGGAGTTAGTGATGCGCTCAGTCGAAAATGGGAAGTTTCTCTGGCCTTCCTATAGCTCTGCAGGTATGAAATGATTGAGGAACTTAACTAGTGAAATTCTTGAACTACAGGACACAAAACAACACAGATGACAAATATAGAGTACATGAAGATGTTCAAGAGATGCCAGAATGAGTTGAAAGAGTTCAAGGTTGACAACGACAGAGGGTTCAGGTATCGAAATCGCCTCTAGGTTCCAAGTGATGCTATGGTCAGAAGGGAGGTGCTCAATGAATGCCATAAGTCGGAGTTTGCGATACATCCGGGCAGTAGGAAGATGTACATGAATGTCAGACGCACTTTTTGGTGGCACGACATGGAGAGAGATAGTCGATTTCGTCTGCAAGTGCTTAGTATGTCACGAGATGAAGACCAAGCACCAACGATCGTACGGACTAATGAAGCTGTTAGGAGTACCGAAATGAAAGTGAGAGAACATCACAATGAATTTCATCTCAGGTCTGCCCAGAATACAAAAGAGTCACGATGCCATCTAGATCATGGTCGACAATTGATAAAGGCAGCCAACTTCATTCCAATCAAGTGGAAGTAGTCGGTGGAGAGTCTACTAGAAGTATATGTACGAACGATCATCCGACTTCATGGAATTCCAATCTCAATCGTGTCAGACCACGATCCCCAGTTCACATCGAGGTTTTGGAAGAGGTTGTAGAAAGCTTTCGGCACCAGACTGAGCTGTAGTACAACCTTCCATCCACAGACAGACGAAGAGTCGGAGAAGACTATATGGACACTGAAGGACATGCTTGGAGCTTGTTCTTTGGATTGACACAGTAGCTGAGATGAGCATCTTCCGTTGATTGAGTTCTTGTATAACAACAACTTCCACTCTAGCATTGGTATGACGCCTTTGGAGATGATGTACGAGAGATCTTGCAGATCGCCCGCACACTGGTGTAACGTCAGTGAGTGAGTAGCTACGAGCGAGGCAATGAGCGAGTAGCTACGAGTGAGGAGTTAGTCATATGAGCTCAGGAGTACGTAGGCACAGTGAATGCAATCAGGAAGAGAATGAAGGCTACACAATCATGACAGAAGAGCTACGCCGACAAGAAATGACGAGAATGGAAATTTAGAGTCGGGAACCAAATGTTGCTGAAGGTGTCTCCGATGAAGAGGGTAATGTGGTTCAGCAAACGTGGGAAGCTCAGTCCTCGATTTGTTGGCCCCTTCGAGGTTCTCGAGCTGGTTGGAGACAAAGCATGTAGATTAGTCCTACCTCCATCCTACGGAAGAGTTCACAACATCTTTCATGCCTCTATGCTCTGAAAGTACAAGCACGACGATGCCAACGTCGCCATGATTGAAAAGTCAAATATGAAGGAATTAAGACCTTACCTATGCAGAGTAGATATTGATCACAAGGTATAATACCGAAAGGACACAGAGGTACGACTGGTCAAAATCGCATGGAAGTACCATCACGAAAAGGAGGCGACGTGGGAAATCAAGTTTGAGATGCACAAGGAGTTTCCACACTTATTCGGTAAGCCTTACTCCATACAAGATTTGAGGAGGAATTATTTTTCTGTGGGTATTATAATGTAACATACCAAAAATCCATAGAATTAAAAAATTTTATTTATTTCTGACGTCAAAATTTTGGACGTTCGAAACTAAAATGGGCACCCGATATCACGACGAGTCGACAACTCAACCTACTACACTTTTGGACATTCGAAAGTGTAACGAGCATAAAGATGAAGAGATCTAGGGGTGTTCACGGGTCGGATTGGATCCGACCCGTGAACAAATCCGACCACACCCGATCAAATTTGGTCGATCAGGTCGGGTTGAGTCAAGAGGGGTTGGGGGTGCTGAATCTGACCCAACCCGACCCCGGGTCGGGTTGCCTGACCATCCAATTTTCTTTTTTTTTTGAAATTTTTTCTTAGTGTTTTTTATATTTTATCTAATATAAACATATTATTTAATATTATTTTAAAATCATAAAATAAAGTTTTCTAATTATTTAATATTAGTTTTGCACTTAAAATATTTTATTTAAAATTTTTAAATCAAATATAAGCTTAAGTTTGAATAAAAAAGAAAATAAAAATATAAAAAAATTGGGATGATCGGGTCGGGTCAGGTCGACTTCTCGACCCGTCAAGTCGAGTTTGGATTGGGCTGGGTACCCGACCAGATCCAAATCGGTTCGGATCGAGTCGGGTCATCGGGTTCACATGTCGACCCGACCCAATGAACATCCCTAAAGAGATCGGTTTTGATCTCTCTCCTTCCACCATTACACCAATGACTTTGTAACTCATCTTCCCATGATCTTGTGATGTATGGCACGAAACCCCCATATTGATGACCTTAAAACTCCATCAAGCTTCATGCTAATTTTTGCTTCTTCTTCCTCTCATTCTCTCCATCTCTTTTGCCCCTTCGTGCTCTTGCCTCGTTCTTGCTTGGCCACGAGACTAAAGGCGGGAGCTTTGCAGGAGAACGAAGGGGAAGGAGCTAGAATTGATCCAGCGATGCAACAATAGAAAAACACCAAAAAAGGTGTGTTATTCGGGTATGTGTCGTAGGAATCTCTTGAAGATTTTGCATGTTTTAAGTGTGGCACTAAGGCTAAGATTCAAAATAATTAGTGTAGCTATCATGTCTATAGGTTCCTGTTTCAATTATGATGATAAGTGTTATCTCATGCAATGTTGTAACTGTTCTTTTGAGAAATGATGCACTATGTTGATATGAGTTGCATGGATCTGTGATAATATAAGTACAAAGGGTGATTTAGTCATTTTTCATATACTAAGACAAGTCTATGATATAAAAGAAACAAGAGTTATGCTTAAGATTTGTAGAATGATTCTTACGTTAGAATAAAAATGAGACATATTATGTTACCGATGATATTGATACATTCCTGTTAGATATGATTTCTACAGTTTATTATGTCTATAAGATGTTTGGGCAGAGAAACATAATTGAAAACATAAGAATTCCATAATGAATTACGGCTCTGATCTAAACTGGGCGACTGAAATCCTTTCGAACGTTTAATTCATCTTGAGAGAAGTATAACAACTACCATATCGGATGTATGAAACTGGATTGGATGGCCAACATGGATTAGAACGAAAGTTCGAACCACCTTTGAACGACCAAACTAGGAAATGTCATGACTCGACAATGGCGGCAATAACTCGTTAGTCAATCGAAACCCCTTTTTGGATGATCGATCTGGACTACTTATGTCGGAAAAGCTTCCAATGGTCAACAGAGAACTTGCTCTGATCGATCGAGGAAGATGGAACTGATTCTAGCAGACGATTGGTCCATTTTAAATCGATCGAAACTCTTGACAACCTCCTTATGTAATAATGGACGACCGAACATCTTTTGGTCGATCGATTTACATAAGAGACTTTTGAATGATTGAAAAATGAACTCAGAAATGGACGTCCAAACTATTTTTGATCAATTGATGAACATAGACAAAACAGACGTCTGATCCTCTTTCGGACGATCGCTTGACCTTTCAAGCGTCCGATTTGTGGACAAAGGAATACGATTAATAATACCTCATGATTCGACAAGCCCTGCCCACCTGATTGGCATCTACCTATATGAACATAAACGATGATCTTGAGTCACCTTTGCTCCTTACGGCCTTGATTGATCTGAGTGATTGAAAGATATGTCTATATGAGGGTTACCATTGCTATTTAGATGTGAGTTTCTCCTAAGATATTTTTCACCTACATATGTTTCCGTCTTGAGCGATGTCATCTTGCCCGACGGGACATTGGTTATGACACTAAAACTCCATTGGCCCACCATGGTCTAGGTAGCTATACACTTGTGTATTTGCAATAGTATTCCTTAAAAGTGGATGGCTCTTCCAACTCTGGATAAGATAAAATATTGCAAATGATTAAAGATGAATGGAAGGATTTTGTCCTTATGAATATGAACAAGAATCATGACCCATGAACGATGAATATGAACATGAAATTGAAATGAAATAAAAGAACACGAAACTATTGAATTGTTATAACATCTCCATCTTATTGCTTGCTTTTTGTTTATTTTTCTAGTGAAACATGTTTATGACTTATACGAATTTACACTTAGCTTTATGTTAATGATTGAACTTATTGTTTTATTTAATTTCCACATTTTTTATATTATTTGTTGTAATATTTTTTTAGTTTAAGTCTTTCGTTTACGTGTCTTTTTTCTTAACATGGGGACCAATGCAAGAGTCAAAATGTATCGAAAAAAGTAATGCACGAGAGGACATTTCGCGATGGAGTCGAATTTTCAGACATTACAAAAAGATAAAATTTTAAAAAATTAACTATAACTTTTTTTCATTCGCGATCATAATATTATGATGAATATGAATTTATATAATATGATATTTCTAAGAAAAATATTTTGGGCAATATGATGAACTTACTCATATCTCTAAATCTATCTTTTTATTTTTCGCTCGTGTACTAATCATTTCTTGTTTTTACTTCGATCACTTTAAACACATATATAAAGAAAATAAATTATAATAGCTATTTTAAAGAAATAATATAGCCACTTTTGGTTAATCAGGCCCTTTCCTTTGGTTGCTCTTGTGTAGCATTATATCATATCAACAATGTCAATTTCGCCCACCCAAAATCTTGGCTGCTCCAAAAACGAGGGAGAGTTGGAGCAGAACGCTTCGTGCGATCGAACAATGGCGATCAAGATCTCTTTTTCCTGAGTTTTTCGATTCGATCACGTCGTCTTTCCCTAAAATACCGATTGAATTACACCAATTCGATTCCCTTCTGGTGTGGATTCGATTGGCTTTTGCCGACGATTTCCTGCGACAAAGGAAGGAAATATAATGGCTGCGGCGACGGAGAACGGGATCGGTTCCAACGATCAATTGGTCCACCGTCAGCCGCCGTTGCCGGCAGCCGCCGCTGTGAAGCCGGGAAAGGAGGCGGAGTACCGGCGCGACGTACAGAAGCTCGTGGATTTGCTCTCCAAATTGAACCCGTCCGCCAAGGAGTTCGTCCCCGCTTCCCGAACTGCCAATGGTACTGTCGCTGGTCGGAAATCTAACGGCCGTCTTTCGGCCGATGCGCCCATCTTTGTGGCGTCGAGCGATTACAGTTATAGTAACGGGATTATTGGTGATAATAAGGATTCCAGCAGCGATGGATCAACGAATAATCAGCTCCATCGAAGAGTACTGATCTCGACCCTTTCGTTTCCAATGGAAAATTCCATTTTTTTTCTGTCCCACTGAGGGTTTTGGGTTTTTATCACGGGTGAAAATCTGATCTCTCTACATTGTATTTGTATATTTATTTCAGGAAATGCGACTGATTTGACGATATGAAATTCTGATGAGTTGTTTTGTTAATTTTTCTGTAGAATGTTTAATTTATTCGTATATCTTATTTTTGGAGCGCGCTTATTAAATAAACTTGTTGCTGTTCTTTGTGATTTATATTATGCTGCTGTTCTTTGTTTTGGCAGAGAAGAAATGGGTATAACAATGGGCGGAGGGGGATGAATGACAGGGTTCGGAGGGCCGAAAGGGATGAGAGCATTAGACGAACTGTATATGTTTCTGACATTGATCACCATGTGAGTCCATTCCAAAAGAACTTGTTGAAACCTTGGTTATCCATTATTGTCAATTGTCATCATCCTGCTCTTCATCTTTTTGTTTTGACATTTCCTATAGTAATTTTGGAACTTTATGAACGTACTCCTCATAATCAACTCTTAGCATCTGAGCTTTTGCAACCCATTATAACATAATATAATGTTACTTTGTGCTAATTTGACCACATTATTGCTTAATGTCCAGGTAACTGAAGAGAGGCTTGCTGAAATTTTTTCTACTTGTGGGCAAGTAAGTTTGTGGGTTCACAACTCTCATAATTCTTCCTCAAAAAAAAAAAAAAATCTCGTAATTCCTATGATTAGGAATGCTCCAACATCATAATTATGATTTGATCATGATGCAACTCAGTATTTACTTCACTTAATGGTTTTTTCCTAATTTATGTTTTTTCAGATGTGATCTTTGGATTTGTCTGCTTTAGCCGAAATGAGGTTTTCCTTAAAAAAGATTTAATTTGTGGTCAAACTTCGGATATGATGCTCAATCCCCATCTCAAACTTTAGCACACAGATGGAAAAAATGGTTATGTTGTTCATTGTGTTTTTTTGAAGGGTTATTTTGTTCATTGAGAGGTTCTAAATAATGTAACTTCACAATTTACACAATAATAATGTATTCCACTTTCACTAAAAATTTCTGTTATAAATGTTGAAATATACTAACTATGCAAACAAAATATGCAATTAGCTCCTTGGATTTCTTTTCCTTAAGAAGAATATCCTTGGACTTTTTTTCTATCTATCCTTTTAAAGCATTATTGGGGTAAGATTTATCTATATTTTAAGAAATCCTTTCTTGATTTCACTCAAAAAAGTCCTTTCTTGATGTTTAGTTGGTTCACACTTCTCACTTAAGATTTCCTTTGTTATTCTTTGTTGTTGCGATAGCACAGATGCCAATATTATTATTCTGCCATTTTGTCTACTTGATATCATTTCATGGTATTTTATAAGCAGGTAGTTGATTGCCGGATTTGTGGTGATCCTCACTCTCTTCTACGATTTGCTTTTATAGAGTTTTCTGATGAGGGTAAATTCAATAATATCTGATAATTCAGATTTTATTATCTTGTATCTCACACCCAAATGATGTTGTCTCTCATCCATAGATGGTGCTAGGGCAGCATTAAGCCTTTGTGGGACCATGCTAGGCTATTATCCCTTGAGGGTCTTGCCTTCGAAGACAGCAATTCTTCCTGTGAATCCCAAGTTTCTTCCTAGGGTGAGTTTGTCCTAATTGGTAATTGTTTCATGGATTCTCTTTGCTCCAAAACTGAGTTATCTCCAAATGGGGATATTTCTCTGCAGTCTGAAGATGAGAAGGAACTGGTAGTAAGGACAGTTTATTGCACAAATATTGATAAGAAGGTATAACTAGTTTTTTTTTTTTGAGAGCAAGGTATAACTAGTTTCTACATCACTACTTGTGACTTTTACACCTACAATTACTGGGTGATAATTGGGAGAGCTGACTTAGTGGTTATGATGTAAATTTGACAAATTCCTGAGTGTGTTTGGGGCATCCATTATGATTTTTATTGCTTTATGACTTTAATTTCTTGTTTCCACTACAGATCACTCAGCAAGATGTCAAACTGTTCTTCGAGCAGCTTTGTGGTGAAGTTAGTTGTTTAGACTTTTAACTTTGTCTACAGCTTTAGTTGCTTAGTACGGTTAAGGTTTTCTGGTTTAATATTAAGTTAAAATGGTTCTTTGTGTTTAGGTCTCCCGTTTGAGACTTCTTGGTGACAATGTGCATTCAACATATATTGCATTTGTGGAGTTTATCCGGGTAAGTGTCTATGACCTCATTCGTCAACTGATAAGTTCACATGTTTATTTCAACAAAATAATCTCACATTTTCATATCTGTACTGCAATTGTTTTGATACATTATTTACATTCTGTTCATTATGGCTGTGCTGATGCCTTATAAAAGTTCAAAGTCCTTATCCACCTTTCTTCTTTGAGTTTGGAAAAGTCTAGACATAGTAGTGAAGCAATTGATTATTACGAGTCTCCTACCGATTAGTCTTTTCCTTTTCTTTTCGATCGTATACATGCATCAACTTTCAAATCCTATTGTCACACTCATTTGTACCAGGGCCACCAGTCTGAAACTAGAAAATCATATGGTGGACCTTTTTTTTTTAACCGGTGCAGAACTCAATTAATATAATGATCCTTGGATGAATAACATCAATGTCGTGAGACCATTCTAGTTTCTCTTGAAGAAAAATTAATGTGTTCATGTGTTGTATCATGTATGTTGGATTCATCTTCACATGCAATTTGACCCTAATCACATGGTAATTTAAATGAATAGGATGAGTATCATGTTCCTTTATAGCATCCTTTAATGTTCTTTCTCAAAAGAGGAAAAAAGTCATCCTTTAATCTGTATTTTCTTTTCCAAACTTAATCTTTTGGGAGCAAGGCAGTATGTGTTGCTCAGATATAAAATTCTTAATAAACGACAAAGAAGATGGCAACTTGCAACAATCAGGATTATTTAAAGTGACCATCCTCTTTCTTTGCGTTAAGTTGTTGTTTTGGTATTTGCGGGCAATATGGCCATCTTATGCAATCTTACTACGGTCAAAATTTCTCCATCACTTCTTGTTGCTGATTAATTGTACCTTTTCTTGCTATCAGGCTGAAAGTGCAATAATGGCTCTTGGCTGCAGCGGCATGGTTTTGGGATCTCTGCCAATCAGGTAAAATCTTAGTCGTCGACAAATAATTTGTTTTGAAATGACACAGCTGACATGAAAACATGATACTTAATCCTGGATTTCAGGGTGAGCCCGTCCAAGACACCAGTGAGGCTGCGTGTGCCACGAACTCCTAATTAACATGCAACATAACAACTGAACATGCTGCAGTTGTCACCTCTCATTTCACAATTGGCAACACAAAATCTCATGGGGTTGCCCATCTAAAATGGTTAATTAAGAGGAGGATTAATGTTAAATGAGAGGCAGTCAGGTGTCTTCGATTTTTGCATTTGTTCCTTTGGCAGGAAGGATCGAAGAACCTGCATCAGCCTTTATTTCCTTTCTTGGAGCAATCATTTATTTTTGACCAGTTAGAGAAGATTAACTGGACTGTTAGATGCCTATACAATTTGTTTCTCATTGCCAACTATGATAATCTCTTAAACTGTTGCTTGAATTTGCATTTACCAAAATTCTTCATATTGCTTCATTCTTTATACCGAGCAAAATTTTTGTTTAAAGAAATTATGGTCGTCTGCATTTGAAAAAAGTAGCCTGTAGTTTCTTTTTCAGACATTAATTTCTTTAGATGCTAAAACACAAGTTTGGATGTCATCTATTCTTACCACATTTTGGTCTCCAGTACTTTCTGAATTATCAAGCACTGATCATTTATGAAATGAATAACATTGTGGATGCTGTTTTTTTTTTATTTTATGAAATGATATATTGTGGGTATTTGTTTGTTTTTTTATTATTTTATGAAATGATATATTGTGGGTATTTGTTTGTTTTTTTTATTTTATGAAATGAATATATCGTGGTTTAACAAAACAAAGGAAAAAAATACCTTTTTTTATCTATAAAGGCTACTACAAAGAAATAGAACTTGGGACTTGAAATACATAAATAACTGGGTTTTTATCATGAGTGAATATAGGGGGTGGTCTGATGGAGCAAGTAGTGTACCGGGACAAATGCATGGTACAATATGCAATTTGAAAATGCCAAGTAATAGGGGCAGGGGAGACTTATTTCAAAATACCCCCTCAGGCATAACAAGGTGAAGAACACAGTCGCTGGTCTAATGAAACAAAAATATGTGAAGACCAAAGGTTTAGCCATCAAATATGCAAGTTGGCCCTTACAAAGTTGCTTCCACATCGTCGCACCAAAATGCAATGATTAATGTAGCCAAATCATTTTGATATTATATAGATGATTTGGAGAGAGTCCTTTGTTTCCTAGCCTCCCATGACATCAGAGTCGTCAATGTAGAGGGTAAATCATACGAATAGTCCTTTAATTTTGAGTCATTTTCAAATTGGTCTCCCAACTTCAATTTGTAATCAGAACGTCTTCAATCTTTCATTTCTTGCACGATTAGTCATTGACCGGTGATAGTGGATTTCTCGATTGTCTTGCGTACGTGGCTGACACGTGATTCGTTTCTCTCTCATCCACGTCATTTTAATAATCCACGTACGCACGCTGGCATAAAAGGCGAAACCATTTTTCCATTATAATATTATATTATCAAATTCCTTTTCATATGTGGTCCTTTCCTCCAAAAGTCGAAACCTTTCCCCCCGTTCTCAGGCAGCGGCGATCTCGACAGCCGACAATCTGTTCGGTGGCGATGTTTGCGTCCGTTGCCAGGATCGCTCGGAAATTACGACACGACTATTGTCGGGGTCGACATGCGAGTTTTTTTCCCGAGGAACGCTCGGAGCGCTGGGAGCAATGTAGTGGTCACCAAGGTCATAGGTAGGAAAACATAGGTTATGCTATGGTTTTCGTCGGCATTCGAGTTTTTTTCATCGATTTTGTACTGATTTATTTTTGAAATTAGGGTTTTCTATTGTTGTTTTGTTCGGTCTCGAGCGATGTCAACGAGCAAGTCCAAGAATCCTTTAAGAAGATGTGGATGTGGGGAGGAAACAGTCATTAGGACTTCTTGGACCGGAATCAATCCTGGATGCATATTTTACGGATGTCGAAACTATGAAGTGAGTACCATTGACTCTGTTGATCACTCAACATATTTTGTGAAATTCGTACTTTGATTATTTGTTTCTCTTTCTATCACTACCGTAGTAGATCATGTGACTACTTCGATTGGGTGGATCCTCCGGTGGACAAAGTAAATATCAATAGGCTTTTGAGTAGGATGGAAACTTTGAAGACTGCAATCGACTCTGAGAAGGAAAAAAATGGTCAACTAGAGACTGAAATTGAATCACAGAGGAAGGAACTACATGCAAGTTATTAGGAAGTTGATAGCATTATGTTTGGTCTTGTTTGTAATGTATCTCTTCAAATAATGGTTAAGTTGTATTTTACCAGTTGAAGTGTCGCATTATGTAGCTGAACAATAATGTTTTACCAGTTAAAGTTGTATGTCGTTGAAGTGTACCATTTCAAATGTTCGTCGTTGAAGCGTTGCATTTTGTATTATGTCGTGCCATCTGTTGAACACCGATATTTTGAAGTCACGAAGTTAGTACTTAATAGGGAGTAATCATGCAAGAGAAATCAAAGTTGAGGGACGTTATGGTTATTATCTTGAAGTTGGGGGACGAATCCTATAAGTAAAATTAAAGATGAGGGACGTTTTAGTTATTATCTTGAAGTCAGGGGACCGTTCCGAAAATGACATAAGGTTGGGGGACCATTCATGTAAATCATCAAACAAACATTACTCCACAAGATAATATTCATTTAACAAACATTACACTGCAAGATAACATGAATTTAAATCTTGGATTACATTGCAAGATATCATTCAGCTAACAACACCATGAGAATCTTGGATTACATTGCAAGATATCATTCAGCTAACAACACCATGAGATTAGTTCGTACATCATAAATCTTGGATAACATACTACCGGACACATGTTTTCGTCAATGTTACAACTGTTCAAACTCCTACAACTATCCTCAAAATACAACCCATGTTTTAAAGTACTGCCAAAATCTATTACACTTAGGGACCAACTAACAGTATCCTCAAAATACAACCCATGTTTTAAAGTATTGCCAAAATATATCACACTTAGGGACCAGCTAACAGTATCCTCAAAATACAATCCATGTTTTAAAATACTGCCAAAATACAATAATTTGCACAAAATAAAAGTTTTCAACTCCTAGCATTCCTTTTCCTCTTTTTCACGGAGTGCGAAGTTGATGTTGTTGCATTTATTGCTTGAGAAGACTCCTAGTGTACACTTGATCTTTGGGTCCCTGACATGCTGGGTTCAAATCCTTTTGACCATTTTTTCTAAAAATTGAAAATCATTAGTAAAAGAGTAATCATAGTAAAAACTAACCTAGATAGTAAAAAAAGGTACCTAGTGTACTTGAGAAAATCCCTGGTGTACACTTGATCTTTGGGTCCCTGACATGCTGGGTTCAAATCCTTTTGACCTTTTTTTTTTGCAAATTGAAAATCATTAGTAAAAGAGTAATCATAGAAAAACATAGCCTAGACAATAAAAAAAGGTACCTGGTGTACTTGAGAAGACCCCTGGTCTTGATATGCTGGTTCAAATACTTTTGATACCTGGTGAAACCTCTTGTTGTGGCCAACCACACCATAGATTCTACACCTCATCGCGACCCTTTCCTTGTTACTGAGTCTAACTTTGGCGGCTGTAGTAGCCTTCTCAATCTCTTCGGATTTCTTTCTTCTTGCCTTCTATTTCCTCCCCTTTTTATCACATATGATGGAAGAGTAATAGGGCATGGTTCATCTACCAATGACCATTGATCTCTTTCTCTGCTCTATGACATGGTCATATATCTTTAAATATGTCTCTAGATGATAACATTTATTCACATAATTTACTGGGTCCTCATTGTTCCCAAAAATAGATGCCACTGCATGCGCACAAGATAACTGCCACCTCCTACAACTGCACTCTCTAGCCTCCATGTCTACCACATACTATGCACCTTGACTGCTAACTTGAACTCTTGGGCCACCTAAGTATGTAGGTTCCCACGAATTTGCCCATTCTTTTATGGTTTCAAGTTTCTTGAAAATTTTGGAACACAAGACACCTTTTTGTTTCTTCATTATCTCTTTCTTCTTCCACAATCTTGTCATCAACTTCGTTCGAATCATCTCAAGCATTGTTATAACTAGTTTGTCCCTTGCATCTAGAATATATTTGTTGAAACATTCTAAAAAAATGTTCAATAATATATCACACTTAGGGACTATAGAAAAATAAGCCCTAGACTAGCTAACAGTAGACCTTTGCCTAACCATTCCTTGGCATCCTGTGATTTCTTCTCAAGTTCTTCTAAATGAAATTCTAGTTTCTTAGGAGTGGTAGCCCTAGCAATACTCCACAAAAGATCCTTAAATTCCTTACTTTTAAAACCTGCATGTAACTAATATTTAGTTGTAAAAGATTTAATAAACAAATAGTTAGTTGTTACAAATATTTACCTTTATCTCTAAAGTTTGCCCACAAGTGCCTGACATACATTCGATGGTCTGCTAATGGAAAAACAAAATTCATACGATTTACTAAACCCTACATTTAACAAACAAGTTTTTTACATAAGTAAAGGTGATATAAATGAAGTTTTTTTTTACAAAACACACAATTGTATAAGAAAGATATCTTTTGTCTATCACTCATAATGGTCCATCCCCTTCCATTGTTCATATCCAAATATCCCTTTAGTCCTTCAATGAACCAAGTCCATGCAACATTGCATTCATTTTTCACAATAGCATATGCAAGGGGAAAGATGCAGTCATTTGCATATATTCCTATAGCTGTGAGTAGCTGCCCTCCATATATTCCCTTCAAAAAATAACCTTCCAAACACACAATGGACCTGCATCCACTCTTCAAGCCATCAGATAGTGCCTTCAAACAAACATAAAACCCCTTCCACTGAAGGCCTTCAAACAGTCCATTTACTGTGCTGCCAAGATTGGCTCTCAGAAGCTCAGCCCTCTATCTGTAAAGCAATTTATATTGTTCAGCCCCATCACCATGAATAATCTTTAAAGCCAGGTCCTTTGCCCTCTAGGCTATCATCCTAGTGATTGTGCAGCTGAGCTCTCTCTTCACTTGATCAATTAGCCCTTGAAGTTCCCACGTAGGTGCACTCCTTAAGTTGGATTCATATAACTTAGCTAACTTCTCGTAAGGGCATGTGTGATTAGGTTGCAATCTTTTAATCTGCCAGGTGCTATCCATTAGGTCTTTATGATATTTTGGAACTGCCATAATCCTCCAACCACACTCCTTATGGCATTCAGCTACCACCCTCTTGTCATTCTTTAAAAACCTTACTAGATATCTATGCTTAATCCCATGTTTCCTGCAGGTCTCCATGAACTCTGACTTGCTACTAAACCTCATGCCTACTTCAAATGAAGGGTCATTCATTACTCTCACTGCATTAAAACAAAGGTTCTTTAGCCTTTTTTCATTCTCCTCTTCAGATGGAGATAACAATTCCTCAGAGTCATACTCAAACTCTGAGTCCTATAAGTCTTCACCAGCAGCTTGGACATTAACAAAAGAGTCATCCCACCTCTTATTTTCCTTGGACTTATTAATTGTCTTCTGTAGGTCTTCATCACCATCCATGAAATTGTAATCCGCATCATCTAATACATCTGCATCCTTGTTTTCATTATCAATTGCAGGACCCTCATGTTGCATCTCTAGTGTTATATTTTTCCTCTTCACCATCCATTCTTGCAGTGCAGGGGCCTCTGGTTCATCCTCTACTACTTCTTCTATCACCATGATTCTGGTTGGTGGGGGTGGTGACATGCATGAGCTAAATATCGCTTCCATGTCTGCCCTAGTCAGGTGCCAGAGATATATGTCAATGCTGCCCAACTTCGTAGCTTCTTTGCACATCTCTAGCACATCAGAGTAATTGGATAATGTTTTTATGCCACTCTGCTAGTCTTTCCCTAGCTCAACCCATAAATATGAGACAGTACCTTGTACCCTAATGGATTTACACATGCTATCTAGCTCAATCATTGACATTAAATCACCATCACAATTCATATAGGTTTCCACCTCACCATCATAGTATCCCCATTCACCCTTGTCTCCATTATAATGCACGTGCAAATCAAAAAGACCATCTACAGAAGAAAAAAAACATACATTTAATAATCAAATTGACATTTAAATATAACCTAAGTACAAAACGACAATAACTCACTCACCAGTATGACTACTGTCCATCTTCACATAATGACACTGAAGACAATTGCAACCCTAGGGAAGAATTAAATACTTGTTCAGAAATACAACGGCATAGTAATATGTCAAAATAAAGTGTTGTGGACCCTCATTCATAGTCAGGGGGACCACGCAGAATGAATCTAGGATTTTGGGGGAGCATGACACTTTAGGACACTAAAAGACGATTAAAAAACGTTCATAACAACATACAATCACCGATAATAAAGCAAATGGAGAAAAACATACGACATACTTGGATTTTGGGCGAAAAAAATTACCTAGGGTTCGCCGTGGTTCGCACAAATGTGATCGACACTAGAAAGATCTTCCACACTTGTCACCCATGAACTCTCATCTCCACCGAAGAGATCACCGACGCTTATCGAGATCGGCGACTGCCGAGATCGGCGACTGCCGAGATCGGCGGAGAACGCCTGAGAAGGGGGGAAGGGTTACTACTTTTGGGGAAAGCAGATTTTCTTCGACCGAGACAGGAAGGGATCACATATGAAAAGGGATTTGATAATATAATATTATAGCGAGGAAATGGTTTCTCCTTTTACGCCTTGCGTACGTGGATTATTAAAATGATATGGATGAGAGAGAAACAAGTCACGTGTCGGCCATATATGCAAGACAACCGGAAAACCCACTATCACCGGTCAAGAGGACTAATCGTGCAAGAAAATGAAAGATGGAGAATGTTCTGATTTTAAATTAAAGTTGGGGGACCAGCTTGAAAGCGTCTCAAAGTTGGGGGACCAATCATGTAATTTGACATTGTCAATGATAGTCATTCGATTTGCTTGACACCCAACTCATTCAACATTAGTGAATGTGAGAAGTTGTTGGCGAGGAGGTAATAGGAAGATCCAGATCTTGTTGTAGCTTTGAGATCGATACCGGAAAAATCTTTTGACATGTTGTGAGTCATTCGTGGAGGGTGCATTCATAAACTAGAAAATTGAACTTAATGCAAACAAGATATCTAGTCGAGTGAGATTGAGGTACTGTAGGGCTTTAACAGTTTGTCGATATAGCATAGGCTCATTCTATGGAGACTGAAGGCTAGGAAGAAATTTAGCGTTAGCAACTAATGGAGATAGGGAGTGTTTTACATCTTGCATGCACGTCCATTACAAAATGTAATCTTCTGCAAGAGATTCCACCCAAGTCGATGACGCACTTCAATACCAAGGAAATAGTTAAAGGCTGGCCAAGATCCCGAATTATAAATTGTTGGTGAAGATGGCGGATAGCCTATTCAAGGTTGGTCCGTTGCTACATACAAACAAAGAGGTTTCTATTTTGGAAGCATAAAAGCCAAAATGAAACATAGCCACAACAAAGCATGTGAAACCAGACACGAGAGACTTGTGCAGCTTGCAAACATGGTGGAGGAAATCATCGTCAACGAATCCCTATGGTTGTTCCATATATAGTGTTTCATGGAGAGTGCCATGTAAGAAAGCATTGTCGATATTGAGCTGATGCAGAGACTGACTTTCGAGTCAACAATTGATGGTCATCAACTTAATTACTTGACCAAAGATTTCGGTGAAATCACGCCAAGTGTTTAATGAAATCCTTAGGTGCTTAATTGATGTTGTCATCTAGTTGTACTTGATCTCAATGCAAAAAATTTTGACCCGATCATCGACCCCGTTGAATTAGTCTGACAGTGTTGAATCGAACGGTAAGTTAACAAAAAGAATAAAACATATTAAATAGATTTCTCTCGTGTTGATGCATAACAAATAAATTAAAATATAATGAAGCAAAACACAAATAGTTTAATTAGTCAAATAATATAATAAGTAAGTATCAATTAAATACTTATTACATAAAAGACAAAGAAATAATGAGAAAAAGTTGGAGCATAAATTTTAAACAAATCTATCTACACATATTATATATATGCAAGTAATATGTCCTAAACATTTTTATTTATTCTTTGTCCTAATTACTTTTTCATCTTTACCTGACCGGGTCACGCAAACCTATCAGGTTGACCAATTGAACCCAGATTTGACTGAGTTTGACTTTGTCAAAGTGAGTTAATCTCAAGTGTGAATTTGAGATGACCGGAGGGTCATTTTGGAGGCTAGACACCAGTCCAACTGCCGACACGGGTCAAATTTTACTGCATGGCTTGATCTTCAAGAGTCACTTGCACCCAACCGCACCCATATTAGTTGTTTTTGGAACTAAGGTCGAAGTGACATTATGAAGAAGGGCTCTAAGCTCTTTAGGACCCGTTTGGATTGAAAATATAGTAAGAATTGGGGGTCTTATTTTGCATTCTACAAAATAGGGCCCCACTTTAATGATGGTGGGAATAAGAGAAAATTTGAGTTCTTGGTCGCACGTAGAATTCGTTGCTCTCATGCTAGGATCATTAGCTTAAGTTTCTACCATTATTCTAGCATGCATCCAAACAGACGCTTAGAGTCCATGCTGGCATGCCATGAGATTCATTTTTGGCATTGAAGTTCATAGTTGAAGAGCTAGTGGACGAGGGCTTTGAGGCTAGCAACGTTATGGTAGTTAATTCATAGTTTGAGTCGAAGTGTGTGAACTAGTGGTGAATAAGAGATGGGTGGGGGTGGGTGGTGGGGTGGGGTGGGTGGGAGGTGGGGGGGTTGGAGGTTGAAGACGAAGTTGATGTGGAGGCCAACTTATATGGTGGTCATGATGTAGCATTGCTTGTGTGGAGGCAATTAAATAGACATCTAAAATGTTGAATAGGCAGGGGACATCCTAATGAAGGGATAAAGGAAGTACCCAAGAGTGTGAATAAATGAATAGTATGGTCGCCAACGATGGAGGACGAAATATGGGACTAGTTGGTTTGTTAATGGGATGGTTTCTTCGATAGGATAATGCCATAAACATTTTGGAAAGGAGGCATGAAGGAGTGTTAGGATGGTTTCAACAATATGGCATATCTTGCACTTAGTGGTGCTATTTTTCTCATGCATGTGAGCACACGTTAATCAATGTAAGATAACTCGTTAGTTAAGGTAGTTACTAGTTAGTAAGCTCATTGAATCACCTTGGTGATTAGCTTGCAATGCTTGTACTAAATTGATATTTAATGAAGGGTAGACAATTAGAAAAATTTACAAATAGAAGATTTAGTTTAAGGGGAAACAACAAATTGAAGTGACTAAAGTCATCGATAAATTCAAAAATTAAGAATGGCCGTCAGAGGATACTTGAGGCACCAGACCCTAGACATCAACAAAAAGTAGTTGTAGATGCATAGTGGTGGAATTATTAATTGAAGGCAAGTGAAGTTTGGATGCCTTGCCTTGAATGCTTGGAGGACATTCGGGTGGAGATGAATTGAAAGATCGAGTGCCGAGGAACCAACCAATTGAAGTGACTCAAAGTCATCGATAAATGCAACAAATTAAGAATGGCCATTAGAGGATACTTGAGGCACCAAACACTAGAACATCAACAAACAATAGTTGCAGATGCATGGTGCTAGAATTATTAGTTGAAGGCAAGTTAAGTTTTGATGCCTTGCCTTGCAAGCATGAACTGACTAACCAAAGCAAAATTAAAAAGCTGAATTAGGAGATCAAATATTGGGAGGAATGGCTTGGCGAAGGGGCATAGGGATATGGGTGTCCAAGACGAGCATGCCATGTTGTAAGTGGAGCACAAGCCATGCTTAGAGTCACATGAGTGCGAGTGGGTGCACGAAAATAAATGTAAAAACAAGTTTGTGTTATTGGTGGTTGAATGCTAGACTATATTACTAAAGGCCATAGGTTCAAAACCCATTGACCGACCATTAAAGATAACCATTTTCTTTTTTAATTTATAATTGGTACAATTTATTTTATTTCCATAATATGGAGCACATTATATTAATCATTATAAAAAAACTTTCTCTCTTAAACTATATATTTCTTCTTATTATAAACCGTATTGCATAATAAAATAGAACAATATATTTAATAATTTTTTTAATCTCAATTAGCTTAAATTATATGATTTTATAATAAATATGATTTATTTGTTTTATTTATATCATTAGGATAATATATTTCATGATCCCGTTACTTGAATATGCTAACACATTATTTTTCTTGCTTTTAATTTGATACTAAATATACTTTGTTTTATTACCATCATGAATAATATGGTGCAGGTTGTATTAATTATCATCAAGATATTATTTTTAAATTATTCATTTATTCATGTTATATTTTCTATATAACATTATCATATTGCATAACACAATAGAATAATATGTTTAATGATTATATTTTATTTAAATTAGCCTAAAATTTACAATTAATGATAAATATAATTTACTTGCATTATTTATATCATTAGTAGAATATATTTTATGATCACGTACTTAATCTTGATTTTATAACAACATTTCATGCTTAAAATATGTATGCATAACTTTTATACATAATCTTTTTTTTGCATTTAGAACTAAATTCAATATGATTTTTATAAATTGTATTTGGGAAAATTTTATGGTATTTTTATAATTATATTAATAAAAAATTTAAAATTCTTAAAATTATTTGTGAATGCATTGAAGGTTCACTCTGGCTCCGCCACTAGCTCAGAGGCCTTCAACTTCATGCTGCATGGTGGTATTAATTAATCTTGAAGGTATTACGTAACTTCTATAAAAATAACTTTCTATTTCTATAGTTGTATCTTTTACCAAAATATTGTCCCTTCAATAAAAAAATGTAAAAGGAAAGAAGCATTATTGTAAGTATTATTTTCTTAAAGATCCCTTGACATATATCGATTTTTCGCGCAAAACCTTGAACTATAAATCATAAATTTTATCGTAATTGTCACTTAAGTTCTTCCTCTCATTCTGTTAAATTTTTTTTATTTTCAGTTTTTCTATTTATGAAAGGGCTAAAATGCCTAAAAGATAGACATCTTGTATTTCATTGTCTGAACGAAGCACAAAAGAGAATTTTATTTCAGTTTAAGAGATCACTACAACGATATTGATTTATAGTTACAAGTTATTTCATGAATATAAGCTCAAATATCGTGATTATAAGTTATTAGTCATGAATAAAATTGTGGCAACAACTCGTGGATATTGATGGCATTGCAACTGATCAATAATCACAAAGATTATTTTTATGGCTATAAATATCACCGTAAGCACAAATATTTATGTAAGTATTAAATATTAACAAATGTGGATAATGACATCATTCGTGGCAAATACTTTGATATTGATAACAAAAGTTTCTGTGCATTATTGATTGATTTTCATGGCTAATTATATTTGTGGCTACGTGGAGGCGGCTCCTTTGTACTTACTTGCATAGGATATTGTCTGATTTGGGCCTTAGCCCCCACGGTTTGACTCTGATACTATATGTAACATTCTTGTAATTTCATAAGATATTATTCTGCACGGTTTTAATAAAATACATCTTACCAAGTCAATGCCATATTCTCATATATACCCAACCTCTCTCTCATAACTTGTGCATATGGGATTAATCAAGGCATGCCTCATGCATGAACTTTAATTAATCCAAATGCTTCGAATTATTTCACTTATTATTGACTTAGTTTAGTCGATTAACCCTTATTGAACCTCAAGTCATAAAGTCAATCTCAATAATTATTATTCAAACATCTTAGATGATTAATTAAATAGTACAACTTTATTTAAGTTTAATGTAAAGCAAGAACAATTATTAATGTAATTTTATCAACAAAATATATCATTAATTTTTGTACAAATCTTACATATCATTTGTCGCAAATTTTAAAAATGTAAAAAAATATATAATATTGCATTCAACAATTAGTTATGAATTTTTTTAGCAAATATTGATGATAAAGAATATAGTTTATTATGAAAATAAAATTTTGGAAATTACTTATATTATTTGTCACAAAATAAATCTTTATAACAATCGCTAAACATTATTGCCATGATATAAATTATTTCTGGCTACAAACTCATCAATACTTACAAGAATAATAATCACGACTATAAGATATGATTAATACCACGAACTAACATATTGTGATTATTAATTTGTAGCTATAAATCATATCTAATGTAGGTGATATTTTAGTTTTTTCATAAATAAAATAATAAAAAATAAAATTTAGGAAGAACTTAAGTGACAATTGTAATAAAATTTAGGAACATCATAAGTGAAGTTCATAGTTTAGAGTCATAGGGGAGGTTTATGAAAATAACTCATATTTTTAATGATGATATTATCATTTTTATATTTCTTAACATTATGACCTAGAGTCAAAATTTCAATTGTTTTTATTAAGATATATTTGATTTATGGGTCTCTTATCAAATGTAGCATATATGTACATGATTATAATGGCAAAGATGACATAAGAAAACCAAATGATTACTATAACTATGGAACCAAGGAAAGGAGATAAAAGGAATTATTTATGTAATGATGTGATAATTAATTATGAATTTCTCAATTTGATGTTGAATAATGAGTTAATATGGTACTAATGATTTATTATTGTATAATTGATCCTCTAATATTCTGATTATTTTTCTCTCTTTGATATACATAAACGTGTATGTGAAAAATTTATTTACTTATGAAATATATTATGCAAATTCATGAACTTCGTTGCGAGATATTTCCTTTAATTTATTAATTTTAACAAAATCATCTATAAAACTTGTATAAGATAATTTAAATCAATTATGCAATTATCATCTACATAACTTGATAAATCAATGAATGCATTCTTGATGTACTATGTTAGTAACCTTTTTTTTAGAATTCATTTCAACTGAAATAAAATTGTTTCCATTCATAAATTGCAATGTTGACAATGATTTTTCTTCTCGATTTTTTTGTGATGTTTATAACATTTAATGAGTCGGAGTGGCTCCTATTAGTGAGAAAATGGTAGAGAATCGTTTGAGATGGTTTGGTCATGTTCAGAGAAGACCATTAGATGCGCCGGTAAGAAGAGTAGATCAAATAATTTGGAGTCCGATTAAAAGAGGGAGAGGGAGGCCAAGGCGGACACTTGGCGAACTAATAGAGCAAGATCTATTGGTGAATAATATACCGAAAGATTTGGTTACTAATAGAGCGGAATGGCATCGTATGATCCATGTAGCCGACCCCACCTAGTGGGATAAGGCTTTGTTGTTGTTGTTGTTGTTGTTGTTTATAACATTTAAACTGATAATGATAGGAAACATCATGGCTATTAATTAACATTATGCATTTGAAGTTAATGTTTTATAGGAAACATCATGGCCAGTATATCTTTTATAGGAACTATTGAATGCCTTATTTATTTTATTAATGTTTCGACTTTAACATATATAATTATATATCTAGACGTTCATTCTATATAAACCAAATGTTGCACAAAGTTCATGAAAAAATTACAAAGTGTGAACAAATATGTCTTATCCTTTTAGCATTCTACCTATCTTTATTTTTACTTTTTCCCCTTTTCTTATTTCCCTTCCTATATCTTCTTTCACCATATTAATTATCAAAATGTATTAATCATTATTATTCACCCTTTCCATTTATTGAATCCAAAAAACTAAATTTAGAAGCACTAGTAGTAATATGTACTTAATTAATTAAGTGTACTCTTCAAACTAGTTATGTGCATTAAAATGAATTAATATGTTGTTGTAGGATCAAAATAAAGTATAAAAGATAAAGAATCATATTGGAAAAGTATGAGGGGACCACAATGCAAGCTGCCAACCAAAAGCAATGAGAAATGATTTTTTTTGAAAAGAAGAGGGGACCAGAGACAAGTGACAAAATCAGATGGAATGGAAGGTTCTAATGATGATCAAAGGGTGATGATAATCCCATATATAAAGGGGATATTGAGGAGCAAAAAAGGGGCTTCTCTCCTAGCCATTTGGGTTGGAGGCAGAGGGGTTTTCTAGCTGGAGTCCAGGGTGTTGATTGTTTTTTTTTTTTATGTTTTAGGATGTTTATGATTCTGTTCCTCATCTGATTTCTATGGTTTTCATCACGAGCTAAATCTTAGCCCTCTTAGGATAGGATAGTAGTTTAATTTCTGTTTATGAATGGATGATTGAGGAACACTTTTGCCATTGATGTTAGTGCATTTCTGAATGTTTTCAAATCAGTTCTATGTTGATGTGAATCCTATTTTACAATGGCAATTGAGAAGTTGACGTTTGATTCTTTCTTGCTCAGAAATGAGTCAAGAGCATCATCGTTTGTTTTCTACTTTTATTCTTGTCAAGATCTGAATGCATCATTTTATTTCTTGTTAATGTGAATCTCATCTTCTAATGATAGCTGAGAGGCTGATTCTAGATTCTCTTGATGTTTTGAAATAAACCAAGAACATTAACAATTAATTTCTGAATTTGATTTCATTTGTGATTTCTGTTGACTTGGTTTCCTGGTTCTAATCTTTCTATGTTAATAATGGATCCATTTACTTTTGTTGATGTGAATCTCGTATTGGAATGGCAGTCGAGAGGTTGATTTTAGATTCCCTTGTTGTTTAGAGATAAACCAAGAGCATCAACACTAGTTGTGGATTTGATTGTATTTATGCATTGAGCTAGATGTTTCATGATAACCTAATATCAGCAGAAATCCTTGTTGAATCAACCTAACTAATATTTATATGAAAGTATGATACTTAGTTCTAACTTTAATGCACTGTCAGAGCAATTTTTATAGGTTGAATATGGTTTGATTTGTATTGCTAAGTTGTTCTAATCCATTCCATAACAGAATATTAGATGAACCCTTTCCTAAGAGAACATTTCATATATGTTATATTAGTCACTTAAAAACACCAAAAAGAGTTAACTTAGTTTAGGATTAATCTAGATTAGTTAGTGAATCTTTAGTTTCAAATAACTGTGGATACGACATTCAAGTTAACTATTCCGATCTGTGCACTTGCAATCCAGTGAAGTGAGGAGTTTAGACCATATATCATTTAGTTGCATTTTCAATTTTGTGCTACAAATCAATCAATTGATCACACTCCACACAATTCACATCAACTTTTTGACGCCGTTGCCGGGGATTTGAGGCTGATTAGATTCACTTTCTATAGTTTAGATTAGTCCACTTTTCAGTAGTTATTTTCTTTTCTTTAGTTTAGCTTTTGTCTATATTTACCTTTGCTTTTTCTTATACCATCACTGTTAATATCACATTCCATTGTATATATTCAGTCCTATTTTGTCTATCATTTTTCTTATTAAATTAATCCTTTTTGGAATTTTCTTTTTCTGCTCAATCTTATCATATTATCTTAATCTCTGTATCATTTCATGTTTACTCCTACTTTTGATATCTTTGCACTTAATCTCATTGTATGACAAGTTTATAGTGCAGAAAATTCTGAATTTGATTTCTGAGATAGAAAGAGGAATAGATGGATATGAGTTGGCAGACTTGGCCCCAAGACTATTATCAATATAGTAAAATGCCAATCAATCAGGATGAATTGGATTCTATAGTTGAAGATATTGTGTTCAAAACTCTTCAGAAATATGATTTTGATGTTGAAGAACCATCACAAGTTCACTGCAATTAAAGATCATCACAATTTCAACAATCCTCTAATGCTTACATGCATGCCTCACATGGTCATGAAAGTTCAAATTACTGGAATCGTGAGGAAAACTTCTCAAGTAGTAGTCATGATGTTTCGAATTACTGGATTCCTGAGCAAGACTTCTCAAGCAGCGATCCTTATGACTCACAAAATCATTTGTATTACCATCACAATCAAGGTCAAGTGTCAAACTTTCAGGTTGCAACCATGGATATTTTAGAAAATCAGCAAACACTTAATCAATCCATAGAAGAGTCAAGACTGCAGATTATGTTGGAGAACTTCATGAGGCGGCAGGAAAAGCAAACTAAAATTTTGGAAAAACTATGTATGGCAGCAGGTGTTCTTCGAGCTGAATATCAAGCCTTGGAGGCTAAATTTTTTCTGCAGTCTAGTTCAGAAACTCCACAAACCCAATATGCCCATCCGAAAGAAGAAATTCAAGAAATGAAGATGGGAATTGAGAAAGAGATGAATGAAGAGAAAGAAGTGATCATGGAGGCTAAAGTTGAAAAAGAATCTGTCACACTTAAAGCACAAGTCAAGCAACAAGTTGAAGTTGCAAAAGTTACTAAAAAGGGTACTCCAATGATACCAGTAATAAATCATATTGAAGACCAACTCATAAGGCAACAAGTTATGACAACAAAGCCACATGATGGGACTGAAGTGGCCAAGGAGGATACAAAGTTAGAAGAAATTTCTTTCCAAATAGAGGAAGCTATAGTAGAATTCAATTTTGTAGAAGGAATGGAACAGTGAATTAAGGAAGATCAATATTTGCTTACTGAAAGTTGGGACCAAGAGCTCAAAGATCTTTCAACAATGTTGCATTTTAAGAGGCAATTGAAGAAATTGCTGCTTAAACAAGATGATGATCAGGAGATTCAGATGTCATAGATGAGAAGTTTTCGAATGACAAGTTAGTAGATTTCTGGTACAATGGAGGAGGGAATCAAACTAAAAAATAAAGGTCAATCATTGACAAACTAAGAGATCCATATTTGATTAGTGAAGTTGTCCACAGATTGAGATATCTACTTGATCATATCATACTATTTAAACCTCCTTGATATCAAGAGTTGTAACAATGTCTAGCCTAAGACATTAAAGTAGGGCACTTCTTGGGAGGCAACCCAAGCCTTTTACATCTAATATCCTTTTATTTTTGCAGGAATAAATCAGAGAGGAACATCTTCTACCACTGAAAGGGGAGTACTCTTGACTCATGTCTTTGATTTTTCACTGAAATGCATTTGATAATTGATTATCTTAATTATCCTTACTTAGCTCATGTTATGATCATCATAATGATAACTATGATTTCTTGTTCATATCAGTTGTCCAAATTTAATTTTGCTAGATTTCAGTGAATTTAATCCTTATTGAATTTTATTGATTGTTAAATGGATGATGGATCATTCCTCATTAGTTCAGTTCCAATCAATTGTAGGTTTGATTCATCATATGCTGGAAATGATACACCCAAAGATGAAGTGGAGCAAGATATGCTTACCTCTCATTTCACAAGTTGAACACCCACCCAACTAGTACCATGTCAAGGTCAGTTCGAAAAAATCGAGAATGAAATTAAGAATGGATCGAGTAAAAAAATATTTAAAAAATAAAACAAATATAGAAAATTTTTATAATCGGCATAATTAAATCAAATAAACGTCAACTTATCAAAATATTATGTTAATGGATCACATAATAAGACAATAAAAAAATTAACACTTCAAAATGAACAAGTAATCAAATTATCAAATAATTAGAACTATATGAATATTGTTAATATTTTTTATTATTATAACTGGGTCAGATCCTAGGTCGGGTTTTTATATGTTGGACTCGACCTAGTACCGACCCAATTTTTAATTCTTTGACCCGGATCCAATCCGAATTATAATCGGGCTATTTTTTAGAAAATCGAGTCGGTATGGTGTGGGTCGACTCGGACCGTGCTCACCCCTAAGATATGGAGTTTAGAAAGGATCAAAATAAGGAGTTGAAAGAACAAAGACAAGAAAGGAGAGTTGATAACTCTAAACCTTATTAGAGAAAGAGAGTTAGACAAAGACATCCACCTTGCTCACATTGTCTGGTTTCCACACAGGAGAAAGCCGTATGAAATCAAGAGAATGCCTTCAATAAGGCAAGTTGATACGCTATATTAGAGACTATTCAGAGAAAAGTGATGATTACAAGAACAAAGGCAAGGTCAAACAAAATGATGAACTAAAAGGTTGCAGGTAGAGTCCACACTATCAAGGTTGACAAGACTTAAAACATGAATGATGATGACTATGATAACCCTTTAGGTAATGATGATTATGTTAATACTATAGATGTATATATGATTCTTTATGCATTAGGATCTTTTACTATGAAATTATTGACGTACAAGATAATGAATAAAATTGTATGAGTTTCTAAGTATGATTGAAATTCGAGCAGAATTTTTTTTAAGGGAGGAAAATATAACGAAATGAAGTCAAATGGAGAAAACCCTAAGACTAGAATTTATAAAAAAGCCCACAAACTATTGTTCAAGCATGTCCTTATGCATATGATTCATGCCCCAAATATGTTTTTTTACGATGTATATGATTTCCCCTTTGATTTCATCTAAAAATATGTATTTTTGGGCTGAAATCAGGATTTCCAAGATGCTGGCACAACCGTGTCAATCCCAAGAACGATCATGATCAAGTGGACAAGAAACAAGCTGATGAGATTACTGTATAACGCTCATTATGCCTCTGTCACGGACAATTCCAGGACAAAGTAGGGTCGTGAGCGAGAGGCGACCAAGGAAGCCAAGTGTCGACTCTTTATAATGCCTGTGACCAACCAAGGAATGACGTGATCCATCTAGAGACTAGAGTGCGCAAGGCTATGTAACGACCGTGAATCCCAAGGATCACGATCGTGACCAGGGCCTGGCATAGGCGTGACCAAGGCTGAAGGTTATATCTGTTATTTTTAAACCTATTTTTAAGGTCTATATGTTATGTATTGATGATTGATTATTGTATATGACACATAGATACACGAAATATATGCACATCCCTAATTAGGCTAAAAGATGAATGATTGATGTATTGTGAAGCATAATGTGCCATGAAGTTGAACAATAAGTTCTTGTCACTCATCAAGTATTGGTGTTAAGGAAAGTTTTGCACTTATGTATGTACTTCGAGAGGAACTAAGCTCGTGAAGTGAAGTCCTATATTTGTGTATGTGCTTCTCAAAGAACAAAGTGTAACTATCTCAATTTAAATCGTGATTAAACCAAAGCTAGTGACTTGATCAAATAAAATTAAAAAAATGTGTATAATTAGTCTAAATAACACATGAAAAATGATAACATAGATAATCAAATCATGCAATTTATAATTGATTAATAAGAGCAATTAATGTATCCTATGGTAAGCACAACTACAAAGTCATAAAGGAGTTCATTTTACAAGAAAAAAATTGTTATCATATATATAGTACATATCATACTCTCTGCAGATCCCAATGTAAGGATATGAGAGACACAAGCTTTCTATCTATTACATGCAACGAGACACATGACTTTTCAGTACCTTAGCAGCAAAAGGTATTCACACCTACTAAGATGAACACTCAATAGTCATATTGATATGAAAAAATGTTACAACAATAATGTGAGCAAGTAATAGCTAAGTAAACAGATAACTCATAACGTATATGTTACCGATTAATAAATTTGAAGAGACAATAATAGTATGAAGTAATTAGTTGCGTATATAAGAAATAACTTTCATAACTTACAAAAGGCACATACATATTCATTTCATACTTGCGCTCATTGAACAACTATTAAACTGATGAATGCAGTATGCAGCAATCTCATATGAATGCACAGATCATCAACTGTCTAGCCAGTTTGTATATTCGGTAGGTGGACTTTAGATGTGGCTTCCAGATGTAGCACTTATCTTCATTCTACATCATCCTTTTGGAGAACAGTTAATTAGTGATAGGTGGATTTTAGAAGTAGCTCTCACCATGATTTCTCATCATGTATCATTTAGTTTTGTGTGGCACTTAACCCCAGTCTATCTCATTTAATTTTGAGGAATAAAATAATGGATTAAACTCTAGAAGTGGCTCCCATCATGATCAATGATGTAGCACTTAACTCCAACCACCATACATGCAAATGCATGATAGAGATAGGTGTTGATGAATGATGCATCACATAGCTTGTAGCCATATATGTCTTAATGTTGGATAATGTCAATCAATCTTTCTAATAATAAATCTTAATAACTCATGCACATAACTCATTATCTAATCACAATTCTTACTCCCAATAAGACTTAATCTTTCTTTTTTGTTATCCCTTTTAACTATACTTTTAATACTACTCAAATTCAAATGCTTTTCCAAAGTAGGATTAGTGTTTTCTCTATCTTCATATTCCTTTTGCAACCTTAATCTTTATATATTTCCTCTAACCACCCCTAAATTATCACAATTTTTTAGATCTAACTCCAAACTCCAAACTTCATTTTTTGGGTCTTTAAACTATCACGATATTTCCAATTTTATCATTCTGTCAACTTCTTGATTATCTTTGATTTTTCACATTTATGAAAAGTCAAAAATGCCCGTGCGTGAAATAAACTCTCTCTCTCTCTCTGCGCACACCCCCCTCGACCTTCGTCCAAACCCCCCACCCTTGACCTTCGTCCAACATGTGTGCAGGGGGGGAGAGAGGAGAGGAGGTGGGGGGGGGGGGGGGTCACTCCCTCTTGACCTTCCTATGGGTGAGACGAAGGTCGGGGGTGGGGGTGGCGACCCCCTCCCTCTCCTCTCCTTGCGTCAGCGCGTGCGCAGGGAGGGAGGGAGGGAGAGAGAGAGAGAGAGAGAGAGAGAGAGAGAGAGGTCCCCCCTCCGGACGAAGGTCGAGGCGGGCACCCCCTTCTCGACCTTCGTCTCTCCGGATGAAGGTCGAGAGGGGGCAACCCCCCTCCTCTCGTTGCGCCGACATGTGCAAAGGGAGAGAGAGAGAGGAGAGGGGGCGGCCACCATTAACTAAATATCCAATTATTCTAACTAATTATATTAGTTATCATGGCAACCTTAATCTTTATATATTTCCTCTAACCACCCTAAACTATCACAATTTTTCAGATATAACCCAAAACTACAAACTTCATTTTTTGGGTCCTTAAGCTATCACGATCTTTCCAATTTGATCCTTCTGTCAACTTCTTAATTATTTTTTACATTTGTGAAAATTCAAAAATGCCCCTACGTGAAAAAAAACTCTCTCTCTACACATGTCACGGGGCGTTTTCATGTGACACGAAACATTATAGCTCTCGGCCGCTCAGCGCCGAAACCATGGAACACATGAAGCCGCCCCGCACCGCGTAATATTGCGGAGTACCAAGTTATCCACCCTTAGGGCATTTATCTTGTAAGGCCGTCCTTATAAATGGCCAAGTAGGTGACGTTCCCGTAGGGTACGTCTTTTGCATCTTCAATGTGTAACAAGACTCCTATACCTACGGTACACTGGGAGGAGTTTACTAGTGCCTTACAAGGCCCAACTGTATGTTATGTTTCATCATATTTAATACAAGTAAGCTTTCCTTTAATTCTAGTGTCATGGCCTTGAGCGTGGGATGGTAACCCACATCGGTGTCCCTTCATGGCGTCTTGTGATCCCTTAGTCGCTCCTTCAGATTTTAAGCGCCCAAGCGCCTGCATTGGTGCCGCAACGCGCTAATGCCACGGTCCCATGACGAGTAGTCCAACACTCTAGTCATGTCCGTGATTGAATGCCTATAAGAGCGACTCTCGGCATAGTCGTCTAGACCATAAAACTTCCGCTGCAAACTCAAAATAGGCTTGCCTAGGTGCCTATCCGCCTAGTCGCCGCACGTGGTCTAGTGTCTGAGAATGACCCCGTGACAAGTGGTATCAGAGCAGTTCGTCCTGCTCGGATTATCCAGCGACGATGACTCGCTTGTATCATCGCAATGTGCCCTGACGTAGGAAATGTGCTTCCGCTAAAAAACTCCATCACGCCCAAGCGCACTAGTACCATGGTCTTCGATCATGGATGCCAACGAGGAATGCATGGTAAGCTTCCTCACCGCACGCCCAGCAGCATGTTCCTCATACACCCGTGTCGTGTCAATGAAGGATCATCATGCATCATGATGGCGGACTGATTGCCCTGCCTAACCGGGACGGTCATGCGTCGCTCACTCGAGTAGATCAACCACCCCAGGTATACAGTCGGGAATCTTGAAGTGTCGCGCTACGTCAAGAGTGGCCATATGCTCGGCATGATGGTCTTGCGCTACTCATACCATGAGAACGCTTACACAAACATCGTGTAATTCGGAGGACCCGTGTCACATTCAAGGACTGTCGGTCATGCACTATCGTGATGACCTGGCGCTGCTCGGTATTTTATGACGTCGCATCGCATGCCCAGTCATGCAACGTGAAGTGCACAATGGCTTCACGGGAGAAGTTGGCTCAAGTTTAAGCATCAAGGTTCATGGTCCCTTTCGGCTAAGGATTATCATCCCTCTCGGATAAGGAGCATCAATCACAAGCATCTTGTCATGCCGCAGCATCGCCTGCCATGCCACGATGACTCTTAAGGATGGAGCAAAGCGTTGATTACTTGCAAACACTCGCGGACGAGCTATCAGCCTTGTCTGCCTCGTCAAGTGTCGCCCCGCAAGTGGCATGATGTCATCCATCAAGGGTTGGGACGAACCTGCTACTTGCCAACGCAAATTGATGCCTCAATTCAATGACCAATTTGGCAAATGGTCTGAGTGTCAAGCATCGGCGAACCTTGGCATGCTACTGTCAAGCGTTCTGCCGCCAACCGAAGGAAGGAGCACCCTTCCCTCTCGGACAACGCCTCGAGTAATCGAAGCGGCCTCCAAGGATCGCAATCCAAATGTTTCGAAGGACACACTGGCGATCTCGTCCCCTCAAATGGAGATGGGGTGATGTTGGGAACTCATGCCATGAGTTCACCAACCACAATCTGCTTGCGCCAAGCGGAGCATCTTCATGAGCACCCTCATGGTTCGTTAAGACCCGGAACGGCTATTCTTTCACAAGGGTCAGCCGCCCGGTGGACAAGTATGTCAAAGGCGCATGATCCCTACCGACAAGCACAATGGCATTATTTCATCCAAGCTGCGGATGGATGAGCATCTAAGGTGCATCCTCTTCGTGAACGAGCATAATGATCTCACCCCGTTCATACCCAAAGATGTTGCCTAAGCTTCAAAGGAGGTCCCAGGATCGGAAGAAGGCATATCCTAAGAACCCTGCAAGATGTGGCAAACTCAGGATGGCGTTGCCATCACGACAATGTGGAATGTGGAAAACATGCATCCCATTGAGACATGGGACAGAGGAAGTGACAACTCATCAATTATGCAAGCCTTAACAAGTTGGGACCGGAGGTCAAGGTCGCTTTGTTCAGCATCAGCCAGATGAGCATGTTGAAGGAGGATGTGAAAGATATCACCGAGCTCCGCCT
This sequence comes from Pontederia crassipes, assembly GCA_030549335.1. Taxonomy (NCBI): domain Eukaryota; kingdom Viridiplantae; phylum Streptophyta; class Magnoliopsida; order Commelinales; family Pontederiaceae; genus Pontederia; species Pontederia crassipes. Next base: position 53,602,824 of record CM060188.1, read on the forward strand.
ACAGTGTTCCCAAGAGGATGAAGACCCAGCATTGGTGTTCTTCAAGCAGAGGGGTTGAAGCTTTGGACTAGGACGGAGTTGGAACGACAGGATCGCCCAACCTCCGCTCGCTAGTTGCCTCTGCCAAGACGTTTATGCCAAGACAAGTGCCATACCACCTAAGCCCTTGGGCAAGGGCAATGGTGGGGAGAGAAGTGCAAGTCGCACAGAGGAAGCTATCATGCCAGAGACAAAGACAACCCATCAAAGCAGGAGGATCGAGTTGAACCACAGGAATGTGGGGAGACTCCCGTCGCTCACTATAGCGACTTGAAGTGGACAAGGTAGAGAATGCCATATCCAAGGACCTTGCTTTACTTCAAACCGTTGGGACATTAGACGATCGCCAAGGGTAAGGTGGTCCCGCACTTGACGGATGAAGGATTCCACATTGCAGCCATCTGCAACTTGGAGACAGTGAGTTGAACCACAAGAGAACGTGGGGAGACTCTCGTCGCCCACTATGGCGATTCGAGGTGGACAAGGCTGCCGAAACATCAGGTGATCACCAAGGAGGAGGTGGTTTTGCGCTCTTCACTTGGCGGAGGAATGGAAGACTCTACGTTGCAACCACTTGCAACATAGAGATGTTGAGTCAAGCCCACAAAGAGACCTGAAGCATCCCGAAGCATCCATGGGAAGACTCTCGTCGCTCATCATAGCGACCCAAAACACCCGAAGCAGACAAGTTGCAAATGTCGTCATCAAAGAGCTTATGCTGTTTCAAGTCGTCGAAATTCAAGAACGATCATCGAGGGTGAGATGGTCCCGTACTTCGCATTCGACGAAAAGGAGACCTTGTGTTGCGGCCACCCGCAACATGAATGTATCGAGTTAAGTCATGCAGGTCGAATGACGAGACTCTTCATCGTGTTCTACATGACCCTGAAGCAACTCTTTCCCAAGCTATTTCTGAAGGCATACAAGAGTTGTTTCACCCCAAAGAAGCCAAATCACACAAGTTGACGCTGCACAAGTCGAAGAGAAGTGAAGCCAACAGAGACTTGATGGACGGATAGTTGCTTGATGAAGTCAGACCGCTCATGGCGGACTCCACTGGCGCTGCACATGTGATGACCCCGGATGGGACGAAGGATCAGCAAGTGAAGCAATCCTGATGGAGGAGTCCTCAGCGAGACCCCAGGGAGCGGGCATTCCTGGCGTTGCGTGATGCTGGTGAAGTCAAAGTCAAGGCAAAGCAGGGAGAATTGAGCAAGACAAGTGAAGTTAAGACTGAAGACGAAGGCCCCGAGGAAGCCCAGACAACGGCGTCGGGGGTGTCGCCGACTTTGGTGGGGGAGAATGTCACGGGACATTTTCTCGTGACACGAAGCGCGAAGCCTCATGGCACCAGTGCTGCTCAAATTATAGCTCTCGGTCGCTCAGCGCTGAAACCATGGAACACATGCAGTCGCCCCGCACTATGTAATATTGCGGAGTACTAAGTTATCCGCCTTTAGGGCATTTATCTTGTAAGGTCGTCCTTATGAATGGCCAAGTAGGTGACGTTCCCGTAGGGTACGTCTTTTGCATCTTCAATGTGTAAGAAGACTCCTATACCTACGGTACACTGGGAGGAGTTTACTAGTGCCTTCCAAGGCCCAACTGTATGTTATGTTTCATCATATTTAATACAAGTAAGCTTTCCTTTAATTCTAGTGTCATGGCCTTGAGCGTGGGGTGACAACTCACATCGGTGTCCCTTCGTGACGTCTCATGGTCCCTTAGTCGCCCCTTCGAATTTTAAGTGCCTAAGCACCTGCATTAGTGCCGCAACGCGCTAATGCCACGGTCCCATGTCCGTGATTGAATGCCTATAAGAGCGACTCTCGGCATAGTCGTCTCGACCATAAAATTTTCACTGCAAACTCAAAACAAACTTGGCTAGGTGCCTATCCCCCTAGTCGCCGCACGTGATCTAGTATCCGAGACTGACCCCGTGACACACACACCCCCCCTTGACCTTCGTCCAGTGAGATGAAGGCCGAGGGGGAAACCCCTCCCGCTCTCCTCTCGCGCCAACATGCGTGCAGGGAGAGAGAGAGGAGAGGAGGGGGGGTCACCCCCCTCTTGACCTTCCTATGGGTGAGATGAAGGTCGGGGGGTGGGGGTGGTGACCCCCTCCCTCTCCTCTCCCTGCATCGGAGTGTGCGCAGTGGGAGAGAGAGAGAGAGAGGTCCCCCACTCCGGACGAAGGTTGAGGCGGGCACCCCCTTCTCGACCTTCATCTCGCTGGATGAAGGTCGAGAGGGGGCAACCCCCCTCCTCTCATTGCGTCGGCGTGTGTGTAGGGAGAGAGAGAGGAGAGGGGGCGGCGCCCCCCTCCCTCCTCTCCCTACGTCGGCGTGTGCGCAGGGAGAGAGAGGTTTTTTTTGTGTAGGGGCATTTTTGACTTTTCACAAATGTAAAAAATAAAAGATAATTGAAAAGTTGACAAAATTGGATAGAATGATTAAATTGGAAAAATCATGATAGTTTAAGGATCCAAAAAAATAAAGTTCGTAGTTTGGGGTTAGATTTGCAAAATCGTGATAGTTTAGAGGTGGTTTGAGGAAATAACCCATCTTTATATTCCTTCATATTCAACCATATCAGTGTTGGAGCCAAAACTTTCTTCAGTGGGTTCATATTTTAATCAAATCATCTAATATAAATGATTATGTCAGTCCAATTTACGAAAGATTTCTGATACCTGTGGCTATTAATGTCCGACTAATTCGGAGCAAAAAAATATGAAGCAGTAATTGTTATATTCGCTAACCAATATTGTGTTTCCGAGACTAGAACCCAGAACTATTAGCACTCCTCAACGGTTTGAGACTCAACTCTTCTATCAGTTGAGCGTTCGCTAGCATAATGATTTATTTGAATGATTAAAATTAATTCTACGATAATTTTAAAAATATTCAAAATTTAGTAATTGACAAATTAATATATCATTAAAGAATAATTTAATATATGTCTAATATTTTCAAATTAAATAGATAAAAAAGGGTAAATAGAAAGGAATATATTGTTATCATGTATTTAAAATAATTGATTATGAATCAAAAAATATTTAATTGTGACTGTAAATATAAGAGAAGACAAAGAAAAAGAATTAATAATTTTATGCATAGAAGACATTTGCTAAAGTTAATGAAAAAGAACGTCATTTCTTACTGTCATGGTGGATGACAAGTTTCGATCCTAGGTGGCTGCATATATGTTATAAGCACTTACCAACTTTGTTACGTTGTGATAATGAATTATAATTCACTAAATTAAATTTACCCAGTGCCTGCACGTGCAGGCAAGTGACCCCACCTGCCTCCGCCTTATGGTGTTTATCCAAGATATCCACCATATCCAAGAAATATTATATGGGCATGTTGGTAAATCATCCAAATTTGTGAAAACTATGATGCCATTAACTAAGTGTGGAAACTATGGTCGACACCATTAACTAAGTGTGTAACATTTTGAAATTTCACCCTTCTGCTACGTGACAATTGTAATTATTTTAAATCAATGTTACCTATAATTTCTTCTTCCTAGATCTTTCTTACATAGAATGTGGAAGCGAAACAATTTTTAAACTTTCTTTAATGGAGTGCGAAAATAAACTTTACTTTCTAACTTTCTTTTTCCTATTGGTCCTCCAAATGCCATCAATCATTCAATTAATTTTACATCAAATAACAATAAAGTGTTATAACGACTTAGTATCCATGTGCATGTATACATCACCACAAACATTACTACTTCACATGTCTCCATCCTTATTTTTCATGTGTTATTATCTGCAAGATTCAAATTTTCATGAGTAATGAAATGTCATGCAGATGGATAAGAAAACTCAATCAAAATAGGTAAACTTTCGGCATAATAAAGCAATTATAATAGTTTTGGTGTGTTGCACTATATCTTTAACTCTAAAATTATTCTTTTTCCTATTCTTTTTTTTCTTTGCATACTATTCATTCTATTTTTCAATTCTTATTTGGTGTGTTGCACTATATCTTTAACTTTAAAAATACCCAAGGACTTCTATATGGATTGTCTTAGGCTTGAATTTTTTTATTATGGACATATCATGGCACTTTCATGCATTCTTTTCGGTTGTAGTGAGACTATTGATACCCACCTATTAATCATTCTTTTCGGTTGTGGTCGGACTATGAATACCCACATGTTAATCATCCTTTTCTTTTATAATCTGTGCACACTACAAAAAAAAATCAAAGAATAGCAACCCAATGAACGAGATGCTAGTGTGGCGCTATTGAGTCTCTAGAACGTATAGCGTCACTTTAGTGTTTAAATAGCATCATTAAAAAGTGACGCCAGTAGTCGATGGCTAATAGTGTCGCAATAGAGCCAACAAAAGAGGAGATGCTACTAGCGCCAACGGTTGACGCTATCTCAATGCTACGAAGACACATGATGTCTGGTTGGGAGCAGTAGACGGACGTCTTTAAGGAGATGCTAACGTGGTGTGACATTGGAGATGCTACTCTAGGCGCTCAAGAGATGCTAACTTTATGCATTTAGTTGACACTATTTCGGCGCTTCTGTGAGGTCAACATCATATTTGTTGCATCGCCAATGAGATGCTAAGGTAACGCGATATGTCGACGCGAAGGAGACGTTAAAGTGACGCTAAGGACGATATATTTAATATAGAGTCGACTATTTTGGTGATGCTACGGAGGCGCTAACTGCATATTTTTTTGACCCATTACAACCATATTTTTTTTCCTTCCCACACTATATAATTATATAATGCATATAAATGCATTGATATTCATCACAAGCATAATATGAAAGCATCACAGCACAATATTTAAGATAAGAATATGAAAAGTAATAAATTGAACTAATAAACTATACGTATATCTAATAATAAGTCTACAAGTAACAAAAGTATAGTTTCTATCCATGGTTTGTTTCTATTCTAGGTTTGAGAGTTATTATTATCATTTCGGACGTTTGATCCCGACGTGCTCGGTCCATGGCCTTGTAGGGATTGATTCTGCATCGCAATGAATCCCTAAATTGACTGCAATAATGGAGCTAACTGTTGCGATATCTACATCGACACCTGTTGTGATATTTGCTCCGATAGCTATTGCGATAATTGTTGCGATAGCTGCGTCATATCAGGTGTAGCGGATGAGCTCGGAGTAGATGGGCCGCATGCATATCCTCCGCTTCTCCTAGGTACTTGAGCGGCTGTGCCGAGGCCATGCAAGTATCCTCCTCGTGTCGTGCTGACCACCTTTTCCGAAATAGCAGGGTCCTCTATGAAATAGAAAAATTATACAATCATATAATATATAAATTATATATAATAAATAAAAACATGAATCCCTTCCAAGAAACATTACTAGGTTGCTGAGTACTCGGATCATCTCCGTACTTTTAAGCAATTTTCGTATTATACTCATCCTAAAAAATTTAAATATTGCACATTTCAAAAATAGTGCACTAACGTCAACAACCAAATGAGCATGTGATGAGACTTACTAGAAGCCTATGAGCAGTGGCCGTGACCAAGTCGTTGGTCTTCCTGCTCTTATGCGTGACCCCGTAGACCTCGCGAAAGTCCATGGGACCGCCATCTTTCTCCTCCTATGATAAAGTTTCAAATTTTATAAAATAAGTAGAAGTTAAAAGTTTGATTAATTGAATTTGTATGTAAATTATCATGCGTCGTCGATGCTCGCCAAATCACATCGATCCCCCTGTGTGGATTGGGTCTCAGGCTTTGAAAGTCGGTTAACTCTTGCCTTTTCTGACTTCTTTTGCCATCGTTCATACGTCCTTTATGAATATCAAATACTTAAACTTTCAAAAATTGTAAAATTAATAAAAATAATTTAAAAGTAAACATACTTACCACTTCCTACATAAGGTCTCCCAAATCGAGCGCCTAATATGCCTTGGGCATCTTTGTATACCCTACTCCAATGTGAGACCGGCCGACGTGATGACCTTGTGAAACTTGTACAATCGATTTCGGAGGCATTTCACAGCGACCTCCTCAAAAGCTCTCCGGATCGTTCCTAAACTAAGATCCAAATGAAACTGATTTGCCTCCTACACAATAAATTAAAACTTAGTAATTTTAAAATAATATAAAATAAATTATGTAACCCAAATATAAGATCGTACCGTAAAGGCTCGAAAGATGTCATCCCACACTTGAATTGGGACATCTTTCTAGGATCCTGCCCCTTCCGGTAAGTGGAAAAGAATAAGAATACTGACATCCCGCATGGTACTAGCGGGTATGAAAGTGGTCCTATTAATTACAAAGAAGAATTAATTTTTAATGATAACCAAAACTATAACAAAATTTTTACAACTTATTTAACTTACGGTCAAACAATATTATTCACGATGACCACCCCATTATCGTGTAATCCCTCTTCATCTATAGAAGAGGAATCATCATCCGGTACAGCTGTGATAGGATGAGAAGGTCCGACATCATCTACGGGCCTTAATACAAAATAAATCATTAGTGTCATACCAAATTAAACTAGTGATAATTGATATTTTTATAGTAATGTTCTCACCTCGAGTGATGTCTATCGCTGCATGATCCGTGGTAGTCCGATCGCCAAAATGTGACAAGCCCGATGCTTGTGCTATCATCGTCGTCGTGCGATCGTCGTGCGATCGAGACGTCCAATCATCGTCGTGCGATCGAGACGTCCCGACTATGTGCTCAGTCTATTGGAACTAAGTTTTAGAGATATATAAAATTATATTTTGATGATACAAACCTCGAAAGATTAAAATTAAAATGCTGAAAAAGTTTAAAGAAAAAGGAATAACTTTATACACTACACTTTGATTAAATAATTAACTATGATCCTATTAGATTTTGGATTATTCATAAATATCAAAGTTGTAGAGAATTTTGTTAGCTTTCCATAGAATTCTCATTTGGATAACTGTGCAAAACTTTATGCTTAAAATAGTGCAGGGCGGTCGAGCTGCTGATGAATGCAAAATATAACATACAATTAACCATGCATTTAATTACCTTTTTATATTGCATGCATTAGTTTATGACCTTATTTACTTTAATTTTATAAAAATGGAAATCTACTCAAATTATATGTTTTATTGCAAAAAAAAGCAAGAGAATCGAGTCAGGAATCCACAGAAACAAACGGCACTTAAATGGAGTTAAAACGGAGCCAAAAAGTGCAAATTAGTGAAGGCTGTCAGTGCTGAGTTGAATATAACGGACCGTTATATGACCGTAACGGACGTAACAGCAGGGGCGTGAACAACCCGTTACGGCCCATAAAAAAGTCCAATTTAAGTCAGAATTCGATTTGGACACTGTAAGGGCCGTTACAGAGCTGTTGTGGGCCGTAACGAAGGCTGTTTTCGATATTTCTTCGACTTTTCTTGGAGATTTCAAGTTCAGATCGAACCCAAACTTTATCCTAAGCCTGAGGGATGATTATGAAACATATTTACTTAGATTTAATGGAGTTTTGGATGGTTTTAAAGCCCTATCAAAGTCTATTCCGAATTTAATTGTTCTAACATGAAAAGACTTCGAATCAAATCGAAACTCTACCAAAACTCTTGGGACCCCTAGAGGCTATAAATAGAGGCCCTAGAAGACTTATAAATGTGTGCTTAGACCTGAGAGCCATGCTACATTGCAGAGGTGAATTTCGGAGTTTTTTCGATGTTTGTTCGGGAAAAACTGTAGAGCAACTCAGCGCGTGTACTTTGCAGCGATCTAGAGACCATCGAGGCGAAGAGTTCTGTCTCCTAATCATTGTTTGGATGCTTTTTACTCAGATTTCATTATTTCTATCTTTTATGTAATAGAGATATTTAGTTTATTTAGAAAATTGCATGAACCATTGTTAGATTTGAATTAATATAGTATTTCAGTTTCTTTTGATTATGATTGTTGTGCGTAATGCTTTTTACTGAGATTATTATATTCTGAGATAAGACTACAAACCAGATTTGAGGTGGTTAGTTTTAGGATTTAATAATTTCAATGAATCGATTCTTAACTTAAAGTTGAAACAATCATAACACAAATCTAGTAACTCATCGTTTGTGCTAGATTCTGTGCGGTCTATCAGTTTTTACTCAGCGAGGATAACTGTTATTTAAGAATTACAACTTAATGCATCTTAATATCTTTTTTAACTAAAGATTAACTCATCGTTTGTGGTCTTAAGTTTTGCAGGAATTAAGATAGTTTGATTTACTCAGCGTAGATGTCAATAATTTAAGTAATCCTAATCCGTCTCAAGAACTAAATGTATTCATCATCGTTATAATTCAATCATCATCGTGATTCATGCTACTTAATCATTTTTTATCATCCATAATCCTTAGTCTCAACAAAATTTATTTTATTTTCTGTTATTTAATTTTTTGCATTTTTATTTTCTATTTTTATATCACAACACCATTCTCTTCTCATAGCAAATTATTAATATAGATTAGATTTAACTAGTTTCTCGTGGGTTTGACACTCTACTCTCTACTTTATTATTTGATAAGACTAGTGCAGCACTTGCTAGCAATTTATTGTTACAAAATTAACACATCAGCTGCCGGCTGGAAAACAGGTCGATCGGTCAGCAACACAGGTCGATGGGTCCATAATAACGGTCGACCGATCCAGAATATAGGTCGACCGGTCAGTGCAGAAAATGCCCAATTTCAACCAGCAGAATGTCGAGACTGTACCAGTCGAGGTACCGGTCGACTGGTTCAAGACACAGGTTGATCGGACAGTGCAGAATTGGCCAACGGTCACATTTTTTTATAAAAGAAAATATATCGATCGATCGGTCCATATGTGCGGTCGACCGACCTCCGAGTCAAATAAACTGTAACGGTCAAATTTGAAGGAGAAAATTGTGAAATGATTTTTTGACGACTTTCTCACTTGCAGAAGCCTATAAAAGAATTGCCAAAGCCAGAAGGAAGTGCAATCATCCAAGCTTTGAATAAAAACTTCAAGTTATCAAAAGAAGACATTCTTCTTGAAGTTTTCATTTTTAGTTTGCTCTTTTTTCTCTCTTCCACTCTTGTGAGCATAGAATTGTAAAAAAGAAAAACATTCTTGTTCAGAAAAATAGAGAGAGCTTCTGTGTAAAAGAGGTTCTAAATTTTACCTCTTGAGCGAGAGAAATAGATTAGCTTCTTAGGAAGAGAGGTTGCTTGCCTCTCGAAGCAAAGAAAAAGGTGGTTGTGTAAAGGGCTTTCTTCCTTATCCCATTTGGAACAAAGGAAGGGATTAGTGGAATCTCCGACGGTCTCAAGGTCGAGAAGTCAGAGCGGGAACGTAGGCCAAGGTGTGGCCGAACCTCGTCAATAACCACCGCGTCTATTTGTGTTTAATTTCTCTCACTCTCTCTCCCTCTAATATTGTGTTAATAATCTGAATTGCAAATGTTTTAAGAATCGGTTTTGTGCTTTTGTGACGAATTTCGTGAAATCGATATTTTCGGTTAAACACCAATTCTCCCTCCTCTTGGTGCCCTTTGGGATCCTACAATTGGTATCAGAGCGGATTGCTCTCATTTTAATTTTTCGAATCATCTCGTTTTAAGATCTAATCATTTTTAGATATAATATTTTTAAAATTCAATTATCTTGTTTTAAGATTTAATCATCTTAAGAGCTATGGCATCAAGTGGATTTGTTTTCGCCGAAAGACAATCAATTAGCCATCCTCCCTTTTAAATGCATCAAATTTTCAATATTAGAAAATTAGGATTTAAGCATACATTTGTTCTATTGATATTAACATGTGGGATATCGTTGAAAAAGGTTATTATTTTCATGAAAAATTACCTACCGAACATGACGAAAGATAAAAAAAAAATTGAAATTGGATTGGAAAGCAAAGAATATTTTTTATTGTACTTTAGATTCAACGAATTTCAATCGGATTTCTAATTGTGAAAGTGCAATCGAAATTTAGAAGAAGCTCATTACTACTTATGAAGGAACGGATAAAGTCAAAGAATCTAGATTAAATATTTTGAATCATCAATATGATTCCTTCAATATGCATGAAAGTGAATCTATAAATGATATGGTTGCTCAATTTAATGATATTGTGAATGGCTTAGCCTCTTTGGGCGAGCCTAGAACTAACCCCAAAAAGCGAAAAAGATTCTCAAGTCTCTCTCCTCCAAATGGCATACGAAGAGCACCGTGATTGAAGAAAAAGATCTGAACAAATTGGATTTTGATGATCTTATTGGTTCACTTTTAAGATATGAGATCTCAATCCAAGAAGATCAAGAAGAAAACATTGGCATTAAAGGCAAATGCAAATGAAGAAGACTCAAGTGAAGAAGAAGTTGATGAAAAGAGACTCGCTCACTACACAAGAAAACTAGATAAGTATCTCAAGTTGGTGAAGAAGAAAGAAACGAATGAGAAGCCTACCCGAAGATCATATAAAATTCACAAAGAAGAGACATCTCGAAAAGGTAAAAAGAAAAAGTATGAAGAGTCAATTGAAACAAGTGAATCGTCAAGCTCTTCTAGTGATGAAGCATACTTATGCTTAATGGCACACGATGATAAGGTAACTTCTAATCCTTCAAATAATGACTCATCGAGCTCTTCCGAAGAAAATTTTTCTTCAGATGTAAATAAAGAACTTTCCTCCCTTATAAAAAGATATTACTCACTTAAAGAAGAAAATGAGAAAATATGACATGAGATTGAAAATTTAAAGGAAGAAAATAATACATGTTTTATGGAGAATGAAAACCTAAAAAATGAAATTGAAACTCTGAAAATTACACATGCATGTGAAATTATAAAACTAGCATGTTCTTTAGAAAAAAGCAAAGAAGGAAAATGATTTTTTGAAAAATTCACAAAATAATGATAAAACTAGTTCTTATGTAAAGAAAGATAATTTTACGAAATACTTTGGACATGAAAATTTTTATTGGAAATCTAATCATTCCTACGATAGAAAATCACATATTACATGTTTTGCATGTGGATTTTATGGCCATTATGTTTATCAATGCAAAGTAAGAAAATCTTCAAAACATAGGATGATATGGGTTCCAAAAGGAACTTTGACTAACAAAATTGGACCCAAAGGATACCAAAGTTTAAATGATTATTTTTCAGGTGTGCCTCACATGTAAAGCAAAGAAGGAATTGAAAATGTGAAGACACAAAGATTATGGTAAAAGTATCATCTATCTTTGATTTCACTCAAAAATTCAAAAGTACTATTTCTTTGAAAAGAGAGACCATCTAAAATTGGTAATAGTGATAGGGGGAGCATACTAAACTTGATTTTGATATATCATGGATATCATTGTTGTATCAAAATTTTATGCCATATTTTGATTATTAATATATATATATATATAAATAGTTTTGGCCTTCATCAATTTTTTCCATTTTGTCATTATAAAATAATCATAAATTTAAGGGGAGTTATTTCTTACATACTAACTCTTTATGATGCAATATTTTACATATTTCTAATATGAAGAAAGGGGAAAATATTTTTTTTCAAAGATGGCATGATTAAGGCGGAGTTACATATGATTTCCTATATGCTTCATACACAATTTTTTTTTTGATGAAACAAAAGGGGGAGAAATATATGAGAAATATGATCCGAATATCACGTTATATGAAGAGTTCCTTATAATTTATACTTATGTGAATATCTATCATTGTAAGAAAAGTTGAGTGTTAGGGGGAGTAAAATTAATTTTATAACTTATTTTATAACTTTTTCACAACTTTTACATTTTTCATATTTCTCAGTTTTTCTTCATCAAAAAGGGGGAGATTGTTGGATCTAAGTTTTAGAGAAATATAAAATTATATTTTGATGATACAAATCTCGAAAGATTAAAGTTAAAATATTGAAAAATTTTAAAAAAAAGGGATAACTTTATGCACTACACTTTGATTAAATAATTAACTATGATCCTATTAGATTTTGGATTATTCATAAAATCAAGGTTGTAGAGAAAATTCTATTAGCTTTCCATAGAATAAAAAATCATCTCATTTGGGTAACTGTGTAAAACGTTATGCTTAAAATAATACAGGGCGGTCGAGCTGCTGGAAAACAGGTCGACCAGTCAGAATCACAGGTCGACCGGTCCAGAATACAGGTCGACTGGTCAGTGCAGAAAATGCCCAATTTCAACCAGCAGAATGTCAAGACTGTACTGATCGAGGTATCGGTCGACTGGTCCAAGACACAGGTCGACCGGATAGTGCAGAATTCGCCAATGGTCATATTTTTCATAAAAAAAAGTGTACCGGTCGATCGGTCCATATGTGCGGTCGACCGGCCTCCGAGTCAAATGAACAGTAACGGTCAAATTTGAAGGAGAAAATTGTGGAATGATTTTTTGACGACTTTCTCACTTGTAGAAGTCTATAAAAGGAGTGCCAAAGCCAGAAGGAAGTGCAAAGCTTTGAAGAAAAAACGTCAGGTTATCAAAAGAAGACATTCTTCTTGAAGTTTTCATTTTCAGTTTACTCTTCTTTCTCTCTTCCACTCTTGTGAGCATAGAATTATAAAAGAGAGAAACATCTTGTTCAGAAAAATAGAAAGAGCTCCTGTGTAAATGAGGTTCTAAATTTTACCTCTTGAGCGAGAGAAATAGATTAGCTTCCTAGGAAGAGAGATTGCTTGCCTCTCGAAGCAAAGAAAAAGGTAGTTGTGTAAAGGGCTTTCTTCCTTGCCCCATTTGGAACAAAGGAAGGGATTAGTGGAATCTCCAACGGTCTCAAGGTCGAGAAGTCGGAGCGGGAACGTAGGCCAAGGTGTGGCCGAACCTCGTCAACAACCATTACATTTATTTGTGTTTGATTTCTCTCACTCTCTCTCTCCCTCTCTCTCCCTCTATTGTGTTAATAATCTGAATTGCAAATGTTTTAAGAATCGGTTTTGTGCTTGCACGACGAATTTCGTGAAATCGATATTTTCAGTTAAACACCAATTCACCCCCCCCCTCTTGGTGCCCTTTGGGATCCTACACCATTGACGATGGAGCAATTGTCACAAGAGCAAAATATTTAGAAAACTCTATCGCCTACTATGTATCGCCTACTATGTGACACATACCTAGAGTGATACGTGGAGCCGACCCACCAATGAATCACCTACTATGTGACGATCCAATTACGTGCCTCGTCGATGGCGGAGCAACTGACATTATTAAAAAATGAATTTAACTATTATAATCAACTAGAAATAAGCAATTGACAATAAATATAATATCTGGTGGTCGGGATGGCTCACTCATCTGGAGTGAACGCTTAGAAGAGCAAGATGACCTAGATGTTCAACCTCTAGTAACCATGATTGAAAAAAGTAACAATCTTGTCTTATTATCGGTAACCATATATAACTAAAAAAAGTGAGAAGCTTGTGTCATTAGAAGAACTACGGGATTCATTCGCTTGTTTCGTATTCTAATTCATTTTCATCATCTTCGTCATCGTTGCTATAATCTTGGTTCGAGTCATCATCAACGAAATTGTCAAAGTTCACTTCCGTCATTTGAATTGAACTCTTCCATTGGCTCAGCGTCATCGACCAATTGAATATTCTCAACTCCATCGACTACGTCAATTGTCTCATCCATTCTATCTTCTTGATAGTAATCATCCATGGGCACATCGTTGTATATGGATGATGTTTCATTGTCATCTACCATCGTTTCTGCTAAGAATAGTCTACTTCTCACCTTGCATGACGCCCACCATTCATCCTTGGTTCTTTTCGATGGATACTTAGTGTACTACACTTGTTGCACTTGTTCCGCTAATATGAATGGATCGTATGACTGAAGTCTCGATCGAGAGTTAACAACCACCAATTTAAATTTTTTATCGATCTGAACTCTTTTCTCTAGATCGAACCATCGACATTGAAGAAGCAACACCTTCAACACCATCCTTATATTTTTCAGTTATAATGCCATGTTTATCCTTCCAACGACGAATCCAACTACGATCTAACTTTGTCATTTTTGTAATGGACAACATTAAGCCATATGTCAATAAATTCTTGTACTTGAAACATGTGATTTTGAAGTTACAAAGTCCAAAATCACATGTTTCAAATACTTGATCATCATATTCAGAATCGACCATAATCTATATTTTGGGTACCAAATACTAATAATTTTTTTTGTCATTTTCTGATGTCTATTTTTTTTCATAATCTCATTTTATTACCAAGAATGCGGATGTACATCCATAGTAAAATTTGATTTCAAATTGAGTTCAATCATCCTAAGGGAAACTATAATCTAATAACTCATAATCGTGGAACAAATTTGTTTTGTTCATGCATTTACTATAAGAGAGATGAGGAACAAAGCAGCATGCAGCCAGGAATCAATCATAAATGCCGGACGTTATGATTAACTCAACCATCTATAAACTAGGAATTAGATTAATTTCAAGTAATTAATTAGGAACTAGATTAATTTTAATTAATTAACTAATAATTAACTTAACATTTGTATTAGATTAAAAAATAGAAAATTAATTGATCCTTAGATTAGTTTCAAGTAATTAACTTAACATGCATTAGATTAAAAAATAGCAAAATTAACTAGGGATTACATAATGGATGGTGGCAGGCTCGTACCTTCTTAAGCGGAGAAGGATGTCGGTGGGCGGCAGCCAGCACGGACAGAGGAGCACAGATGGTGGGCGGAGGGCGAGGCGGAGGGCGAGGCCGCGGAGGAGGCGAAGGGCGGCAGAGGCGGATGGCGGCGGAGGAGGCAAAGGGCGGTGGAGGCGGATGGCGGCAGAGGAGGCGAAGGGCAGCGGGCCACAGAGGAGGTCGGCGCAGGGCCAATCGAAGGAGCAACGGGTGGGCGAGTTTGACCGTCGGAGCAATGGGCGTCGATCGTCGGAGCAACGGGGTCGGGCGAGTTCGACGCGAGTGAGTTCAACTGTCAGAGCAGTGGGGTCAGGCGAGTTCGATGCGGGTGAGTTCAACCGTCAGAGCAGCGGGGTCGGGCAAATTCAACGACGGTGAGTTCAACGAGGGCGGGGTCAGGCGTCGGGCGTCGGAGCAGCGGGCGTCGACCGTCGGGTGTCATCGGTCGCGGTGAAAATCGGTGAGCGAGTGTAATAGTAAAAACTGAAAATGCAGAAGGGGGGGTTAGGGATTTAAATTAAGTATTTAACGTATCAATTAACGCTACGCTACTTAGACGCTATGGGGGCGCCATAATCGAGATGCTATTTCGAGGCTGTAGGGAAGCTATATCGAATTTTCTTTCTAATTTAAGATTATATGTGCGAGATTAAGTGATAATATATGTGCACGAGTTATAGATGTCTATTTATATGTCAATATGTTCCCGATTAACTGAGGGTAATAAAAAGTCGACTAATGCGGCGCTATAAAGAAGCTAATGCGGTGCTATAGAGAAGCTAATGCATCGCTAAGATATATTAGCAACACAATAGCGTTATAGTAGCGTCTCTATGAACTTAGCATCTCACATTGGAGACGCCAGGGCGACGCTAATAGGTTTTCTATATTCTAATTTTTTATTATATATATGTAATTTTCTTTATCAAGATAGCATTTTGTTCAAGTCTCACATTTGTCAACGGAGACGTCTCACATTTGTTCCAGTCATTTTGTTCCCTTCCCACAATCTAAAAATTATGGAATGCATATATAATTATTCATGTATGTATATAAAATTATGAGTCTATATGTATATGTGTATATAATTGTGTGTGTATATATATATATATATTATATATCTAATATATGTGTATGTATATGTCTACGTGTGAGAGATTAAGTCACAACAATGTGTATATCTATATGTATTATAAGTATATACGTGTATGTATATTTCTATATATATATATATATACATACGTATTATAAGTATATATATGTATGTATATGTTTATATGTGCGAGATTAAGTGATAATAATATGTATATGTGTACTTATTATATATAAGTATAAGTATATACATGTATTTATATGTCTATATATGCCCGATTAAGTGAGTGTAATAAAAAGTCTGCTACTGCGGGGCTATAGAGACGCTATCGAGTCGTTAAAATATATTAACGATACACTAGCGTTGACGTAGCGGCTTATACGTATTAGCGTCCCAATAAGAAGATGCCAATAATGTCTCACTAGCGTCAACCATAAATGTGGCTCTAGTGTGACACTATGTAGACTCTATTGAGCCTCCACTACGACGCTAAAATGGGATAATTTATAACAAATCATATCTCTTAATTCAACCATCATAATTTAATGATTAAGAATATAAAAATAATATATGTATAATTAAGATATGATATATATTGTATGGATAAGTAACATATATAATATAGGTAATAAATTATATATTTATGAACACTCCTATGATGTAGACATATACAAGTAATTATGTAGGAATACATATATACATTGAAGGTACATATACAATATTTAATTTATTTATTGATTAAAGTATAGTATAGATAATATATAGGGTTGCGTCAAAATAGATAACATATAGCGATATAAATATAGATAGCCTATATATAGTTGTCTATTTCCTAATTAACATATATAGTTATGAGATGCCAAGTAAGTGTTAAAATAGTGCTTCTTCATATTGGCATCTACATAGCGTCGTCTTAAATGTGACGCCAGATAGTGTCTCCATAGCGTCTCAGAAGATGTGACGCTAGCGTCGCGTTGAATGTTGTTGACATGAGAACAAAGCTAGGTTCTCCCGCGCACTTTCACTTCATGGCGCGCAATAATAGCGGCTACCTGGCGTCGCTATGGCGCCTTCGTTAGCGTCTATTTCTCAAAATTTTAAGACAACGCTAATGTGACATTATTGAGAGGCAATTAGCATCTTTTATTTGGGACTCAACTGAGATGACATAATAGCGCTTTACTCGTGGCGTCGACTTAGCGTCATCATGTTCCGAGATGCTATTTGGCGTCGCTAATCGCCAGTTTTCTTGTAGTGGCACATGATAACCCTATTTTAAAACATGTATCTTTTGACCTAATTACCACCATTACAGTTCTTAGTTTAACATAATCAATATAGGGGGAAAATGTCATTCTACATTAACACAAATATAATGATATTAATATAAAATCTGTAACAAGAATCCGGATTGGGTACTATGAAACTCGGGCCAAGTTTGGATAGGACTCTGGACATGTTCCTAGAACATGGGCCATGTTCTTTACAAATATTTTGTCATTCTTTTGTAGGAACCCAAGTTGGGTATGAGGTGGCCATCGTTGACAAAATTCGGATTCCTTTCATTATAGAACCCGAACCAGAAGTAAACTAAACTCAGGCCGGGTCGTTCAACCAACATTGAATGCTTGCAATCTATCGAAGAGGATCTTAGGTCAGGTTTCATTCAAATTCGGATCCTATGCAAAACCAATCATGCCGGTTTAAACAAAATAATAAAGAACCTGGCCGAATTTCTTCAGCACAGGCCAAGTTCTTCCTTGTCGAACTCCAGTGCCATTTTTTCAAAAGTTCAAGAACAATTTACAAAAGTAAACTATTCCTTCCAATGTAAAACTTAATAGAATTAATCACATATCATAGAAGAACCTAATGTATACCTTAATCATTTTTTAATTTAACTATTTTATTAAGAGATTATATTCAAAAGTGAATTTAAAATCTTACATACCTTGTTTAGGTAGAAATATATGAATAAAAAACTTTGGATGATTATTCCGGTGATCCTCCTTTCTGATGACAACTTTGGCGTCTTTTGATAGACCAATAAATTACGAAACGATGGCCAAAAGTTTCAGTCGTGAATGCTCACTGAGGAGAGAAAAAACGTAGCTTAATGTTGAAGAAATATACGAACGTGAAAGAGAAAAATGTGGATTCGGAGAGACCCTTGAGGTCCTATTTTCAAGGAAAAATCCTAATATATAATTTAACTATAATTCTTAATCATACTGAACTTTTGGAATTAAATAATTAGCTATTATCTTTATATAAATTTAAAAATTTAAAATAATAAAATATTATTATTTTAGTTCCTGAATAGTTTAGACATAAAATTCTTAATTTCACCCCTATTAAGAGTTCTTTATATTTTATTATCAGATTGGATAAATTTTAAATTTATAATCTTAATATAATCACAAACTCTAATTCAATTAGGATTTGACTTTTCTTTTGTTCTTTCAATCAAATTATATTTCTTCATAACATCCACTTATCTTTTAATTTCCTTTTATTCTTAAATTTAATAATAATTACTTTTATTATTTAGTGAAATTGTAAATTAACATAATAATTTATTATTATTTAATTTTTAAATACGTTTTAACTTCAAAACTTTTGATTAAACCTCATTAGAAGTCCTAATTCAATCTTACTTTATACTTCATCCCTAATCGTCTTATAATTATCTTTTTTGTTTTGTCTTTACTAAACATAATTATTCCTAAATTTTTGGGATTAAATAATTAATTATTATTCTTGTTTTTTAAAGTTTTGAAATAAAAAATAATAATATAATATTATTTTATCTTCTAGATATCTTTGGACATAAATGTTTATTTAGCTTTCATTTGAAGACCATATATCCTAAACTCATGGTTAGATTCAAATTCAAATTTGAATACCTAATCTTACTATAATTTCAACTCCTGATCTAATTAGGAATTACTATTTTTCTTCTTTTTCTATCTCTTATATAATTTTAGTATTATTCACTACCAAACTTTCCTTATCTTTTCCTATTAACTTATCCACATCTAACTATATTTTTATTTCCTTTCAAAATTTAACCGTATCTTAGAAATCCTAAAATTTTGGATTTTTTTATTACAAATTTTAGTTTTATATTTGAAATTTTTTGGGTAGTTATAAAGTGTCCAATTATTCCAACTAATTATATTAGTTATCAAGATAGTCTTGATATCAATCCTTCTTCATATTCAATTATATGGTGATTACCCAAGTTATTTACTATATGGACTATCATATCCATATTAGTACCAGCGGTGCTGATTCTTATTCTATGTCAGAAAAAATATCTAGACATATTGATGAATCATAGGAATATGTGGAATCTACAACTCTATTAACTAAGTGTCCAATCATTCCACTAATTACATTAATCATCATGTCAATACTCATCTTAGTATTCCATTTCAACCATGTGATTATTATCCAAGTTATTCATCATATAGACCATCATATTCATGTAATTTGTGTACTAGCTATCAATCCATCATGCCTCTACTACATAATTATAGTAGCTAAAACTTGGCCTTATAGTTTCTATTGACTTGTAATCACTATGATTGATTGGAGACAATCATAATTATAAGATGATACCAATAAACAATGACCAAAATGGTATTCTTGTCATATTCGAATGAAGAGAATCTAGGTGATAAAGTAGCTGGTTATTTCATCAGTTGGCTAGTCGACCATTGTTGGAAAAAAAAATATGAGCAATGCATGCCACTATGACATTTCAAACTCTTGTCGAAACTTAATTACAAAGAATTTGCTAAATTTGAAGGTAATGATGGAATTGAGACTTAATCAATGACATAATACAATTTAGGGCCAGTTTACTTACAAGTCTTATACAATATAGTGAATGATATTAGTGACACAAATTATTCGTCACTAATTAGTTACAAACTTGCTACCATAATGACAGTTGTAAGTAAAATATTAAACATGTTTGAGATCTATTTTTAAGTGATCTCTAAGTTTGAAAATTGTGGAATTGATCAATAATAAATTTGTGTTGAAGTTTAAAGATTATTCACTTATAGATTTGATACAGTAAAATGCTTGGTATTAATGACAAAACTATTTGTCCTTAATTTGGTCACAAACACATCATTGTAATGATGGTTGTGCGGGAGAAACTAAAATGTTCAATAGGTTTTGATGCTAACACAAATTCATCCCTCATTGTGATATTTTTGGTTCGTTCAATGAAATATTTGTGTAGAAATTTATGGAAATTTTACTTACATATTAGAACAATAAAGCGATTGTTACTAGTGACATAAATTATCTGTCTTAAGTTGGTCATAAACATGTGTGTATAATGATAATTATGCATGTGAAATTAAGTGTTATATGTGTCTTAAATATGCCATTAATTCAACCTAAATGCGATAATTTGGATAGGAAACTTGGAATCACAAACAAATTCTTGTCATGGTTGTATGTATTCGATTCTTTTTGCCCTGGATTGTGATCTTTTGACTATTTTGATGTCGATAGTAGCATCAGAACATTTTTTGTGTGTTCCCAAATATTGGATGGAAGAAGGGACATAATGAAATCTAGCATTGTATATTGCTAAAAGATTGGTATGATGCCAATGAATGAACACAAATCATAAATATGCATTTTCATATATGGAAAATGATTATGTGAAAGGATAGCTCCACATATAATTCATGGTGAATTCATTATTGTTGTCCTTATTTTTGTTCAAATTTATATTGTTCTTTATTTTATAATAATGACATTCATCATGGATGTAGGGTAAACATAACCAAAACTACGTAAATCTTGGTGTCAATTATTATTTTTACAATATAATAGTATATTGTGCTTATAGTATTATGTATAATTGAAGTTGTTAAATGCTAAAGCGCTAGTGTATATATATGACACCAAGATAAGTTTCCCACCTTCTATCAATGGACAACAATACGTTTTGAAGTGCTAATTGTCAATACCTTCATTTTTTGTTAATTATTGTTCCTATTGAAATGAGTTGAGAATTGATAAAGAACCATGTTCGAGCATGTACTTCTTTTGGCCTCATTTGGATTAGTATAGAGTTAGAACAAGGGTCTTGTTCTCATAATTTCATCCAAATATTATTTTTTATATTTTGTAGGCCCCACTTGCAATGATGACAAAAGCTAAGGACTATAAGTTCTTAGGGGATCAAGAATTTGATTGTTCTCGGTGAGAACAAAAAATAGATCAAGATAGAAGTAAAAATAATTTGATTCAGAACATTTGGTGTACATCCAAATAGGACCTTTTTAAGTTTATATTTATATCGACCTATGGATCGATCACTATGAGAAAATGGCGCCCAAAAAGTGCATTCGAGCATCCCACTTGTTTTTTTCATTTCATTTAATAAAAAAGTGTATAAGTACATTAATAATGGGTAAAATGTGTGTGCTGAGTGCTTGTTGCATGACACGATGTGAAGCGTGATCCTGATCGTCCACGCGAGATCTGACGTTTAACACGAATGTGAACATTTTGGGCTGTCCAGATGCAATCTATCAGTAGATGAATATCTCGCGAAATGCTTTATATGCACAAAGGGTAGCCGAAGCACGTAGCCCTCCGCTCTTTCTTTTTTTTCATTTGCATCTCTCTCTATGTGTTTTCGCCCTCGCCTCGCACGCGAAGTCAATGAAGACGGATCCGACGTCTATAGGTCCACATTTCTCTTACAAGTCTCAGGAGACACTCGTCCGAGTGCTAGGAGATGCTCGTGCGAGTGTAGGGAGACAAAATCCAATGACTGTAAGAAGACATTGACATTGTGAAGCTTCAAAGTCCTCCGGCGAGAACAGGAAGATGACGACACACAGGATATGAGGTACATGTTTTCATCCTTTCCCAACACTTCCTCTTTTCAACATATGGTTTAACGGATCTCCTATTTTTGAACTTTTCCACATTTTTCTCTTTGTGATCTAGTTCATTCATCCATTGAGTACAAATTGGCAGCGTAGGAGGGGTTTACCCCCGCCCCAAGGTACATTGTTCCATCCCTTTCCGACATTTCACTCTTTTGGATATTTTGTACCAGATCGTGCACCCTTCTACATTTTCTACATTTCTCTCTATGAAGATTATAATCGAAGATGGCGGAGAGATTGAGTGCAGAAGAGCCTTGAATTTGTGGTGATCCTATTCGTCCGACGAAATCTATGTATTTAGAATCATCTGGTGTCCACACTATACCCAATATCGATTTAGCACCATCTGTGGCTTTAGAATGGACAAAATTTAACAAATTCTCATACTTTAAACTAGAACTCGTGACACTTGAAGTTGTTTGATATCGAAATTCACAAATTCGAGAAGCACATACAAACCTATTCTTCCTTCAATTACTTGCAACATAAATTCACTGGGGATCTTTGCCCTTGTGCCAAATGCACCTGCAACTTACATTGTGACTTGCATTAGTATCATTTATTGTCTATGAGAATGCATTGTAGTTGTGACTTGCATTATGTATTCTCAATCAAATTGTAATTGACACTTCTATCATTTAGTTGATGTGTGTTACATTGTTTGCATTATTTATGCCCATTCACTTATGAGCCGTCTTATGCATATTTCTTTGTCTATAGAATAGTACGTTATTGAGAGTGAAGTGCCTCTTTCAATGTGAAGATTATAATTGGGTGATTGTGATTTGCATTAAGTTATATATCGTTCAGTGGTTGTGACTTGCATTAAGCTATATACCATTTAGTGGCTGAGACTTACATTAAGTTGTATATCATTTGGTAGATGTAATTGACTTATCATTTAATTGATGCAATTTTGTGTCTTGCGCAAGCTAGTTTACAGTAGCAGATGGATCCAGATCAGGAGCATTTAGGAGAAGAAGAAATCACAGAGCTTCAAGATCAAGATATCGGCATTAACAAGCCATACATTGGAGTGAAGCTTGACAAGAAAGATGATGCATACGATTTTTACAATGCATATGTCAGATCAATAGGAATTTCTGTAAGGAGGGATTATTGTTATAAATCTAGAAAAATAAATCGGCCTATTAGTAGAATGTTGGTTTGTTAAAAAGAAGGACACAAGGATCTTAAAAGAAAGGATGTAGTAAATGAAGCATAAAAAAGAAGAGATGTAAGATATTATTCAAAGTAATAGATGATGGAAAATGGGAGATAAAAAATTTTTAGGAAGAGCACACACATCCTCTTATTTCATCACTTGATGTATCAAAATTGCATTCACATCATAATTTATCAAGTCCTTCCAAGCAAGCAATGATTGATATGAGAGAGGTTGTGATCGGTCCTTGAAAGATAGCCAAATATCTGAAAATGTCTGGTGAGAGTTTCATGACATCTCAATATTGCATTGATCATCTCATAGCATCAAAGAAGAATTGTGTC
The DNA here is from genome assembly GCA_030549335.1 of Pontederia crassipes. NCBI lineage: Eukaryota > Viridiplantae > Streptophyta > Magnoliopsida > Commelinales > Pontederiaceae > Pontederia > Pontederia crassipes. Next base: position 53,626,072 of record CM060188.1, read on the forward strand.
AGTAAGGAATGCATGGTTGTGCTTTTTATTTTGAAAAAAGTTAGAAGATTATGACATTTTTTTAATAGTTCCCAATGAAAGAGATGTTGCCAAGAACCTTTTTGGTAGATAGTAGACCACAGGATAATTATATGACATTTGGTGATGTCATCATTTTTAACATAACATACCGGACAAACAAATTTAAGATGTTATATGCACCCTTTACGGGTGTTAATCACCATAAGCAATCGATATTACTTGAATGTGCTCTACCTGCCGATGAAACTGATAACACATTTGTATGGTTGTTTGAAATATGGCTAGAGTGTATGAATGGAAAGAAAAATTTGTGTCATAACTAATGAAGATGTGGTGATGGGTAATGCTATTCGAAAGGTGTTTCCTCATATATGACATATGTTCTGCATATGGCACATTATGAATAATGCTATAACACATCTCCGGGATTTATATGCATGTGACAACTTTAAAAAAGAGTAAAATCATTGGTTGTTTCAATCTTTAAGTATACAAGAATTTGAAGAGAAATGTCTGGTTTTGAAACAAAAATACGATATTCCAAATGGGCATTGGTTGGAACAAATGTATAAGAAGCTTGAACATTAAGGGCTGAGAGTATTAATGCTTTCTTTGATGGATTTGTGAATTCTAATACTTCACTTGATGACTTTGTGAATACAATTTATTTCTTTCTACTCGTCGTGAGGCCGAAGAACGGGAAGACTTCAAGAATTTATATTCCTAAGCTGTCACGGCTTCAAAAAGTCCTTTGGAGATTCATGCTGCAAAAGTCTATATTGAAAAAGTGTTCTTGATATTTCAAGAGGAATTCAAGAAAATCATACATTTGTGTTCTCAAATTATTTTACAAGATAGCGAAAGAGTTATTTACTTGATGTATTTATCAAGAGAAGAAGATAAACAAAAGATTATCATGGAATATAATGCACAACCAAACAAATTTGCAGTTGCAAAATGTTTGAACAAGAAGACATCTTATGTGCACATACATTGCTTATTCTTAATGAAAAAAGAGCTTTGTGCATACCAGAACAATATATTCTCCATCGTTGGACTATGAACACTCGGTATTCAACTATACACATGTGACCTGACGATGGGTTTCCAAGGGGTGAATGTGTTATCACTCCTTTATGAAAATAAACTTTAAGAGAAGTTGGTGCAAAGTTGGCATCAAGTGGCGGAAATGTGTTTGCATTCACGCCATCATTTGGATGTTGGGTTTTCCATTTTGAAGGAAGCAATTCAAAAATTATCATGTGTCAAACTAAGTGATGCAGTTGAAAGTTCTTCAGTTAAGATAAATTCAAATCGAAGAGAAGGTTAGGGTTCTACAGCAAAAGGTTCTCAAATTATCATACATGACCCATGTGCCACTAAACCAAATGGAAAGCCAAGAAGCATCCAACAAATCAAATCTACCGTTGAGATTTCCATGTCACAATTGGACCTAAAAAAAGAACATGCAACGATTGTTTGATATAAAGACATTATGTTACTTCGTGTCCACTCAAAAAGGCAGAGGTAAAGTTATAAATACTCTAATAATATCTTTTCTTATGGTTCCTTAAAGGTACTAACATATGTAATGAACATAGATTCAATAGTAACAGAGTGCACAAGATGAACTGTTAGACAATACTCAATGAACTTGGATAATTTAACTTCACGATGACATGGTTTTTTTGTCTACATCGGTAGGTCTTTGAATATTTAACTTGGAACAATGTGATCTTTGGCTTCAGGATAAAGTTTTCTTTTTCATACTTTATATAAACTTATGTTCCTCCTCCCTTTTGCTGGCTACAAGATATTCACATTATAGAAGATTGGTTAGTATAATGTCTGTGGGAATTCCTCCTCATGTTAGAGATTTTGAGGGACGAACATGTGACTCATACTCAATTGTAATTAACTAAAAGTAATATTCCAGTTCGAGTAATGTTTGTTCTATTAATGATTACAACTAATTCCTCCTCATATTTGAGTAATATTCAAGTTCTTATAGCTATAAGTTTCACAACTTTTTTCTTCTCCTATGTCTCATTATTTCTTCTCTTATTTGGTGCAGTGTTTTATGTATGCGATGTAGCTGATTTTGCAAGTGGTAGAAGGAAATGACATGAACTTGGAAGATTCCATAATTGCAATCGCAGAATAATTTAGGCCGCATGAAGATTTAGTAGAAGTTGGGCCAAATAAATGATGAATTAACCATATTTATTTGGAAGTTTCAAAATAATTATATATGGATTGAGTTTGTTATTTTAATAAATTAGTTAGGTTACTTGTATGCTAAGTTAGAGTATTTTTTTCATCCAAAATTTTGTTTCTAAGATCTATAAATATTAGTACTTATTGTTATTTGAGACACCTTTGAATCTATTGAAATTTGGTTTAATTTCTTTTGCAGTGAAGGAAATCCTACAAGGTAACTCATTGAATCATTCTTTGGAAACTTTCATTGTTAGTTACAAGGTTGGTAATCTTGTGATTAAATTCGTCTATTTATAATATCGATTGCTTGGTTCATTGGTAATCTTGAGATTGATATTCCACTGCCTGAAATGTTTGATCTCATTTATCTTAATTATCATATATTGTTTCGATCACTCAAGACATTATTCTTGAGTATAGTATTAGTTGACATCAGAGCTTTGTTTTTTATTCGGATTTCTAGTTATCTTTCATTATTCGGTTTGTTTCCTATTTTAGTTTTTGAAAAAAATCTTGCTTATTTGTTCTTCAAACCGTAGTTGTTTCCTTTATTTACTCTTATTTGTTCTTCAAACCCTTGATGTCTTATTTATTTGTTCTTCAAATATTTTCTATAGTTTTAGGAGATAAATCTAAAAAAATAAAAAAAATTGAAAAAAATTAGTGAAAAAAGGAAAGTGTAAGAAAGGAGAAGGGAAGAATAGAAAACAATTTGGAAAAATAAATTCAAAAAAAATTTGAAAGAAAGGATTCAAAAGGAAGAGGAAAGAAAAAAAATGAAAGATTATTTCAGAAGAAAAGTGCAAAATAATTTTTTAAGAATATAATCATTTAACTCAAGGAATTAGTGATATTTGATTTCATTCCAGTTATGAACCTTTGATATCTATCCTTTTTTTTACAACCTTTATCTAATTTATATTCCAAATTCTACTTGAATATTTCTTTTGATCTTGCAATCATATTGATAAATTTGATTGGTTCAATTACATATTGTCTTGCGTTGACTTGCATTGGTTTTCTTAGAACTTGTTGTAAGGTTCAAGAGATGAAAAAACAATTGAGGAAAAAAGCCAAATAGAGTTGAGATAAATACGAGTGTCAATCACTAAGTGTCACCATGTGAAGTAGTGAGGTTTTCTTTACCATTAACTTTTTTTCACAAAAATTGCTTACAATGTCAACATGAGAGGATAAAGAGCATAATCCTATAAACAAAGAAATTGATCAAACAAGAAATGATGGAGGTCATGACAACATATTTAACATCTTAAAAATATGATTACTAGACTTTATAATCAGGTAGATGTGAAAATTGCACAATTACAACAAGTTATACAACCAAACCAAAGACACCATGCCCTGACGATGATGGATATTATGAAGAGATGGAAGATGAAGATGATGAAGTCTCTGTTATAAATTGGAGAAGGCATAGGCATTTTCATATTAGAGGAAGAAGAAATGAATAAGAAAATCTCTTCTATGCGCGTTGTTGTGTTTTGGAGGATTGATTATAAATAGTGAAAGTTGTGTCAATCTTTCTAACTATTATATGGTAGAGAAGTTGGGCCTACCAACCTTCAAGCACCACAACCCATATAAGTTACGATGGACAAACAATGGAGGAGAAGTCAAAGTGACCAAACAAATGCTTGTGCCATTTAAAATTGAAAAATTCACTAATGATGTATTATGTGATGACCTTGGAAATATTATCAACATGTAACATGTGATGGTGTTATCAAATGTTATAAATGTCGCAAGGATAGAAGAAAGTATACATTAATATCATTGCCACCTCAAGAAGCATATTAAGAGCAGGTGCAACTTAAAGAGCATGTAAAAGTTTACAACATTCAGAGTAAAAGCTTAATTGTACAACATCATTTGAAGAAAGATGAAGTTGATTGTACAAGAACTCAAAATAAATTTGAGAATTGTGAGAAAGACAAAGATAAAAAATACGAGTGCCACAATTTGAGTGATGAAAATGAGAGCCACAAAACTTTTGAGTGTTAAGAAAGGTCACCTTCTGAAAACATCGAGATACAACATTTGTTTGCTGAGTGTTAGGAGAGTTGTGAGATTGAGAGAAAATTAGATCTTGAGTATTCATAAATACCACTTTTGGAAAGCATTGAGAAAAAAACATTTATGTGATGACTGTTGTGATGTTGATAGGAGGTAAATCTTGAGCGTTCAGAGTGGCCATCCCTAGAAATATTTGAGCAAAAAGACTTGTTTGTTAAGAGAAAAGAAAGAGAATTTAGTAATTTTTCTCCTGACACTAACCATCTTGTCTTTTGATTCTAAATTTTCTATATAGATATGTAAAAGTGGAGTATATGAAGTTACAAATTCTATATTGTAAGGATCTAAAAGAGGTTGTATTAAGTGTATGATAAAATTTTGAAAATTCCATCTCTTTGCTTTGAAACTTTATATTTATTTGTTGTGACTAGTTTGCAAAGTTTAGTTGAGAGAGATGTTCAATGTCATCCGTCTATTTCATTTTCTTATATATTGGGCGTTGGTTCATTTTATTTATGTTTTACATTGAGATTTTAGAATGAATATTTTCTAATATTGAGTATCTTTGATTGGCTTAGTTTGACTTTCAGATTTTCTGATAAGAGTAGAATCTTATTCATTTCTTGAACCAATCCTTGTGTCTTACTAAGAGTGTTTTTCAGATAATTATTACAGTCTGTCATATGATTTTTACATCATAAATAAGAAAATTGCATCAGTTAGGCTTTTGTGTGTTTTCGCAAAAGATATGTGATTATTTGTTAGGAGATATTTTGATTTATCATAACCTTGTGTGATCCTTTTGGCGATATTATCAGTAGTAGCAAGGACGTGTATGATTCTCTCCATGAGCCATGTTGTTTGCGAGATTATGAATCTTATGATATTTTACTTATAGATTTTAAAGATCCATTTTATTTTGAGCAAAATGATATTCTTATTGTGGAACCAGTTGGCAATCTCCATATCGGATTCTTATTTCTTCATAATATATTGCACATCTTATTTGATAGGATCCTTATGCGCAAAGAAAGGTCCCCGAAGTTTCGTAATTTGTTACTTCAAATGCCATTGTCTTATTTCATCCAAGTGAGTATGAGAGTTATATTACTTTTCATATTACTCATGTTGTTCTTGCTCCACACTTGCAAGATTTAAACATGATGATATAAATGAGAAATTATACTAGCATCCATGGTTATCAGGATCCCGAACCGGATAGTAAGATCTTACGATCCTCTGGACAGAAAATGATCTCGATCCCACCCGAACGATCTTAACCATATTCCCCCAGAAATTATACCGCATGAAGATTTAGTGCAGAAGTTGGGCCAAATAAATGATGCTTTAACCATATTTATTTGGAATTTTTAGAACAATTATATATGAAAATTTCTATTGAGATTTGTAATAGAAATTGAGTTTGTTATTTTAGAAAATTAGTTAGGTTACTTGGAGGTTAAGTTAGGGTATTTTTTTCTCCAAAATTCTGTTTTATTTGCGTAGGGCCTATAAATAGTGGTACTTATTGTTATTTGAGACATCTTTGAATCTATTAAAATTTGGCTTAATTGCTTTTGTTGTGAGGGAACTCTTACAAGATGTTCTTCGAGAACTTTTACTACAAGGTTAGATAATCTTGTGATTAAATCCATCTATTTATAATATCGATTATTTGGTTCATTAATAAACTTGAGGTTGTTATTCCACTACCTGAAATTTGTTTGATCTTGTTTCACTTGGTTATCATATATTATTCCAGTCACTCAAGGCATCGTTCTTGAGTATCGTATAAAAAAGGATGGGGGCATTTCCATGCATCTGAAAGGAAAACATGGAAGTATGGAAGAGGCAAGCTTCGTTTTGCGAAGAAGAATGGCTAGTTCTGCGAGAGCATTAGTGTTAGATCGATATGTTTGTTTGAGATCTTTAAGAACGCTTGCAAATTCAACTTTCTTTTGTTAGAAATTAGCATTTAACTTTAAGAATAACAACTTTCATGTCTTATGATGCTCTTTGTACGTGCTTCTACTGGATAGTTTCATAAATCATCCATTATTAGCAAAACATTTCATTTTAGTTCATAGTCGATAGTTATAAGCCGTCAAAAGGTTCATTGTTGGTGGCCTTCAAAAGGTTCATTGCTACATGTTATAAATCTTCTATCAAATGCTGGAGGATTCGAGTGCATCGGCATCAATCAAATGCCATCAGTCTACTTCAAAGGGGTATAAATCTTCTCTACAATGAGCGATGATTATAATTCGAGTGAATCGGCGACGGTTAGGCGACGATTATAATTCGAGTGCATCAACAACGGTAAGGTGAATGAAGATTCAATACTAAGCTACAACCAATCATTAACCAAGATATTATAGATTCAATACTAAGTTACAACAAACCATTAACCAAGATCCACATACACAATTAAGCAAGCATCAGTACATTCATTTGTGAAGTTGAGCAGTACATAACACCAAAGTAGAAATTGAGCAGTACATAATACCAAAGTAGATGGCAAACAGAGAAGCCATACAACTAAGGCATCACCATCACTATAACTAACACAAGTAAGAAAAAGATTGAGTACTTACAAAATGAGGAACAAGATCCATGTCTTGGATTTTTTTTTATCATCTCAAGTTGTTGCTTCAAGTGTACGATTTCAACTTCACCCTCTGTCCTATTTATCTTGCATAGTAATCCATTCATGAGATTCCTATAATGTTCTTCAAGAGGTCTATCCATCCAATGGAAAAATCGAAAAGTTTCAATTACCTATACAATTTGAATTTTAAATGTGACTTATTCTTAGCATCATATAAGAAAGGAAAAAATATATATAAAGTACACTTACTCCAAATGCATGGTTCTTGTAGTCATAGAACCTTCGTTTAGGGTTAAGTTTCGTCCAGGATGTTTTAACATTTGCTTCAATATAGTCATTTACATTAGTCATACCACAAGAAGCAAACAAACACATGAAAGCACCAATATGTACTTCTTTTAAAGCCAATCGAATCCATCATTGCTATACTGATACGAACAATAAATTTACTGGTAATTTGAATTTCTTACAAGAGGTTATTCTATATTACTAGAGATTTTTGGGAGTGCAAATTCATTGACTTAGTACTGAACAAAGAAAAAATCATTCTTCTACAAAGGATTACTAAAAGTCCCTCTAACATTTTGCAAAAGAACTTGGTTGTTGCACCTTGATACTAGTTGAACGTAGACATTGCTTAACTATAATGTAATGGTCAAATTTGGTCAAAATCCTAAACCCTTAAATTGTTGCTCGAAACCCTAAAACCCCTAATGCTGTCATCTTCCAGCATCTCATCGCCCTAAAATCCCCCAAATTGTTGATCGAAACCCTAAACCATTATGTCATTGTCTTCCATCAACTCGTCGAATAAAATGTCAACTGGGGAGAGAGAGATGGTGTAAATTTCGATGAGGGACAAAGAGAGATTGAAATCATTGTTTTTATGTAAATCACACCCAGTTGAAAGATTGGGAGAGAGATATCACACTTGCACTCACCGAGGGGATAAAGATCGAAGAGCTCTGTACTTTGCACTACTCTTGCCAAATGCGATAGCCGACACCAGATCCGTCATCGTGGTCAACTTCGCACGGAGGCGAGGGTGAAAAGAGAGAGAGACACAGATGAAAAAAAAAGAAAAAGCTGAGGGCTTCATGTGTTGGCCACTCTTCGTGCGTTTGCAATGTCTCACAAGATATTCGTCTATCCACAATCGCATATGGATGGCCCAAAATGCGCACATTCATGTTAAACGTAGGGTCACGCTTCACACCGTATCACGGAGCATACGCTCAGCATGCCCATTTTACTCATTATAGTGCTACGATCATTAAGTTTTTCTAAGGGTGGAAATTGGAATGACCAAAAAATATAAAGGCAGACAAGAAAATAAGTATAATAGCATCGGAAGACGCGACCTTAAAAACCCTAATCATCTATTGTAATGGCGAACAACAATCTACCACGAAGGATCATCAAGGTAAGGACCATTCAGTCAATTGATTGCCTTATTTTCTTCAAGGATTGCGCGATCTATTCTTCTCGGGGTTCCAAGTGTTTCCATCAAAATTTGTTCTTCGCCCCTTTGTGCTCTAGAATTGTCGATTCTTTCATGGGGACAGGAAACGCAAAGATTGCTCAGTGAACCAGGTGATTCATTTTCTACTCTTCCTTAATTATGGTTGAACCTGAAACTTTTATGTTGTTGCGTTTATTGTTTGTAGACGGAACAAATTCTTTTTTTGAACTTTTTCGAGCATTTGTTGTGAATACTTTTATTTATGTTTGTAGCTCCTAGAATTAGCGCAATTCCGTCCGAGGACAACATGCGCTACTTCAATGTGATGATCCTTGTTCCTACGCAATCTCCTTACGAAGGTAATAGAATTTCTACACTGACTGATTCTAGTTGTTAAATTACTTAGAATTCGGTGTCTTTGCTATGTGCGAACTTCTAGAATGTTGCAAGTCCTGATACTTATCTAGTGGTGTTCAATGGCTTTGACGTTGCATCAGCTTTTAAAATGTTGGACTGGATAGCGATTGACTTCTCTTAAGATCTCTTGGCTTCAATAGGTAGTTGTTTCTATCAGTTCATTATTCTAATTGTCTATGAACGTAATATGATTTCTGCACTGGCTGATTTCTCTTGTTAAATTGCTTAGAATTCAGTATCTTGGCTCTGTGCAAACTTCTAGATTGTTGCAAGCCCTGATGCTTATTTAGTGGTGTTCAATGACTTTGACGATGAATCAGCTTGTCAATGTTAGAATTGATGGTGGTTGACTTTTATTAAGGTCTCTACTTTGATAGCCAGTTGTTTGTATTAGTTCATTGGAATTTTTGTATGGAGTTTCAATCATCCAGTTAGATTTCATTGTCATTCAGTAGTATACATGAAAGCAATTTATTTCTACATTTTTTTCCAAACTGGGAGCTATTTGTTATAATAAATTGATGCCTAGAAGAATATGGTTATCAATGTAGGATTGTTATGTTTTACCAGGCAATAATCTTGAGTGCATAAAATTCAAATGTTATTTCCTCAAAAAAAATTGTTTCAGTTTTTATTGAAGTGATAAGTGATCAACTATGTTGGCAGCTGATGCATTGGCTAGATGTGCTATTTCAACATGCGAGGTTGGCATTATTTCTAGTTTTTCCCCATATCCAAATCAAGGTACTATGATTCCTCTGCTACAATATGCGAATGACATTATCTTTTTTTTCTAGGAGAGTGACACTATCTTTTTCATAGAAGAATGTGAGTTGGTAGCGAGAAGAGTCAGTATGCTCATTGATATTTTTGGAGATTTCGCGGGATTATGCATCAACTATTCAAAGTCATCTTTTGTTCCATTCGACATAATGAATAGCATGGTAGATAGGTGCTCTATGGCATCAAAAATAGACATATGTGATCTATCTATTCCTTACCTCGGCTATCCACTATCAAATAAATCATTACCGTCAAGAGATTGGATCCCTATGACTGAATGGGTAGAGAAAAGACTAGAAGGTCACAGCACGACTTCTTTCAAGAGGTGGAAGGCTAGTCCTTGTCATAGAGGTTCTATCCGCAATTCCCATTTACTACACGTCTATTTTTAGAATGCCAAATGGGGTTAAACACACTGGCAGCAATGGAAAAGTGGTGTGTTTGGTGGCTTGGTCAGCCGAAGGGTGGTCTTAGTATTCATGACCTTCAAAAAATGAATGAGGCAATCTTAGCAAAATTGTTGTACAAGCTCATGGTACAAACTGAGAATCTCTAGTCATCTTTAATGCTTGCATGTCATGGACATGTGGATTTATGGAACACTCAAGTTCATAACCTCATGGTTCATCAACTTTTGGAGGTCGGTACTATCTGTTATTCCAATGATTCTAATGCTTTTTTACATCATCTTTAGGCTCGGAAATTAGATTTCTATTTTGGGAGGATGCTTGGGACTTAGAAGAGCCTCTCAAGGTGAAGTTTCCAAGACTGTATGTGTTAGCTAAAAATCGCCAAGCAACGGTCGTTGATTGTTGGTCAGGATCTATGATATCCAATGGGGTATGAACACTTAATTTTACATGATCTCTCTCAGATTAGCTCATTGAGGATCTTTTGCTCCTCTTTGAGAGCCTTGAGGGCTTTGCACCCGATGAGTCCCGGCTATATTCATGGACATGGAATGTTGATTACTTCTCATCAAGGCAATGTACCAGTTACTCAATAGAGAGAATCAGTTGGAAGATAAAAATATGCGTGTTGATTACAGTCTCTTATGGCAACTAAAGGTTCCTCTCCATATTAAAATTTTTGCATGACTTTGTAGATGACTGCGGCTTTCGACCAAGACATATATAGCACGATGGGCTCGAGAAATGAATGTTACATGCGTATTATGTGAGGATGCAGTTGAAGACTTTCATTTGTTTCGCATGCCCTATGGCGAGAACAATGTGGATTAAGGTTGATTGTCAATGGGTTGATACATCTTTGAGTGTAGAGTTTTGGAGGATGTTTAGGAGTGGAGGATGACAGTAACAAAACATCGCATATGTATCTAAACAGCAACGTGTAACACCTCTAGCATACCTATGGTCAATTTGGTCATACAGAAATGGGACTATATTCAAAGGGGAACAATGCTATGTGGAGAACTTGACGTTAATGGCACATCACATGATGCGACACTGACAAACAAGCAACCAATGAATTTTATTCAAATTGTATAACAAACCAATGAACTTGTAAATATTAGCCCACAACAATAAAGTTGGACGATTGCAAACATGGCAATCATCCTTTTCACTTTCAAAAAAAGAAAAAGTAATCAGCTACTTCAATAGATTACTGTCGGGTTATTTACTAGGTGATAATAAAAATAGCAATTTTTGCAATTGTATCTTTAATTGACTCAAAAACTAACTAATTAGAACTATGATTTTCGATATTTTGTTTGAAAAGTACTACAATCTATAGTGGATTTTCTCTTAAAAATGGAGAAAGAAGAAATCTTATTTCGTTGAAACATAGAAATTCTCTCCTCTTATCGTAATTTGTTCTATCTTCCCAGAAAAAAACTTGGTGGGAATCATTCCTGTAAAATATTGTATTACTTAAATACTGAATCATTTCCTTTATTTATTTGATATATTATTAGGAATCATGTAGGGATGATTCTTTTTTGATAATATGGGGTATTCTTTGTAACCGAGAGAACAATGTATATTATGGGACAAATTTATGATTTTTTCCCATCTTTTGTTTTGAATTTGTACTTTTGTTCTGTCAATCTATGGCTTTTCTTTGTGCTTTCTATTCCTGATTGTTGAGGAGTGGCTGACTGTCTTTCACGATATTCCTTGTTAAACGAGAGTTGTTTTTAAATTTGAATTATTCTTGCCTGAAGAATATCCAATGGCTGCACCTAAAGTAAGAAATTCATAAGCTTATGTATCATATATTTTAATAAACCTATTGAATGGTGGTTCTGCACATATTTTTGGGCTATGTAAGTGTTCTATTTTGGCCTTGGTGACCCATCCATCCTCATTTTTGTTCGCATAGACAAAAGATCCTGAATATGCTGATAATAGTATGACATGGAACCTTTGCTGCATGTGTTAAAACCCTGGCATTGGGCCACCCTTCTATTCCGTCTGCTTACAACTTTTTTTGGAACTGCTAAATATTTTTTTTTTAAGATATCAAAGTAGTATGCCACAAATGAGATTGTTGTCAGACATTCGTGCTTCTGTGATCAAATCTCTACTACTTATAAGGAGTAGAGGATGTTGTATTTGTGCATTATATTTTTTAAGCAATGTTATTTTTTTCTCTCTCCCAAAAATCACATCTGATACCATTTTCATCAACTTAAGGAGCAAAAGTTGTCAAGGATGATTCAAGTCCTCCAACTTTTGTTTTCTTTTGTGAGAAATAAAAAGCCTACTTCGGTCGGGCTTCGATGTATTTTGTGGTAGACCACAAATGAAATTGTTGACAGACGGCATGCCTCTATAATTGCGATTCCATCATTCTAAGACTTCTACTAGCAGAGAAAGTTGTTTGAGCAAAAAGCACCGGTGATGCCCTTTTTCATCGGCTTTTTGTTTGAGCAAAAGGATGACGAGGAGGATCTAGTCCATTCCATCAACCTCTGATATTGACCTCAATGTATTTCTTGATACAGGCCCTTTTGGCTTAACTAATTGATTGGCTTTATAGCACATTAATCTTATTCTGTTGGATTGTTATCCTTTTTGTCAAGAGGTGGTCAAGGATTTGAAACCCAAGGGGTTGTACATTTTTCCTAAAAAATCTAAAACTGTTGCAAATGGTTGCCGACCTGTATAGTTAAAAGTGATGCATTGTAAATCCAGGATTGACTTGCTTGGTTTCTTCCAATTACATTGCTTTTGAATAGGTTTTTTTCTAGGGCATCTGATAGGTTGGTGACAGTTATTTTACCACTCCGGGAAGAATCCTTTTGACCTGAATTCCATGCAATGTACAGTTCATTCTCTTATTTGGTTTTCTATGAACAGGTTCATTTTCTGACAAAGATATACCATCCCAATGTTGACAAGGCAAGTGAAAGCTTACACTCGAATTTTTACTTGTAATAATTGTCTCATTGAGGACATCTCCTGCTAAATGGTATGCAGAGCTTGGACGTATATGCCTTGACATTCTGAAAGATAACTGGAGTCCAGCTCTCCAGATTCGTACAGTGCTTTTGAGGTGACCTAATGGCATATTATAACTTGCATGTTCTTTTCTATGATGATTTTGTTTTAGTATATATTTGAGCCAAGGCTTCCTTGGCCTTCTTGTCAAGTGTTGTATATACACTTAGCGCAATGACTGTAACATCCTCTTAGTTTCGTCAAGATACTATTCGCATTGGGCTTTAGGTTCGCACGAATTTAAAACGCGTTTTGATAGGTAAAGGAGATGCCACTTATAAGTCCATGACCTCCTTTATATTTTGTCAACATGGGATTATCTTTTCCTCTTTGGTCCTTTCACTTTGGGGGTCTTACAATCACTCCTCCTAAGGGACTCAACATTCTCGTTGAGTGGTCCGTGAGCCGAGTTCATTTCCACATGGTTCAAGTGAGCACGCGAGGTTGGCTCTGATACCAACTATAACGCCCCCAAAATTTGACCCCAACTTTTAGTTGTCGAACCTTAGACGACGACGTTACTTTTCAAAACTTAATTTCAACCTTTGCAATGGAAACATAATCATAGTATAACACATCAATATCATCAACAGCGGAAGACTTCATAAGTAAATAATCCCAAGATAATAAACCGGCCCATGGGCCTAATAGGCTTTAACATATACCCAACAAAAAGTTCATAATACATAATGAGTTCAAGTAAAAGTACATGACTCTAATGAAACCCATAGGTCATACATAGTTCACTCTTATAAGAGTTCATCATAATGACATAAACTAAGTAATATAACTTGGGTCGTAGCCCGACCCATCCATGTGCAATATCTTCGTCATGAGGCTCTCGCCGTCGAACCTAAGCCTCGTCCATACCAGCACGGATCCATGGGGTGCAGAGGATTTCTCCCGTTAGAGTATGTTGAGGCCCATGCATGCTATGATCTTATAATATGATTTCTATGTGTCATGGCATATGCATTGCATCATAATGGAACATAACATATATGCATGCTATGAGCTACTTATGCACACTATATGGCATATGAGCAATATCATCATAGCAAGATAAGGTGAACATATAACATTTTCTTATTATGCTAAAGCATATCCTAACTCATCATCATACTTATCACTATGCTAATGCATATCATGATCTTATCTTACTTTGCTTTGTCATCTTTATTCATGTCATAATATGATGTGACAAGTGGACATTCATATTGCATCCTCATATGTGCTTTCTTCATCTTTATCATCTTTGTCTTTATGTTCTAAGTCATTCATCATTCAACTTTTCATCTTTCATCTTTATTTGGATGATTTCTTATCTTGTCACTTGAAAAGGGTGATGGCTCATAGGTCATAATCCTCACCCGTAGGTGAGGTCCTTATCCTCATCTTTAAATGAGGCCTTAATCCTCTTCCGTAGGCGAGGTCTTTATCCTCATTCGTCAATGAGGTCTTCCTCCACCCGTCGGTGGAGCCATAGATAGGGTATTAATTGGTCGCAAGAGAAATGTTACACCTTCATTGATTCGTCTTTTCATCATGTTCATCAATACATACAATTATTCAATACACGTTGCAAGTTTTAACCCTATTTAAGGTCATACAAACTTTAAATCATACTAAGTGTGGACATTCAATCATGACCAATCAACAGCCTCAGAACGGATGACCGTTTTTCTAGCGATCGAACGTTGGACTGGGTATCGGACGATCGATAGAATTTCGATCGACCGATATGGTCCTTTCGGATGACCAAATTGGGTGTTGTGTCGACCGTTAATTCCAATGAGCAACGACTCTCCAAATCAAATGACCGTTAAGGTATCGGTTGACCGTTATCAGGCCTTTGGATGATCGAAATTGGACGTTTGATTGATCACTAATTACAAAGAGCAACATCTGCTCTAAACGGACGACCATAAGCATATTGGTTGACCGTTATAAGACCTTCGGGCGATTGAAACTGTGCGTTAGGTTGACCGTTAATCACAGAAGACAACGATTCTTCCAAATTGGACGACCATTGGGGTATCGATCGATCGTCGGATAGAGTTCGAGACCGATTTGTCTCCAGAACGATCGATCGATAATGTATCGGTCGCCCGTTCTAAAACGACATACTACACGATCTTTACATTCTTCTTTTCAAATTATGCATACTATGACATATTAAGCACAGATTTGACTCTGCACATTTCATGAATCATTTATCGACATTCTTAGTACACTAATAATGAAACACATGGGGTTTTCACATAAGACATCTAACATGTTAATCTCATTCATACATGTACATGCATTAAGCAATTTCATTAAGAGCTAAACACAAATAATAATGAACATCCTAGTTCTAGGCATGATTAACAATAGAGCATTAATCTTAATAAAACATGAAGCATACTAATGCTAATATGCATATCCCTTAATCATCCATTTCAAGAATACATGTTGGTTCTTCATGCTCTAATCCAAATATACACACATCATTAGGTGGTGATCAGAAGATTTGGATCCCCTCAACATATCTTAATAGCAAGCCTAAACCTCTAATCTTCTTCCTCTCTTATTTTTTTCCCTTCCTCTAGTTGCTGTCCACGTTTCCTAGATGAAAAGATAGGTGAGATAGAGAGTGAGCCAGAGAGGATGCTAATGAAGAGACCATACTTACTGTAGCTCCAAAATGGCCTCTTAAGTGTGCTGGCCAAGAGAGCAGGGAGTAAGTGGTGCTTACTGTAGCAAAATGGGGGATTTTAGAGGGATTATCGGCTGATAGGCGGAGAGAAAAGGGTTTAGGGCACTGTAGCTTCCCTTTTATACATTGGGTAATAGAGGTCATGGGTCTTTGGGCTTGGGCCTTGTGCGGCCGAACTTGTTTCTTTTTTTTTTGTCTTTCATTTTTCTCTAGAATGTTACAATGACAGTAACATTTTTCCTTTCTCTTTTGATGCTTTTTTAGTATTCAAGCACTTCTAAGTGCTCTGAACCCTGATGATCCACTCTCTGAGAATATTGTGAAGCATTGGAAGACAAATGAAGCTGAAGCTGTGGAAACAGGTAAGGTATAATCCAAATCTCTGTAACTTTAGGAGATAATTTGTATGTATGGTTAGTACTCTCTCAAGCAAAGGAACGGGCTCGTCTTTATCCTGGGGTGAGCAAAACCGGGTTCGAGATCGGGTTTTGGCCGACCCGGTCCCGACCCGGTTTTGCCCGGATTTTTTAAAATAGGTCCCGGTCCCGGACCCGGTCCCGGCCGGGACCGGGATCGGAATGACCCGGTCGAACCGGGTCACAAATCGGGACATTCCCGATTGTCCCGGTTCGACCATATTTAATAAAAATAAATAAATATAATATTAAAAAATATTTAATATTATTATATAAATATAATAATTATCAATTAAAATACATATATATAATAATATAATATATTGTATGTTTAATATATATAATAAACTATAAATTTTAAATTAAAATAGATGTAAATATAATGTTTTAAATAATTTATTATATTACTATACTATATGATACCGGGTCGGGACCGGGTCGGGTTTTTACAATCTGAACCCGGTACCGGCCGGGTCTCAAAGAGTGAGACCCGGTCCTGGCCCGGTAGGTAACCGGGCCGGGAAAAAAATCCGGATTTTCGGGCCGGTGCGGGTCGGGGCGACCGGATCGTCCCGACCCGTGCTCTCCCCTATCCGAGTGGGGGATAATTGATAATTTAGATAGATTCTTTCCTCCTCAACATGCTCATTATGGAAATTCAGAAGGGTCAAGTGTGCATATTCATGAACTGGCCAAAGCCAACAGCCTGCTGTGAATTTACAATATATATGATGTAAATCAACTTCTTGGTTGGGTGGCGTTGTATGCGAAGTAACTTTCCATATATTGAATGATTTGTACTTTTATGCTTGAAAGTAGTGTCATTTCTTTTCTAATTGTTCTGTCATATGTGATTTTTATCATGGATGCTATTGTTGTAACGTCCGCCAACTTTAAAAAAAAAAATTGGTTATGACTAAGTCTACTAACCGCCCCCTAACTCCATGAAGCCTAGCCTCCTTATATCTCGAGACCTAAACAACCACTAAGGGTTGCTATTGTTCATTTGGGCGTCACGGTGCCAGGAGAGGAGGAAGGAGAACGTGATCGCACGGGGAGAGGTCGTCGAAGGAAGGGACGCCGCGGACACAAAACGTGAGCGGATCAATTTTTCAAAGTCTAAGAGGTACTATTTTCTGTGGACATATGAAAATGCACCTCTGCATAATGGCTGAAGCATTCTATCATTCTGTCGATTTTACACGAGTAGATCTGTAATTAGATAGATATCATGATCTTTAATATTCATCTCGTAGTGTATCCTGTTATTCGTCTCTCAGCACTGAACCCAAGCATTTCGATATTCATTTTTATCACATGATTAGAGATCACGTCCAATCTTATCTTGTGCTCTACTGTGGTCTTAATCCCAAGTGCATTATTGATCTCACGTTGTAATTACCAAAATGCATTATATGCATTACATCACATGGGCATTACATGCACATTTCCATTTGCAATCCACCAATACGTAAGTGCATTAAATGCACCTTCATCAATTTATGGTTATAATAATTACCTACTTGGCAAATGACATCATGTCATACATGTGACGCCTGATAATGATCTCCATTTTTATATCCATAGCTACAATACTTGCGCCTGCAACAATAATCCACATGGACATAGTATATGGCTACCACATTAATGTGGTATTATGCCTTCTACAGTACCACATGTTTAACCATTCTGTCCAGAGCATCAACTACTTACCTTGATCATTACCAAACTCCATGCCTTCCGCACTTTGGCAAGGTGATACATCCCTGTAGCATTATACACATAGTTATGTATTATTCTAATTTATCTGAATGATAATCATTTGTACCACATATTTACCTATCATGCTCTTTTGGTTAATACAAAGTAGTACTTATGTTACTATATAGGCACTCTCACGAATCCAGCATGGTTTCTATCTTAATTTCCATAATCACAATCTTGTTACTCTGGTTCGTGATCTTTGAATTCTAAATACAATTAAATAATGAACAAGATAAAAGACGAAAA
The DNA here is from genome assembly GCA_030549335.1 of Pontederia crassipes. Taxonomy (NCBI): domain Eukaryota; kingdom Viridiplantae; phylum Streptophyta; class Magnoliopsida; order Commelinales; family Pontederiaceae; genus Pontederia; species Pontederia crassipes. The sequence goes on from CM060188.1 coordinate 53,644,205, forward strand.
ATACAAATGGAAGAGCTCTTCTTATGTTATGTTGACGACGGTCAACCTGGCCAAAAGGGAGTCGAAAGATACTCCACCGGCCCATATTAGGCGTTGAGATTCTCCGCCCTGGCCAAAAGGGAGTCGAAAGATACTCCACCGGCCCTATTAAAGGGAGTCGAAAGATACTCCAAAATAAGTGTAACATAATGAAAATGTAAAGATGATAATGATTATGATGATGGACAATGCCCAATGATATTATGATCTTTGCACATAAAATCGAGTCTCTTCAGCTTCCTTTTTATTTTCATCGAGTTGTATTTATTTATGCAAACTATCATGTTTAGATTATGTGAGACTTAGTTGTTTTATCTTGTTAAGACTTCCGCATTCATTTTAATTATGCCTCTTTTAAACGGGTAATAGCTATATTTCCTTCCGCAATTATTCCTCTATTATGTTGACCAGTCAAAGTCTTATTTTGGTCAAATTATTGTACACGTAAGCCAAGTCCCGTAACGTTCCCGGAGTGTATTCGTCCACGTGGCAGGGTGCATTTCGGGGGCGTTACAATTGTTAGCTCAACTATTGAATTCTGCTATATGCATACATAAAGTGCAAATTTGGGCTGCAAGATCGCCGACTGGAATCTCTGTATGGTGCAATATTTCATTTCTTTGTGTATTTTTAATTCGTTCTCGTTAGGAATAAAAATTCGTATTGGGTAGAGGTATTAGAGAGGATAATACGAAAACTTTTGTTTCCTTTTACTGCGTGGACATGATCTCGACTTAGAAAAGAAATATAAAAGAAGCTGACCAAATTGCGAGCTATAAAAGAAATATATATAAAAGAATATCACTAATTATATCGTCAATAACATGTATTGCTTTGTTTATTTGTTAACTAAGGACTATCCAAGTTTGAATGTTGGTTTGAGATTCAATTCTTAAATCTTACTAGAGAAGTTTTTTTTTTACTCGATTCTGAATAAGGTAGATGTTAATATCTTCAGCATTTGAGTTTGTTAAAAAATAATATATCTGATCATTCCTATTCCTTATTTCTAGTGTAAAAATAGATGAACTAACTAAACATACATATCTTTCATCAAAATAGTTAAGTTTAAAAATATACATAATTTGTGTTGAATTTCGTAAACTTAATACATAAACACATATTCTAAATCCACAAAGCTTGAATTTATAAATTAATTAGTGTACTTTATGCAATTATAATAATAATATATTAATAATATTAAAGTGAATTGTTATTATTTTATAATAGTGTTAATATTAATAATCTATACGATTTAATTGATTAGTTTTATAATTTATTTAATTAGCTTTATAATACATTTAAAGAAAGCTTCAAGAGTTTCAAACATGAAAAATAACACTAAATAAGATTCTCACTCAAACCACAATTCGATCACCTTTTTCACATGCAAGATATATTGAAGTAATGTAAATTGTCTAAGCAAAAGAGTAATATCATCACTACAACAAAATTATGATTTATTGATCAATTTTTAAGGATCAATTATATTTGATTCTTAAAAGTATAAATATTAGAGACTAATGTGATACTAGTCCCAAATTCTTATTCATTTGAAATCAAAATTTAATTTGTGATCACTAATAAATTATTCTTTAAGAACTAATGAAAAAATTTTAATTTTAATGTCAGAGACCACGAGGGATCAAAATATTTTGGTCTCAAAAAGTATTAAAGACTAAAATTGAGATTTTAAGAACTAATGTGTTTGGTTTCTAAAATTTTTTTTTGATGTAGTGGATGGTATAAAATAATTTAATATAAATATTATTTCATAATATTTTTAAAAATATAACAGTTAGGATGGTCTTATATTTTATTTCGGTTGTTGGTTTTTATATTATTTTAACATTATTTATTTTACTCAACACGGTCGATCTACAAAGGGGTTCCTAATTAACCTTTAATGGACTTTAACTGACTTTAACGAAATGAACGACCGGAAAGCTTGTACAATAGACTTTAACGGACAGCACTGGGAAAACCCATTAACCTTGAAAAATAATTATGTTTTAAATATTTATTTTTCAAATTTGCGTGACTTCCCTTTTTTTATGTATATTCTCATTTTGTTACATCAATGATGTAATACAATAACTTTGGAATCAATAACTTTTTCAGTTGGCATCACACTTTTTTCAATGTTTTTTTTTGTATTTTATTATTATTTCTTCTCTTTAACTTTGACATGAATAATAGCAAACTAAAATTAATAATTAATAAATTAAATTGATAGTAGAATTTAGTTGAAAACGCTCAATAGGAGCTATTAATTCAATTTCGAATCTTAAAATCATCATGTTGGTCAAATAATTTATCTTCTCAGCTCCAAATTAATGAGACTCCCGTAAACTCGGGCCACACCCAATAATAATAATAATTAATGATACACTTATATTTTATTATGAAGTATATTATTACATAATCCTAATAGTTTATCTTATTGATATACATTATGCATGCAACAATTAGTTATATTTAAATATTTAATATTATTAACGGACTAATGATGTAACTATGAGATAATTTATCAATTAACATATGAATATTGGAAGCATATCAAATATTGAAAATTGGGTTACTTGAAAATCACGCTCAAAAGTCAAAATGTTATTTGTCATGTATCGGACGAATTCAAATGCCATAAATTTGTCCATCGTCATATTTAGTCAGTCAACATATAACTGTCCCAATAAAATTAAAAGTTATTATTACATAATCATAATAAAATAAATTATGATAAATGCAGTGGAAATTTTAATCAATAAAATAATATGAGATAAAATCCATGATCTTCAACAAAAGTTTTCATAAAAACATATAAAAAAATAATGTTATAACGTATAAAACATAAGCTAATGCCTTTTATTCAAACATTAGTAATCTACTAGACTCATCATAACATAATATCATGACATTATTTGTAATATCTCAAATTTTCTAGTCAGGGCAATTTGGTCTTTGGTCAAAATCCTCATGATCTCCACATTTGCTGCTCAAATCTCTTCCTAGAAACTCTTTTCATTGTGTGTGCACTTGACGAATAGGGTTGAAAGAGGATCAAGGAGCACAAGGAGGAAGAAAGAGGAAAAGAACATATTAAGATTGAAAAGTATATAAAAGGAATTTAGATCCTTCTTTCTCAATGATCTTTTTTAATTGGATTGAGAGCATGGGGACACCTTGTCCTCATATTGGATTATAATTGAGAGATGTTTACATTATGTTCATTCGATGTATTCATGTTCATGCCTAGATTGTATAGATCTAATTTATAGGGGCTATATGTTCATGATTATGGTATTTCATCTTTTATGAATAAAGCATAGATTTTAAAATTGAATATATTTGCATGTTTTTATATGTTCTTATGATGCTCAAATGCCTAAAAACATACATGTACCAATGATTTGTATTATTTTCCCTAAAACTTTGGATAAAAAATTGGTGAAAATTTGGTTGGACGATAGATTTGACCAGTATCCGACGAATTCAAATGGAATCACCATAAATTTGCCCATGGTCATATTTAGTCAGTCAACATATAATTGTCCTAATACAATTAGAAAAATTTAGTTACATTAACTCGTTATCATTACATAATCATAATAAAATAAATTATGATGAAATGTAGTGGAAATTTTAATCAATAAAATAAAATGAGATAAAATCCATGATCTTCAACAAAAGATTTCATAAAAACATATAAAAAATAATGTTATAGCGTATAAAACATAAGCTAATGCCTTTTATTCAAACATCACTAAAATAGTAATCTACTAGACTCAACATAATATCATGACATTATTTGTAATATCTCGAATTTTCTAATCAGGGCAATTTGGACTTTGGTCAAAACTCTCATGATCTCCACTATTTGCAGCTCAAATCTCTTCCTAGAAACTCTTTTCCTCGTATGTGCAGTTGACGAATAGGGTTGAAAGAGGATCAAAGATCACAAGGAGGAAGAAAGAGAAAAAGAACATATTAAGATTGAAAAGTACGTAATGAATTCAGATCCTCTCTTCTCTCTCAATGATTTTTTTTAATTAGATTGAGAGCACGATGACACCTTGTCCTCATATTGGATTGTAATTGAGAGATGTTTACATTATGATCATACGATCTATTCATGTTCATGCCTAGATTGTCTAGATCTAATTGCTAGGGTCTATATGTTCATGATTATGATATTTCATGTTTTAGGAATAAACCATAGATTTTAGAATTGAATAGATTTGATAAAAACATACCTGTATCAATGATTTGTATTATTTTCCCTAAAATTTTGGATAAAAAATTGGTGAAAATCGAGTTGGATGGCGTATTTCAGTGCTTTCGCAACGGTTGTGTTCGGGCTGAAAGTTGGTCATTCATCAAGGGATGGGAACGATCGTGACATGTCCCACATGGCCGTGACCTCCTTGGTTATGACCGTGAGCGAGAAACTATTGAATGAGTTCAAAATGAAGACAACACATGATCGTATTTCCGGCTAGCACAATCATGAAGAAGAGTCATCACTATTATGACACCCCAGTCATGACCGTGGCTAATATTTAGAAGAAAAAGGGGTTACGGGGTCACGATTATGGGCATGATCATCCTGATGTGGTCGTGATCGACTGTAAATATATTATTTTTAAAGTTATTTTCAAGGTATTTATATTATATATTGATGCTTGAAGATGATTGTATATGAATCTAGATATACGAATTACATGCACAGTCATAATTAGATTAAAATATGAAGACTCAGCAATACAATAAATGATTGTTGTTTGAAGAATATAATAAATCAAATTGTGGATGATTGTTGCATGTCGTCCCTTAATGGCCTCTATCAGATTGTTAGGAAATAATCATTCTTACATTGGGTTATAAAGCAACCCCGAGGAAGTTACGAAGGCAACGGTTAAGATAAGTGCAAGGCACTTATATGACTATGATTGTTTATAAATGTTCTCATACTTCTTTTATGATGATGGTTGATTTACATCACTACAAGAAAATGGCGAATTTGCAACGGACATTTTCCGAAGGAAATGAATCCTTCTCTTTTATTGATGACAGTAGCGATGGATATGAAACTCCTTCCGAACTATCGAAGGCCAAAACGTCCTTCATTATTACGGACAAAAAACCTCCATTGATAAATTACCGACGGGTATAGCTTCGGAATTACCGAAGGAATTAAATCCGTCAGAAATTTCGAAGGAAATACCCATCGGTAATTGTATTTATAACAATATATATGTAATATAATATAAGTATATATTCAATATTTTATTATCAAATTATTATTTTATTTACCAAAGGATAATGCCTTCGAAATTATCGAATGATTTAGAAACCATCGGTAATTTCGAAGGACATCACCCGTTGGTAATTACCGAAAGAAAATGTCTTCGAAATTACTGAAGGATTTACATCCATTGGTAGTTTTGAAGGCATTGTCCTTCAGTAATTAAAATAGTATAATTTATTATCAATATTTATATATATAATATTAGTAATAAACATTAATAATAGTATATGTATTGACATTAATTATATGTATTAATATATATAATTACAATCATTAGTAATATTATGTTATATTATAAATATTTTATAAAAATGGAAGAGAGATATGTGTTATATTATAAATATTAATAATATATTATTATTTTATTTATCGAAGGATAGTGCCTTCAAAATTATCGAAAGATTTAGAATTTGTCGATAATTTCAAAGGACATCACCCGTCGGTATACCGAAGAAAAATGCCTTCGAATTTACCGAAGGACATCCATCAGTAATTTCGAAGACATTATCCTTCGATAATTAAAATAGTATAATTTATCATCAATATTTATATATATTATTATTAAACATTAATAATAGTATATGTATTGATATTAATCATATGTATTAATATATATAATTACAATCATTAGTAATATTATGTTATATTATAAATATTTTATAAAAATGAAAGAGATATATATGTTATATTATAAACATTAATTAATATATTATTATCTTATTTACTGAAGGATAGTGCCTTCAAAATTACCGAAATCCTTCGGTAATTTCGAAAGACATAATCCGTCGGTAATTACTGAAGGAAAATGCATTCGAAATCATCGAAGGATTTACATCCATCGGTAATTTTGAAGGCATTATCCTCCGGTAATTAAAATAGTCTAATTTATTATCAATATTATATATAATATTATTATTAAACATTAATAACAATATATGTATTGATATTAACCAGATATTAAAAAAATTAAAGACATTTATGAAAAAAATTAATACATATAATATTATTAATGTTAATAATAAAATTTTATATCATAAACATTAATAATAAATTATTATTTTAATTACCGAGAGGTCTAGCGATTGCAAGTGGAATGATTTCTCCAATGAACATCAACTTTTTTATATAGAAAATAATAGTCATCCAACTTTAACTTCGAAATATTACGGTCATCAAACTTAAATTATTATAACAATAAGGTCGTTCAACTTAAGCTTCTAAAGTCAGCGATCATCCAATGTAGGTTGTCGTAATTCTATGATTCAAAACTGAGACGATCATCCAACTTTTCCCTTATAACTACAAGGTCACCTAACTTTATTTTAAAAACAATACAAGCATCCATTTACATTGTTCATTGGACGAGAGGTCATCCATTTACATTCAATTGACAAGAGGTCATCCATTTACATCCATTTTAATAATAAGTTTTCAACATACTTTATACACATTAATTAACATTAGTATTATATGTACGTTAACATTATCAAATTAGTTAAATTTCCACCGTAATTATAAATTTTAAGTCTTTCAATTAATTTTATTCAAAATTCTATTAACTTACTTCTTATTAGTTTCACAATATGTCTTTTATATTTTTATAATATATATTTTTATAATCATTATGTTAAAATTTTACTCCACAATAATTAAAGATGCATTTATATAATTATTTATTGAAATATATATTAATGTTTATAATCATATATATTAATATATATAATATTATTAATGCTAATAATAATATTTTATATATAAGTATTGATAATGAATAATATTATTTTAATTATCGATGGGTAAAACTCTTCAAAATTACCGACGAATTTCAAATCCTTCGATAATTCCGAAAGATATACCCGTCACTAATTGTAATATTTTTCCGCTCTCTCCCTATATTTTCCTCCTCTCTCCTCGTTTTCTACTCGCCCCCCCCCCCTCTCTCCTCATTTTCTACTCGTCCCCCCTCTCTCCTCCTCTCCCACGGCGGCCCTCCCCTCTTCCTCTTTGCGTGGGCAGCCGGCTCCAGCTCCCAGGAGGTCGGATCGATCACGGGCGGCTAGATCCATGCGCGGGCGGCCGGATCCGAGTACGGGCGGCCGGATCCGAGTACGGGCTGCCGATCCGGCGCGCGGGCAGTCGGATCCGTGCGCGGGCAGTCGGATCCGCTCGCGGGCGGCCGGATCCGCTCGCGGGCAGTCGGATCCGCTCGCGGGCGGCCGGATCCGCTCGCGGGCAGTCGGATCCGCTCGCGGGCGGCCACTGGTGGCCGCGTCCTCCCCATCCCCATTCGTGCACTGGCGGCCGCATCCGTGGCGTCCTCCCCATCCCCATTCCCCTCCCCCATTCTCTATCTTGATTCCGGCCGCTTGATGCCAGATCGGCGACCAGCGCCGATCCGGCAGCAGGCGGCCTAATTTTTTTAACTTTTTTAAAAAATTTTTGACGGATACATCCGTCGGTGCCTATGACGAGCAGCGCCCGTCGAAGGCTTCGATGGGTGATGCCCGCCGAAGACTTCAACGAGTGATGCCCGCCGAAGCCTTCGACGGGTGAACGCCCGCCGAAGGCTTCGATGGGTGCGACCCGTCGAAGGCTGACCCATCGAAGGCTTCGACGGGAGTCCTCCCGTCGGAACTATCGACGAGAAACCCGTCAAAATCTGTTGAAAGTTGCGAAGGGGCCAACCCTCCTTCCTCCGGCGCCAGCCGACTTCAGTAGCCGAATTAGGAGCTTTCGACAGCCAAATCCGTCAGAAGTTTTGAAGGCGATCTTCCCCTAGGAACTTTCGACGGATTTTAGCCTTCAAAAATTTTTATGGTCATTTTCCTATCGCAGACATCCTTCAAAATCTCCGAAGGGATTTTTGAGGACCGTCGATAAATTTTTTCGACGACAAGATTTCCATCTACTCCCTATCCATCGAAAAATCTATCGCAAAGGCATATTTGCGACGGATTTTGAAGGTTTTGCGACGGTTAAATCTATCACAAAATCGCAATATTCTTGTTGTGCGTGTATGACCATGCTATTATATTAAGTACATGACATGCATATGTCACTTTCCTCATAGATTGTTTAGGATCATAACATCACATATGCACTACTTGTATGATGATGATTAATTACATGTTTTACCATGCCATTTTGATAATCTAAATCTGTGCAAGTAACTGATGTATGGATGGATGACGATTCAACTCATGATGAGATGGTTGCACAATGGTGCAAGTTTAAAGAGTCATAATGTCATGGAGTCTATTAGACTATTAATTTTATATATGTTTTGGATAATGGATGTTAGCCATGGTTCACATTCTATAACACTACTCAGATATTTTATGAAGTTTTCCACTGAATGTGAAAAGATTATTCTATCACATTTTATTGATTTAAATTTTCATTACATTAATGATAAATCATTTTATTATAATTGTGTGATGGTGAACGTGCTAACATAGCTAAATGGTTTAATTGCCCTTGGCTTTTAGGATGGATTCTCGGGGTGTTACATTATTTGAGCTTAGACCATGTGCATGTTCATCGTCATGAGTTGAGTCTCCGTCCATCCATACTTTAGTTACCTGCATAGATTTAGATGATCAAAATGGCATGGTAAGACATGTAATTAACGATCATCATACAAGTAGTACATAACAATCATAATAATCATCATTCAACTCAATAGACATATAAGTGTCTTGCACTTATCTTAGCAATAGCCTCATTAACTTCCTCAAGATTGCTTTATTGCTCTTTCGAACTCCACTTTCGTAGACATCAATCTATCAATCCAATCTTCGCTTTACAAATTTAATCTTACAATAGTTGATTGAGAGTTATGATGTTGCTCTTATAATAGGCTAGCTAGGCCTTGGAGATAATGTTCTCTTCGCCCGAAGGCAATTAGGAATACACACACCATTATTAATGCGAGAACAATTATTCTTCAAGGAAATACATAAGGTGCAAAAACAATTATTTCCTGAGGGGTGACGAGTATCATGTTTTTTAACAAAAAAGTTAGTAATTACGTTGCTCAATCTTCATATTTTAACTTAATTATGACTGTACATGCATCTCATATATTTAGGTGTCACATACAGTCATCAATCATTATTACATAGTATAGATACTTTGAAAATAGATTTTAAATAGTATATGGTTCACCATCGTCCGGTCATGACTGTGACAAGGTGGTCATGGCCGTGACAGAGTGGTCATGCCCGTGACCATACACATAATCCTTTTTCTCCAAATGTTGTTCACAATCCAGATGTTACGACCGTGCTAGGCCATCATCACGATTGTGCTCCCATGGGAAACGACCATGAGCGAGTCCAATTCTAAACTCGTTCCTACATGCTTCTCGTTTAGTGTCGTGATCAAGATTGTCACGTTCGTGCTCGGTTTTGTCACAATCATGACAGAATCTGTCACGGGCGTAACAATGCCTTAGCATTTGCCCGATTTTTAGCCGCTCGGCCACGATCATTCCAAGGGTCGACACAATCGTGAGGATGTCTTGAAGGCTCAACATCTAATCCGAAAATTTGTGTTTTGACATCAAATCAAGAGAGAAAACATGTACATCATTAAGAACATAATTAAGGCATGATTCATAAGCATGAGAACTTCTTCCTATTTCCTATAGTGATTGATAAACACCCAAGTTCTAGGGTTTTTCTTTAGAGTCATCAATATCAAAACTATGATATAAAAAATGAATTAACAATAGCTCTAATCATAAAGCATATATAATTATCACAATCATGCAATCCTTAATCACAATTTATTATTAGGATAAGAAGTCCCCAAATTCTCAATCCAATACATGAAAATCATTGAGAAATGAGAGATTTGAATCTCTTTTACATACTTTGATATTGGATATTTCCTCTCTTCCTTCTTTCCTTTGTCTTCCTCTTCTTTCTTCTTATTCCTTAAGTTCTCGTTCCTCAAGCCCTACTCGTCAAGTGCACAATGAAGAAAAGATATCAAACGAGCTCTAGGTCTTTATATAGGAAATGCCACATGTTTTCGTCTCAAAATCAAATTATTCCTTATTAAAAATATGAGATGTTAGAATCTTCGTGTATCAATTTTATTTTTTTATGTTAATCAACACTTTACACTAGGGGTGAAGTAAAAAAAACTAAAAGCTGAAAATTTTAAACTAGCGATGCGGAGTTTGACATCAAATCTTTAGGAGTCATTTGGTTCGAAATTAAACAACAAAATATCGAAATATTCCCGAAATATTGGTAAACATCAAATGGACTAAGAATAAATCGATCAAACCTCGATTTTATAAAAAAACATCTTAAAAACTATGAAACCGGTCATTTTAACTCATCATTTAGAATATTTGTATTATTTTAGGGTTTTTAAATTAAAGAAAGAAAACACCCCGGCAATCAATTCGATGAGATCCATTAATTAAAATTATATAAATATGTATTATTAACATATTTTAATTAAGTACTTCTAAGGTATATATAATTACATGAAGAATATAATGTTTATCTCATACATAGTAGTACTAAAATATATAATATATGGCTGACGTAAATTTATAGAACAAAATATTTCTTAATAGTATCAATCTTGTTTTATAAATATAAATAGTATAAAATTTAGGGCCGTGAAAAAATCATCAGAAACGATTGCCAAAAGTTTTCGAATTAAAACAAAAAAACATCGATCGGGACAACCCGTGCAGAATTATTAATTGAATAATACATCTTTTATTATAAAAAAACATCATTATTGTTATTTCTCATTTTTATGATTGTGAAGTGTATTTTGAAGCGACAGATACTAAAAAAAAATAGAAAGGAAAAAAATAATAGGAAATATATTTGGTTACATTTACTCATAAAATAAGTTGATTTTTTTTTTAGTAAATTAGTTCAACGTTGCAAAGTATTTGGCGGTGGGTGGATTTATAGAAAGCTTTTGGAATTGGGGAGGAAATCGCAATGAAAGGAAAAGTACACAGGCCGGCAACTCGCCTCGTGTGAAACAAAACAACAAAGTATAGTGCGACCTCAAGAACCCTAACCCTCGATTCCAATGGCGAACAGCAATCTACCACGAAGGATAATCAAGGTGACATCCGCCCGGTCGATCGATCGATCGACCTACTTTTCATAGATTGCGCGATCTTTTATTCTCGGAGTTCCGAGTTTTTCCATCAAATTTTTTCCCCATTGACGCTCTAAACTCTTTGATTCTTTGATGGGGGCAGGAAACCCAGAGATTGCTCAGCGAACCAGGTGATTCATCTTCGCCTCTGCCAGATTATTTTACATTTATCGGGGGCTTGCCGTGATTTGATTTCAGATGGACGACTTGAGGGTTAATGGTTTGGTGAATTTGGGGAAGGGGCTTCTTATTTATTACGGATGAACTGAAATCTTTTTGTTGATGGGTATACCGTATGTGGCAGAAAAAGAATGTTTTTTCCCCTCTTCCGAGCATTTTATTGTGGACGCTTCTGTTTATGTTTGTAGCTCCTGGAATCAGCGCATCGCCATCAGAGGACAACATGCGCTACTTCAATGTGATGATCCTTGGCCCTACGCAGTCTCCATATGAAGGTAATATTATTCACCTTCTACCTGGTTTCTCTTGCTAAGTTGCTTAGAATTTGGTATCCTGCGTAAGCTTGTAGAATGTTGCATGCCCTGATACTTCTGTACTTGTGTTCAATGGCTTTGAAGTTGCATCTCAACTTTGCGTTGGTTTGTAAAATCTTGGATCTGATAGAAGTTAAGTTTGATTAAGATCTCTTGATTTCGATAGTCAGACCTTTCTGACAGTTAATTATTTGAATTCTTTGGGGTTCCAATCATTTAGTTAGACTCTGTTTCCAGTCAGCAGTGTAGGTGAAAGCAGTTATTATGGTTTCGGCGTTCTTTCCCAAATCGGGAACTATTTGCTGTGATAAATTGATGTCTAATAAAATGTTTGTTATAAATGTACATGGCATTTTAGTCTTGTGAAACATGTAACTCTTTTGACAATACATGCATTCTTTCACTTGTCTAACTTTGGCCATCTCACAACGTTCTTCTTGGTTATTTTTAGTGCAATTGTTATGTTATACAAGGAACTCCGCCTATATTTTATAGCCGGTCCCAAGCTCGGATAAAGGAGGAGGGTTGTGTTAGGCCCCGACAGCCAGCATAAAATCCTGTCGAATCTTATGAACATGGATCAACGAATATGGCGTCGTATGATCCATGTAGCCGACCCCACCTAGTGGGATAAGGCTTTGTTGTTGTCGTTGTTGTTGTCGTTGTTATGTTATACAAGGCATTAATCTTGGGTGACTAAACTTCAACTGTTGTTACTTCTCAAGAGTAGAACTTCAATTGTTTCAAAGTGATAGGTCATCAGTTACTTCGTTTATTGTTGGTGTCATCACTAGGTGATCATGAAAAATTTTGTGACCATTTTATTCTTAACCCAGATAACACAACAACAACAAAGCCTTATCCCATTAGGTGGGGTCGGCTACATGGATCATACGACGTCATTATTCGTTGATCCATGTTCATAAGATTCGACATGATTTTATGCTGGCTGTCGGGGCCTAACACAACCCTCCTCCTTTATCCGGGCTTGGGACCGGCTATAAAATATAGGCGGAGTTATACCAATTTAGTCAATGCAGTCAACATTTTGTTATGAGGCATGTTCAGTAAGCAATTGAAGGAAAATAAATTAAATTAAAGGAATAAAGACAAATATTAATGATGGATGAAACTTCAGCAATTTAGGCTTCCCCCAAGAGAATGTCATTTTTTTAACAGTTTAAGACACTCAAAGGGATCAGTCCTCATTTTACATTGACATCTACTAACCAAAAGACCTCACCTTACGAAGCATCTTTTTGGGGAATGCACCTTTTAATTCCATGTGAAGCCGAAGCATGTCATTATTTGATGGGCCTGGGAAAAGTACCTTTCCAGTGTAAAGTTCATATAGACAGCATCCAACTGACCAGATGTCCATCGGATGATCATACGGCAACCCCAAAATTAACCCAGATAACACAAGTTTTTTTAATCTTTTGTCTTGAATTTCTACTTTTGTGCTGGCATTCTGTAGCTTTTCTTTGTGCAGTCATTTCTTGATTGTTGAGAGCTAATTGGCTGCTTATCATGATATTCCTTTTGTTAAATAGGAGGTGTTTTTAAGCTGGAATTGTTCTTGCCTGAAGAGTATCCAATGGCTGCACCTAAGGTATGAAATCCATTAGTGTATATACTATAGATTTTAATGGACCTAGGAAATATTTGGTTCAGCATTTCCTTTTGGTGCTGTGAAAATGCTCTGCTTTTACCTTGTGGTCCCTTTCCTCCACATTTTTTTGTATAAATGAATGAAGTCAGGATAATGTGGATAATAGTTAGACACAATCTTCAACTGCATGTGTTAAAACACTAGCATGCAGCCACCCTTCTATTCATGGCATTAAATCAAACTTGTTTCTCCAATTTGCATCATGCTGTTGTTAGTAAAAACGCTTGTTTTGGCTGCTTACAACTTTTCTGGAAGTGATCACATCTTTTCCTTATTAAGACACCAAGCAGTATGCCACAAATGAAGATGTCAGACATATTGTTCTCTGTGATTGAATGAAATTTGATCAGTTAAAACCTGTCTTGTAAGTATAAAATATTTAGGATCTATGTTCTTTAAGCACTATTGCTGATTTTTTCTTCTCTCAAAAAGCACTGTTGATACCCCTTTTCATCCAGTTTTTATTTGGGGTGCAAAAGGATAACTTGAGGGATCTACTCATATTTCATCAGCTTTTGAAATATGTTTCCCTGAAAAACGGTGCACATAGGATGGAAGCCTGTGTAATTAAAAAGGGTGCCTTCTAGATCCATGTTTGACTTGTAATTTTTCTTTTTTTTTTTTTGAGGGGACACCTAATGGATTGGTGATGGCTATTTCCTGTTAATTACTTTCCGGGGAAAAGGTTTAATCTCAACTTCATGCAATGTACAGGTAGTACTCTTATTTGGTTTTCTTTGAACAGGTTCGTTTTCTGACAAAGATATACCATCCAAATATTGACAAGGCAAGTGAAATCTCACTCTCAGTCTTGAACTGGTAATAATAGACTCTTCAAAGACTTTTCTTCATAAATGGTATGCGCAGCTTGGTCGTATATGCCTTGACATTCTGAAAGACAAATGGAGTCCAGCTCTTCAAATTCGTACAGTGCTTTTGAGGTGACCATTGGCATCTTACAGCTCAGCATCTTTCTTGCAAAAAAAATTGTACAAACACTTAACAATGACAAAAACATTTTTCCTTTTCCTTTTGATGTGCTGGAAGTATTCAAGCACTTCTAAGTGCCCCTAACCCTGACGATCCACTCTCTGAGAATATTGCAAAGCATTGGAAGACAAATGAAGCTGAAGCGGTAGAAACAGGTAGGTCACATCCAAAATCTCTGTAACTCGAGGAATTTTACTACATGGATTGTATTCCGATACCCTTATTGGAAAAGGCATCAACTGATGTTTGCACATCTTTTTTATGGCTGCTGTCTTCGCCGGTGTATCTCTTCTCTTGGATGACCCAGCAAAGGAATGGACCCGTCTTTATGCTAGTGGGGCGTAAGTCAACGGATTGTGACCTCGTTAAAAGGGCCGAGTAGCTCATATTCATGCTGCTATTAACTTTATAATGCATGATGTAAATCAACATCTTGGCTGCGTGTCATTGTATGCAAAGCTTTATCTTAAATTTTCCTTGATTTGAATGTTTCATGTTTTCATGCTTAGAAGTAGAGTTTCGTCTCTTCTCCAATTGTTGGGTGACTTCGATCGGGAATGCTCTCATTAGCTCAGCTATTGAATTCTGCTGGCTAAATGTACTGCGAAATTGGGTTGCGAGGTGAAGATCTTGTCGCCAACTGGAAATCATTGTATGGTGCAATATTTCATTTCTTTGTTGGTTCTTCCTAATTCTTTCTCATTGGCTGTGTTTGGTTCTAGAACTTAGGTTAGAACTTTGCCCAAGTTTTATAACTTGAGTCAAACACATCGCAAAGTTCTCGTAATGTATTGTCAAATGTTTCAATCTTAAAATTCTTGTTATTAGCAAGAACTAGCAAGAACACCTTATTTTTTTATTTTTTTTGTTATAGGTCTAAAGTAGGTGGAGTTATTTTTAAACCTAGAATTTATTATTTTAATAATATTGTTATATGTATGTATTATATTATATACATATATATTGTATACTTATAATATATATTATATTATTTATTAAAGTTTACTTAGTGTTATAATAATATAAGTATATATTATTTAGTTATTTATTAATACATTATTAATCATATTATAAAATAATTTATTAAATATTATTAATAAAAAATTATATAATATTTAGTTCTAATAATTAATAAATATTTTATTAATTAAACTATTTAATTTTTTTAAAAAATTATATTATATTTGGATCTAAGAAGTAATAATATTTAAAAGATTTAATCAAAAGAAATAAAAATAATATTAATAATATAATGATTTATGTAAATTATAATATTAATAATATTTAAAAGATTTAATCAAAATAAATAAAAATAATATTAATAATATAATGATTTAGGTAATTTATAATATTAATAACATATTATTTTTTACTATAATTTTATACCTCATAAAATAATAAATTATGTTCTTAGTTTTTATTTTTTATCCAAACACCTCTTAAAATTTATCCATCAAATCAACTTTTTAAATTTTCATCATTACATTTTTTCATTCAAACATCAATTCAAAATTTTCTATCAAATCGATTAATTCTCGATAACTATTTTTTTTCAAAATTCTCATTCCAAACACAATCATTAGAAAGAAAATCAAAACTTCATCGGGTAGAGGTTAAAGCGGCTAATGGGAACATTTTTTTTTACCTTTTTAAGAAGGTCTTTAAAATAATTTTGTTAGACGGAAAATAAAAGAGATTACAACCAGTTTGATTTTTTAATTTGCACCTTTAAGGAATTTTAGTCTAACTTTAGCGAAATTTCTGTGGTGTGCGGTTGCATTGTCTGAGTGCCTTGGGAGTCAGAAAAATTTTTAATAAAACTGCAATATATATTTTTGTAATTCAACAGGACTTCAGGTATTCTTTTGTTTTTTTAAGAGTTAGAATAATAGGGCGTACCTAATAGTCCTCAAGTAAGAGTTAGAATACTAGACGTCAACTCTGAGTTTAATCCCATCTATCATAAGTTCGTGAAATCTAACCACCAATCGTCTTATGCAAAAATTGGGAAATAAAGATGAAAAATGAAATAACCACCAATCTAACCACTAATAGTTCTGTGAATGGATGGCACACAAAATGAAAAAAGGTCATGGAGACCAAGCTCATATGCAATTCTTGATATGTTATGGTTAAAAGACTTTTTCTTTTTATTACAAAGGAAGTAATACAAATAGAAGAGATTTTACTTGAGTCGAACCATAACCAGTTACTACGTTATTGTGCGTACTAAAGGGTTGCCACCATCCACATACTATGGTTTGCCAAATCAATTTTGTACTCATAAGAAATGTACACTATGTTCTTAATGTTTTGTCATCATGGAATGGCCCTATTGGTTGCAGAACCCACTCGAAGCTGATCAAGCGCCAATGAAGTAAAAGTCTCGCTACGAAATGATTTTTATATCATATGTACTATAATGTATGAATACGCATGCATTTGAATACAATCTTAATAAAATTCAAAATTAACATTCAACGAAAGCTTTCAAAGAATCATATAAAATTTTATGAATTCCTGGAAATATCATGAAGTCATAAGACTTATTCATCAATAGCCATATTAAATAATTCACAAGTAATCAACATGCATACAAATAACCATTTCATATGAGCAGATTCATTCACATAATCGTAACGTATATTGTAATTCTATGAATAGCTACTAAAAGCACACTTTAATGTTATTGTGTAAATCTACTTACCTTGGATTCGCTCGATCTCCTTTGGTCATTGACATTCCTGAGTCCGACCAACAAATTGAAAATCCTAGTCAGATATGCATTTTAATCACATTAAACTTATCATCACATTCCATGGATCACAAGACATGAATTAACATCTTCTAATATATAAAAAAAATCCATTAATTTGAATTTTACTAATTTAAATTTATTTTGTTTTAATCATTACCTAATGATAATAATGTCACCTTCTATTAGTTACAATGTTATAACAATATTTTTTCAGATTTAATAATAAGTTTTATTCCTTTATCTCTTTTCTTAAATGAAAATTTTCATAATTTAAAAAATCAATCAGATATATAATTCTTATTTTCTTCCCTCCTATGAAATGGTTCATTAACTATAATTAAACAACTTACTATTGTGGCAACCATACACATGTCCCTATCAATCAATAAATAAAAATTATATGTATGTTTTTATGTACCTAGGGTCCCACACCATGTTTGATTTGAAGGTTATTGTCCTCCCCTTTGTATTTTATTTTAAGTATGTCATTGTCTAGCCTCATTAGTTATAATCATCTAATTCTGCAAAGTGCCTACATTTCATAGTAACTTAAGATTAAATGAACCAGTATTACCACATGATGATTAATACCCTGGCAAACCAACATAGTCATGCAAACATAATATTACTCATAACTTACCAGAACCTTATAATTATAGTTTTCTAGTTAATCTCATGCAAATATAATATGTCTCAAAAATATTAAATTCCCATATTTATATAAATTGGTGTGGAGAAATTTATATAGTTGAAAATGTGTATTCATACATGGAAATATATAGAAACAAAACTAAAATTCATGCTGAATATAATCATAATTTTGTAGGATCGAAAGCACCAAGAAGAAGGGGGGGGGGGGGGGGGTGGTGAATTGGTGTTTTAAAAATATTATCGTGAAATTAATTTCGAAGTCGATAAAATCGATCACAAGCAAATAATGATAAAAAACAAATAAGAGATAATGAGCAAACAAAAAGAGCACGATGTGTTGACGAGGTTTGACCCAACTCTTTGGCCTATGTCTCCGTTTCGACTTTTTGTCCTCGAAATCGCTGAAAATCCACTAGCTTTCTCAACCCTCTTTACACCACATGTCTTCTTTTTCGCTCAAGAGGCAAGACACACATCTTCTTACAAGAAGCTCTCAATTTTAGTAAATCTCACTAAAAAAATTCCCTCTGACTCTCTTCTTTTACAATAATTTGATGGCTTGTATTTTTATACCTATTTTGACATGAAAAAGGGCATCATATTTTCTCTAATAGTAAATGAAAACAATTCAAACTACATGTATTTACCCTTTTTTCCAACATTCAAAGTCATCTAATCATTTTTTGCTCATGTTCACATATTTTTAATATATTGGCTGATACTTATCGGTCACACAGGTGCAGGCGGGCTCCTAATTGGACGTTGGTTGTAATGAAGAAACAAAGTGGACATGGCGAAAAGATAGAGCGCGCAGCTCAATCAGACAAATTTGGACCACAAGATAAGTGTCACCACCCATATGTACCATCTGATAGGATTGGGAAGGAATCAAGAGGACAAGGCAGCAGTTGGACACCTGTCGGATATAGAACGACTGAAGGTATTGATGAAGACAGGTGGCACAAATCGAAAAGAGGAGGATCAAAGATAAGAGAGTATAAAAGAGCAAAAGTGACCACCAGCGAAGGGGGTGGAAAATAGAGGGTACTGGACAGAGGGTGAAGGAAGAAGAAGGAAGACCGGGATCAATGAGGAGAGTCAGATCATCTTCGATCACTCCAATGATGAACATTCATTTTAATTCGTGTCTTCGTTTTCGCACGTTATCTTACTGCATTAAGTTTTCTATTAGCTTGAAGTTCTAGTTTAGTATGTCTAACTAATCAACCCCTGAAGCTGAGGGATTATTTGATGGGTTTGGATTCGGTTTCATGTTCTTATTTGATTTCAGATGTTTTGCTTTCATGGCATTTGATCTTATTTGTTTACCTTATGAATGCCATGTTTGTAAATTCTTCCTCTTTATGTGATGGTTCCCTTAAGAAGGAGACATATGACGTTAACAACATGCTATGAGCTAGAAGGTTAGCAGGTTGCGATAAGGAAGAACTCTAATATTGATTCTTATTTTCCTAAGTAGAGCGAATCGAGAGAGAATTTCTACGGATTTCTAATCTAATATCACCTATTGGTGAATTGACTCGGTTCAAATACGAGAGTAGGAGAATCGAAAGGTATCTTCCATGAGAATGAGAAGCACCCGCCATTAGCATTACCATCCGAATGCAAATTTAAAAAATAAACGTCTATTTACCAATTCCTCCCTAAGAATGATTCCTCGTGCCTCTATTTTACATACTGTTTTGAGCAATGAAACTTTACTCTAGATTCTGATTTCCTTAAGTTTTATAGTTAAATATAAAAATAACAAGCAAATTACAAAATCTAAAACATTAAAAATACGTCCCTACTTCTTAGTCATCTACATTCCTCAATCACTTTTTTCTTCTTAGAACGAAATTCTCTTGACAGTACTAGCAAAACATAATCTAAATTCTCTTCTTATGGATCGACCCTAATGTGTACATTGACGACGGTTGTATACTTACAACCAGAGAAGCGTAGTTGTGATTATAAATTTAGAAATTGTTTACATTTATGCAGAAGGGAACCCGATCTTCACATAGCAGCATCTAGCGTGCGAATGTTACTTCCCATACTTACACAGATTTCTCACAACATAATGCTCACTCTTAGAATATGGAAGAGAAAGGGATGATATGCAAATTTTTTTGTCAAGAAGTGTTTTGGACTTGGGTAAATCTTTGGAGTGATTTCTCTTGCTCGGATAATTTTCCTTCGGGCTTTGGAACTCCTTTTAGGTTTCTTCAAGTGTTAATTATGTCCAAAAAGTCTTGCATTTCTTATTAAAAAATAGCCATTACTATTCACTTCAGCATGTGACTAGTCGATCATATTTATGGACCGGTCGACCGATCAATATGACTGTTGCACATTTTCTCCATTGTATCAGCTGGTCCATCGATCCTTCGATCGATTCTCGACTGTCATGGTCGCGACATTTGTTGAATTTGTTCTTTGAGTTGACTGGTCAACCGATCCTTCGACCGGTTCATCGACTGTCATGTTCGCGTCATGTGTGGAATTTGTTTTTTTGTTGGCCGACCGATGTCACAACTGGTCCATTGACCATCATCTTCGTAGCGTATTTCTGCTTGATATCCATGGATCGTTGGTCGATCGGTCAGTACAAAATTTTTTCTCCTTGATTTTTTAATTTTGCGATTTCTTCTAGAAATGTAGTCCTTTTGATCTTACTCCTGCACAATCATTACTCAAATATAGATTAATAACTTTTACGTCCAATTGAATTTGTTATCATCAAAACTTGGAAGGAAATATAGGATTCAACAAATTTCTCCACATCAAACTTCTCCAAACTTAATATTTTATTTTTTCTGAAGAAAAAAAATTAGGAGCTTGGAATAAAAAATTTCTCAAATTTCCTACGGATCACATTATGAACGACACTCTATCTCCCCAACCTACATTAGTCCTCTCTCTAAACATCATTAACCAATTTTTAGCCCATTAATCCCTAACTTAAGGCCACTGAAGCATGTGACCCCATGTGCTCCACCACTTAGAATATGTACTTTTCTCTATCCAGTCATGGTATTGAAAAGTGATCTACACATATAAGAAAGATATTATTCATATTTACACTATACTTTCTGTCCATTTTTTATTTTTTTAAACTTTGTAACATCATCTCCGTTGTGAATTGGGAAACTGAAAAAAGAAGATTTCAATTCCTCGCCTTTCTTTCGATAATACTCGACTCGGGTTTTAGTGGTGTCGTGATGCCATACTCTTCTCTCTTAAGTGAGGGGACAAATGAGTAATTATTCACAGGGGAGAGAGTTTGTCCACAATTTTTTGCATCATTTTTTTCGGAAGTACTCCATTGAGGCACTTGAGACTTTTATAAAGAGAATGCAAAAAACATTTCCCGATTCACAAAACAAATGAAATACAGAAGTGTTGATAGGCACTAACTGTACAACTTTTCACCATCACACTTCCTATAATACAACATATCATAGTTTGATAACAAGCAGTGAGGGCAAATGCATAATCCAAGATGGGGTCATGAGAGAGTTAGTCTACATATCATAGCTTTGGTCTCAAGTCAGGGAAGTCCTTCATGTTCTTATGTTTTACTTTAAAAATGCTCAAAACAAATTGGTCGGTAGGCTAAAGGGTAAAAACTATCATGCATAATGTTTCCTAATTAATGCTTGATGACATAGTAAAAACTTAAGTATAATGTTTAAAAAAAATAAAACAACAATACGAAGATTCAGAAATTAGAAAAAAATTCATGCATTTATTACATCATATAACAACGGTATTTTCTCGAGAAGAGATGAAAATTGAGCTAAAAAAATATCATTGAGCTCCTCTAAACTTAAGCTCAACATTGTCCTCAGTGTTGGCTATGCTAAGAGAGGTTAAGTCTTCATATGACAGGAGGTGATTGATGTGGAGAAATTACATGTACTTTCCTTTTATATTCAACATGCATTTCTTCTACATTTTGTCATATTAAATTTCAATTTTTATTATATACATCAATTTTCATAAAAATGATATTTCGTTATTCCTATAATAGTATACTGCTAATTTGGAGTGAAGTCAACAAGTGGGTGTATGTGGGCAGATGACATCTCTTCTTGCCTTAGAAGAATATAGTCGCTAGATGAATTATATTGCCGGACCTGAAGAAAAGATTGTAAATTCTTTTTCTACAGGCATAGGAAGCTTTCTTTTAGGCGAAAAAATGGTGCAGAAGGGACAATATAGTTGGTGCACATATGACATAGAACTCTAGGCTATAAAAGGACATGCAAGCTGCCAAATAAGGGGATCCGAACCCATTCCATTTTGCAACTTGGAGAAGAAGGATACTGGAGAGGAGAGTTAGGCAACGTCCCTTTTCTTTCTTTTTTTTTTCTTTTATAGTTTAAGGGTCATGAACATGAATGTTGTGTCATCCCTTATTATGTGTAGTTAAATAGTCAGTTAGTGCTAGTGCTGAGGGGTTTATGTTGATTCTGTATTTCTCACCATTTTGTTTTTTGAACTTATGTTATTGCAACCAAAGGCGGAGGCAAGTGCCCTCCGCCTCCTGCACGTGCAAGCACTGAAACTCTAAATACATAGGAGTCACAATTGTCATTGACATAATTCTCTCTTTGGTAAAGCGGCTAGAGTAGCCATGATCTTCATTTGACTAGTGATCGAATCTTGTTGTCACCAATTTTTAATAACTTGTGAACCCACTGAATTTTTATCTAGCGCCACCTTTGATTGCAACAGTCATTTATCAGATTTAATAGGTTGTTGTTTCATTGCCTAGTTCAACTTTGTGCTTGTTATTCGGGAATGTCAAATGTGATTTTCACTATGTATTGATCTCTTGTGTCTTGGATCGAGATGGTAATGTATTCCTCTACACAAATCCCAAGGCTGAGAGGTCAGGATTGAGCCAAGTTCTATTAGAAATACTCATTGAGATTAAAATTCATTTTCATCCTCCTCTATTTATGTAGCGACATTCCCTCAGTTCAGACGGTCTTCACTTTCCAAGCATCAGTGATTCCCGTCTGAGAGGATAATCTATTCTATAGATAAGGCATTTGAGCCGAGAGGTTGTCGGAGGTAGGATATCCTAAGGAGTCATTGATCGACATGGGGATCAGCAGAGAGGCAGCCCCGATGGGTTCTCGATTGTTCTGTCCTGTGAGTTGGTTTTTCTACGAGAGTGATTCAGACGTCTCTCATACGAGAGGGTACATTATTTCTCAATGATTGCATGCATGCCGAGAGGTGTGGTGACCATTGAGTCATGACCCATGAACGTTGATGATTAGTGACGAGTGAGTCCAAGAGGCAGGCTCATAGAGTCTTTCATACTTTTTATTTTTATTTTGTCTTCTGTCCGAACAATGATGATTTTCAGGTATCGATGATCCTGACTCTAGAGGGTGTCTTATTCCCCAAGCAACATGTGAACCAAGAGACTGGGTAGCAATTGGTTTATGTCAAAAAAATCATTGACGACCAATGTTAAGCATAGCTGAGAAATTCATGTGAAGAATCATAATATAATATATTAAACTTGAATTTCGATGGGCTCACCCGTTGAAACTTCTAAGGGATGAGTAATCGTCAAAACTTTTGATGGAGAAATCCATCAGAACTTTTGACGGATGACGTCCGTCAGAAGTTTCGACGATTGAACCCGTCAAAAAATTTTCTGTCTCTAGTTTTGAAGGATTTACCTTATCATCGCAAAGTCCTTCAGAAATTTAGAAGAATTTTCGACCGTCAAAACGATCCGTCAAGAATGCCACTTTTTCTTGTAGTGACATACAAAAGTGTAGGATTTTAATTATCACCTTTGTTTTATCATTATCTTAATTTTTTTCTTTGTCATAAGATACTTTGAAGTTAGACTTCACTTTCATTCGTACTTTATCTTATGACATCTTTGATCTTAACTTAGTTGAAAGAGTCATGTCAACATCTTCACATTAGCTAGTTAGGTCACATTCTTGGGAACACACACATCATAATACTGAAGGACTTTATTCCAAGAAATATATATTTTCTAATAAGGCATTTTGTTCTCTGAGAAGTACATACACAAATATAAGACTTTGCTTCGTGAGCTTAGTTCCCTTGAAGTACATAAATAGGTGCAGAACTTTTCTTCCCACCATTACTTTGATAAGTGACAAGGACTTATTCAACTTTACGGAACATAATGCTTTGCAATACATCAATTATTTATATCAACCATTTTTCATCTTTTAGCCTAACTACGATTGAGCATGCATTTCATATATTTATGTGTCATACAAAATAATCAATAATCAATACATATTAGTCATACTTTGAAAATATATATGTTTAAAAATAACTTGCATAACCTTCAGCCTTGGTCACGACTGTGATCAAGTGATCACGCTCATGTCAGGGGCTGATCATGATCGTGATCCTTGGGATTCATGGTTGTTGTAGAGCCTTGCGCCCTTTAGCCTTTAGCTCAGTCGTTCCTTGGTCGGTTATTGGTGCTTGACCTTGTCACGTCCATGATGGTGCAATCACGAGCATTACAAAGAGTAGACACTTGGCTTTCTTCATTGTCCTCTCGCTCACGGTTGTGACCATTGGTCATGACCGTGCTTTGTCCTATAACGATCGTAATGAAGGTTACAGAGCCATTTCATCGACATATTTCACTACAAGAAAAATGTAAATTACAAACGGCCAGAACCGTCTGTAATTTGCAAAAAATCGTCGAAAATCATAATTTCCAACGGATTTTTTGACGGAACTGATTCGACGAAAAAATGGTCGTCGCAAATCATTTTCGACAGCCGGAAAAAAAATTCGTCGATAGTTCTGACGATCATAACCATCGCAAATGTCCGGCGACCGTAACCGCCAAAGTTTCGATGGTCAAGACCGTCGAAACTTTCGGCGGTTCAGACGACCGCCAAAACTTTCGGCGGTTGCGACCGTCGCAAAGAATTTTTATAATATAAAAAAATTAGCCCGCCGCCAATGATCGAATTCGGCAGCCAACGACGGATTTGGCCATCCGCGGCCAGATCCGACCGCTAGGTGGCCGATCCGCCGATCCGGGGGAGAGAGAGAGAGGGGTGGGGGGGGAAGAGGGGTGTCGCCGGCCGTCGATGCTTGTCGTTCGGTCGGGAGAGACTTGCCGGCAGGGAGATGAGAGGGAGAGAGGGAAGACAGGGAGAGGGAGAGGGAGAGAGAGTGGGATTGAGGGAGAGATTACATATATATATAGATATATTATATATATATATATATATATGTTGAAAGATGAGAAAGCGGGTAAACAAAAAAAAGAGCGGGATAGTGAAATTTTAATTACCGACGACTCTGACCGTCGAAAACTTAGCAAATATTAATAATATATATTATTATGATATATATGAATATGATATTAATTATTTTTAAAGTTACCGACGATCGTAACCATCACAAATTATTTAATTATAAATATAAAATACTACATTTAGTTCTATATAATATTTATTTTTTTAGTTTACCGATGGTTTGAACCGTCGCTAATTATTATCGACGGTCCTGACCGTCGAAAATTGTGATGGTTCAAACTATCGCTAATTATATTAAAAAAATACTCAGTACATTATATTACTTTTCATTTACCGATGGTCGGAACCATCGGAAATTACGACGGTCTAAACTGTTGCTAATTATATTAATAAACTACTTCTTATAATATATTATTTTACATTTACCGACGGCTTGGACATCTCGACGGATAGATACCCGTCGGAAATTTCGACATTCCAAATCGTCAAAAAATAAAATAATAATATAGCAAAATATATATTTTATTATTTTTTGATTTCCGACGGTTGTGGCCATTGAAAATTTTGACGTATCGCTATCCCTCGCAAAATCCGTTGGAAATTGCGACAAATTTCTATCCGTTGGAAATGACCCGTCGGAAAATCCCAATTTTCTTGTAGTGTTTCTTGGTCGCTCACATGAATCATAGGTATATGGATATGCTTGAACAATAGTTTTAAATCATATGAATAATGAAAACACATATTTTTAAGGTTTCTATACAATCATTCATAATATTATAATTAGGTCATGGAACATGATTAGAACAATGGATCTTCACTTGAAACAGATCTAAATATCAAAGTCATATGGCCCTTAATTACAAATCCATTAAAGAAAAACTATTGAGGGAGAGGGGTTGAATTTGTTCTTCCTCGATGTTAGATCTTGTTTCCTTTGTCCATGTCCCCTTCTTACCCTACCCTCCTCTTCTTTCACGTTTCCATATATCTTCCTCCCCTAAGATGAGAGAAGAGTTGTAAGAACGCGACTTTGCGTTTACATTCAGTTGCTGCCTCGACGCGTTCGCATGATAATTCGGTGACGCAGCGGGGATCATGAAGTGGAGGAGATTATAACTTTCGGATGAATCTCGAAAAAAGTTGACGTTCAAAGCACCATCAATGACTTGATAAACTCAAAATTCACCGAGGTTCGGAATCCACCGAGAAATAAAACCACACAAGTTTAATAAATAATTGGATAATAATTGAATTACCAATAACAAAAGAGTTCATGCCTATTTATAGGCATTTTACAATCACATCTAAACTAATTTAAAAGATAACGATACTAGCTAATCTAAAAAGATAAATATAACAATAATAACTAATAGAATATAATTCTATCTTTCCTACATCAGTCTCATTTTCTTCAAAAGAGTTCGACTCGAACTTTGAAAATTGAATCTGGAGGATCATGCTTCACATCTTGTTGTGGTCTTGTCTTCTTTCTCAACTTATCATATAAATCATTTAAATCATTCACCACCAACTAACAACATATTGTCTTCAAATCTTGATTTGAAAATGCAATCCGCATATTGGTGTTGACAAAAACTTTCATGGATATTGGATCAATTTGAAGCATTTGAAGTAGATTTTTTTGTTAGTTGACGAATGTAATTTTAAGATTTTATCCACCTCTTGAATAAATTTATCTTCTTTTGACTCAGAAGAAAAATCTAATATAACTAGTTGTCCTGTATTTAGATGGATCTTGATATCTTCAATAGTATCTGGCAATTCTTCAATTGGAGTTGTAACAACTTCCAAAAGCAATTGATCTTCACAAGATTTTATAAATTCTAGACTCTCGGGCATTTATTGATTATATCCTTCAATCGTTGTTGAACTTTCTCAATCGAATTCTTGATGTTCTTCAAATGAACTTGCACTTCTTGCAATAAATTTTGCCTTTCTTGTTGATATTTGCTTGATTGCTGAAAACAAGATAATGATATGATGAAGGCAAAAAATATTCGACAATTATTTTTTTCAACTTTCTCCATGTTCGAATAGGTTGTTTGTGATAACAAACTCGTAGTTGTTTATTATCTTTCCACTAAGAAAGTGCTCTGCCTGAAAATTTGTTGGCCACTAATTTGGCTTGTTAAAATCCCGGAATATCCCAATAATCAAAGAAGTAATCAACCTTAGAAATTCAATGTAAAAATTCATCAACATCAAATAATCATTAAATGACGATGGTTCTATCCTCATGTTGTTAGTTAAAATAACAAAAAGAAAGATAAAAATAATATAAACTAACAAATAATGAGGGAGAAAGAAAAAAATGATAAGGATGCAACGAACTGGAAATAACAAAGAGGAGAAAACAAAAATAAAGAATTAATAAGTTATGAATGATAAGAAAAAAATAAAACAACAAATGGATGATGGGAGAGAAGACGAGCACCAAAATGAAAAGGTAAATCTTCTCGAAGACTGATACCACTTGACGCAGCGGGGATCGTGAAGTGGAGGAGATTACAACTTTCAGATGAATCTCAAAAGAGGTTGGGGTTCAAAGCACCATCAATAGCTTGATAAACTCAGAATCCACCGAGGCTCAGAATCCACCGAGAAATAAAATCACACAGGTTTAATGAATAATTAAATAATAATTGAACTACCGATAATAAAAGAGTTCATGCCTATTTATAACCATTTTATAATCACATCTAAACTAATTTAAAAGATAACGATACTAACTAATAAATTCTAACTAATCTAAAAAGATAAATATAACAACATTAACTAATATAATATAATTCTATCTCTCCTACATCATTCGGCCAAAGAATCGCCCACCGGCCGGTCGTCTTGACGGCCTTCAGCTCCTTCTTCCGGTTCACGGACCCGGTGACCGGCGTTGCCTTCTGCCTCGCCATGTCTATGTCCGCGTCGTCCACCCCTGCCACAAATCAAACATTTCATAGCTGATCAGGAGAGCCAATCAAAGTACTAAGAATATTGAAATGAATTTTTAGCCGTAAATCCTCGGTTTCAAAGTTTTTACAGTGGCTACATGCGTTCTGTGTGCATACGATGAATACACATTTTTTACCTTCAAAATTTGCAAGAACCCTTCTTACTTTGCTTTCGCAGCCGGCGCAGTCAGTGAACACGCACACTCCACAACCTGCAGGTCCGTTCTCTCAGTTTATCACAGAACTAAACTTACAGATCATATATAAATGTTGCCAAAGCTCAACGAGAGTAATGAAACATGCATGCAATATGTGTAACAAGAAAGTTTTGGAGCCTTTCTTTTAGCCACCTGCCTCCAGCAGATTAGACACCTGTCCCTGGTTGAGAATTAGGAAAGAGAAACTATATGTATATATGTTGCAACTTCTCCAAAGGTGGCCTGGTCAGATAGAGCTGATGGATACCACAAGCTAAAGAGTTAAGAATGCATGATCACTTAAGAGTAGTTGGCACAATTGGACGGTTATGTTCATCGTCTAATAGTTTTAGATTCAATTCTCATCAGCATCATATTAAACAGAGTTTATCCTTTTATTACTTTTCGTTGGAATAATTAATTAGGTGTTAATAATTCTAAATACTGATGAATTTGTACCGAAAAAATATCAAAGTCAAGGCTAACAGATGTTGGTGACAGTAAAATGGATGTATATTTTTGTGTTCATTACCAAATACGAAGCCGTGGACGGCAGTAGTCTCTCTATCACTGAATAATGCATCGAAATCAGTCCAACTAGAGCAGTCTTCATATGACAGCTTTCAATCAAAATATCTCTTCGCAAAGGTACGTAAGCTTGCTGCAACCATGTGCACTACTTTCGTTTCTTTTTCAAAGTATTAAAAAAAACTGATAATTTACGATGATAACTTCGGTTATCTTTCAAATTCGATTACCAAACTTCGAATTTTTCAAATTAATTAAAAAAATGATAATTTCCTACTATATTCATGATCTAAATTCGATTATCAAACTTCACAAACTTTGACGACCGTTTAACTTCTATTATCTTTCAAATCATAACGGTGATGGATAATGTTTGGGTTAAAACTTTAATGCGACGTACATTCCAATATTTTTTTTTTTGTTCCGTATAATAATCTGAATAAATAATAAATGTTGGCAGTACTTATGTAGAATTTAAATTTTCCTTAGTTCTCTAAAATTCATGATAGAAAAAAATTAAATTGATGTTTGGATAAAATTCATAACGATGGAAATTTAAAAAAATGATTAAACTGATAAATTTTAACGAGTATTTGAATAAAAAATAAGAACCAGATAAATAAATTTAATTTTCTAATATAAAAATAGTACTTTAATTTATTTTTAATTGATTATTATTTAATATAATTTAAAAAATTGTTTAATTAATAATATTTTACTACACTATAATACTTATTAAAGTATAATAAATACTTAATAAAAAATTAATGTTGCAATAAATAATTTAGTTTGTAAGCTAAATAATAGTATATTATATAATAATAATTAAAAGCAAAAAGAGAGGAAAAAGTAAAGAAAAGAGTAAAAAAGCATCGACTATCGCTTGCTTTGGTTCTCGTCAGAAGCAAGAACTTGAGATCACGTGAGGTTTGGTTCCGATCATCATTTGCTTTTTTGTGTGTTTTTCAGAACTATGCAGAACAACCTATGTTTTGAGTGCCAAACACCCTAAGGCGGTTAGCAAAAGTTGTCAAAGTTCTGTCAAACACGAGGCTGTTTAGATACTAGAACCTCTTTCGATCTTCAGGTGAATAATTAAATTGACAAATTGGTACCAGATATATTTGATGGAGTAAAATTTAATGATAAAGAATGAAATAGTTGATACGATAGAAAAAAGTAGATCTAATTGACTAATTTTAGTAGATGTTTGAATTTAAAATAAGTATTATAAATATAAAATATAAATTTGTTAAAAAAAATTAAAATTTATGTATATTAACAACTTTTCTTAATATTTTATATTATATTAAATATTAAAAGTTATTTAAATATAAAAGCAATTTCTTAATGTTTATATTAAATTAAAATAAATATTAATCTTTTTAATGAAATAATAAGTAATAAATAATATTATATTAATCCTTTATAATTAATATTTTTATATAAAAAATAAATTATTTTGTATAAAAAAGATAAATAAAGAGAAAATGATAAAAAGAAAATAAAAAAGAAAAGTCAAATAAAAAAAGTAAAGCAAAACAAAGGAACAACTCTAGTTCTACCAAAAAGTTAGAATTAGGGGGTTGGAACCAGTATCACGTCCCTTAGTCCCTCGTTCCAACAAAATAGGAGTCTTTATTCTACCTCTAGAATCGAGACTTCTTTGAATGTTTGGAGAACTAGCTCGAGCATTCCACTAGCCGAATAGTCCCGTCACGCTATCAAGAATTTGAGTTTTTTGCTTTTTTTTTCTTTCTATTCATTTTACTTTTAATTATTTTTAATGATATATTATTTATCTATTAATAATTTAAACTAAATTATTTAATTTTATTAATTAAAAATTATTTATTTCTAATAATTTTAAAATATTTTATAAATTAGTTAAAATATTTTCCTTAGTATTATAGTATAATAAAATTATAAAAATTCATATTAATTAATTGAATAGATGTAAACATCATATTAATTATATTTATTGTAAATATTCATTAAATAATATTAATTTAAAATCTTATGTATAATATTATATTTATTATAATATAGCTTTATTAATTAAATTGTTCAATTTTTTTAAAAAATATATTATATTTGAATGTTAAGGTTTACGTAAATTAAAAATAAATAAGTACATAAAACATTTTTATTTACTATAATTTTATATGTCAAAAATAATAAATTATATTTTTAATTCTTACTTTTTATTCAAACACCCACTAACTTTTTTTCATTTAATCGATTAATTTTCAAACACTAAACTAGAATTTAAAATTCTCATCAAAGCACAACCTAAATATCAACGACTAAGAGGTAACCAAAAAAGTTGCCGGATGGTTGTAAAATGCGAATTCATAATTTTTTGCCGGATGGTTGGCTTTTTTCACATGAAGGTTGAAACATAGGAAAAATATGACGTGACCTCACTGCGAATTCACTGGCTATGATGAGATTGTCGGTCGGCTCATTCTGAACTCTGAATTGCGATTTCGAGTTCACCGGCAAGCAAATTAACTCGCACAACTTCTGCCACTGCAAGAAAAATAAGATTTTTCGAGAGATAATTTTCGACGGATAGAAATCTTTCGTAATTTGTGACGAATTTTATGACGAACAGCGATGTGTCGGAGCTTCTGACGGTCAAGATCGTCGAAAATAAAAAAATAAATTATGAAATTTCTTATACTATTATTTTATTTTCTAATAGTTTGGAACGTCAAAATTTTCGACGTCTCTCTTTTCGTCACATGTTCCGACGGTCCGGACCGTTAGTAATCGTAAAAATAATTAAATATTATAATCTTATATATCATAATATATGATATAGTCAGTATTTTATTATTATAATTACCAACAGTTCGGACCATCGTAAGTTCAGACGATCCGGACCGCGGTAATTGTAAAAACAATTAAATATTATAATCTATTGTATTATTATAATTATCGACAGTTCGGACCGTCGCAAGTTTAGATGATTCGGACCATCGGTAATCATAAAAATAATTAAATATTATAATCTTATATATCATAATATATGATATAGTTAGTATTTTATTATTATAATTATCGACAGTTCAGACCGTCGAAAGTTTCAACGGTCTGGACCGTCAATAATTGAAAAAAAATTAAATATTATAACCATATATAACATAATATATATTAATATTTTCAACAATTAGGACTGTCATAACTTCCAACGGCGCATGCTTCATCCCAAGTTCCAACGGCCTTGGCCGTTGGTAACTAAAAAAAAATTCCCCAACCGCTTTTTCTTTATTTTCCCCTCTCCTGCTATTTTCTTCCCCTTTCCCGCTATATATTACCTTCTCCCTCTCTCATCTCTCCTCTCTCAACCTATTTTCCTCTCTCCTCTCTCTCCCTCACCTGCCGCGATCGGCGCGACGACTTCCGCCCCGACGATGACCCGTCGACGACCCTCTCTCGAGCTTCGTCTTCCTTCGGCTCCGCCTCCGGCCACATCGCCCTCTCTCTTGATCTCCCTCTCCGATCTGCCAATTCGCATGACAATGTAGACTCTCTGAAATGCGAGTTGGCACCAAAGAATAGATGTCGCTGGAGAGCTCGAATTCCCACCGACGAAGTCACCAGGCAAATCCGTTCAACGGAGGAGTTCTTCCTGTAAGAAAAAATGGGAAGTCGCCAAAAGAACTTGCTTTTTTGGTTGTGACCACTCTATTCGGAGTGGTCGGATAAAATATGAAGCAACTATCACCCGACTAATTTGTAGTCTCTTGTCAATTGTCATATGCCTCAAAATATTTTGCACACGACAAGTTTCGAACTCGAGACTTCTTCAAACAAGGATAAACTACTTATCATTTGACCCAATCTCTGTTGGTTTGCAAGGTTGTTGTTGGTAGAAATGAAAATTTGTGCGAGCTGGTAGAGATGAAAATTTGTGCGAGTCGCACGATCCGGGCACACGACCTGCACCAGCCCGACTCAACATGGGCCCAGTTCGAGCACGACCACCCGATTGGCCAAATTGTGCCTGGCTACCTATCAGGATGCTAGGCGCAGCCCGACGAGCCCGGTATGAGATTTGCACGATTTATTTATCTATTTATTTTATTATATAGTTAAACATTTAACCATATTATCAGTTTTATAATTATATTATAAATATATGTAATCATATATCATAAAGTTTATAACTATACTATATATAAAATTTGTTTTATACATGTAATAATCATAATATCATATTATAATATTTTTATTTTTTTGTTATTCTTTATTAGTCTAAATTTTAGGGTAAAATATAACCCATTTTTATTTTTATTTTCTTATTTTAATACATATAAAGAAAAGAAAAGGGCAACCTAATCCGACACGATCCAATCGGATCAGGTCGAAACTGTGTCGGGTCATGTCGAAAGTAGGGTCATGGTCGACCAAAGTGCCTTCTGATATGACCCGACACGACAAGATTTCGAATTTGGTCATGCCAAAAGTCAGGTCGGCCAGACACGACATTATTTTGGATCATGCCGATTTGCCTCAAGTCCATTTATTCTTGTTGGTGGAAGGAAAATGCACTTTTCACTTTTGGCACAATAAGAGGCATCGAATTAATAATAATAAAAAAACAACCATCCAAATTTGATAGGACGATTAAAGATTATGAGCTGTATTTTACAGCTTTTTTGGTGAGCTGTATACTCTAATATAATGAGCATGGGGATAAGGTCCGATGATGTCTCCACCGTAGCATATAAATAAATAATATAAACGAATAATGATATCAGAGATAAAATTAAGGTTAAATATACGCAATTGCTTGGAGAATTACATCACGGGTGAATCCGTGAGGGGCATGTTCAAGATACAAGCGCCTTCATGAATAGTACTATTCTTTCGACCAAAGCCAATCAATGTTTAATTGCTGTTGATGTCACTGTTACCAGTTCGTCAAGTTTACTACGATAACCACCAGCAACTCGATCGTGTATACGTAATATGATGCATCCCCTGAATACACAAATTACCATCCGGACTTGGCCAAATAATTTAAAATCCTACTGAAACAGGTATGCATATATTTGTATAATAAAGGCCACAGGCACACAATACGTAATCTCTGACCTAAAGGAACTAATTTTATCAATATTAATAAAATTAAGACCACAAAATCAATGTCTAAAAAAATGATAACCATGATCAATAATCAATATGAATAAAACCAATGCAATAACCATACTTAGTTGTTTTACGTTATCACATTTTAGGTACAATACTTTATGTAATGACCTAAGATCTAAGGATCAAGATGATCTCATCGAATAGTCTCACATGGGCAAAACACGAAGGTGATCATGGGCTAATATGTAGCTACCTCCTTCTCCTATCAAGACGTATTTTAAATTCGTGCGGGCTTTCGCCCAAAGCGAACACGGAGCTAAGGGGGTGTTACAAAAGATATTAGAGCCTACCTCGCGTGCTCACTTGAATCATGTGGAAAATGAACTCGGCCCACGGGCCACTCAACAAGGACATTGAGTCTCTTAGGGGGGTGATTGTAAGGCCCCAAGGTGAAAGGATCAAAGGGGAGAAGATTAGTCCCACATTGACAAAACATGGAGGATGTCATAGGCTTATAAGTGGCATCCTCCTTTACATATTAAGATGCATTTTAAATTCGTGCGGACCGAGAGTCCAAAGCGAACAATATCTTGATTGATCCGGGAGTGTCACAGAATGGTATCAGAGCCGACCTCGCGTGCTCACTTGAGCCATGTGGAAAACATGAGCCACGAGCCAACACGGGCCATGGGTTAACACGGACCCCACTCAACGAGGACGTTGAGCCCTTTATGGAGGGAAAATTATAATGACCTGAGGTCTAAGGACCAAGATGGTCTCATCGAATAGTCACACATGGACAAAACACGGAGGTGATCATGGGCTAAATGTAGCTATCTTCTTCTCCTATCAAGACGCGTTTTAAATTCGTACGGGCTTTCGGCCCAAAGCGAACAGTATCTTGACGGAGCTAAGGGGGTGTTACACTTTGACTGAGATCATAAGCTAATCTTTCAATGTTCTGCCCCAAGAAGATCATTTAATTTATAATAGATGATACTTTCACGTCCAGTGGTCAATCAAGGAAGGTGCTCTTTTTTGAGCAAGGGTTGCACCATTTTTGTGGAACTTCTATATATTTCGTTGCATGAGTGAAGTAGTTTCACAAGAAAGCAGGAGTAATGTCACAAGTGTTTTTCCGTTACTAGACTATATAGAATTTTCACTGCATGTGTTAGCTATCTGTCCCTATCATTATAAAACTTTGTGTACTTAATTTAGTCAACTCTTTTGGCAATCAGTACACATGAATTCTAGATTTTCGACTTTTATCTAATTATCCTAATTAACTATCTTTCGACTTTGATAAAAAAATCATTAATATAACTTATAAGTAATAAGACATAGTCTATATGGTTTATCACGTACACTACATACCTTCAAGATAATGAGAACTTGATTTGTTTCCATGTTTCCACCTTGGGGTCATTCACACTCTTGCTGGTGCACCTTGATCTACGTTTGCTAATGTTAGGGAAAAGGTATAAAGAAGTTAAATAAGAAGACACGTACCATTTACATGTATTTGTGCTCTAGGTTCATCTTGTTTTGTTTACTCCAACTTGAGTAGTATGTTGAGATAAATTGACCATTGAGAGATATTGAAACATTTTACTGTTCAATGTCTAATTGAACTAATAAGCAATTAATAATTTGTTGGTTACAAAATTTAGAAAAATAGTATTATATTTGTGCGTCTATAATTTGAATGAGAATAAAGTTATTGGATCTTTAAGTTTCACAAAAGAAGACAAATAAATAATTTAGAGAAAGAGAGGGAGAGAAAAATAATTTAGAGAAAGAGAGGAGAGAGCGTGACCAATTCTAAAGAAGTGAAAAAGGAAATAAAATGGAATTATGTTGGTTCAAGTGGTAAGTGGTATTTTTTCTATTAAATAAGATCTCAAATTTGTTTACATTTTGAATCCAAAAATTTTCACTCTTAGACTTAACCACTGACTCGCATAAAGTGTATGTGATAAAGAGATGAGCACAATTAGAAAATCGGTGTGTTCTGTGCAGAGATGAGCACAATTAGAAAATCGGTGTGTTCTGTGTAGAGGGATACGTAAAAGATGTTCGTCTATCTTCTACACAAGCGGTTACTCTTACTTCACAGGAAAAAAGTTGAATTAAGCTTTAAAATTTATAAATCATTAGCACACACAATGAGCTTGCAAGCGCATAACAACCAATGTAATAGTTAAGGGTCGATCCATAAGGACAAAACTTAAAAAATTCATACTTGATTGAAACCATTTAGAAGGTAAACTAAGTTTGTGGATGTTCAAATCGAAAAAATGAGATAATAATAAATTAGAAAATGTAGATAAACATTAGGGCTGTGAGAATGTTTTTACTCAGGATTTACACTCTATGAATTTTGATTTAGGGTAAAGACGGTTGATTGCCTCTCAATGTGCGCATTACGGTCACATCATGATAAAGATCACTTATGTCATGACCTGATTTAAATCGTAATTTAAATCAGAGCTCACGACTGATTACGGATGATTAAATATTTTTTATTAAAAAAAGTGTGCATAACTCCTCTAGATAATACAAGAAAGTGATAACATATATGATCAAACCATGCAATTTATATTGAGCATTCAGAGTATGTAACAAATTCTGGGGTACACATAGCCACGTAGTCATATAATATTTTTATTTTATAAGATATAAAAGTACTTTCATGTAGACATCACATATCAGACTCTCTCAATATTCCAACAAAGGGATATGAGAGCAACAAGTTTTCTATCTAGTACGCATGGTGAAGCACATGACTTCTTGATACCTTAGTAACAAAAATGATCCACACCCTGCTAAGGCTGATATCTCGTGATCCCAAAAGTTCTACTGATCTGAAAAAATGTACAATAATATTTTGAGCAAATAATAGCTCAGTAAGTTGATAACTCATAAATTATGTGTTACCATCCAATAAATTCGGAGAGACAATGAATAGTAAGACATATTTAATGGCATACATAACAACAACTTTTATAATCATACAAAAAGTATGTAATTTTCACTTCACATTTACAATCAATGCAAAATGCAACATTCTCATATGAATGCATGGATCACCAACTGGCCAGTGATCAGTTGGTAAGTGGACTCTAGAGGCGGCTCCCGTCGAGATCAGCGATAGCACTTAGCTCCATCATACCTCATCCTCGTTTGGGGAACCTATCATATAGCAACATGGAGACTCTAGAGGTTGCTCCTACAGATTCTAGATATGACTCCCATCATAATTTCTCATGATGCATCACTTAACCCCTCATGGCACTTAAGGGGAACAAAATTGGTTTTGACTCTAGAGGTGGCTCCCATCGTGATCAGCAATATAGCACTTATTACAAAAAGGGAGAGAGATCATACGAACATAGAAGAACTCAGAGATTTACGAGGTTCATCCTAAATCGGACTATGTCCTGGATGGCAACGACTCTCTTTGTTATGGAATAATGATTATTACAAGGATGCGAAATAACTCAGCCATCATTGAGTTTATATAGGGAACTCCAATACAAAATAAGAAATAAAAACCCTAAGATCATCTACATAGGGAAAATCTGCTAAAGTGCTTGATTACATAGAGTGACCACATAGCGTTACAGCTGGGTTCAGATTCAAGGCATTATCAATAAATCTCCACCTTGACTTGAATCGTCTTCAGTGTACAAAACTTCAATATCATGTCACACCACCGCCAGCCCCACCTTGGAGCTATTACCAAGTATTAATGTTAAGCAAGTACAAATAGTGCTAGAACTTGTTATGAAGAATAAACTTGGTGAACATATCAGTTGGATTGTCATAATCATAGACTGAATAATCATATGAAGGAAGCGAAACTAACAGAATTAGGACAGTATCTTCATCCTCGATCTTAACATTAATATTTCTTAATTCCATCAATAAAGAATTTAACTGATCAAGATGTTCCTTCAGAGGGGTACCTTCTTGCATGCGGAGGGCGAACAGACGTTGTTTCAACAATAACTTGTTGGTGAGAGACTTCGTCATATATAGACTCTCGAATCTCAACCATAGACCGGTCGCCTTTTCCTCATCTGCGACCTCCATTATCACTTCATCCGCCAGGCAAACAGAATGATCGAGTGCGCCCTCTCCTTCTGTGCCACCAAAATAGCGAGGTCTTTCTTTGCCCTTCGAATCTTCTCCCTTTGGTTTGTTCTTTGACACGTTCGTGAGCGGCACTCGAACTCCTTGTTGCTACAGAAGCGCTTGCATTTTGATCTGCCATAGCCCGAAACTATTTTTGTCGATGAACTTCTCCACATTCACGTTGTGCGA
Source organism: Pontederia crassipes (assembly GCA_030549335.1). Classification (NCBI taxonomy): domain Eukaryota; kingdom Viridiplantae; phylum Streptophyta; class Magnoliopsida; order Commelinales; family Pontederiaceae; genus Pontederia; species Pontederia crassipes. Next base: position 53,682,688 of record CM060188.1, read on the forward strand.
CGTCATCTCCCTATTTGATCGAGAATCGCTGACAAACCATAAGGCTCTGATACCAGTTTGTTACGAAAAAAGGGAGAGAGAGATCGCATGAACATAGAAGAACACAGAGATCTACGAGGTTCACCCTAAGTTAGGCTACATCCTCGGGCGGCAGCGGCTCTCTTTGTTATGAAATAATGATGATTACAAGGATGCAAAATAACTTAGCCGTCATGGAGTTTATATATGGAACTCCAATATAAAATAGGAAACATAAATCTTAAAATCGTCTAAGTTTGAGGGGCTCCACCCCGAGCCCCCACAGGCGGGGATCCCCCTGGATGAACCCTAGACCTCCCCCCCCCCCGCCCCACCCCCTCAATCTTGCTAGGGAAAATCTGCTAAAGTATCTGACTACTTAGGGGACCACATAGGATTACATCTGGGTTCATATTCAAGGCATTATCAACAACACTTAACTCCAACCATTATATATGCAGATGTAGGTAGATGCAAATGCACGATTCATCACATAACAGTTTCATATCAAATATCAAAAGATGAATCATATCTTATAACTCAAATATTAAAAGATGAATCATATCTATCACTCAATTCAAACGGAATAGGATTGTATTTCATGAAGTCAATCCATAACATACCACATATGCTTTTTAATTGCACCATCAATTGATCAATCATTTCAACACACTTTTCATATAAACTTGTCAAGATATGCATTCAATACATATAACAATCAATGTCACACCAAATTCAAAAGTGATGAATACATAGAGTAGGAGAAATCAACTTACCTATAAGTGTTACCAAAAGTTTTTCCTTTCCTTTCTTACTACCTTACTCTACTACTCCAATACAATAATGATAAAGAATAAATTACTACTATGATATGAACACTATCATATCATACATGATACATAAATAATTGAAAAATGTTACATGGTACTCATGCATTAACTCTTATAAACTAAGTAATTATAGCATAAGGATTGACCTAATATTATGACAGATTGCACGCATAGTAAAGAAAAATCCATATCTTCTGGTATACATAAACAAATGACATCATTCCAATTTTCATCAGTTCCATATTACACAAACATTAAGCTAGAAAAGTTTTAGATATTATTACATTATGGTTTGTTCTCATGAAAATTAACATTCAGCCTAACTATTATATTGTTTCTATGTTCTGACAACTGAGTGATCTTAATTGTACTATTTATATAAAATAAGAAACAATTCATATTTGGGTACTTTAAATTTTCTCCCAATGTATACTTACAAGAGTGCAACTCAAAAAATTACTTGAATGTATATCTATTTGCAATGAGCACAATAAATTATACACATACTAGCATAATCTACCCTACATGTTATCTTGACAATCTGAGTAAGTCTCAGTAAAATATTTATAACTTTCACTAATCATACCATTTTGGAGTGATTCTAATTAATAAAATCTAACATCTTTATCTTTAAGACCCTAAATTATCAAATAATTACATGATATAATGAATTTGATACATAATTTATAAAATTGGGTAACAGTTTCGGTGGACACATGATGCATGCAAAATACAACATATTTTAGATTATTATTTTAGTTAATTTTTCTATAATTTGATCATGACATACATCATTTTAGACCATTTTTAGTCATAATTCCAGATTTATCGATTTTAATTATTAATTCTTTGAATATTTTAATTGTGGATGGATATTTAACTTCATTTTTTTAAATATTATGCAGGTAAGTCGAATTAACGTCGAATGAGATATATCGGTTGTTATCTTAAGGCGTAAAAATGAGAAGATTTTGAAGTGTCACGGCTGAAGATTTATCATTACGGCCTGAAATCATTGGGCGAAATAGGAATGAAAGAATGATCTTTACACCCAAAGATCTTATGGCTAAGATGATCACATGAAGGCGTAAAATGGAGTTTATCACTTCATTAGATAAATTTTACGTGACTTCCTTTGGGGTAAAAGCTTTGCAACTTTATATTTTTGGGCATAACATGAATTAATTCATGCTTACATGGACGAAACGTATTGGTCAATAATACGTCGTTTTGGCCGAGATTAGAAGAAGTGACCTATTGTTTTGGCCGAGATTAAAAGAATGGTGTAAAGATAAGAAGAGTTTATCCTTTTGGGCGAACTTATCATTTTGGCCAAGACCATATCAAGTTTTATCAGTGAATTTAAATCCAGCTGTCGGATTTACATCCGTAATCAACACGAAAACCCATCCGCACCTATAAATAGAGGACGACACCTTCGATCCAATTCGTGCCTTGAAGTTTGGTTTTCGTCCACAGCAAGTCGTGAGCTTCGCGGGCTTCGACCAGAGAGAGATTCGATCGGACGGCTGATCCTAGTGAGATACAGAATATTATTGAAGCTGTAGCTCTCAAGTCAAGCCAAGAAAGGAGACCACCTCGCCGAACTCATGATATACATGCTACACAAGGAATACAATCTTCGGAAATAGTGGCTCAACTGGAGTAACTTAATAAAAAATTCGAGCAAATGATGTCACTAATGGGAAATTCAAGCAATTATTGCCCTATGGGTAACACTTCAGATTCAAATCAAATTGAAAATGTGAACTTTATTTCCAACTCATTTTTCAGGAGCAACGATTATGGTTGGAGACACAATCCGAAGTTTGCCTATCATCAAAATCAAGGCCAACCTTCTTGTCCATCAAAAGATTATATACTGAAAAGATAACCTGATGCTCCCCAATATCAATCATCAAATCACATGCAGGAGATGATGGCACAGATAATAGATACTATGCAGTCGTTGCAAAAAGATATGGAGTCTAGAGCCACTAGTCTGGATGCATCAATTAGGAATTTGGAAAGACAATTAGGCTAGATGGCAACACAACTGACTGGACGTACACCGGGCTCTCTTCCAAGCAACACAGAGAAAAATCCAAGGGGAGAAGAACAAAATAGGCCTTGATCTTCATCAGGACTAAGTCAAGCTGACGACTATAAACCAGAACTATATACATACATATATATATATCAGTCTTTAATTAGTTGCTGATTAATATCTTAGTTATCTTAAATTAGTTTGGGTGATTTTTATTTATTTATTTTTTAGGCATTTTAATCTTTTTATTTTTATTTTATGTTTGGAGTCATCTAATTAATATTTCATTTTGTGCTAGGGAGAAATTCGGACATGCCAACCAGACGCATGCATGCATCGAAATTCTGGAATCATGTACGTGACATGCATGCACATTTTTCTAAACACACGAATATATATATATATATATATATAAGTAGAGGCGTAAGACCTGAAACAAGGACATACATACGCATAGTAGGGCACAAAAATTGGAAAATTTATGGCACCACCTGACACCGACATGAAATGACTCGTCAAGGCAGCTATTACGCCCTGCCACTCTTGTAAACGCCACCTGTTCTTTTTACGGCTGAGCTGCCACACAAACACCATGCATCAACTCGGACATGACAAGGCGAAATGGACGAATCACCTTGGAAATCGACCGATCACTGTGCGCCCCAAATTCAATTGACGTGACCCTTCACTGCGCGCCATCATGCCGGAACAAGTATTACCCCCGAACTTTCATCCATAAATACTTACCCCTTCGCGTGTTTTGCAGATCAAGCACTGCCTCTATTCCGCCCTTTCCTCCTTACAGCCGAAGTCTCACCGCCGTCTCCGCCGCTCCTTTATGCCCAAAAGAGCCACGCCCCTTTTTCCTTACGGCTGAGCCTCCACACCGCGCACCGAGAAGCCGACGCAGTCACCACCACCCCTTACACCCAGACGAGAGCCGACGCTGTCACCGCCGCTCCCTTACGTCCAAAACCATCACCCCCATTCCTTATGGCCGCCAACACCACAGTCGTCTACTAAGGGCAATATCCACCGCCATAGATCGGCCAAAGTTCTTCATCGACTTCTTCCTTACGGCCGAGACTTTAGCCGCCAATTTCACCGATGATAGCACTGCAGCCCACTCCCTCGGCCGAGTCACCTCGCACGTACGGCTGACTCACTCTCTTCATCGAATCTCGGCCGACTCACTCGTTGTTCTTCCTTACGGCCGAGATCCTTTCACTGCTTTACGACCGACACTCCAACACATACTACGGCCGAAACTTCAGTTGTTAAGTCCATCGATCCGACACCTTTCTTTGTTGATCTCTGTTCCGATCAAAATGAGGCGATTCACTAATATATGGAGGGGACGTCGCGAACGACGACATCCGAATGCTTAGCTAGTCCCACGACCCTCACAACTAATCTCCTACCCCAGAGACTACTATCAAGCTCGATATGAACGGATGTCTGAGATTCGAATTCATGCCACTAGATTTTTGGATACCGAATTGCTCAGGGAGTATATTTTACTTGCAGATATTCATCTATTATTTTCTTAAATTGGACTCTCTGACTTTGTGCATTCCTGGTGGCCAACTTATGAAGTACTGATTCTGGAATTTCTCACATCCTTGGAGGTCCTTAATTTAGATGGAAGGAATTATGATCAGCCCCGCCCGCATTTCATTACAACTTTATGGGCGACCCTTTACTTTGACTCTAGGAGAGATTAATAATATTTATGGTTTTCCAAACCATGAGTCTCCTTCTGTACCTGCTGACTTTGATGCTGAAACTTTTTTAAAACAGATAACAGAAGAAGACTGGTTGGTTTGGAACACAGCTAAAGATAGCTCAATTCAGAATGCTATTTTGCGCTACGTCCATCGCATGCTAAGCAACACCTTAAGTGGACATAGTGATAATGATGGTGCCGTCTCAGAGGGAGAGTTATACCTCATCCACAGCATGCTCCATAGAACTCCTATTAATGTTGGTGCCTTTATCATTCGTCGATTCCAGCGCCACACTACTCATCGTGGCGGTAGCATTAATATGGGCGCCCTTCTCACACCTATTGCTCAGCACTTACAACTTGACTGGGATGATCTTGAAGCTATGCTAGGAAACACCCACCTCACTCGTAGGACCATTCATGCTATGGGTCTCATGAAGACCAACAACTCAAGGATCAAAGTTTTTATTTTTAAAGGTCACAATCAGGAGGTGCTCAGATCGAGATGCTTTTACGCCAATTAATCCAAATAATTGGCTACTTTTTAGGCAGGTCGACTCCATTAATCTCACCTGCAGGACCATCTGTCCCAGTTGATCAGCCAAACCAGAATGAAGCCTTCTCCTAGTTTGATTCTACTTATTATGCGGAGGCTCAACAGTACTTTCAGCACAAGAGAGCTCTTCAGATTCCTCGTTCATACCGGCCACTCCTTATGAGGAACGTGATCCGATGGAAGTATCTGCCCTTTTACAGGAACCTGTGCAGAATCACTATATAGCACCAGAGCCTACTTTCACTTCAGCCCCAGAGCAGACTTATTATCCACCTCCGCCACCTTAGGAATGCTTCCATGCAAAACTTATGGGAATCAATGTACGATGAGCAACTTCGTCAGGCAAGGGAGTTCCACGCTTTTCAGGAAGAGCAACTTCGTCAAGCAGGAGAGCTGCACGCTATTCAAGAAGAGCAACTTCGACAGGCCCAAGAATTGACCAACATTAGAGCTGACTTTAGAAATATGGATGATCGTCAGGGCTGTTTCGAGTCTCGCCAGGATCAGCATGTTCGCATGACGAGGCGCATTCATGAATATCATATGCGCCAAGGACATCTCGGCTACCACCCACCTTCGCCACCCCACCGACAATAAATCCGATTGTGTCTTTTCCCTTTTCTTTATTTTTATTTCTTTACTTTTCCTTTTTATTGAGTATGTATCACTTTTCCTTGTTGGCTTAACACTGAGGACAGTGTCTGGTTCAAGCTTGGGAGAGTTTGCATTTCATGCATTGCATTTTCCCTTATTTTTCTTTTTATGTATTTCTAAAAATACAAAAAAGTGAAAAATTGAAAATTTTCCCAAAAAAATACCTTTGCATTCATTTATTTTTGCTACCATCTTACAAACTCGTCTTCCTGTTTTAATTATCTTTAAGTAAAAGTTCAAAGACGTCGTTAACTGATGAAATTTGAATGCTTTTCTTTCTTATCACTTGCTATTTTAGTATCAAACTTATGGACTATGTGCCTATGCTAAATAGAATTATGAATGTCTAGACGACAAAATCATGTTCATGCCTTTTTATTTATTTCTTTTAAGTCTTGATAGTAGTAGCTTTTTACTGACCATATTAAGTACTCCTTGAGCTTAAAAAAATGTGAAAAAATAGTGAAAAAAATGAATAAAGTTATGTGTAGGTACAAAAGTGTTATCTGGAACTAAGATGTGTTCGGGTAATTAGATCCATAGAGGTTCATGCCTGGCGACCTAAGGGCAACTGCTCTAAGATCCGTCGATCGAAAACTTGCTACATGGACCATCTCATGGAATATGGAGAAGCACATGAGTACTGAATCATGGCTAAGTTCGAACTCTTCATTCAGAACCTTGGTTGTTCGGGCAAGTAAACTCGAGGGGTGCCTTATCACCTATTGCCCTAAGGCCATATGGTCTGGGACTTATCAGTCCAAATCTCGCTACATGGACTTCCTTGTGCAATCCTGCTTGAAGATTAGAACTTTTAAAATGATTGAAAATAAAAGTGAAAAAAATTAGTACTTATGTGTTCAATATTAACGCTAGTATTTAACAGACAATTTATTTTTTTTACAAGGCTAAATTTGAGATTGTTTAAATTTGTGTAGCATCCAAAACCTTTATGAAGCTAAGTGCATGGAAAATGGTGAGATACTGAGTAGTAAGTGTACATAGAAATTGTGTGAGAAAATTAGTCAATTGACAATGTGGAGGCTATGATGGAACTTTCTTGAGCCTTGCTTTGAGTTTTTGCTTGAGGACAATCAAGACTTTAAGCTTGGGGGAGTTTGATGCATGCAAAATATAACATATTTTAGATTATTATATTAGTTAATTTTTCTGTAATTTGATCATGACATACATCATTTTAGACCATTTTTAGTCATAATTCCGGATTTATCGATTTTAATTATTAATTCTTTGAATATTTTAATTGTGGATGGATTAACTTCATTTTTTTTAAAATATTCTATAGGTAAGTCGAATTAATGTCGAATGAAATATATCGGATGTTATTTTAAGGCGTAAAAACGAGAAGATTTTGAAGTGTCACGGCTGAAGATTTAACATTACGGCCTGACATCATTAGGCGAAATAGGAATGAAAGAATGATCTTTACACCCAAAGATCTTACGACCGAGATGATCACATGAAGGCGTAAATTGAGTTTATCACTTCATTAGATAAATTTTACGTGACTTCCTTGGGGGTAAAAGCTTTGCAACTTTATATTTTTGGGCATAACATGAATTAATTCATGCTTACATGGCCGAAACGTATTGGTCAATAATACGTCATTTTGGCCAAGATTAGAAGAAATTATTTGTTTTGGCCGAGATTAAAAGAAGGGTGTAAAGATAAGAAGAGTTTATCCTTTTGGGCAAAATTATCATTTTGGCCGAGACCGTATCAAGTTTTATCCAGTGAATTTAAATCCAGCCGTCGAATTTACGCCCGTAATCAACACGAAGATCCGTCTGCACCTATAAATAGAGGACGACACCTTCGATCCAATTCGTGCCTTGAAATTTGGTTTTCGTCCATAGTAAGTCATGAGCTTCGCGGGCTTCAACTAGAGAGAGATTCGATCAGACGACTAATCCAGACGTTCCGACGACATCCGAGGGCCCTAATTTTATTCTTGGTCTAATTCTTTCAATTATTATTATTATTTTATTATTATCTCTCTACCTAGGATGAACTCCATGTTTTAGCTATTTTATTTTTAGGAGATTATTATTGGAGGGAAATTCTGTGAACCCTTGCTTTATTATTATAGAATTTCCTTTGATCAATTTTTAATTGTGTTTAGTGCTTTTGATTTAATTATTTAAATTTCTGAGTTAAGTAATTACCAGTCTGTGGACTACTTAATTTCATATTTTATTTAGTTAAATTAAATAATTTATTGTGAAATTAAAAATTGACATAGGTCTAATAACTAGTGTGTGGAGAATTAGATCTGTGTGATCTGTTAATCTATACCAGTTTATGTAGTGATTGATAGTCTAGGATTTTCATATTAATGAATCTTAATTTTAATCTCATTTGATGAATACTAGTTTGTGGGACTTCAGGTTTGATTGAATTTAAGATAGTTTGATTTGCAGGATTAAATAGCAAAATTATCAGTTTGTGGACTCTGTGATTTTAATTTTGTAAATTAATAATTTGAAAAAATTCTTAATCCATCTTAAGATTTTTAATTTATCTTTTCTGTTTCACCTTTTTATCCTTAATGCAATATCATCCTAAGACCAATTTCAACACCATTATCTTCTTTTATTATTATCTTATTTTCTTTATTTTATGTTATAATTTAAAAACTCATTTTTAAAATCCATATTTTTCCTATATTATTAATTTATAAATTCAGATATTGAATTAATAATACTCCTCGTGGGTTCGACACTCTTACTCCTATTACTATATTACTTGAGCGACTAGTGCACTTGCTAGCGATTTTATTTTGCTACATCATCATGTGAAACAAGAGAAATAACTTTATCTATAGACATCTAATTAATTTGATTCCAAATATCAACGAAAGTAGTCTCAGAGGGGATCAATCGAAATAGAATTTATAATTTGTGGTCTACCTGAAGTTATGAAAATATGTAACTAAAGATTCGAGAACCAATTGAACATGGATAGGGTTAATCTTGCTCATGAGAACATGGGTTTTGCCCCATGATTACCTAAGATCCGAAAATAAAAAAGATAAGAGAAGTTCAGGTAAACCCTAATTAGGAAATTAGGTAGTTAAAATCAAAATAGAATTATAAATCAACTTACCACAAGATTGAATTCTAATTCCCCTTCTCTTCCTCCAACTTTCTCCAAGTAGTAGTGATTTTTGCTCTTTTTGTTAGAGGTTCTGCCAAGGGAAGTGAAAAGGGCATAAGATGTGGTAACATGTAAAAGGATAATTATTAGAAAGAAGGATGTAAATGTAATCGACTTCAGCTGGTGGATGTCATCCTTCCAAAAATACCCTTGGTCTATGCCTTATTCACATCCTTCCAAAAAGTAAATGATTTTTGCATTTTGCATTTATTTGTTTATTCATTTACTTAAGACATTACATGTAAATAAGTAAATATCCCTCATTTGGATTCAAATAAAATATTTAGAAAAAATAAATAACCAAGGAATCGAAATTTAAATTTTTGTCCGAAGAACAAAAATCGTGATTTCACAGATTTTTTTGATTTTGTGTCTACGTTTTACCTAGCTCACACGCCACTTAAAAAAATGTTAAAAATCACTTTTAGAAGTTTTTGATATATAATAACGTTACTAGGACTTTAATTTTCCAAATTTTCATTTTTTTCGTAAATCACATTTTCATGCCTTAAATAAATTTCTATCGCTTTCGCACTCCAAACATTGAAGTATAAGTCTTAACATCACATTCATAATGCTTATCAATAACATCATATAGCATCAAATTCATACATCTAATATTCATAATTAAGTTAGAGATATTACAACTTAACTCGTTCGCGGCACTCTCGTGCTCACGAATAGTTCAGTTCGCACACGTTGATTGGTTTGTGTATTTGATTCAAACAACACTCTCGTGTGCTTAAAACAAATAGACAGATTTAATATCCTCTTCGATGATTGAGCTAGATTCTACATCATCTTCGTCTAGCGTGTCCTCTAAGAAATAACTGAATTTTCAAGATGACCTCTTGGCCTGAATTGAACTCTAGCTCATGAAGATAACCCTTTCGAGCGAGGATCTCCAAAATCGAATACCGCATGCCATAGATTTAGTCTAGGCGATTCATATCCAGTTAAAAAATGAAGACCGTGACTCTAGCAACCTCTCTAAAGATGACTCTACGATTATGTGCCCTCTCGGATCTCCCGCAGTCGCAGAGGGTGTAAGTTCCCTCTCAGGTAGGAGGTCATTGACTCAATGAAAGTAGCATTTAACAAAAAGGTAATGGAGAAAGAAGACAAGGAGTAGAAAAGATCTTACTCCAAGATGCGTGGCTAAGGTATCCATCTTTGATGGTTGGAATCTTTGTCCCACCTCTCCATGCATATACAGAGCTCTAATGTGCGAGTATCCCTCTCGGACTAGGATTCAATAAACACATGACGCCCTAACTGAAACGCAATAGATACCATTACTAATACAAAGTGACACAAACTAGAAACCGCTTGCACAACTAATAAGATGACTCTGTTCAATTTTGATCCCTCTCAGTGTTCAGCTGAACATAGGATGAAAATAATCCTTTCTGGGTTGCAGGCTAGGCAAATTCTAGAAGCTCAATCAATAATGCGAAACCATCACAACACTTCAGCGCAGAACCAAAACATAAGATGATTTCAATGGGACAGTAAAAGAGTTCAACAATAATTAAAACAAAGTAGTGACCACTACAAGAAATCTGCGAAATAGTGACTCCACAAATGTGTCGCTAATGCGGCGCTAACTCTTGGCTAAAGCAATTAGCCACGCATTAGCATCGTCATGGCACCAACACACATGAGACGCAGAAAATCGATAACCATTAGTGTCGCCATTGTTGGTCCAAAGGCCAATTCTAAGTATTTTGATGATAACAAATAAGGAAGATGATGTACTAATATTGCTCGAAGTGTTAGTTTGACTAGGTTAAATATTATCCAAAAGAGAAGATCATCCTAAGATTTTTGCTACTAAAATGGATGATCAAAATGTTATCGGGCGTCTGCTATAACACATAATGGACGACTAAAACAGATATCGAACGACCGCCAATTATAGAGAAAACATACGTTATTAAATCGGACGACCGAATCACTTTTGGTCAACCATTCTGAACATCAAATGATATAACATGTACAAAAGGGATGATCAAAGTCGCTCCTAGAACGACCGTTAATTATAGAGAAAATAGACAATTTTAAATCGGATGATCGAATCACTTTCAATCGATCATTTTACGCATCAAATGAAAGAACATGTACAAAACGAACGATCGAAGTCACTGTGGGAACGACAGCTAAGTATAGAGAGAACATACATTTTTAAATCAAATGACTGAATCACTTTTGGACGACTGTTCTGGGTGACAAATGAAAGAACATACAAAAAATGAACAATCGAAGTCGCTGCCAAAATGATCGCTAGTTACAGATAGCTCGAACATTTTAAAAACGGACGACCGAAACAGTTTCAGGTGACCATTCTGGACAGCAAAGGCAACATCAATGGCTAATCGTTCTATGGACTACCACCAATGGACGACTGCACAGAAACGACAAACACAATGGCTATTTTTCTATACAAAATGGACGCGCAATACTATAATGGGCGACCGTTGAGGATATGACAAAAAGGTGCAATAGCTAGTTCCTGTGCAAGACGAATGCCTGAAACCAAAACCGGCGACCGTTTCAGAAATGACAACACAACTCTTTTAAAAAGTTTTGCAACGGTCATATTTTCAAGAGAAGCCTATAAAAGGGATTAAGAAGTCTAGCAAAGCAAGGGAAAGTACTCCACAGCATCTTTGAGGTCCAAAGCATTTTCTAGAGCTCAATTTTGCAAATTATTCCTTCCCTCTTCTAGTTCTTAGGTGTAAGCAATCTTTGTAAGAAGAGAGAATTGAAGAAAATTCTTGTGTTCTTCTTTAGTGAAGTTTGAGAGCTCCTTGAAAGAAGAGGTGTGCCTTACCTATTGAGCAAAGAAGAATGCATTATGATGTAGAAAGGATTATTCTCTCCCTACAAGAAAAGAGAAAGCTAGTGAATCTCCAACGGTTTCGAGATCGAAAAATTGGAGCGGGGACATAGGCTAAGGAGTTGGATTGAACCTCGTCAATATATTGTGCCTTCCTAAGTTTTGATCCTTCTTACTTGCTTTAACTTGCTTGTGATAGTATTTTCTAAACATCGACTTTTATGATTTTTTATTACAATTTTTATATATCAATTCACCCCCCTTGGTGCTTTCGATTCTACAATTAGTATCAGAGCCAAATTGCTCCTATTTTAAATATTTAAATATCTTTTGAGCTTAGACGTGAACTTGGGATGTTCCTTTATTAGGGTCATCTTAGTGGAACCATATTTGTGTTTTGGGACCTTTCTTAATATTAGTTTAATTTGAATCTTTAATAGCATTGTAATTTCATATTTAATGCTTTCCTTTGATTCCATGATTTATGATTTAATTGCTATCTGTGAAGAAGTAATTATTTTCATAATAGTTTCTAAGATTGATCTTATTTATTGCATGCCACAATTAGGGAAATCGAAAGAGACCTAATTTGTGTAGTTATTAAGGTGACTTGAGAAAGTCCCTAATATTAATTTCATTTTAATGCGTCTTATGATTTAATTAGGTAAATTAAAAACCGAAAGGATTGATTTATTTTAATTATTCATAAGATAGTAGTTAAAACCTGAAATATTGGTTAACTAATTTTGGGAATTCATTTTATTATTGATTCAATTAATCCTAAGTTGAGAAATTCATTACATTTAGTGGAGATAATTAGGTGCTCTAATCATCAAATTATTATTTCTCTAGGTGATCATTTTCTTTATTTTATTATTTTCTTTTTATTTACCTCTGAAAATCATATATTTTCTTAATTTTTCAATTAACGAGGTTAAAATAAAATCCGTCATTAATCATCCTCATGGGAACGATAACTCTATTCATTCACTTTGTTACTTGAGCGACTAGTGCACTTGCTAGCGTTTGCTAACAATTGTACACGCATCAATATTCTATTCCCTAGATCCAGTCATTACAACGTTATGACCTTTTATGACCTATGCCTCCTCTATTGTCTTCTTGGAAATGACCTTCCTCCGATAAACTTTGGAGTCTACATGATTCACCATTTCATATCCATCAAAGAGAAAATACGTTCTAAGTGCTCTCACAATATTATTATTCACTTTGGTTCTTTTCTTAGTCGGATCTTTCGTGAGAATGGTCTCATTATTCTTGAGACGGAGCTATGCTATATTGGGAAGGTCACCTTTGTTGGGTCAAAGTTTGAATGCCATATAAAATTATATTTTGATGATACAAACTTTGAAAGATTAAAGTAAAATGCTGAAAAAAGTTTAAATAAAATGGATAACTTTATGCACTACACTTTGATTAAATAATTAACTATGATCTAATTAGATTCTAGATAAATAAACATCAAAGTTGTAGAGAATCCTGTTACCTATCCATAGAATCCAATATTATCTAATTTGAATAACTGTGTAGAAAGTTATGATCAAAATAGTGCAGGTCGGTCAACCTACTGTCAAAACAAAGCAGATCTATCAAAACAACACCGGTCGATCGATCCAAGATGCCGATCGACCGATCGATGCATGTGCTGCCCAGGTTCCATGATGAGACTATACCGGTCGACACCGAGACGATACCGATCGATGTACCGGTTGACCGACTAGCTGCTGTCCAAGAAGAAAATAAGTCAACGGCTATATAGACCAGTTGACCGGTACATTAGTGCGGTCGACCGATCAACTGCGGTTAATGAAGGAAATAAGCCAACGGTCATATAGACCGTCGATCGGCCCATAAATGCGATCGACCGATCCATTGCTGTAATGAATAGTAAAGTCTATATTTCAAGGAGAAAATGTAGAATAAATTCTGGACGAATTTACAACATCCCATAGCCTATGAAAAGAGTGATAAAGCTAGAAGCAAAAGCACTCATCATGCATTGAAGCAAAACTTCAAGAAATCAAAAGAATATTATTTCTCTTAAAGTTATCATTTAGAGCTTTCTTTTTTTCTCTCTTCTCTTCTTGTGAATGTTCTATTGTAAAAGAGAGAAACTATTTTTCAGAAAGATTGTGAGAGCTCCTGTGTAAAAGAGGTTCTAAATCTTACCTCTTAAGCGAGAGAAAAGATTAGCTTCCTAGGAGAAGATGTTGCCTTGCATCTCGAAGAGAAGAAAAGATGGTTGTGTAAAGGGCTTTCTTCCTTGCCCCATTTGGAACAAAGGAAGTGCTTAGTGGAATCTCCGACGGTCTCGAGATCAAGAAGTCGGAGCGGGGACGTAAGCCAAGGTGTGGCCGAACCTCGTCAATAACCACCGTGTTCATTTGTGTTTTATTTTCTCTCTCACTCTCTCTCATATGATGTTTATCATCTGAATTGCTTTGATTTAAAGGAATTAGCGAATCAATTTTGTGCTTCTACGATAAATTTTGTGAAATCGATATTTTCGGTTTTAATACCAATTCACACCCCCCCCTCTTGGTGCCCTTTGGGATCCTACAACCTTTAAGTATAAAGGATTTGTCCTTGATGGCAACAAATGGGTCTGTCAAAAAAGGATTGTCTATTTGCATACTTTCGCTCTCAGGGTTTCGACACTTCGTCTTACGAGCGAGTTGCGCCTCCACCGCCCAATGATGTTCTGGATGCTTAGTTTTATTCATTTGTTTTTTGATGTTTTGTTCCCCATTTTGATGATGTCAAATGGGGGAGATTTGTTTTGTGTCTGAGATTATGATATGATGTATGGATGGATATGGATGTTGTTATCTTTTATGTCTTTCGTATGATGATTATGGATGCTATGTATAAGGATGGATGGTTTGATGGATTACTCTTATGATATGTATATGTGTGTTATGCTTAGCTTTTGATATTATCTTGTGATATGTATATGCATGTTATGGTTAGCTCTTGATATTATCTTATCATATGTATATGCATGTTATGCTTAGCTCTTGATATTATATTATGATATATTTATGCATGGTATGCTTATCATTTGATATTATCATGCTTCATATTATGAGTTTATCATATCATGGTATTGATTGAGGGAGAGTACACTACAAGAAAATTGACAAATAGTGACACAGAAAATGCAACGCTAATGTGGCGCTAACGAGTGGCTGGAGAAACTAGCGTCTCGTTGGTGTCGTTCTAGCGTTGACAATATGAGATGCTTGGAATCGGTAGCTAATAGTATCTCATTAGCACCAGCGCAAAAGATGATGCAAGTGGCGTCAATTGTAGACGCTAGCTTGACGTTACGTTGACGCGAAAGTTGACGTTGCGAGCAATAGAGATGAGACACGGATGTGGCGCAGAATGCTGAGACGCGATTCCGACGTTGAAGTGGTGCTAGTTTTATACTTACGTTGACGCTAGTCCGGTGCAACTATGCCGCTAAGGATGATATATTTAAACTAGCGTCGCATATATTTATGACTCCATTGAGACGCTAAGGAGACGCTAATTGCGGACATTTTTGCCCCATCACAACCATATTTTCTCGCCTACTATGTGATGATTTGGCTACTTACCCCATTGGCGATGGAGCAACTGACATTATTAAAAAGTACATATGAATGTAACTATTATAAGCAACTGACAATAAATATAATACCCGGTGGTCGTGATGGCTCACTCATTTGGAGTGAACGCCTAGAAGAGCGAGATGATCAAGTAGCTCGACCTCTAGTAACAATGATTGAAAAAAAGTAACAAACTTGTATTATTATTAGTAAACAGGATTACTTGAGGAAGAGCACCCAATGTGAATAAACTATTCTCACCGTCGTACGCAAAATTCGTGTTCCTTAGTTCATTGTCATATGTTTGTTTTAGCTTATCTATTACTTTTCTACTGATGTCTTTACCTTCAATCTTCATACTTGAGTAAAACCTAGGGGACCGTACACAATAGATAAGATTATTTTCCACTAATAACGTTTGCACTTCCGGCATGGGCATAAGATTTCGCCATATGAAGAAGCAACACCTTCATTTTGATATGCCACATTAACAAATTCATCAACACCATCCTTATATTCTTATGTTATAATGCCAAGTTTATTGTTCCAATGATGAATCCAACTACGATCTGGCTTTGTCATTTCTGTAAAGGACAACATTAAGCCAAAATCACATGCCAACATTAAAGCCAACATAACACCACATTTATTCTTGTACTTGAAACATGTGATTTTGAAGTTATGAAGTCCAAAATCGCATGTTTCAAGTACTTGATCATCATTACTGATCGATGAATTATCATATTCTAGTCTATTTTTTCAATGTTCTCATTTTAATTAACAATAATATTGATCCACCTAAGATGAGAACATGATCAAAAAGACAAAAAATTGATAATATTTCATCAGTATTTGATTTCAAGTTGAATCTCGTCGAATATAGATTTGATGCATAATTCAGAATAATATATTTAATTTGTTCATTTATTATTCAACTCACGATGTTCATCTAATTGGAGGCATAAATTTAAGAAATAATTTAGTTTGTCCACATTCATATAGTGAAAGTAGAGTTTCAAGTTAACATAATTAAGAACATATATTCATATATTCATCTAAATTAACAAATAGAACTTACTGTCCGACAGTGGAGCAACGGAGAAATTCCAGGCGACGGAGCAATTCCAGCCGGTGGAGGGCAATGGCGGAGGGCAGTGGAGGAGGAAGGCAGCAGGCAGAGGAGGTGGAAGAGGGATGAGGAGGGCGGCACCGGGCGGATGAGGGTAGCGGAGGGCGGTGGAGGAAGGCAGCGGGCCGCACAGGACGGAGGAGCACAGACGGCGGAGGAGGCGGAGGGCGGGCCGCGGAGGCGGAGGGCGGCAGGCTGTGGAGGAGGCGGAGGGCGATGGGTCGTGGAGAAGGTGGAAAAGGGCGGAGGATGTGGAACAAGGTGGAGGAGGTGGAGGGCGGCGAAGGAGGTGGAAGAGGCTGGCGGTCGCAGTCAGCAACCAAGGGCAGTGGTGTCGAAGCAAGGCTGGCGGTTGTAGTCGGCAACTGATCCGAGGGTGGTCGACAACCGACGGTCGCGGTCGTAGTTGACAATCTCAATGGCGGTCGCAGCCGACGGAGCAAGGAACCGGAGGACGAGGCCAGCAGTTGCAGTCGTCGACAGTGGAAGTGGAAGAATGGTAAAAAGCGAAAAGTAAAAAAACAGGGAAGGATCGAGGGATTTAAAGTGAATTTCTAGCGTCACAACGTCGCCATCGTTGCGATGCTCCTTAGACGCTGATGTGACTCCATATTGGTGACGCATAAATATTGATGCTATTTCGACGAGATATGTATGTATTTATATATACTAATTTTTGTACGTATCTATATAAATATATAATGTATGTATGCATGTATGTATGTTAGGTCTACATATATATAAACTGTAAGTTTATATTCATATGTAGTTCATATGTATTTCATAAATACATGTGTTAGTCTATATTATAAGTTTATAAGTATTTATGTGTTTATATATATATATATATATATGTATATATATGTGTATATATATGATGCGTTAAATTTGTAATAATAAAATTGCTAGCAAGTGCACTAGTCGTATCAAATAGTAAAGTAGAAGGTAGAGTGTCGAACCAACGAGGAACTAGTTAACTCTAATATATCTTAATAATCTACTAGGAGAAAAAAAGTGTTTTATGTAGATATAGAAAATAAATGTGCAAAAAAATTAAATAATAGAAAATAAAATAAATTGGTGTTGAGCCTAAAGATTATGGTTGATTAAAGATAATGATTAACTAGCATGAATCACGATGATGATTGAATTATAATGATCATGAATAGATTCAGTTCTTGAGATGGATTAGGATTACTTAAATTATTGACCTCTACGCTGAGTAAATCAAACTATTTTAATTCTCGCAAAACTTAAGACCACAAACGATGAGTTAATCTTCAGTTAAAAAAATATTAAGATGCATTAAGTTGTAAGTCCTAAACTAACAGTTATCCTCGCTGGGTAAAAGCTGATAGGCCGCACAAACTCTAACACAAACGATAAGTTACTAGTTTCGTGTTATGATTGCTTCAAATATAAGTTAAAAATTGATTAGCTGAAAATTATTAAATCCTAAAACTAACCACCCCAGATCTGGTTTGTAGTCTTATCTCAGAATATAATAATCTCAGTAAAAAGCATTACACACAACAATCATAATCAAAAGAAACTAAAATAATTATATCAATCCAAATCTAACAAATAGTTCGTGCAGTTTTCTCGTAAAGAATAAATATCTTTATTACAGAATTAACAAGGCATAAAAAGTATGGGTAAAGAGCATCCAAACAATAGGTAGAAGACAGAATTCTTTGCCTTCGATGATCTCTGGATCACTGCAAAACACACGCGCTGAGTTGCTTCGCAGTTTTTTTTCGAAAAAAGTCTAAAATTTATTTTCTACAATGTAGCACGGCTGCGATGTCTCAAGCACACCCAAGCACCACCAAGTACCACCAAGTCTTGATTCGATAGAAATTCTGGTAGAATTTTGGTAGAATTTCGATTTATATATTTATAGCCTCTAAGTGCCCCAAGGATTCTGGTAGAATTTCGATTTGATTCGAAGTCTTTTAATGTTAAAATAATTAAATTCATAATAGACTTTGATAGGACTTCAAAACCATCCAAAACTCCTTCAAGTCTGAGTAAATATGTTTCCTAATCATCCTTGAGGTTTAGGATAAAGTTTGAGTTTGATTTGGACTTGAAATTCTCAAGAGAAGTCGAAGAAATCTCAAAACAGCCTTCGTAATGGCCCATAACTTGGATTTAACGGCCCTTACAGTGTTCAAATCAAATTCTGACTCAAAATTGAGCCTTTTAATGGGCCGTAACAGGTTGTCCACGCCCCTGCTATTACGGCCGTTACGGTCATATAACGGCCCGTTATATTCAATTTAACCATAGCAACCTTCACTAATTTGCACTTTCTGGCTCCGTTTTAACTCCGATTTGAGTGCCATTTGTTTTTGTGGATTCCTGACTCAATTCTCTTGCTTTTTCTGCAATAAAACATATAATTTTGGTAGATTTCCATTTTTATAAAATTAAAGCAAATAAGGCTAGAAAATTATGCATGCAATATGAAAAGGAATCGAAATGTAATTAAATGCATGGCTAATTATATATTATATTTTGCAAGCATCAAACTCCCTCAAGCTTAGATACTTGCTTGTCCTCAAGCAATGTTCAAAGCAAAGCTCCAACCAAAATAGTTAATCATCGCTTCCATCCTGTCACTCAACTAGTCTTCTTAGCACTAAATTTTATACATTCATCGCCCAAGTCTCACCACTTTCCATAATAAACCCAGCTTTATGAAATTTCTGAATGAAAGACATTTTTAAATTCCTCCAAATTCAGTTATGAATAATAAGAAAATAATTCTTGAAAATAAAAATATCAATGTTGAATACACAAGTGTAACATGAGATTTTATTCATTTATTACTTTTATATTTCATCACTTAGAAACTTTTCATCATCATTCTTCTTTTTCACTTCTTTTCACTTTTTATTTTTCATTGATTTGGTACTCATGTGCTTCTCCATATTGCGCAAGGTGGTCCATGTAACGGACCTTCAATCGACGGATCCCAAAGCAGTTGCCCTTAGGTCGCTAGGCAATAATCCCCTACGGATCTAATTACTCGAACTTACCAAAGTTCCGGATAACACCTTTATGTACCTCCTCATACTTTTTGGGTCTCCACTAACCCTCTTTTGTATATGATGATAATTTTACATGTACTTATTTATTAGTAAGCTCCACTACACTTGAATGCTCAACAGGGGTATAATTATTATCAAGGTAATATACATAATAATAAAAAAAAGAGCATGAACAGGATTTGTCATCAAACATCCATAGTTTCACTATGCAACTTTCTTCAAACCAATTGCCCAACACGAAGGCGATAAAGTATAAAATAGTAATGCTTCAAATTTCGTTAGTTAACAGGATGTCCTTGAATAGTGCTTGAAAATAAGTAAATACTAAGACATGAGAAAATAATATGCAATTTTCAATTATGAAAAAATTTTTTTTTATGATTTTTTAATATAAAATGCAAGCAAATATGCAACTCAAATATTAAGGGAATGTATGCTTGCAATGCAATATAAAAAGATATTCATGATGTATGAAATTGCAAACTCCCCCAAGCTTGAACTCAGCACTGTCCTCAGTGTTGGAAATCAAACTTGTAGGACGTCAAATATGTGATAAGGAAAAATATAAACGTAGAAGAGGCAATGAAACAACTTGATTTGTCACAAGTCAATGAATGTTGAAGCTGTAAGAAGAATCGTGGTGTCTTTGGCCGATATAAATTTGGGTGTCTCTATTTCCTACTATTCTTTAATTCCAAGGAGGCAATTTTGTTTTCTCTTTCTTCCTTCCTCTTCTTTTCTTCTTCATTATTCCCTCTTTTTTTTCAATGTTGTTATAGGTCGTGAAGGGTAAATAACGGCTCGTGAGGTAATGTTATCAGGTGTATTGAAGAGCTTATGGGTCTTCTGTGCCGTTTAACGGGACATGATATGCAAATCACAACCTTGACATTGGCGATGTCGAAGATGCGCAGAAAGTCACGGGTCATGGTCTCGTGCTTATGACCACTAAAAGAAGAGCACGGCCCGTGATATTCAACTAACGGCCCTCACATAAGCAGTGTTGTGAAGATGGTGTCATGAACGACGAGTAACGGACCTACAGACACATATAGACAAGAGAGAATAATAAAAGTAAAGGTCGTTACATGAAATTTATGGGTTGTGATATCATATGACTTTGGTGTTAGGGTTGTAACATGAAAGTGTAACGGGACAAGTGGCTTTGGCGTTTGGGGGCATAGTATGATTTTAACGGGTCGTGATTCACATGTAACGACCCGTGATGTGTAGAATAAAAATTTTGGAAGCCATTGTGAAGTCTGTGACCCTACATTTATGACTCGTACAATAATCCTTGAATTCTACATCGGCTTAACCATAATGATTACGGGCCGTGAATTGTTGTTATGACCCGTTATGCTAATCCACGCATGGTATAAAGCACTGTGAGACCCGTTTTAATCCACCTGTCTCGTGAACATGAAGTAGTTCATTTAATACCCACTGTGAGACTCGTAAAAGTGTGGTTACAACTCGTGAAATACGGCTTAACGAAAATATGGAGGTGTGCACATAATGTCACGGGTCGTGACATTAGACTTACGGCCCGTAAAGCTTAACAAAAGTTTTACCGGGTCACTGATATATCCATGAAAGAATAGTAATGACATGTGAAAAATAAAAGTTCAAAATATGGATCACTGTGAGATCCATGATAAAATGATTATGACCCGTGAAATATCAAAAATTCAAAATACAAATCCATGTGAGGTGCGTGACAGATTTCCTATGACCCGTGAATGCTGTAATTAACTGATTAGTGTCAATGGTAACAGGTCATGAAGACAATGTTACGGCCCGTGAAATATGAACTATGTGGAATAAAGCACTGATTGTGCCGTGATAGCCTAATAATGACCCGTGATATTCAACATGATGCCCCGTGCATCCTTAGTAACGGCCCGTGAGGAAGGAAAATTTTACATTTCGATAAAATTTAGCTTTTGACATGTAGAGATCTGTTAAAAAAATTATAAAAACAAACTAAAAAGGCTAAACAACTAAGGTAATCAGACTAGTTTATCTAACATGAACTAAATTAATCTAAAGTAAATTATGTCAAATATCTAAACTATAAGTTTAAGGATTGAGAATGAGTAGTTTAAAGTTTAAAGTCGCTAGCTCGACTTTGATATGGCATATGCTGAGACTAAAAAAATTATCAATAAGAATATAAGTAGATATGGAATTATCTCACCGAGTTTAATTTAATGTGATCAGGAACGCTTGTCGTGGTGAGGTTCAGCACATGAGATGTTGGATGACGCCTACATTTTTGTTTCGAGGTCCTCATCTGGTGGTGGCGGTTCTTCATGTACAGCAACTCTTCGAGGTTGAAATTGAGAGGTGTGTTGCCGTTGAACTTGGATTGTTGAGCAGTTCTTAGGTCGCCATTGTAATGTTGTAGTTGGAGAAGATCGTACTAGTGTAGGTGGAGAACTTTTCCCTTCAAAAGGTTTTGGCGACTGCACTAATGGATTTGAGGATATGTGCGTTGATGTGCAGGCAACAGTTGGTGATTTGTTCTCCTTCGGTGGTGGCTGAATTGGAGACAACGATGTCGGATTGATAGGAACTTCCAAAGGTGGGCCCCTCCTTTGAATCTTCCCATCTTTTATGATGTATTTGTTTGTCTCTTTAACACGCCACTGAGTTGTCGTTGTCCTTATTGAAAAATTTACTTCTGGGTACCATCTTATTTTATATGAATTTTGATAGTGGCACGGGCATAAGATGCCCTTTGGACTCTCATCGATGTGGCTCGATGTTTCAGAATTTAGTTTTGCAACTTCATTCTCTAATACATGTAGCTTTGCTTCCAATGCCTCAAATTTGAGCTCGGTGTTGAATAGTCGAAGTGAATCGTCGACTTCAAATTGCTTCTGAATTTTGAATAACTGAGACTCCAAATTTTGGATGTGTTGTTCTTGCATTGTCAACCTTATTTTGATTGTTGTGGCAAATTGATCAATCATCTTTATGAAGTCAGAAGTTGATGATTTGAATTCGAGAATTGATGCCAGATCCTCATCGAACTTCTTGTTGTGCTGCCTCATATTATGAATTTGTCTCTCCAAATTTTTTGTTTGATAATTTTGTGTGGAGAGCTTCTTCAGCAAAGAATCTAACACTTCTGCGAATGCGGTTGATGGGTCTCGAAATATATCTACCTTCTTTTCTTGTTGAGGCTTCTTCTTTATGCTTTGCCTTGATGATGATGCTCGATTTGAACCCCATCTTGCTCGACAGTGATGTTGTTTCCCTCAACTTGTTGGTTCATTATGATTTTGTTCTTCGTTCGTTGAGGTGTCAAGATGTGCTCGTGATGATCAAGTTGTGTACAAAATATGTCACCTGAAAAACATACACAACACTAAAAGAAAAAGTGAATTAAAATAGAAAATAAGAATTCTCAAAGTAGCTTATACGAGATAGACTAAGAATTATGAATATAGTTCTCCGACAACGGCGTCAAAAACTTGATGCGTTAAATTTGTAACAATCAAATTGCTAGCAAGTGCACTAGTCGTGTCAAGTAGTAAAGTAGAGAGTAGAGTGTCGAACCCACGAAGAACTAGTTAAATCTAATTTATCTTAATAATCTATTAGGAGAAGAAAAGTGTTTTCTATAGGTATAGAAAATAAATGTGCAGAAAATTAAATAATAAAAAATAAAATAAATTGGTGTTGAGCCTAAGGATTATGGATGATTAAAGATAATGATTAACTAGCATGAATCATGATGATGATTGAATTATAACGATGATGAACATATTCAGTTCTTGAGACGGATTAGGATTACTTAAATTATTGATCTCTACGCTGAGTAAATCAAAATATCTTAATTCTCGTAAAACTTAAGACCACAAACGATGAGTTAATCATCAGTTAAGAAAAATATTAAGATGCATTAAGTTGTAAGTCCTAAACTAACAGTTATCCTCGCTGGGTAAAAACTGATAGGCTGCACAAATGATGAGTTACTAGTTTCGTGTTATGATTGTTTTAACTTTAAGTTAAAAATCGATTCGCTGAAAATCATTAAATCCTAAAACTAACCACCCCAGATATGGTTTGTAGTCATATCTCAAAATATAATAATCTCAGTAAAAAGCATTACGCACAATAATCATAATCAAAAGAAACTGAAATAATTATATTAATCCAAATCCAATAAATAGTTCGTGCAGTTTTCTCGTAAAGAATAAATATCTTTATTACAGAATTAACTAGGCATAAAAAGTATGGGTAAAGAGCATCCAAACAATAGATAGAAGACAGAATTCTTCGCCTTTGATGATCTCTGGATCGCTGCAAAACACACGCGCTGAATTGCTTCGTAGTTTTTTCCGAACAAGCTCTGAAATTTGTCTTCTGCAATGTAGCACGGCCCCCAGGTCTCAAGCACACCCAAGCACTACCAAGTACCACCAAGTACCCAAGTTCACGTTTCTCAACCTCCTAGGGCCTCTATTTATAGCCTCTAGGTGCCCCAAGGATTCTGGCAGAATTTCGATTTGATTCGAAGTCTTTTCATGTTAAAATAATTAAATTTGTAATAAACTTTGATAGGACTTTAAAACCATCCAAAACTCCTTCATATCTGAGTAAATATGTTTCGTAATCATCCTTGAGGCTTAGGATAAAGTTTGAGTTCTATCTGGACTTGAAATTCTCAAGAAAAGTAAAAGAAATCTCGAAAACAACCTTCGTAACGGCCCATAACTTGGATTTAACGGCCCTTACAGTGTCCAAATCAAATTCTGACTCAAAACTGGGCCTTTTTAACAGGCTGTAACAGGTTGTTCACACCCCTGCTGTTACGGCCATTACGGTCATATAACGGCCCGTTATATTTAATTTAGCCCTGGCAACCTTCACTAATTTGTACTTTCTGACTCCGTTTTAACTCCGATTTGAGTGTCGTTTGTTTTTGTGGATTCCTGACTCAATTCTCTTGCTTTTTTTGCAATTAAACACATAACTTTAGTAGATTTCCATTTTTATAAAATTAAAGCAAATAAGGCCAGAAAATGATGCATGCAATATGAAAAGGAATCGAAATGTAATTAAATGCATAGCTAATTATATATATTTTACATGCATCAATATATAATATATATATATATATATATTTAAAGTATATACATATATTTATATGTCTATATATGTGCGAGATTAAGTGACAATAACATGTCTATGTATACATAATAAATTATATATGTGTTTGTGTATGCTTATATGTGCGATATTAAGTGATAATAATATGTATATGTGTACATGTTATAAGCATCAGTATATATGTGTATTTATATGTCAAAATGTGCCCGATTGAGTGGGTGTAATAAAAAGTTGGCCACGTCAGCGGTATCGAGATGCTAAAGTGTCGCTAAAACATATTAGCGACACCCTAACATCAACGTAGCATCTCCATGATTTTAGCGTCTCAAAGACATGATGCTAGCGAGACGCCAATAGTGCCTCTATAGCGTCGACAAATATAGATGCGCTAATGTGGCTCAAGCTCCAATGTGACGCTAAAGTGGGATGTTTTGTAACAAATCATGTCACTTAATTCAACCATTGTAATTCCATGATTAAGAATATAAAAATAATATATGTATAATTAATATATGCTATATATTGTATGCACAAGTAACATATATAATATAGGTAATAACAAATTATATATTTAGGAACACTCCCATGATATAGGCGTATATAAGTAATTATCTAGGAATACATATTATATGTAAGGTACACATATAATATTTAGTTTATTTATTTGTTAAAGTATAGTATAAATAATATATATCAACATAGATGGGGTTGCATCAAAATAGATAACATATAGTTATATAAATATAGATAGCGTATATATAGGTCTCTATTTCTTAATTAACATATATAGTTATGAGATGCCATGTAAGTGTTACAATAGTGCAAATTAAGCGTTGTATGTGTTACGTGTGTAGGGAACAATAGGAATATGTCATTATATT
Source organism: Pontederia crassipes (assembly GCA_030549335.1). Taxonomy (NCBI): domain Eukaryota; kingdom Viridiplantae; phylum Streptophyta; class Magnoliopsida; order Commelinales; family Pontederiaceae; genus Pontederia; species Pontederia crassipes. The sequence goes on from CM060188.1 coordinate 53,708,339, forward strand.
GGCGTCTACATAGCGTCGCCATAGCGTCTCAGGGACTGGATGCTATAGTCGCGTAGAACGCTGTCGATGCTAGAACCGCGCTAGGTTCTCCCGTGCAGATTCGCCTCATGGCGCGCAATAATAGCGGTTATCTTGCATCGCTATGGCACCTTCATTAGCGTCTGTTTCTCAAAATGCTAAGATAATGCTAATGTGACGCTATTGAGAGGCAAGTGGCATCTCCATTTTGAGACTCAATTGGGATGTTATAACGACGCTCGTGGCATCTATTTAGCGTCATTAGATATTGAGACGCTATTTGGCGTCACTAATCGCCAGTTTTCTTGTAGTGGTAAATCACTTTTATTTGATATCATATTAGAAAATAAGCATTGATTAAAAGGGAGTAATTTAATTTCATCATTTATTTATCTCCCCATCACTTTATTTGCTATCATGAAAAAGGGGGACATTGTTGGTCTAAAGACCATATTCTAACTATTTTGTTTATATCAAACAAGGAAGATGATATATTAATATTGCTCGAAGTGTTAGTTTGAACAGGTTAAATATTGTTCAAAAGAAAAAATTATCGTAAGATTTCTACAGCTAAAACAGATGACCGAAATGTTATCGGGCATCCACTATAACACATAATGGACGACCAAAATAGATATCGAACGACCGCCAATTATTTAGACAACAGACATTTTTTAATTAGGACGATTGAATCACTTTCGGTCGACCGTTTTGGGCGTCAAATAAAAGAACACGTAAAAAATGGACGATCAAAGTCACTGCCAAAATTATTGCTAATTATAGAGAAAATAATCAATTTTAAATCGAACGATTGAATTACTTTTGATCGACCTTTCTAGGCATCAAATGAAAGAACATGTACAAAATGGACGATCGAAGTCACTGTCGGAACGACCGCTAATTATAAAGAGAACAAACACTTTTAAATCAGACGATCGAATCACTTTCGGATGACCATTCTAAGCGACAAATGAAAGAACATACAAAAATGCATGACCGAAATAACTGCCAGAACGATCGCTAGTTGCAGAGAGCTCGGATATTTTTAAAAAGGACGATCGAAATAGTTACGGATGACCGTTCTGAGCAGCAAAGGCAACGACAACGGGCTAATCCTTCTACGGACTAGCAGAAAAAGCAAACGCAATGTCTATTTTTCTATACAAAATGGATGCCCGATACTATAATGGGCAACTGCTGAAGATACGACAAAGGCGTAACGGCCAGTTCCTGTGTAAAACGGACACCCGAAACTAAAACGGGCGACCGTTTATGATAGCACAACTCTTTTAAAAAGTTTTACAACAGTCATATTTTCAAGAGAAGCCTATAAAAGGGATTCAAAAAACTAAAGGAAGGCTATCCAAACAAGGAAAATTACTCCAAAGCATCTTTCAAGTCCGAAGCATTATCTACAGCTCAATCTTGTAAATCATCCCTTCCCTCTTCTAGTTCCTAAGTGTGAGCAATCCTTGTAAGAAGAGAGAATTGGAGGAAATTCGTGTGTTCTCATTTAGTGAAGTTTGAGAGCTCCTTGTAAGAAGAGGTGTGCCTTACCTATTGAGCAAAGAAAAAGACATTATGATGTAGAAAGGGTTATTCTCCCTACAAGAAAAGAGATAGCTAGTGAATCTCCGACGATCTCAAGGTTGAAAAGTCAGAGTGGAACGTAAGCCAAGGAGTTGGGCCGAACCTCGTCAACATATTGTGCCTTCTTTAGTTTTGATCATTCTTACTTGCTTTTTTACTTGCTTGTTATCGTATTTTCTAAAAATTGACTTTTACGGTTTTTTATTATAATTTTTATATACCAATTCACCTCCCCCCCCCCTCTTAGTGCTTTCGATCCTACATTTAGTATCAAAGCCAAGTTGCTCTTATTTAAAAGATTTAAACATCTTTTGAACTATGGTAGAAATTGGCACTCACGCGATGCTAAAATGGCGTTGTAGGAGCTGACGCCAAGAAGACACTAACTGTGGACGCTATTCGGACGCTAAAAAATTGCCCAATTGTCTCCTCTTGTGGTGATACTTAGATGCCAGAGGGTCGCTAACGTGATGCTAATTTGTGCAACGCTAAGGCGACGTTGCAGCGACGCCAAATATGATATCTTCTGCACACAAAAACTTGTCACTTGTTGAACCATTATCGCACAATCTTTATACAATTATCGCATAATCCTGCATGCAAAATGTGACGCTAAACAAGGAACAATTTTGATACAATGATATGTTATTGCACAATCTTGTACCTTACATTGAATTACAACAATTCCATGGTCCAAATCACAACAAAGAAGTAATTGATCCAAATTACAACAAAGAAAGAAAATAATTACAACAATTATATCATCCAAATCAATGATTCTTGCTTGGATTGGATTGGATCGGCTGCCTCATCCCTTCGTCCAACCTCCCTTTGCCTCTTTCCTGATGGAGGTCGACGGTGGTGCAAGTAGGGATGCCAATTTAGTGCGATGCCAATTTAGCGTCAAGAAGTGGCAACATTAAATCGATGCTATAGTGACTATAACTTAGCGTCGACAACCTTTGATGCACTAAAGTGACCCCAATTTATGCCATGTTAGCGTCGATTCTGATGTTGACGCTATTTTGAAGCGATTGCGTCGATACTATGATGCTAAATTCATTTATTTCAATTAATCTGTAAGAAAATCATGCCACTTAATTCAACCCTCATAATTTCATTACTAAGAATACAAAAATTTATTGATTTATGTGAATATGTATATGTATACATGGATATGTATATATGTATATGTATATGTTTATCGACGTCATCCGAAAAATTCGAGAATCATATGTCGAACAAATGAGGCCATTCTAAAAGGTCCCAAGATGTCCAATTTTTTAGAAAAGCAATTTCTAATATTTTTTTAATCGCACAAAAAAATAGACCATTTTGAATACTCTTTTTACATTTGGATACAAAAATATTCTAAGAAAATTAGCATTTCTCATAAAAATTTAAAAACTCTATGTCAAGGAACCATTCTGAGTGCTCCTGGAAGGTCCGATTTTCGAGAATGCACACTTTTAGATTTCTTTGGTGGGGCGGAAATTTTGAGGAATTTTTATAGTTGCAAAAAATAGGTAATCGGAGGAAACAAAAAAGATGTGAGACGTGAAATGCCCTTCAAAATGTCTATTTTTTCGTGGCGATCTGAGTGAGGATTGCGAAGAACCGACCATCTCTATTAAAAAAATTCACCTATTTTATTGATTTTCTTCTAATCTCCGTTCGCCACGATTCTTGTTCGAATGGACAGCACACATCGATCTCTATGAGTTCGTAATTTTTGTTTCGATCGATCCCCGCCAAACTCACGTCGACGACCATCGGAGGAAGCCTTTTTTTCCTAGGTTCTTAACTCTGCCTTCTAGCCTTCTAAAATCACAAAAAATACTAAAAAAATTGTGTTGCTATGATCTACGAGAGATACAAATTTCACGATGAATCGACGGTCGGATCTCCGACAATTGCCATTTAAATCCCATGGAAAATGAAGAAGCACTATTCCCAAATTTTGAAATTTGAGAATTGAAGTATAATGTATGTATAACATGGTATATTAATTTTTTTATATTGTATAATAGAATAATATAGTATGGTATGGTGTATAATATAGTATAATATAGTTTAGTATAGTATATAATATTATATAGTATAGTAAAATATAGTATAGTATAGTATAGCATAACATAGTATAGCATAGTATAGTATAATATAGTATAGTATAGTATAGTATAGTATAGTATAATATAGTATATATTATACTATACAATATATAACATATATTGCTAAAAGAGCACAAACTAGCGTCTACTTAGTGTCACAATTGTCGATGCCAATACAATGCAAGATATCGGCGCTAATATCGCCTCTTATTTTAGCGTCGACTTAGCATCACAATCGTGGTGATGTTAAATTAGCATCGCAAGCTTGCGACGCCAATACAGTGCTACCATCTGTCATGCATTTTCTAGTTTTCACGCGTGATAATAGCACTGAAATAGCATCGCAATGACACTTCATTTAGCATCGATGTCCTGTGACGCTAATGCGACGTTAAATTGACTCTATAAAGAGGTAGTTAGCGTCTGCATTTGTCGACCCAATAGCAGTGCTATTGTGACGCTATTGCCTTCTATTTAGCATTGCGTATTATGGCGACGCTAATTCGTATCGCTATTCGATATTTTTCTTGTAGTTGTAAAAAAGATTAAGAACAAAAAACATAGACATCTCAAGATCAATATCCCCCGGCCACTAGTCGGCTGGTTAGTTACAAATTATGAAAACTTAGAAAAGAAGAAAATAAGAAAGGGAAAAAGAAAGAAAAGAAGAAGAAGGGAGGCTGGCCGCAACCTCCTCTCCAGCCCCCTTTAGCACAATGTCAAATGGATCAGGAGATTGGGAACCTCTTCCTTGTTTCATTTAGCCCCTTCTTATAGTCCAAAGGATATGTGCCTTATGTCCATGTATGTAGTTATCCTCTGCTCACTTTTGCAACAACTTTCAGATTTTCCAGCCAAAAAGGAATCTGTTGTGGTCCTCCATGGCTGCTACTGATAGTGAATTGAGGAGTGTAGTGATAACTTGCTGATTTTGGGGTCAAATTTCAGATTTTTCAATTTTTGATTTAACTCCCTAATTCACTATCTACTGCAAGTATACAGGTCCATTGTAGTCTACCCAAATGTCGTATCCACAGTAATTTGAAGTCTAAGACTCTCTAACCAATCTAGATTAGCCTTAACTAAAGTTAAAAATCCAAGAATTTGAAAGAAAGTTAAAACCGATTTCTAAAAAGGACTAAAATGATAACTGTTTTGGGATTTTTGAAAAGTTATCTAAACTGAATTGTAAATGCAAAACTAGAGGCTCAAAGGGTTTATCTATCAATGAGGAAGGTTCTCCTAGGAGTTGGGGTTCATCTAATTTAATTATGGATGGAATGGACAAGTTATCATTAAATGTCAATTTTAACTCAACTTGAAATAATCTGTTTTCACAGCTTAATTAATACAGAACTAATTATCATATTCTAATATGATTGATTAGCTAAGTTGAATTAGAAAAAGGTCCTAACTGAAATCAAGTCAACATTAAACTCAAAATCAAGTTCCTTGCTGAATTTTAGTAATGTAATGAAATCTGAAATGATAACTTTCAATTGCACTTTGAAAATGAGGGAAATGCTTCAATCAACTAAACAGGGATGAAATCAATCCAATATTAGTGCAAATGCTCCTTGGTTTATCTCTAAACTACAAGAGGATTTTAAATCAGCCTCTCAGCTGCAAATTCAAATGAAATCCACATTTTCACTAAAGAGTTGGATAAAATCATCACATAATTATATATGAGAACTCAGCACATGCAATTGCTTCTTGGTTCATCTCTGAACAGCAAGAAAACCTTAAGTACACCTCTCATTGATTAAATGAAATCAGGGACTTAACAATAACAAGGCAGATTCCACATATTTCAGGAAATCAGCAACTAAAAAATTCATAAATCGGCACCTAGCAAACATTGGAATTCAGCACATGTCACTCACTGGAATTCAGACTTGTCATTGCTCTTTGGTTCATCTCTGAACAACAAAGTATCCCTAGGATTCACTTCTTAGTGATTTGATAAGATCAAGGGCTTACAACAGCAAATCAGAATCCAAAATTTCAGGAAATCAGATTTTACAATTCAGAAATCAGCAAGTGAAATGTTTGCAATAATTCAGGGATTAAAACCTTGAAAATACCATTGTTCCTTGATTCATTTATGAACAGGGGTGAAACTATAAGAAACCTCTCAGTTATCAATTAAATCATGGCTCAACAATGATAGAAAACAAGTTTAATCAGAATTCAGAAATCAGAAATCAGATTTGGGGAAAAACATGTTTCAAAATTCAGGAAATCAGAAATCTCAATTGGATTAGAACCTAAACACTTGGCATTGATTCTTGATTCATTTCTGAACAAGATTAGATCAAGAACAAGATTAGATCAAATGACAACTCAGTTGTAGATACAATCAGGACCTTACAAAGACAAGATCAGGTTCATACGAAACGGAAAATTAGAAATCAGGATTGATATCAATGCAGAAATTCAGACTTGTCTATATCTATCCACAATTAACCTAGACTACTACCTTATCCTAGGAGACATAGGATTTAGCTTCTCATAATTACAAACATAGATACACAATGAAATGAAGAATAGAAGCTAATCATCCTGGCTTGAGGGCTGTTGACAGAAATCAGCAACACTTCATCAACATTCTAGCCCTTCAACTCCCATCAGCTCCAAACCTTTGCAATGGCAGCCTTCTCCTCATTCTAGGGTTTCTTAAGCTTCTATATGACTCTTGTCCACCTTTGGATGTAGATTAGAATGTTCCCTTCCATAGATTCAGGTCACCTGTCCAGTGGTCCTCAAATTCCAGCAGAAATTAGCAGCTTTTGGACAGGAAATCAGTGGTCTCCCCCCCCCCCCCCCCCCCCACCTTTTTCAGTTGAAATCAGATTTATATTCCGTGCTACAAGGGCCAAAACAGCAAGCATCAAAGTTCTTGAATGGGAAATAAACAAATAAGGATGATGAGAGCTACTAGGATCAGCTCAAACATCAAATAGGATTTAGTGTTGTGCAGAAATGAAAACCAAAATCAAAACAAATGATTTTTTAAACCCGAAAATGATAACTTTGTACTCATCATGAAAATTATCAAAATAAAAGTAGTTCAAGGCATTAAAGGCATCAAAGGGATTAGTGTTGCAAGTGAATGAGATCAGAAATCAAATCTAGATAAGATTTCATAGTGTTGATAACTTAGTGATCCGAAATGATAACTTTTAGCCACTAAAATGATAATTTGTCATAACTTTAGTTGTGGTTATCCAAATGAGATCAACTTTGAACAGCAATGAGTTAAGGCAGTAAGTTAATGATTTCTTAATGCCTTTTTGCATATTTGATAGTTTTGCATATCGAAATGGCAATTTTGCCCTTAAAAGATAACTTGGCATTGAAAAATGATAACTTGTGAAATGGATTGATAATTTTGCACAAGTTGAAATATGATCATCCAAATATGATTCATTCATGATGGCAGTGGATTTATGGCAAGAAAATCACTGGAAATCAGCTCAAATAGAAAAATGATAATTTGCACATTGAAATGATAACTTTGCGTAGAATTGACATATTTATGGATTTTGGCAATTCATAGCCTCTATGCATATGAAATCAAGTATAAAATGAGAAAGATCAACTAGTTATCACAATCCTTGCGTTCCAAACATAATTGGCCAAAAGTTATGCAAAATAGGGGCTCGATATGGGTGAAATCCATCTAAAATGGGATAAAAACCTATTGTGATCGGCTAGTGATCAAACTCTCCCAAGCTTAGCTTTTTGCTTGTCCTCAAGCAAAACGTTCAGAAATTAAGGACCAACTTGAATTAACAGTCCACGAATAAATTGAAAATCAACTGAATTAATCCAATGAGTTTCCCACTTTGCCAACACTCCATCCCATTCTTTCCAATTCCCAAATTCTAGCTGAGGAGTCATGAAGGTTAAAGAAAATTTAAGCCATGAAAGAAGTACTAGCAGTAACAAGTTTGAATTTCAGGGATTGTCAACTTTACAAAGGGGTTGAACTACAAATCTCTTAATGAACAGATTTTCATTGCTTAAACAGGTTTAACACTTGACTTTTATTCATGAAATGCAAGTAAACAGGTCAAGACCTCATTTTTATTCATGCTGGTCATAGGATAAAAATCCTGGCTTTATTCAAGAGAGGTTTCTTTTTGGAATTTCACTCTCTTTATTTATGCATGCATGCGATGCAAAATGCAACTTTTCACTTTTTTTTTTCTCCATTTTTTTCTTTTTCTATTCTGTTCATGAGTGAGCAATAGTTCAAACTCAAGTAAAGTTTAGAACCCTTGGTCCAAAAAGTCAAGTTTTCCTATTTAGCATGGCAGCAAGAGCCTTGACTCCCTTCTAAACATATTTTACTTTCCATTTAATCCATGAATGTCAGCTAGTGTTACCCACAAAAAAATATTTAGCTGAAAATTAATTCAAATGCATCTGAATTGATAAGCCAGTTAAAGCAATAAGACTAATGGCCAAGTTGACCACTTGGCATTGGAGTGTACCAACTGTCATAATGAAGTATTTCACCCATTTTAGAGTTAAAATGAAGGCAAGGGTTGAATTGAACTCGAATAGTGATAACTAGTGATAACCGAGTGAATATGAGTGATAACTTGTTCAAACAATGATAACCTGGTGGTAAATGGTGATATAAATATTAAAGTAGATTGAAAACATGGTGTAAAGGTTAGAAATGTAGGATCCCAAAGGGAACCGAGAGGGGGGTGAATTGGTATTCAATTCAAAAATGTCGATTTCACAAAAACCATCGCGAAAGCTTAAAATCGATTCTTAAATCTTTTATAATTCAAATCATAAATTCAATATTAGAGGGAGAAAGAGAGAGAAAGAAAATCAAATACAAACACACGGTGGTTGTTGACGAGGTTCGGCCACACCTTGGCCTACGTCCCCGCTCCGACTTCTCAACATCGAGACCGTCGGAGATTTCACTAATCCCTTCCTTTGTTCCAAATGGGACAAGGAAGAAAGCCCTTTAAACAACCACATTTTTCTTTGCTTCAAGAGGCAAGGCAACCTCTCCTCCTAGGAAGCTAATCTATTTCTCTCGCTCAAGAGGTAAGATTTAGAACCTCTTTTACACAGGAGCTCTCTCTATTTTTGTGAACAATAATGTTTCTCTCTTTTACAATTCTATGCTCACAAGAGTGGAAGAGAGAAAGAAGAGCAAACTAAAAATGAAAACTTCAAGAAGAATGTCTTCTTTTGATAACTTGAAGTTTTTCTTCAAGGCTTGGATGAGTGCACTTTCTTCTGGCTTTGGCACTCCTTTTATAAGCTTCTGCAAGTGAGAAAGTCATCCAAAAATTATTCCACAATTTTTTCTTCAAATTTGACCGTTACTATTCATTTGACTCATAGGCCGGTCGACCGCACATATGGACCGATCGACCGGTACACTTTCTTTTATGAAAAATGTGACCGTTGGTGAATTCTGCACAGTCCGATCGACTTGTGTCCTAGACCGGTTGACCGGTACCTCGACCGGTACAGTCTTGACATTTTGCTTGATGAAATTGGGCATTTTCTATACTGACCGGTCGACATGTGTTCTGGACCGCACCTGTGTTCTAGACCGGTTGACCGATATTCTGGACCGGTCGACCTATTTTTCAGTAGGCAGCTCGACCGCTCTGCACTATTTTAAGCATAACTTTTTGCACAATTGTCCAAATGAGGTGATTTTTTATTCTATGAAAAGTTAACAGAATTGTCTACAACTTTGGTATTTATGACTAATCCAAAATCTAATAGAATCATTGTTAATTATTTAATCAAAATGTAATGCATAAAGTTATCCCTTTTTCTTTAAACTTTTTCAGCATTTTATCTTTAATCTTTCGAGATTTGTATCATCAAAATATAATTGTATACATCATTAAAACTTAGCTCCAACAAGAAAAGCACCAGGTTTCCTCCCCCAAACATAGCTTCAACACTGTCTAGTGTGTTGGAAAAGATAGGCAAGGGAGAGGGTTGGGAGAGTATGAAATTTATGGAATTGTGCATTTGATCCCTTCCAATGGTTCTTTCATCTCAATCAGGGGCTTAGGGTGGTCCATTCTTCATGAATTGCAGCTAATCCTGCAGGGAGACAAGAGATATCAGTGGGATATTCAATATCAGATTTTTAGGGTGCACAAGGCAACAATGCATTGAAATTCACTAAAATGCACTGAAATTCAGCTATGATGGATTGGGGTAACTGATTTGAATGATAATTCAGATGTTAATATGATGATTTCAACATGAATGAAAAGATACTATCAGTTATCAATAGGATTTCAGTAAGAAAAATTAAAATTAAGGGTAGGGTACTCCCTAAATGAAAATTTATGGATTGATCTGATTCCTCCCTGACTTATTCTGGCAAAACAGAAAGATTAGATATAAAATGGCTTGGGTTACCTCCCAAGAAGTACCCTAGTTTAGTGCCTTAGGCTAGACATTGTTACAACTCTTGATATCAAGGAGGTTTAAATAGTATGATGTAATCAAGTAGAGATTCCAATATGTGGACAGCTTCACTAATCAAGTATGGATCTCTTAGTTTGTCAATGATTGACCTTTGTTTTTCAGTTTGATTCCCTCCTCCATTGTATCAGAAATCTACTAACTTCTCATCCCAAAACTTCTCATCTATGACATATGAATCTCCTGGATCGCCATCTTGTTTAAGCAACCATTTCTTCATTGGCCTATTAAAATGCAACATTATTGAAAGATCTTTGAGATCTTGGTTCCATCTTTCAGTGGGAAAACAATGATCTTCCTTCATTGAATGTTCCATTCCTTCTACAAATTTGAATTCTGCTATAGCTATTTGTAAAGAAATTTCTTCTGCTTTTGTATCCTCCTTGACCATTTTAGTCTCATCATGTGACTTTACTGTCATAACATGTTGCCCAATGGAAAATAAGATGGGTGAGACTTTGGAATTTTGAATGGCTTCAAATGAATTAGTGTTTGTTTCAAGTTCAGGTCACTTCTTCTCTTTTGATGTTTCTTCATCTTTGACCCTAAGATGTTGACATTCTTCAACTAATCCATGATGGTTTGTGGAGCAAATTGCTTCAAGTAGAACTTTTGGACAGTTGGGTGCAGGAAGTGACTCATCTTTAGGGATAGACAATAAGTGAATTAAGTTGCAGCCCTCATCACAAAGGAGTGTATCTGATAGTTTCTTCAAAGAATCAAAATCAGAGTCTTCTAGAATTTGCTCTTCATTGGATGGGAACCTTATAAGTGGGTCTTCAATGTGATTCATTGCTGGTATCATTGGAGTACCCTTTTCAGTAACTTCTGCAACTTCAACTTGTTTCTTGAATTGTTCTATAAGTGTGATAGATTCTTTTTCAACTTCAGCCTCCATGACTACTTCTTTTTCTTCATTCATATCTTTCTCAATTCCCATCTTCATTTTTTGAATTTCTTCTTTTGGAAGGGCAGATTGGATTTGTGGAGCTTCTTACTGGACTGCAAACAAAGCTTGACTTCCAATGCTTGATATCCAGCTTGAAGAGCATCTGCTGTCATATATAGTTTTTCCAAGTTTGCAGTTTTCTTTTCCTGTCTCCTCATGAAGTTCTCCAACATAATCTCCATTCTTGACACTTCTATGGATTGATTAAGTGATTGCTAATTTTCTGAAATATCCATAGTTGCAACTTGAAATTCTGACATTTGATCTTGATTGTGATGGTAATACAAATGATTTTGTGAGTCATGGACATAATGATTACTACTTGAGAAGTCTTCCTCAAGATTCGAGAAATTTGCACTTTCATGACCATGTGAGGCATACATATAAGCATTAGAGGGCTGCTGAAATTGTGGTGATCCTTGATTGCAATGAACTTGTGATGGTTCTCCAACATCAAAATCATATTTTTGAAGAGTTTTGAACACGACATCTTCAACTATAGAATCCAATTCCTCCTAGCTCAAGGGTGTTTCACTTGATTGATAATAGTCATAGGACCAAGTTTGCCAACTCATATCCATCTTTTCTTCTTTCTCTCTCAGAAATCAAATTCATAATTTTCCACAATTGCTGGGTGAATAACAATCCCGAAGTGTCCTAGGAGCAGCCATGTTTTTATTGGAAGCCTCCTCAAAAATTCATCTCCTAGCCTCTTCTCTTTGCAATCTCCTTCTCCAACTGAATCTTCTTTCAGTTCAGGATCAGATAGGTAGAGGTCTCCTTGAAGCTCCAAATCCTGCATAAATTAAAATCAAAAGTATCAAATTCAGAAAAGAAAGAAAACTAGACAAAAAATGGAAAATTCAAAATGATAACTTGCAAAAATTGAAAATTGGGCTAATAAATGGACTGAAAACTAGTCTAAAACTAATCTAAACTATCTAAGTTAATCTAATTGACCTCAAATCACTGGCAACGGCGCCAAAAACTTTGTAGTGATATTGAGAAGTGTAGTAATAACTTGTTGATTTTGGGGTCAAATTTCAGATTTTTCAATTTTTGATTTAACTCCCTAATTCACTCTCCACTGCAAGTATACAGGTCCATTGTAGTCTACCCAAATATTGTATCCACAGTTATTTGAAGCCTAAAACTCTCTAAACAATCTAGATTAGCCTTAACTAAAGTTAAAAATTCAAGAATTTGAAAGAAAGTTAAAACCGATTTCTAAAAACGACTAAAATGATAACTATTTTGGGAGTTTTGAAAAGTTATCTAAACTGAATTGTAAATGCTAAACTAGAGGCTCAAAGGGTTTATCTATCAATAAGGAAGGTTCTCCTAGAAGTTGGGATTCATCTAATTTAATTATGGATGGAATGGACAAGTTATCATTAAATGTCAATTTTAACTCAACTTGAAATAATCTATTTTCACAGCTTAATTAATCTAGAACTAATTATCATATTCTAATATAATTGATTAGCTAAGTTGAATTAGAAAAGGTCCTGACTGAAATCAAGTCAACATTAAACTCAAAATCAAGTTCCTTGTTCTGAATTTTAGTAATGTAATGAAATCTGAAATGATAACTTTCAATTGCACTTTGAAAATGAGGGAAATGCTTCAATCAACTAAACAGGGATCAAATCAATCCAATATTAGTGCAAATGCTCATTGGTTTATCTCTAAACTACAAGAGATTTTTAAATCAGCCTATCAGTTGCAAATTCAAATGAAATCCACATTTTCACTAAAGAGTTGGATAAAATCAGCACATAATTATATATGGGAACTCAGCACATGCAATTGCTCTTTGGTCCATCTCTGAACAGCAAGAAAACTTTAAGTACATCTCTCATTGATTAAATGAAATCAGGGGCTTAACAATAACAAGGTAGATTCCACATATTTCAGGAAATCAGCAACTAGAAAATTCAGAAATCAGCACCTAGCAAACATTGGAATTCAGCACATGTCACTCATTGGAATTCAGACTTGCCATTGCTCTTTGGTTCATCTCTGAACAACAAAGTATCCCTAGGATTCACTTCTCAGTGATTTGATAAGATCAAGGGCTTACAACAGCAAATCATAATCCAAAAATTCAGGAAATCAGATTTTACAATTCAGAAATCAACAAGTGAAAGTTTGCATTAATTCAGGGATTAAAATCTTGAAAACACCATTGTTCCTTGATTCATTTCTGAACAGGGGTAAAACCATAAGAAACCTCTCAGTTATCAATTAAATCAGGGCTCAACAATGACAGAAAATAGGTTTAATCAGAATTCAGAAATCAAAAATCAGATTTGGGGGCAAACAGGTTTCAGAATTCAGGAAATCAGAAATCTCAATTGGATTAGAACCTAAACACTTGGCATTGATTCTTGATTCATTTCTGAACAAGATTAGATCAAGAGACAACTTCTCAGTTGTAGATACAATCAGGACCTTACAAAGACAAGATCAAGTTCATACGTAATAGAAAATCAAAAATTAGGATTGATATCAATGCAGGAATTCAGACTTGTTTACATTCATCCACAATTAACCTAGACTACTACCCTATCCTAGGAGACATAGGATTTAGCTTCTCATAATTACAAACATAGATACACCATGAAATGAAGAATAGAAGCTAATCATCCTAGCTTGAGGGCTGTTGACAGAAATCAGCAACACTTCATCAACATTCCAGTCCTTCAACTCCCATCAGCTCCAAACCCTTGCAATGGCAGCCTCCTCCTCATTCTAGGGTTTCTTAAGCTTCTATATGACTCTTGTCCACCTTTGGATGTAGATTAGAATGTTCTCTTCCTTTGATTCAGGCCACCTGTCCAGTGATCCTCAAATTTCATCAGAAATCATCAGCTTTTGGACAGCAAATCAGTGGTCCCCCCCACCTTTTTCAGCTGAAATCATATTTATATTCCGTGCTACAAGGGCCAAAACAACAAGCATCAAAGTTCTTGAATGGAAAATAAACAAATAAGGATGATGACAGCTATTAGGATCAGCTCAAACATCAAATAGGATTTAGTGTTGTGCAGAAATGAAAACCAAAATCAAAACAAATGATTTTTGAAATCCGAAAATGATAACTTTGCACTAATCATAAAAATTATCCAAATAAAAGTGGTTCAAGGCATTAAAGGCATCAAAGGGATTAGTGTGGCAAGTGAATGAGGTCAGAAATTAATTGTAGATAATATTTCATAGTGTTGATAACTTAGTGACCCGCAATGATAACTTTTAGCCACTAAAATGATAACTTGTCATAACTTTGATTGTGGTTATCCAAATGAGATCAAATTTGAACAGCAATTAGTTAAGATAGTAAGTTAATGATTGCTTAATGCCTTTGTGCAGATTTGATAGTTTTGCATATTAAAATGACAGTTTTGCCCTTAAACGATAACTTGGCATTGAAAAATGATAACTTGTGAAATGGATTGATAATTTTGCACAAGTTAAAATATGATCATCCAAATATGATTCAGACATGATGGCAGTGGATTTAAGGCAAGAAAATCATTGGAAATCAGCTCAAATAGAAAAATGATAACTTGCACATTGAAATGATAACTTTGCATAGAATTGACATATTTATGGATTTTGACAATTCAGAGCCTCTATGCATATGAAATCAAGTATAAAATGAGAAACTTCAACTAATTATCACAATCCTTGCATTCCAAACATAATTGGCCAAATGTTATGCAAAATAGGAGCTCGATATGGGTGAAATGCATCTAAAATGGGATAAAAACATATTGTGATCAGCTACCAATTAGCTTGTCACATGTCCACCTTTTTTCTAGCCAAAAGAATGTGTTCTTGTGCTCCTTCATTGTTGTCTCCCCTTAGTTTGCCAGCTGCCCATCTTTTTCGAATTTGCTGGTGGTCCTTCTTGGCTTCCTTTTCCTCAGCTTGCCACATGTCCATTGTTACAACTAGTCTTTTGTTGTCCACATCTGCCCATAAAGGCGTAGAGGAAGCTTCCTTTCTCTTGTGCAATGGAATCTACCAAGCTGATGTGGAAAGACACTTTTCCCGTACTGTTTGTTGTTCTACACGGGTTGCCTGGTGAACCATTCTACAATTCTCTTGAATTTGTCTAAGTGTTTGAATGGAAAATAATCAAAACAAGTAATAATATCCTAAGAATCATAAAATAGATGTGGAGAAATCATAAACATTGCATTTCAATAATAAAGTATGTATTCGAGCATGAAAACTTATCGAAACATTAGATAAATGCATGTTGAACATAAATGAAAAGTATATATAATTTCTCCATATCAACTATAACTAGGTTGGACCAATAATTTTCGACAGGACAACATCGTTGGAAAAACACTTGTCAATAATGGTTTTGGTTTTCCGACAGGCACATAAAAATCGTTAGAAATCCCGATGAGTAACACCATCACAAAGATAGCCTTCATAAATTCTAACAAGTAACTTCTATCGGAAGTTCTGAAGGACGGGCACCCTTCGAAAGTTCCGACAGGAGTTACTCGTTGGAATTTCCAACAAGCCCTTAGCCATCGAAAGTTTTGACGTGTGCTTATCCGTCAAAGTTCCGACGACCATCCTTCAAAATTTTTGACAAGTTTATCCATCACAATCATTTTTTTAAAATATAAAAAAATCAGCTGCCTATGGCCAAATTCTGTTAGGGCCCGACAGTCAGCACTTGCAGTCGAATCCGGCTGCTGACACTTGCGATCAGATTTGGCTGCCAGGCAGCCTGATCGAGCACCCGTGGGCCTAACCAGCACCTGCAGCTAGATCTGGCTACTAGGTGGCTGGATTTTGTCGTAGGTGGTCGAATATGGCCGTAGGAGACCTAATCAGGCCACAGTCGGTTGGATCTAATCGCAAGCAGTTAGATCCGACCGAGAGAGAGGGAGAGGGATATGAGAGAGAGTGAGCGGTAGTCACTAGAGTCGGTGGTCACCAGAGTGGATGGTAGTCTGAAGTCGAGAGAGAGAGAGAGAGCAAGAGATAGGGAAAGGGGAGAGAGTGAGCAGGATAGAGAGATTGGGAAGAGGGATAGAGGGAGAGAATGAGCGAGGGTGAGATAGCGAGAGAGGGAGAGGGAAAGAGATAGTAAGAGAGGAGAGAGGGAAAGATATGATATTATAATTTGAAATACTGACGATTTTGTCCTTTGGTATTACCACCGAACGTAAATCCATCGATAATATCAAAGCTAGGATCGTCGATAATTTTAATATTTTATTATATAATATTATAATATTTCTTATAATTTAAAATATCATTGCTACTATCCTTTAGTATTACCAATGGATGTGTAACCTTAATAATAATATATTAATATTTTATTATATAATATTATAATATATTTGTTATAATTTAAAATACTAATGGCCCTCATCTTTGATATCATCGACAAATGTAAATTGGTCGGTAATACCGAAGGACAAGACATATTTTATCATAATTCAAATTATGATGGTCTTGGACTTCTGTATTGTAAATGAATATAAATCCGTCGGTAATACTGAAGGCCTAGACCGTTGGTAACCTTAATTTTATTATATAATATTATAACATATTTTATTGTAATTTAAAATGTCAAAGGTCCTCGCCTTCAGTATTATCGATGAATTTGAGTAAATTTCAGTATTGGTCACCCGATTTATAGAGTATTCCTAGTAAGCTCGCCCAACTTTAATTTATAACAAGTGATCATCCAACTTGAAAAACCTTTCAGTCGTGGTCATCGTGACCACCTATAACCTATTTGTCGATCGATCGCATACGTGAATGCCACGTGAATAATTTTCTCTCTCTCCTATGTGGTTTTATAAATTTTAAATGGTCCCCATTTCCCCTTTTCCCTATCGAAACCTTTGATTCCTTTGACGACTGGTGACATTGTCGAGTGCCCAATGCTCGGATCAACCAGGAGAGGCTTCCTATCAACAATGATGGTAGGACACAAGCATAGTAGAAGGTCTGAGAGAGAGGGTTGAAGAGCTGGGGGTGAAGGTGAGATTGTCGCACTAGGGGCACAGAAGAGTGGGCGGTGACGTCGATGAGGAGGAAGCTGGTGGGAGATGGGGTGAGGGTGTAGTCGATAAGGCAGTAGGAGAAAGGAGACACTGAAGGGCAATCAGTGTGGGAGGGGAAAGAGATGGGCCCACGGACATGCACAGGAGAAGAATCCAGAGGAAGACGAGAGCCGAGGTGGAGGGCCACTAAATATTGGCCTTTGTCGGAGGAGGCTCCGGAGATGATCAGGAAAAGAGGAAAAGTGTAGGTTTGGCCAAATGGTGTCCGTTTAAAAGTTTTAAAAACCACATAGGAGAGAGAAAAGTTATTTAACTTCGACGGGTATCCACGAGTCGGACAACGTGACATCCACATATGTGATCTGACTGACAAACGAGCTACAAGAGGTCACGGTGCCCACGACTGAAAGATTTTCAAGTTAGATGATTGCCTTGTTACAAATCGAAGTTGGGTAATATTATTGCGAACACACTGTAAATTGGGTGACCGCTACTGAAACTTACTTCGACATCCATCGGTAATATCGAAAGAGAAAATCATCGGTATCCTTATATAATACTATAATAAATGTTATTATAATTAAAGTATCGACGGCCATCGCCTTTGCTATTACCAACGGAATTCCATCCGTCAGTAATACTGAAGGTCAAGACCATCGGTAACCTTAAAAATAAAATATATTATATAATATTATAATAGATTTTATTACAAATTCAAAAATGGCCTTCGATATAAAATTGTCGGTAATGCTAGAGATCAGAATTGTCGGTAAGATACCGATGGGTTTTTGCCGTTGGTAACTAAGCATGTTTCGAAAGGATTTTCCCCTTATTGCAAAATTCATCCAAAAATATAAAGAATTTTGACCCATGAAAAAATGATCGTCGAAAATGCGTCATTGTATTATAGTGATGCCCCTAAGACCAAGATTAGAAAAACAAAAGAATGGATAAAACTAACGGGCGAATAATCATACCTGTCCTATAATCGATCTTTCAGAAACAAAGTAATCATAGAAGGGAATAGAAACAAGCCTAAAAAACAAATGGATAAGTATATATGATAGTCATCCGTAAATGACCGATGTATGACTGAAAAAAACATTGTTTTAAAACAAAAAAAGGAAGCATAGAAAAAAGAACAACAGTCGTATCGTTGCTTGTGGATTAAACACACCGCAATGATAGTAATTAAGAAGGAAAAAAGTTACATACTTGTGACTTGTAGGTGAATCTGGACCTGCAGCTCAATGTTATCGATCGTTTGAATATATATGTTGCAGCGGGTACCATTTCAGGCGAGAATCCGTCCAGCCCCTGGGGTCGGTGGTCCACAAGTTGATCGAGGACGGCAAAGTGGGGCTCGCGATGAGGACGACGACTGCTGCATTGGACCGACCGACGGCGAGGTCGCGCCGGATGACTTGGGCGTACGTAAATCGTGTGAGTTGACCCGAGAAGAGAACAAGTGGAAAAATTAATCGAATAAAGCATAAATTCTTATTTGAACCGTCCGGTTCATTTGCAAATTGGTAAGAATTTGAAATGCTACCAGCCATCAGATTCAGCCATCCATTTTGAAATCACACGGCATACACTGTACGTAAGAGCATCCTACGCACTCGAGCATCTTATATAATATGATGCCAAAACAGAAATTCTTAGTGGAAGGATTTAAAAGAAAGTTTAAACTAAAGAAAAAAATTATTGAGAAAAAAAAAAGATAAAATAACTACCGAGATCAGATGTACAAGCCATCAATTAATTCAGTGAAGAAGGATTTTTTTTTTTTACATACATGGGAATTTATCAGGGAAGATATATAGGGAAAAAAATACATGAGAAGGTTGTGTTAAATAGTTGTCCCTCGACTCAACTGTCCATGTAATATATTTTTTATTTAGTAACAACAATTTAATTAATTGTTTATTCGATCAAGCATGGAATAGTTGAGTTGCTTGACTCAATCATTAAACTCATGAGTTGCTTGATCAAGAAGATGATATCCAAAAGGAGAAGAATGAATAAATAGGATGAGCTCGATAGAAAACCTAGTAACTGTACGTAGTTCATACTTTAAAATTAATGCAATCATATTTTTATGGCGTAATTAAAGAATGTGTTGTAGAGTTTTAATGTGTTGTGTGTACAAAGTATTTTGATTCCGAAAGAAGTCTATTGTATATGTGTTCAAAAATCAAAATACCACAGAATGCCTTGTGTCATGTTCATATATTCGATGATACTTTAAATGCAAACTATATATTCTTTGCACACGGTATACGTGATCCGATATCACTTTTTAAAAAAAAAAACTATGTGCATTTAGAAGCAAAACCAGTATAGTATATATATTTTTTCCAAATATTGTGTACATAATCTCTATCACGTTCAGTTCCTATCAACTATTTAAACTTAATTTGATCGGTATATAATCATTTTATGGACCATAAGTTAGGATTTCTGCATGAGAAAAATTATGCACGAAAGAAAAAAAAAACTGAGACAATTAAGACATTATTAACACCATGGTATCTAATTTAAAGTTCGATTATCCGGCGTTTTATAATACTTACGCAAACAAGCTAATTAACGTTGATAATGTCATTTCATAGTTACTTATCGGGGATGTGATGAGGACGACTTGAAATTTCTCCACTGAACACTCTGGGAGTCGACTCCCAAGTCCCTTATTCCAAAGTTCACCTCGAGCTCCGTTAATTTGCTTTGGTGAAAATAAATTCATAAGCAAACAAAATGAAGCTGTATAGATCACAAAATTGAGCACGACGTCGGGTTTTCGTCGCTGAAGAGATTCCGGATCTTGTCGTCGATGAGGTCGCCGCCCGGCGGCAGGTAGTAGTATTCATGCAGGCTGGAGTCGTCGTACCCATGCCTGTAGTAGTTGTAAGAGCGCGGCTCTGCGTTCAGCATCAGGTGTCGTGCGGCGGCGCCAGCGGACGGCCACAGGGTGGCACGCCGGCCGGTCTTCCTGGCGGCCTTCAGCACCTCCTTCTCTTTCACCCATCCGGTGACGGTCACCTTCTGCATCGCCGGGTCTATGCTCACATCGTTCACCCCTGCCACAAATCAAACCATTCAAAATTTCGATCAGGGTAAAACCAATCAAAATATTAATTAAGAGTGAACATATATGTGTATCTAAATCTTATGACTGTTTTATGTGCATGCAAAATGAGCCAAACAATTTTTACCACCTTTAAGATTTGCAATAGCCTTCCTTACTTTTCTCACACAGCCGGCGCAGTCCATGAACACGTATAACTCCACGACCTACAGGTCCGTTCATCACTGAATCGTAGGTACTTGTAAAAGCATGGAACCGAAATAAAACATAGTAATGATGCCAAAGCTGATATATGTACATAAGTATATATATATATATATATACATGCCTTCATTAATGCAACATGCAATTAACATGTGTAACATGAACGTACCGATACTAATTCCTCCATGTTCTGAGCTACCTTCCTGTTGCTCATTCTTACTGAGAAATTAGGAAATTAAGGTATGTAGTATGATTGTTGATGTCGCAGCTCCTCCAAAAGGTGGTCAAAAGGGGAGATTTTACCACAAGCTCAAGAAGATATGTATTCATGTATATAGATAGCTATTAATAATAAACAAAGGCCAACATTAATGTGGGAGAGAGTGAAGTGGACGTATATTAATTATGTGGGTATATTACGAAGCCTTGGGCAAGGTTGGTCTCTATTCAATGAGCAAGTAATATATATTTAAATTATTAGTCAACCAGAGCACACTTTGTATAGTGTTAGGGCAGCTTTCAATCGAAAATATTACCCAACCAATGCACCGGGTATGGTATGGATGTGCGTATATACGCTTGCAATTAATAAACAAGAATCGTACTTATGCCGCTGTTATTATAAAAAAGATCGAATATAATAAAAAAAAGGCATGATAAACATCAAGTATTCTTTCAACCAAACCCAAAATTGATGTCACTGTTAATGTTAATTTGCCGTTGATGTCACTGTTAGTGTTACCATTTCAACTCGATCATACGCAATATGATGATGCATCCCGTTAGTGCAAAAAGAAATTTCCATCTCAAGACTCAGTCAGGAAGTTAGTTGATTATATATGGGAAGCAAAGGTTGGAATCCAAATATTGATTCTTTTTTATTCTGATTTCCCAAGTTGAAATCCTAACACTCAAATTCCAAACTCTAAAGATAGGAGACACAGAGAATCAAACTAGATACCTTAGTCAAGAAAAAAAAAATCGAAACCTTACATCTGCATCCATTTCTGTTCAGAACTGATGGAGAGATGCAGGATTTAAGTCTGTAATCGGAAAAAAAAAGTTCTCTTGAAATCTGAAATCTATGCTACTGTACAACCTTTATATGAAATGAACTGAAATATAATTTGGAAACCGAGATGCACCTTGACACATCTTACAATTGTAAGATGTGTCTATATATGCCAGACTTGGAATGTTTTTAAAGCCGGACCAGTCATTGAACCGGTCAGCTAATTTGGTCGATCGGTTCAATCGGGTTCGACCGAATTGAATCGAATTTTTATTAAAATAATATTATTTATATTACTCCAAGAAAATATATTATAAATTAAAATATAAAATGTGATAAATAATAAAGTAAAAATCATATTAGTCATCATTTTAAATTAATCAAATAAATAAATTAGTTTTATATTTATAAAATATGTATTATTTATTATTTCATTTTATTATTTAATAATTTCATGAATAACTTTATTTTTTATTTGAATCTTTCTTTATTACTATCTTCCCACGTTTTATTGTATAAATTCAAAATTTTCTTCATATTATCTATTTCCTTTTTCATGTTTATCCTATAAAATGTATTATATTATGTATTTTATTTTTTCAAAATATGAATTATTTAAATTTTATCATCTTATTTAAGTTCATGATAATTTTCTTTTTTATTTAAATTTGATTTTATTATTGCTTTCTTCTCTTTTATTTTCAAATTCAAATTTAATATTAATATCTTTCTTTACATTCATTCTATAGAATTTAATCCCTTATTTTTCTGCCCTTATAACATCTAATCCCTAATTTTTCTCCTACTCCTGTTCTTTCACCATTAATACCTACAATATACTATAATATATATATATATATATATAGCATGGGGCCTTTTAAGACAAAATTTGAGTGCTCTTACATTCTAATTGATAACAAAGTGGCTTATTTATGTCGTCTGCAATATATGTATTCCCTTAATAATGCTCTAACAATTGCTCTTTCATAATAAAAAATTAGGAACTCCAAATATATATACAACGATACCAGATACACACAGGTCTGTTATTCATGTAACATGAAACAAACATCAAAGAAATAGTATTTGCCACTCGAGTTCTACCCATGAGTAAATTAAGAGCACTATGAATCTTTGTGAAACTTGTATGCTGATAGCGGAGTAGAAAGAGTACACAATGAAGAAGAATCTTGAATAGGCTGCAAACCCACCAGCCGATCTAACCAGTGTTCCGCATGCCGGCAGCGATACCTTTCATAGTTAAGATGAGGGTGTCTTCAAGCCCAGGAGCATATTCACTTGTTGGATTCAAGTTCACCAGGTCTGGTGATCCTCCTTTGCTAGAATCACCAATCTCCTTAGATATTCGTTGCTTTAAATTAACCTGGAAGCTGGGATCTCTTATGTTCTTCAGTGTATATGCTTGACAGACATTAAGACTTGTAATGTAAGAATCACGCAGAGTCAATCGTTGCTTCAAGTATGGGTCCCCTTCAAGAAGATCCTTGTGTCCAGCAACCTTGCAAAAAAAATTCCCATGTTTAATTGGCTGATGAAACATATCATCACTCAATGGTGCAGACCTTCATGGATATGTTTTTTTCTATAATGGAGTAGTTAAAACCATGTAGACTTCTCATAGGGGTTTGCTATGATGGTTCACGAGCTTGATGAAAGTAAATTTCCATCAAGTTGACATCACACATCTGAAAATTCCATTAGTTGCAAGGCTGCCAAGGCAAGTTATGCAAGAAAGAACTTGGATCCACTAAGGTTATGGTGCTGTTAAATTGGTATCTTGCTCATTTAATCAGCGCATCATGAAAAAAAAAAGCACACATTAAAATTCCCAAGACACGAGTCTAGAGAAGAATATGATGTGCATTGTTTTGAGATGTTCCACAAGAACAGGCAAACTGAAAGTTAATGCAGTATAGAAATCCTAGGGCATCCATAATGACCAAATATAACACAAATGTTATAAAAATGCTCTTAAAAAACAATGGAAATGTAGTGGAAAGGGAAGATCACCTGAAGAAGAAGGCTTTGCGTCTTCATAATTAACCCTTAATTGCTCTCCAAACTGTAACAAATCATCAGACACCAGCAATTTGTCATATAATGCAGCTATTCCTGGGTCTCCCTTGGCAAAAACCATCTCAATCAGATCAATTGTGACCCTAAAGAATGGCCACTGCTTGTACATCTCTTGTAAAACATGGAAATTTCTGATATCCTTTTCCATAATATACTTGAAGGCTGCACCAAAGCCAAGCCATACAGGAAGGTGAAACCTTGTTTGTGTCCAAGCAAAAATCCATGGGATTGCACGGAGAGATTCTATGCCCCCACTAGGTTTCCTTTTTGAAGGTCTACTGCCAATATTCATCCTTCCATATTCTGTCTCAGGTGTTGCCTGTAAATTTTAAAAAAATTCTTCTCTTTAGATTGAGAATCTATAGTTTCAACCAAGATTGAAGAGCAAAGGCCAATCATCAAGGGAAAAATAATTAGAGTTCATATATGTGTTAGCATTACAGTTTACATCTATCGTCCAAAATGATTATGTTTGCTGAGACATCACATGAAAGATGATAAAACAAACAATTAAGTGGCTACAAGAAATTGTATGAAAGTTAATAAATATTATATGCAACCTTTTTTTTAAAGGGAAAAGGATGCCGAGGGAGATCAAATAGTCATTCGCCATCATGTCACATCAATATTTCTTGCAATTTTATCTTGTTAGAGGCACAATTATACCTACACAAAGCATTAAAGTTCACTTACTAGTCTGAAATATTCAACAAAACGTGGTTCCTTGAAGATAACAGATCTGTACTCCTTTGTAGAGACCACTGCCATCTCATCCATTAGAGCACGCCATTCAGGTTTTGGTGAAATTGGAGGGCGCATACCATGTTCGAGAGTAGCTGCTGTAAAACGTTGAAGTGTTCTAAAGCATAGACGTTCCTCTCCAAATGACTGTTCAATTACTTCACCTTGAATTGTCACACGAAGTGATCCATTGATAGTTTCAGGCGGTTGAGACAATATAGCAAGATGTGTGGGACCACCACCTCTTCCAACAGTCCCTCCTCGACCATGGAACATTGTTAATTTAACCCCATAGTGCTTAGAAACTTTTACAAGCTCTTCCTGAGCTTTGTATAATTGCCAAGCTGCAGAAAGACGACCAGCATCCTTGCCTGAGTCTGAGTAGCCAATCATGACCTCCTGCTTTCCATTAATCCTATCTCTGTACCAGTCTATGGAGAATAATCTAGCTAGAGCAGCAGGAGCTGCCTCCAAATCAGCAAGTTTTTCAAACAGTGGCACAACCCGCAATGGTTGCTTGATACGGCACTCTCGCTGCAAGAGCTCCACCGCAAGCACATCAGATGGTGCAGTTGCCATAGAGATAATATAAGCCCCAAAATTATCAGAAGGAAGTTCTGATATGACATGGAATGTTTCCAGGACATCAGCAATTTCATCAGTTTTTGGAAGGTCTGGGCCAAATAGAGGTCGCTTGCCTCTAAGTTCAGATATCAACCACTCTTGACGTTTTTCCTCTGACCACTCACGGTATGATCCAATTCCCAGATAGTTTGTAATAGCGTCAATTGCATCTGTGTGCCTGTCAGATTCTTGCCTGATATCAAGTCGCACTAGAGAAAGGCAAAAGGTTGACACTTGGCGCAAGAAGTCAAGAAGACTTCCATCAGCAATAGGCCTATCACCACATGAGCAAAGGGACCTGTAGCAGAGCTCAAGAGGTTCCAGAAGCTGAAAAAGGAAACCAATTAGCATTCCAGAAAGAGAAATAAAACGAAGAGCTAAATTTGACTGGCCGTGGAAACCAGTTTTGGTAGACACATCAAATATCAAACAGAAATGATCCTTTGTAAATGATGCATAATAAAGATAAATAATGCATATTATAACTTTTAACCATTGACTACTCATATATTATGAGCCTGATGCGTCCTAATAGGTATCTACTAAACTATCGTAGGTTCACAATAAAAAGCATGAAATGCCTCTTGGTTTAGGATCCTTCAAGAAAGATGAATTTCATTCAGTGTGCTAGTGAATTTTATAGATATTTTAAGTAGGATGGATCTTGGGGGGCCAGAAGCTGGTAGTCACTGACCTTCTGCTATGCATATGTGGAGCAATTAAAGTATATAAGTAGCACATGGCATCGTCATTTCTTCCTATTAGATTACTGTCAGTTCTAAGCAAACAATTAATGATTGAACCTGATGAGATAGAGTTATTTATTGCCACAATTTGAATAACAAAAAATTGGCATGGTCACAAATAATTAAAGAACCTGCTCAATGCTAGTGAACGTTGTTTCCTCAGGTACGTCAGAAATTCCATTTGATAATAGTTGACGCGATCTTTCACGTGTATTATATAATTTGTCTCTGACATCTCCAAGTATAACACGGTATGGTTCACTAGGAGGTATTTGTTTCCAGAACTCTGCATGTAGGAATTTTTGTATAAGAATTAGCACAGCAAAACAAACTAAGTCAGGTAACTCGGTGATTTTGAGAAAACAGGATATATAAACTTTGTCATTTTAATGCTAACAGACACATTGATTCAGTAAATGATAAGACATTGACAGAAAAAGTAAAAGTATGTGCCACTTCAATGAATATCTTACTTAGTTTTATGATACAGGAAGTTATCCAAATATGTATGTAAAAAAACATGTGTTGGATGAAAGATGATAAGATCTCAGTGAAGAACAGGAAGCATGGATAAATAATCCGTTATAAAATTTGGTTCAAAGTCATAGATCAGAAACTTTATGCTGTTAAAATATTGTTAGCTAATTGGTTCAAACTAGTAAACCCATGCCACCTTTGGGAGAGGGCTAAATATATAATTCTCCCTCCCTCGACCGAATTAGTAACGGCAGATTTGTCTTTCAGGTACAAGGATTGACACTGAAAAAAATATTAACACTACAATGTATATGGAGACCAGTGTTCCTTTCCTTTCTTATGGAGTTTCATACTTTTGATATAGAATAATGTATACCTATATAGTATTTTGCATCTTTCTTTGTTGACTGGTGGAGTACATTTGCTTGGGCTCGAAGTTCATCAGTGCATCGCCACATAGAGAGCTGTAGAAGAAAAAAAAAGGAACAAAATCCTCAACAATAAATTGACATGTCAAACATTTAAAATTTAATTAAGTGGCTTGCAGTACCTCAAACATTAAATCTTCTATCTGAGAATAATATAAGCTTGCAGCTATCATTCTTGCCAACAAGCATACATCCCTTGTAACCTCTGGTGTAACTCTAGGATTTCCTACATAATGGCAGACACATCAAAAGTCAAGGATGAGTACCAAAAGTGAATTTTTTCATCCACTCCAAAGTAACAATGGATGATCCTGCATATGACATCATGTAGAAATAAGCTTGTTTAGTCAAGTTGAAGAGGGATTGCAGAGTTAAGAAAAAAAATAGTCCAAGATTGTAGACAATGCACTGGAGAACATCATCCTTAGTAAAACCGGTTGAAAGAGATAATTTTGGATAGTTTCAAAAGAGATTGTAGTTAAGATGCTTTCACACTACAGAAATGTCCATGGAAATGCTACCATACCATCACGATCCCCACCCATCCAAGAGGAGAATTGGATTAGAGGTGCATTATAAGGAACGCGTTCATTTATTCCAATATTCTTTAGAGCTGTATCAACACGACGCAAGAAGTTGGGCACACCCTTCCATATTCTCATGGAAGTAACTCATCCCTGCCCTCATTTCATCTTGTGGGGTTGGAGGTGTTCTTCGAATCTCATCAGTTCTGAATGCAGCCTGAATCTGTAAAGAGAGAAAAAAATCAATTAGCATATTAAGCAAGAGTAAAACCACATATAAAAAACATCATGGTCTTATTGTTTCTTGAACTGATTAATTAATATAAAATGTTCCTGGAATATCGAAAGGCAAAAATGGAATTGGGTGACTACAGTAATGATGTAAAAAATCTGATGGCTATCAAGTGTATTAACATTGGCCCAAAAAGGTGTTAGATAGCTAGCTGTTACATGTGTCTGAAACCATCATGTTATTTTTTTCTCATAGCAGTTAGCACAAATTCTTTCGGTTCTTGTTACGGAACAAGAATCCTGATGCACCAACAACAAATTGTCTTTTCTTTTTATTTTGAAGGAATAACAATGTATTTTATGCATCTGGCTTAGTGAATCATAACGATCAGGCAGTGGCCGCATAAGTATTGATTAGAAACATATTTCCTTGGAACTATAATCAGCATAACTGGTTAAAAGAGCCCTTAAACTATTGCTCCCAATACAACTTTGTTGACATAATGCTAAATAAGTAGGTTGCTTTAAAAATTCAAATTACATATTTGCTTCTGATGCAACTCTCAATTAGTTACCTCTCTTTGAAGAGCTTCATGAAGTTCATGTTTCTCATCAGGAGTAATATCCTTCGCATTCAGATGAGTTATACAATCCCTTATTCTGAAACAGAATTCCAGCAATGTAAGTAAAAAAAGAGGTTCAGACTAATAATAAGATGTATAAATCTATGACATTATTAAACTATAATCACTAAGTTTAAGAAACTGGGCGTAAAGACTAAGCTGGATGCGCATATTTGTTTCATTGTAGGAAAAAGTAGAGGGAAATCTTAATTAAGCATGAAACAATGAACAACCATGATATAAATGCCTGAAGTCTATCAAGAAGTCTTATAAAAAGACGTCTCTCAAGAACTAATACATTTTTTTCTACAATACTGATGATCAACCTGGCATGTTTCTGAAGGAGAGATCTCCGGACTGACTGAGTTGGATGTGCTGTTAAAACCAGATCGACTGTTTGGTTCTTGAGAGCATCAAAGACCTCCTGTGGTGTCTTTTTGAGCTCCTCAACAAGTCTCTTAAAAGTTTCTTCTATGTTTGACTCAGTAGTCGCATTACCTTCGTCGACAAAGTCCCCCTTTTTCATCTTGTTCCTCCTTCTGTAAGCAATCTGAACCTCTTCAGCCAAATTGGATAGGTTAAGCATGTGGGAGAAGGAACTGCTCACTATGATGACATCCCCGGGATCCAGACTCATCAAAACATTTCCCAGCTCCTCCAGTTTACTAAGATCATACTTTCTCTCATACTCTGCGGATAGCTCATGGCATTCTTGAACCTGACACCATATGTAATAAATTATAAATCACTCAATTAAATTATTTGAATGGATTTACAACAACAACAACAACAACAACAAAGCCTTATCCCACTAGGTGGGGTCGGCTACATGGATCATGTGACGCCATTCCGCTCTATTAGTAACCAAACCTTTCGGTATATTATTCACCAATAGATCTTGCTCTATTAGTTCGCCAAGTGTCCGCCTTGGCCTCTCTCTCCCTCTTTTAATCGGACTCCAGATTATTTGATCTACTCTTCTTACTGGCGCATCTAATGGTCTTCTCTGAACATGACCAAACCATCTCAAACGATTCTCTACCATTTTCTCACTAATAGGAGCCACTCCGACTCGTTCACGTATATGGTCATTCCTAATCTTATCTAATCTTGTATGACCACACATCCATCTCAACATCCTCATTTCGGCTACCCCCACTTTACGTTCATGTTGTCCCTTCATAGCCCAACATTCACTACCATATAACACTGCTGGCCTTATAGAAGTACGATAGAATTTTCCTTTAACTTTATTGGGTACTTTTCTATCACAAAGAACTCCAGTGGCTTTCCTCCACTTACACCAACCAGCTTGAATTCTATGATTAACATCGTCATCAATCTCACCATCTTGTCTTACAATTGATCCTAAATATTTAAACTTTGTCACTTGAGGAATTATATCCTCCCCTAACCTAACTTTCAAATCGTCTCTAAGTTGTTTATTTGTGAAATTGCTATGCATATATTCTGTTTTATTCCTACTTAAACGAAAACCCTTTGACTCCAACGTATTTCTCCATATTTCCAATTTTGTATTAATCTCTTCTCTTGAATCCGCTAAAAGTACTATATCATCCGCAAATAGCATGCACTTAGGTACCTCCTCTGTGATACTCTCGGTTATAGCATCGATAACTAAGTTAAATAGATACGGGCTTAAAGCTGATCCTTGATGTAAGCCAATTCCTATAGGAAATTCATTTGTCTCACCTCCGGGTGTCCTAACCCTAGTCAATGCCCCATCGTACATATCTTGTATTACCTTAATGTAGACAACATTCACCCTCTTCTTTTGCAAGGCTTTCCAAAGTACATCCCTTGGTACCCGATCATACGCCTTCTCTAAGTCAATGAAAGCCATATGTAAGTCTCTTCTCCTACTTCGATACTTCTCCATCATCCCCCTTAGTAAATAAATCGCCTCTGTAGTGGATCTTCCTGGCATGAACCCAAATTGTCTCTCAGAAATACTAGTCTTCATTCTCAATCTATGCTCAATCACTTTTTCCCATAATTTCATAGTGTGACTCATAAGTTTAATCCCTCTATAATTTGCACAATTCTGAATATCCCCTTTATTTTTGTAAATAGGAACTAATGTACTTAATCTCCAATCATTAGGCATCTTTTTCGACCGTAAAATCTCATTAAATAGTTTACATAACCACAACACACCTTTTTCTCCTAAACATTTCCAAACTTCAATCGGTATACCATCCGGTCCAACGGCTTTACCATTCTCCATTTTCTTAAGAGCTTCGCTAACCTCCGAGACTCTAATTCTACGATAAAATGACCTATTAAGCTCACATTCGCTAACTGTCAAGTCCTCCAAATCACAACGCGAACCTTCACATCCATCATTAAATAGCTTATAGAAATATTCTTCCCATCTGTTCTTAATATCTCCTTCAGTAACTAAAACCTTGCCAACTTCATTTTTTATGCATCTTACTTGATCCAAATCTCTCGACTCCTTCTCTTTGTTCCTTGCAATCTTGTAAATCCTTTGTTCACCCGCCTTTGTCCCTAACTCCTTATAAAACCACTCATATGCTTTAGCACGAGCATCACTAACTGCCTTCTTAGCCTCCCTTTTCGCCAAACGATACTTTTCCCAATTGTCAGAACTATTGTCCAAGTGTATCGCCTTGAAACAATTCTTCTTATTACGCACCTTTTCTTGGACCTCCTCATTCCACCACCAAGTCTCCTTATCTCGTGGTCCAAAACCTTTTGATTCTCCTAAAATGGCTTTAGCAACCATTTCAACCTTTTTTGCCACATTCTTCCACATGATACTAGCATCTCCTTCTAACTCCCACACACTTTCCTCTAATAACTTACTTCTAAAAGTCTCTCGCTTCTCCCCTTTAACTGCCACCACTTGATCTTTCGATCAAAAACTGCAATGTTAGTCTAAAAATTAGAAAAAATTGCAATGTTAACACATTTCTTCTTCTTTGCTTTAATTTAGAAAAAAACACAATTAAACAGTTTTCTCTGAAAAATCAAAAGAGAGAATTGGATTGCTTTTCTCAGTTACAATGGTTGCACTAAACAGGTTAGAATTCAGTAAAAAACTCTCCGGGAAAGAATCGCAAGAAACTATCATAACTCCGTGATCACGCACTATGCTTCTGTCTTCTCTACCACAAGAACTTGTAAACCTCCGTGGATCAAGCAAGATTTTTTTTTATTGACAAGAAGGCAAACCAGAACAGAAAAAAAAATGGAATTTGGGTACCTTTTCCCTGAGATTTTCTCCGTGCAAACTCTGAAGGATGTCAAGGAAGCAATCCAACAGTAAGGCGTCGTACTCCACCAGTTATCGTCCTCGGACAACTTTGCGGGCGCCAAAAGCCGCAGCTGCGCATCGATCGACGCGTGCTTGTCCACCGAGTTCCGGGACATCTCTCCCAGTCCCAGGCACTGATCACTACTATCTCAACCCAAACTTACGTACAGAAGAGCGAATTCAGAATCAAAAGGCAGCAAGAAGTCCACCTTTAGGCGCCCACGAGATCGTTGTGGCAGCCTTGTGAAGGAGTCCTTCAACTGGAACCGCAAAAGGCTCCCGAGGGAAGGAATACCTCCAAATACTTCACCTTAATTTCTTCTGTTTTGCGCTGAATTATATGAAGAGAAGGGTTCCTGAGGTGCTTTAAGCTCCAAAGACTCCACCTTTCTCTGGATTCCAATGATTCCTACTGAGAAGAAATGCTTTGTGATCCACGAAGGGAACACAAGAAGTGGAATTGGACTGCCACTTTGGCTTTGACAGCAGTAAACATGGAACCTCCCCGCTTGAGCTTTTGGTTTATAGTTTGTATTCTTCGTCTTATTTCAATTTTCTATTGAAAATATAAATATGAAAGCCTTAGAAGGTTTAAGTAATTTTTTTATAAAAAATAATAAAATAATAGATATTTCTAATTTCTTTTAAACACAAAAGATCACTTAGTTTGATTCTCTCTCAGCTAAATTAAAATGGATTGAAATATATTAAACATGATTTCAATTATGCCATCACAAATATATTTGCATGAAGTTTGATTTGATTCAAAATCCAGATTCCTTGGGAGAATTATAATTAATATGCTAATTACTTCATCATTCTATCTTTGTGGTCTTTTTCGATAATATTAAATTTCTTAATGTCCTTTTTACCTGCATTTTATAGGTATTTTTTTAACTTAAAAATATGGTTTTCTCGTGGCTGTTAGGAGCTTAGCTACCATGAAAAGCCATGCTAGTAACTATCATATATATGTCACCATGGATATTTTTTTATGCTTTGTATTGAAGAGAACAACTCAACTAGAACATAAATATAGAACAACTACAATATGGGCAATAAAATATGAGAAGAAAAAATTCAATTGCCGACTATTTCTGTTGAATAATTAGCTTTAGCAAATCTACACGCCTATTGGTTTGCAAAACAATTTTCTTTTTTCCATAAGTTTGCACAAAATTAAACAAAAGATAGAGATGAAGGATACTTTGTAGCTATATTATTAATTATGCTCATTTGTTTAAATTATTTTTAAAATTTTATTTTATTAATTAAATAGCAAGTTTGATCATGGTAATGACCATTATATTTTATTAATATATACTAATAATAGTAACATTATTATTAATAATACTGTGATAATAATTAAGGTTGTCAAGATTATCTCGATTCTTTTAAAAAAAATTATGTGTAAATTTTTAATACAATTTTAGTTTTGATCATATAATATTATGAGTTTATCCGATCTCATATGATCAATATAATTATTTAAATATGAAATATGTAATAAAAATTAATTTATATGAAGTTTAATATATTTTTCATCATTTTTAATATATTTTGATGTAATTGGACTTAAGAATCAATAAAAAAATGGCTTAGGAAAGTGTAATTTAATATTTAAGTACAATAGATTTATCAAAAAAATTACTTTACTCTTTTTAAAATTGTTTTTTTTAATTAATAGATAAGATCTTGGAATCTCAACTCGATCTAATAATCTTCAATCTTATAACCCCTCTCAATCTCATAAAATTTTGATTTTGACAACTTTGATAATAATAATTTTTTCCCCTAGTATATTATTTATTAATATCACTTTGGTGAGTATAATATTAAGTGAGTATATTATTTGGTCTTATGAGTTTGATCATCACACGACTCATTGACTATCATTTAGAATAGAGTGTTGCTATATCCTCCTAAAAATCCTCCTAACAAGATACAATGGCATGCATTGTAAATTCATCAACTTTTTTGGATATTTTAATTGTGTGTGTTAGGAGGATTTAGCATTTTTGTTTAGAATATATAGGACTTAAGGAACTTCAACAAAAGCTGCATGCAGCATGTTCATGATAAAAATCCTCAAATTCAATTTTGATGGTTGCGATCAAACTTAAAATTCAGAATTAATTTTTACAAAGTTGATAGCTGAGTTGGCAAAAAGTGGAGATGGGTTGGCTTTTTGTATTAGATAAGTAGAATACCATGTCTCATGGCAGGCTCGAACAACTTGCAAAAGAGTTTCATCCTAACTTGATCCGATTAAAATTTTATTACTTGCGAGCCGTGTTCGACTTTGATTTTCGAGTGCATCACTCGAAGTATAAATGTATTTTTCAAAATTTTTGTGTGATTGTTCCAATTGGTTGTGCTTTATGAAATATTTCTATGTTATCAAATTATGAGAGAATTGCATACTATATGTATTTGCCATTAAATATATTATTATGATTACCTATTTTAGAAAAAGATTTCCATATTATGATGCACCAAACTACCTTTTTCCTATGTTTCAAACTATTATCTTTCCTATTTGATAATTTTTTTTAAATTTGAAAGAAGAAGAATGAGATTGAATAATGAAAATATTTTGTATTTACTAAGCATTTAAGAACTTGCATGTTAATTCAAAAGAGAGGAATAAGGAAGAAATCTCTCCACACACAGCAATATCTAACCATACTATATTTACTTATTTGAGAAGATTATCTTAGCATGATTGATGGACATCATGATCATAATGTCATCACTAAATGCATGTGCACAATCAGTCCAATTTCAGTCTAACAATATAATTTCCAATTCTAAGTTCATCATTCACATTTTAATTTGACTATGATATGTGAATATATCATGGATATCATGTTATATATTGGATTCCTTTTTTTTTCGTTTTCTAAGGGTAGGCAATAACTTTAAATTTGATCTTGTATACAATTTTATTTTAATTTAAAAAATAGAAATAGTTTGAGTAATTAGACTATCCGATTTAAAATATTTTGGATTAGTTGGGATCGGGTGCACGATAAAAATCTTGTAGGTTACAAGTCAATCCTATATGGATCAAGGGAAATGTAGAATTACTTGATGTTCCAATGAAAACGAAAGGGTAAAATTTAATTAAATTGATGATTTAAAAAATCGAAGCTACTGCTATGACTTGGGTATTTACGTTTTTCCTTGAATTTTATGATGGTACAATAATTCACACGCATGACGTGTGACTTTTGGATAGCAGGTGGCAAGGAACAAAAGCTGCAAGAAGTCGCCATAGTTTACTAACAAATGGTTGGGTTGAGGACTCTTCATCATTTTTTATGAATGTAAAAAAAAATATTGGAAGCTTTTTATTATTATTGTCAAATAACACGAAACAATATAATCGAATTAATTAAACTTGCTTATGGATTGTCCTCTTTAACGTTGCACAAGTTAAACCTTTCGCACCGCTTTTTAGACACGGGTGCACCAAGATTTTTTACTTTTAATGCAATCAAACATATTTGCCTTAAGTTGAAATTGATGTGGTTGATTTGCGGCTGTAAAGTGGACGCCATTCATGCATGCCACATTTTGACTGACCAAAGTTTCAAATTGACATTTTTTTTTCTTACTTGCTCTTTATCAATCCCTATTTTATCCTTCATTTTGGTCATAAAATCAATAAGCAAAAAAATAATAATAAATCCACCAATCTCTATTTCATCCTTTATATATATGATTAAATCTCTATTTGGTCCTTTTCTTATTGCTATCCATATGAATCAATCTCTATTTCATCCTTCGTTTTTGCTTTTCATGTGACTAAATGCCTTGTTTGAGTTGTCCAAGAGTTTGATTGCATCTTAATGTCTGAGTTCGAATTTCGTAAAAGAAATTAAACAAGAAAAGAAAAGAAACACTTTTTACGTAACAGGAAAAAATAATTGATCGACAAAGCCAAACATTTTTTGTTCTCACGAGTTTTTATTCCAATGTTCTAGTGTCATTACTTGTTTAGATATAGTGGCCCTTATCTAGGAGTGGCATCGGACCTATTCGGGGCGGGAAACACTTTCCCCACCCCGACCCCGCCGTGACACTTTTCCCGCCCCAAATCTTCGGTGCGGGGAAATTTGATCCTTCGCTCCAATCCCCACAGGGCCAAACCTTCGTGAAGATCAATTCTTCGATTTTTTCGATGAAAATGTAAAAAAAATAAATTAATTTTCTTACTAAACAAAAAAGCAAAAAAAGTCATCAGCAGCCGATGGCAGGTGACCTGACGGTGAAGTTGGTAGGTCGCCACAAGCGAACGAAGGTTAAGTCGTGTCTGTTGCGTCCTCAGAGTCGCCATTAGTGTCGGCCGCTGCGAGTTCTGCCTCCTGCATCTGATCATCGCTGTTGAGGCCGACGATGTCGTGGAAGCTGAATCGGCATATGACTATCGCTGCATAGGGACCTTGTCGAAGGCAGTGGGCAGGCGGTGCTCCGGAGCCAGGCAGTAGTCTGGGGTGACAACGAGGGCAGGCAGCTCAGCGGTAGACGAAGGCAGCAACTGTGGAAGTTGGAATAGGTGTAGGTGCCGAGGTAGAAACCACCACCATGGAAGTAGATGAGGACGGGGAGCTTTGACGATGAAGGAGGCCAGATACGAGGCCCGTAGAGGCAAAGGCAGAGGTCGTGGGCGGAAAGAAGAGAATGTCGGTCGAGTCAACGGGACATCGACGTCATCGCGCAGGGGGAAAGGAAATGGGAAGGCGACAAAATGGTGGACGACGGTGCCATCACTAAGGACTTGGAAGAGGCCGCGATAGTCATCCACCACGTGAGGGGGAGATGAAGAGGAGAGGATGACTTCATGTCACGGCAACTTGCTTCCGCCCAGTCGCTGGCAAACAAAATGGAAAAAAAGAAAGAGTGGCGCTGGTGACTTGGAGTTGAGAGAGGGTTGAGTGATGACGTTAGGAAGGAAGAAAGAGAAAATTAAGGTTTGTTAATTGTTATTTTATATATATAGGAGAGTGAATGACAAAGATTTAATATTGATATTCATAATAAATTATATATAAAAATATGAAAGGGGCAGGGATTCGGGCCTCGCGGGGTGGGGACAATTCACCCATCATGATCCCCGAAGGAAGGGGCATAGTCAATTTTCTCACATTCCCAATCCCGTGAAAAAAAAATCTCCAAATTCGAGGCCCCGAACGGAATCTCCGCTGGGCCTCACGGGGGCGGGGGATATTACCATTCCTACCCTTATCCCCTATTCGGTACAAGAGAGAACAAAATTTTGTTCTCACTTTTTTTTCAAATATCCATTTTAAAAACATATGGATCCCAAATTAATTATTGCAGAATAAAGATAACAAAGTATATAACAAATTGTTGTTGCCCCCTACTCTAGAACAGCATTGTTCTCATCATAAAAATATAATGAGAACAAATAAAAAGTATTCTAAAATTTATTAACCCTTTTATCAAACAGGCCAACTCTAGTTAGCTTTACAAGAGGCAAGGATGATAAAGTAATAGAAGGGGACCAATCCTTTTTGAATTAGCAATACTGTTTGCAAATGGAGACAAAAGGGTCTTGTGAAATTATCCATGCCATATGAGTTAGCAATACGTTTTTTTTTTTTTTGTTTCTTTTAAGCATATTCCTATCTAGAACCATGCCTTTAAAAGTTTCTAATGTGACATCAAGTTAACATGTGCCAAAAACATGGAGTTTCTTTGTGCTTGAGGCCAAGGCATATAAGTCATGGATATATGATTCATGCATCCATATTCAAAAGTTTTGAATGCATTTCAGAGACAAAACACAGCATGCCTACACAGCTATTGCTCACAAGTCACTAATGTTTGTTTGGTGCAAAAATCCTAGTCAACATCGATACATATTTGAGCCAAGTAGGAACAAGTTGGTCCTTTCTCTACCACAATCAAACCCATAGAATACAAAATGTTAGGATGAAACACCAACAACAATCTTAACGAGTGTTGGAGAAACTGTAAACCCTGAAAGCTCAGAAAATTTTGCCTGTTAAACCTGCAATAGACTTAACTCAGTTCATCCATGTTACCTTACTCTAAATATGAGAAAGTGTAAAAAAGTATCATTGACAAAATGGCCATGGAATTAGCTACTTCAAAACTCCTCTGAGAATATGAAACGGCTTCGTCTCCAAATTCATTGTAGCATAAAAAATTATTGTTTAATTTCACTAGTTTAAGGTGTATAATACATGGGTGAGTGGATTATCATGGAGGATGAAGAATTGAAGATATAAAGAAAACCCTTGAGACTATAATTACAGTAAATAACTGATTTTATAGACATTTTAAACAGGCTTCAGTTTTCATTTAAAATTGCTGTTCTTTTGCAGGCATTCCAATTAAGATTAGACTTTCACCCATCGCTCCAGTTATCATCACCACCTTCATCACTGCCGACACATGCCTGATAAAATGGCGAGGTTGAGTGGAAGCACATAAACATTAAGAACAAAACAACACTAGGAAAATAAGATAAACCTGGCGAATAGCTGTTGCCTTTTCCAAGATTGCTGTGACACTAACATTGGCGACATTTGTTGATGACCGTTGAAGGTTACTTGCATTTGATGCTGTAGTCCGTCTTAGATTAAAAGACTGCATTTTCAGCACCAATGGAGAGTACTTGATTAAATTATCTATTAGCAGAATGAATAAGCAATGATTCCACGGTATGAATCAAAACAAGATTAACAGAGTGATGAAGATCTACTAACTTCGTGTTTTCATAAATATTAATTAAATTAGCCACTTAAGAAGAACTCAAAGCAAATATTCATCCATAAAAGCTTAATTACAAAACACCTCATGTATCAAATAGAATGGAAACCTAGATAATAATTAAAAGCTTAATTGACTCCTAATGAAATTATAGGCAGAAAGTTTATAACTAAAATCTAAGTCAGAAAGACCCATAATTCTATTCATGTTCTACATTACAGAAACATGGAAAATTTCAATTAGCAGATATTACACTCGCAAGTCTTGGATTCTGGTAACAGATCAGAAGGTAGAAAACTGTAATCTCATACTGACAATTTGTATTCAGCTGAGAATTTTGTTCCATATAGATTCCTTAGCAAGAGGATGCAGCTTGGTTTATTTTGTTATCGGGTAATCCATTTAACTTTTTCCCAAATGAGAAAAAAGTTTAGTAATTTGCAAGATCATGCACCTTGTTCCTGATTTGATGGAGCAACTCTTCCCTTTCATCTGTTTCTTTGCTATTTGGCATGCAGATCTTTGGCTTGTATTGTCCATTTAGCTTATCATGATCAATATTCTGATGCTATAGAACACACAAAACAGACCATTAGCATCCTTATAACATATATTGGTACCTTTAAGTTGCTGCTAGATAAAATTGACTTGTAGGCATAACTAAAAACTCAAATGCATGGAGAAAAAGATTATAATTTCATAGCCTGATATGTCAAGCACCCTACAGAAAATTTAATATTCTACCCATGATGGACTTGACCAGAATGATAAATGAAAACTTATACTGGAATATATAGTCAAACTTCAATTTAACATGTCAAACTTCTGGAGAACAATTTACCTGACACCAAGTCTTTTAGGTATATTACAGCTAAGAAATCAGAATAATGAAACATATTTCTAAATTTAATATATGAACAATGAGGCAAACCAGTAAAATTCCAAATAAATCAGGTACTATCACAAAACTGGCAATGAAGGAAAAGACATCTTCATATTAATAATAAAAGCAACCTTATTCCTCATTTGATGAAGCAACTCCTCCATTAGGCTCATTTCCTTGTCTGTGACACAATGGTGGCTTGGCTTTTGGCCATTCAATTCATCTCGATCTTGCTGTATGTATAGTAAAACTGAATGAGGACTAAGCACAATAAAAACATATTGCTAACTGAATATATGATAACAG
Source organism: Pontederia crassipes (assembly GCA_030549335.1). Taxonomy (NCBI): domain Eukaryota; kingdom Viridiplantae; phylum Streptophyta; class Magnoliopsida; order Commelinales; family Pontederiaceae; genus Pontederia; species Pontederia crassipes. The sequence continues at coordinate 53,747,599 of CM060188.1, forward strand.
GAGAAAAACAAAACAGTATAGTGTAATCATAATGGAATATGGAACCATGACCTCAACAACATATGATTGTTTTGGTGCTTGTTGTACTTGTTGAACAGGCGCAGCAAGTCTTAAAGCTTGTAGAGGACCAAAATCTTCTGATGTTACAGATGTCTTCATTGTCCTCCATTGCATCGGGGGCAAAGGCGGGGGTGGTGGTGCTGGCTGGTCCTTTGACATAACTTCAGAATTTTTAGGGCTATGTGAAAAAGAAGCAGATTTTCCATGTTTATTTCTTGGTGAAATAAGAGAGTCAAGTCCTGGAAGATCAATAAATGATTCAGATTGAAAAGGTATTCTGCTATCCTCCATAACAACATTTCCCAGCCCAATTGATGTATCAACAGTAGCATGGTTCTTTTGCTCATAACCAGAAATCGATGTCACCGATGAAACTCTATGAGAAACATCACATTGACCATGATCCATGCATTCATTTATCTCATATGGTTCCCACATATCAGAGTTTGTAAATGACCGAGGACTAAGTAGATCCTCTGAGGAATATGGACAAGATCTACAAAATGTATCATCATCTGACTCTGAAATATTATCTGCCAAATGATCGAGAGTATCTTGGCGTAAACGGATTGATGGAAAGACGAAATCTTCTTTGTTCTCACGGAAACTACCAGTTGAAAAATCCAACTTCAGTTTGCACATTTCAGAACCATTCATTGGAAGAAAAGAGACTTTCATATGCTCGAGTGGTGGCGATGACTGCTCGGAGTAATGGGAGGAAACAGATGTTGACTTCTTCAGTGATTCATGGGTAGCGATTTCTTTGGTGTCCAGTCCATGGGATGCCTGGTATGGAACTCCACATTCCACATTATTATTTGGCTGGGATGTCCCATCAAACTTCCTTACACATTCATTTGTCACTCCATAATGTCCAAAAGTATTACCATTTCCAAGAGAAAGTTTTCGCTGGAGAGTATTTGCTAAAAATCTTTGGGCAAGATCTGAAAGACCAACGGAGAAATTTCCTGGAGTTTCACTAAGCTTGGTTAACGAAAGAGGACGTTGCAGGGATACTTGTCGTTCCTGTTTGGCATACATATCATCTGAGTAATCTTCATTAGAAGGTCCTCTTGAGGGATAAAATGATCGAACTGCGTTGTGTGCTCTCCTAGACAACTGATCACCATTGGAATCATCATGACCTGATGAATTTGAGCTAGCGCACATGCCATTTGTCTTTTCTGCAAAGTCAGTGTCTGCTGATATGGCTTCACTTTCGCTATCTACTATTTCTGGTTTGGCATTACCATTACAAACTGGTTGATTCTTCGCCAAGTGGTTCGAGAAATCTGATGCAGAATTCAAAGAAGACGCCAAATGTGGTTTCGAAATATTCAAAGCTCCAAGATCTGGAGGTTTTGAAGGTTCTACTCCAAAAAGGCCACCATTTGTCCAAAGATGGACTGAAGGCATACGTGGTGTATCAGAAGGAGGGCATTTAAATTTGGAGGTCACTGGTGCAACTTCATCATTCATCACTAAATGCAAATTTGATGCATCCGATTCAGGAGACTGATCTTCGCTCACTTTTCTTTCCATAGCAATTTCAGAAGAATAATTTGCCACAGTTTTTTTCTCGTGATGAATAAAGTCATTTGCTTGAATTGATTCTGTATGTATTGAACTATCTGACACACTAAAATTTGAAAACTTTTCTGATAAATCATCACTTAAAGAAATATTTGGCATGTTGGGAACTTGAAGTTCAGCAGAATTAGGATGTTGCATAACACCTTGTCCATTTACTGTATCAGGTGCTGCTCCTTGAGAATTGAAGTTAGTCACTGACTTCATTTCACAAGAGGTTTGGCATTCAATTTCCGTCTCCGTCTCAGAGTCCATGGTGTTGAGTGCATCCATATAGTTATCTGTCTCACTGTTAATCTCTTCAAAGTGGCTCATAACAGATGATAAAACTGGTAACCCCTGAATGCCACAGAAAATTTCTTCTTGAGTGGACAAATCGATTTCGCTTTTAACATGATCTATGGATTTTGGCCCAGATTGTGCTTGCGGAAGCTCTGAATCCTGAACCTTATCAACAATTATGTCCTCACATGATACAGGAATTGGAACCTTAATTATTTCTGTTTCATTATCCCATGCCACAGAAGATGATCGAGGAATACTGTGCTCTTGAACTGAAAGATGTTGCGAAGCGTCATCTGGGTCATCTATATTAGATTGATCTGTATGAAAGGAGGCATTGAAACCACAGTCTATGTGATGTAAGACGGAGTTTGGCAACTTGCTAAACTCTAGTCCACCAGGAAAGACAGCAGGATTTTCATCTAAAGTTTGCTCACCATAGATTTCTTTGCTCCTAGAGCCAAAAGATGTAGATCTACTAGATAATTCAGGATTGGATCTCATATCAGCTACAGATATATTTTTAGCTGAAAAGCTTTGTTCGTCCATACTTGGGGAAGTAAATATTGTCCTGGTACAAAGGTAGGTCACAGGTCCATCCATGGTAAATACTAGCTGGTAATGCATAAAGAAAGAAACCATCAGTAGGATGTTCCAAAGAAAATACCTTCCATCACGCTTGGGTATGTAAACTGTATCTAGAACTTCTCGATTTCTAAGTTGTGATCCTTTTCTCTGTAAAAAATATGTACAGTCAAGATGCAGGTTCTAATTTCTAAAAGTGATCTTGCTCATTAAACAAAGTACTCCTGACTCCATAGGTAATCCCTGTCTCATGCTAAATAATTGTAGTAACATAAAATGAAAATTATCCTTGTAAGTTTGACCATTTATTGATATGCTAGAAAACGTCAATATGATGCATGTTAAATCAAACAGGGCATGAAGTACAGTATGTATGCAATCAATGCAACTTTCCAATGGAGATGCTCAGTGTCGGACTGATAGAATCATATTTAAGCTCTTTGGTAAAGACCCTAACGATTTTCCTCTTGTTTTACGAGCACAGATCCTTGACTGGTTATCACATAGTCCGACGGATATTGAGAGCTATATAAGGCCAGGATGTGTAATTCTAACAATATATCTTCGGTTATCAGAATTTGCATGGAAGGAGGTACGTCTGTATGTGACAAATTTATTTCTCTTATTATCCATTTTATAGCCGCCTATGTTTTATAGCCGGTCCCAAGCCCGGATAAAGGAGGAGGGTTGTGTTAGGCCCCGACAGCCAGCGTAAAACCCTGTCGAATCTCATGAACATGGATCAACGAATGGCGTCGTATGATCCATGTAGCCGACCCCACCTAGTGGGATAAGGCTTTGTTGTTGTTGTTGTTGTTTGTCCACTACCAAAAGAATGATTAAAATGGAATCACACCTTGATTTTTTTCCTTTCTCTGGGTTCATTTTCATCTTTTCGGAGTTGTGTTGCAGCCCAAGCCCTCTTAAAATAGGATGGATCTGAATATCTCTTAAGACAAGCTCCAGTACCAGCAATGTCAAATCTGCAATGCAGGGACTTTTGAACATGGATTATGGAATGCATTCAAACACAATAAATTGGCAAGATGAAGCAGACTTTACTTGTCAAGCAGGTATAAACGAGGCGGATCTCGACATTCTTCATAGGTGTCCATCATGAACCGTGGAAGTTCGCTGGATAGCAGGTGGTTTTGCGCATCTTGAATTTTCAGGTGCCAATCAGAACCTGTCACAATGCAAGTAATGTAATTTAGTATCATAAACCTGGAATGTAGAGGAACCTATGAGTAGTTCCAAACTATGATGCAGACAAAGCTATTTAATAGACTGACAATAGAGAAGATCATTTAAGAGACCCATAACAGCAATTCTTGTGCTCATTGACATTCAGGTATAGAAGAATTGTAGAAGCACGATCATTGCATGCACTTAACATCTTAATGTCTGTTTCATAACAGCAAAGCAATCACACAATTAACAATGAAGAAATTATCTTAGCATTGCAGCAATGAAGATGATTATTACCAATTGATAGAACATATTGGCCAATTTACAAACTTGGACACAAAAATTTCTAAAACCATAGCATTTTCTCATAGTGTGTGCCTACTGTCCTGACATTATCAACCAGGATGAACCAAAAAAGAAAATACAAAGGGATTCTATTCCAAGTTCACAACAAAATACTCTTTTCAGAGATCCATAGAATCAAATGGATAACAAACTTGATGGATAAGCTCATTCTAAAAATTTTGGAACATTTTTTCCCCAAGCACATCAAGAATGTAAAAAAGAACTCATACCTGCTACATAAGAGAAATGTATGTGGGTTTTTTGCCCTTTAATAGCTTTCTCCACTAATGGTAGGGCTGCCTCTATGTTCTGAATGCGTCTCATCACTTTGCGACCTCTTACAGCTGTAGTTGTAACTTGTTCATGCAGGTCATGAAAAATATCTGCAGCAAATCTGTGGTATGAACTCGTTTTAGTAAAGGCACCAGAATAAAATTAACACGTGATTCAATGTATTCTTTCTTCAGGAATGTAGATGTACATTGTGATCACACTTCACTTGAATGTAAGACCTATTAGCTGTTACAATAAGGAAATACATAATGGCTGATATGGCAATGTCAAAGCCGAAGATAAGGAACCAAAAACAGTAGCAAAAATCTTAAGTTTAGGGAGCACCGTATGCTGGGAAATATTCAATAATAAGATAAGAAGTTCAACGAACACTGTAATCCCTTTATATGCCCCAATACATGCAGATTAATGGATCTCTTACCATCAAACTCTCATGTCCCTGTAGTGTCTTCCTCACACACCCTATCCATTTTTTACTAAGGGGCATGCCCTTTCCATGTGCTTCTCCATTTATCCATAAAATCCAGATGGCTCTTCGTTTCAAGAAGCAGATAGGAACTACCTAGGTTATATCTTAAGTTAAAGCAGCAGCGGCTCCTAAAAGAAATCTTAGTTGAGATCAGTGCTGGGCAGAGAAGAGGAACTGAATACCCCATTTACAATTCAGTGCCCATAATACCTTGAACCACTCTGATTTGGATTCTTCAGCTCCACCAGCATATATAATGACTTCCAAGAAAATTTAATCTCCTATGACCTTCCTTATCCAATATTACAAACAATTCAGTGCAATGTGCTAAATTCATGTTTTAGAAAAGCATAAAAGATCTCGTGGCAGTGCATTTGCAGGAACAAAATAGAATTGACCATTTGAAGGTTGACTTTCCTATGAAGATAGAACACCAACTCTCTAGTGTTTAGTCTGAGTCAGTTCTCTGCATGCCAATTCCTCCAACAATTTCGCTCTACTGAACCTGATAACAGTCGCCCACTGTGCTTCAGTATACACACACACACATTTTATATGTAGTGAAATTAGTTCTTTATCTTATATCCAACAACAACAACAAAGCCTTATCCCACTAGGTGGGGTCGGCTACATAAATCATACGACGCATTCGTTGATCCATGTTCATGAGATTCGACAGGATTTTACGCTGGCTGTCGGGGCCTAATACAACCCTCCTCCTTTATCCGGGCTTGGGACCGGCTATAAAACATAGGCGGAGTTCTTTATCTTATATCCAAAAACACCAAAAATAAGAATGCCATCGGCTGAATGCCAGATACATCCAAATTGGAATGAATCAATTCCACCAGTTGCAACTACTTTTTCTATAAACCAGAAGAATCTCACCTACCAAAATAATATCAGCTCTGATTTCATTTCTGCTCCCATGCTAAGTATCTCAGCAATTGCAAGTTTCAGAATAATCGTTAATCATTCATTAAATAAGAAGAAGGGTAACAATAACAGTTTGCACAACGATATCGTGCCCCTGTACCTAATAAGACACGTGAAGTTAAAAACACCATAGAAAGATTGTATGCCACGAGCACAACCAACAAATTCAAAACAACAAGAAAGCAGTTGATAATGGGAGTAAACAGGGAACTCTAAACGTTCATAAGCGTCAGAATTCAAGTTTCATCAGAATGCAGGGATGCAAGCCACTAAAGCACAGAATGAGATAACCGCAGTGAAGGCAGAAACAAGCACGCAAAGGGGAGGTCAAACGAGAAGCCAGAAGAACAGGAGCTCACTCTGCAACATCTCCAAGCTGCCGCAGGATCCCGACCAGACCGGCGACGGCGACGCCATCCAAGAGCGCCTTGGGGTCCTTCTTGACCGCCCCCTTGTACAGCTCCGGATCTCCCAGCCCGTACTCGTTCCGCACCTCCAACCGCACGACCGGCATCGTTCCCTCTTCCCTGCCCCTCTAAGACGAATCCTTGCGCTCACGGTCGGGGGAAGGCGCCCAATTCGCGTCGAGATCTCGGGAACGACAGCGGCGACGAGTGCCGCCCAGCACAGGCTCGCATGGGCAACGGCTTAATACTAATGCGAGGGCCCCAGTCCCGGAAGACGGCGACCGGACGGCGACGGCGACAGCAGCGACGGCGGTGGCTGAACTGTGGGACTTGGCGCACTCGCCTCGCTCAATGCGTGCATCAGATTGCCGTCCTCTGAAGGCAGCGCCGGTTTCTCTTCGTTTTCTCTCTGCGTGTCGTTTCCCTCTTTCTTCTACCAAAAAATATATGGCAACCTTTTGAGTCCCCCTTTATTAACAAAACAAAAAAAATATATATGAAAATGAACAATATTTTATTATAATATTCAATTTTTATTAATTCAAGTCTCGAGAAATTAAAAATAAATAAATATTATTTTTAATATGGTAACAAGGTCGAAAACAAAAAATAAAATCGCTGCTAGTTGAAACGACGATATAGTCAAACAAATTTTTACAGTGATAAAAAAAAAAGAGAACAGCGAATGCAAACATTATTATTCTAATAATAACAATTTTTAGTGAAAATGTCATAATAAATGTGTTTAAATGCAAGTCAAAACATTTATACTGGATGGGGTGTTTTGATTAATGTGCATTAGTGATTGGTAATAATTATGAATGGGCATTGTAGAGAGTAGGGACCTACTCACTTTGCTTTGTTTAGAGGGCATGTATTTGGTGGTTGGCAGTGTTCATGCTCAAGTTGTGTAGGCATACTTCTTTGCATAAACCCACCATCATTTAGAGCTAATAATAATTAACTAATTTGGTATCAAGATCGAAGTGGGGCAAATAATGCATAGTTTAATACTGAGGTTTGGAGACAATGTTTACCATCGTTGCCTTAAGATAAATCACATTCTTGCAGTGTTGTTCATGATAAAATTAATTTTGGGACTGCCTGCAAAAATCATTAAGCATGCATTGGAGTACACTTCTTTCTGCAGAATTTCCTGTCAATTTTACATAAATGAACTAACTATATTGACCACATGCTGAAGTCATTGTGCAGTCATCACAGCACTTCTACCAAATATACATGCAGCATCCAGAATGAATTGTAGGTTTTCTGTCAAAGCAAAGCCGAAGAAGATGAGAATGAAATGAGGTATCAGGTTGATATAATATGATCTGTCTTGCACACATTCACACGCTAAAAGTTAACCTTTCCATCTGCTTTGTATACATGTGCTGTACTGTCGCAAGATGAGGAAAAGGTGCAGACAGGGAGATGTATAATTACTCCCGGCCCTATGGTCCATGTTACACATGCTTAGAATTCTATGCATTATCCTCATGACAGACAAAGCTGTGAACGCACCAAGTAAATAAAGCCTCAGAGATCCCAAAGACATTGTTACTATTTAAACTTCTGTGGTCCATTCACCAAGGCTATGTTTTTGTCAGCTCCTCATGTCAGCTTATATCCAGTGAGATATGGCTAGAATCTTTACATGACTTTTATTTTATTGCAGGCATGCAGTTGACTACATATCAAAATAGTGGTGGCCTGAACGTTCATCTCTGTTTTCGGCCTAATTGGTGGATCATGACTATTTTTTATATGGACGGGAGTCGGGAGATGAGTTCCATGTTTCTGATAGTTTTGAAGTGGCTAAAGACCACCATGGAGGTCCCTTGGAATCAGGTTTACTGCTTTTCCTCTTGAGATTTAAGGAAAAGGTCCCCAATTTCCAAGTTGCGGTTTACATCTTCAAATCTGGGATAAGCCAACTAGAACAAGTTAGTAAGTAGAGAAAAGTGCCTTTGTTAGGAGAAAAGTACCATAATGTTCCATTTTCCGACATTTAAATGCCAAAAAAAACAAGGAGGAGAAATTTCATGCATGCATGCAATGCTGCATGTTAAGTTGGAGGCTTCCGTTCACAGGGTTGAATTGGCAAGTTTGTCCAATCATCTGATTGATAGTAAAGTACCAACATGACATTAAGTAATCCTAACAGTCATAAATTAGGTCTTGACTCACATGCTTCTTACTTGCTTATGTAATGCAGTTAAAGATCAGGCATCTTGGTCAAATTAAGAATTAATGCTGCTTCATATAATCCAATATTTTAAGCCTACAAATTTTTTTTTAATGCATGCAGAAAAGAAGATGGTGGCAAGAAGGTGAGCATACATTTATTTGGCATAAACTGTAAGAAAGATTCCACCAACATTTCAAACTACTGCTGGTCTGCTTTGGTGCTGCACATGACCTTTGAAAGGAGGGTTTTGTGTTATCTTCAGTGATGCACCCTTCATGTCAGTTTCAGATGTTCCTTTTAAAATCATTGAAGGAAACAATAAGTTACATACAAAATGCGATAACTTGCTAGTTCAAATGATCACTTGATTTAAGTGGTGAGTGACCTAAAGCCTGATGAGAACGAGTCACAAATTTGAATCTCAAGAAACTCCAACCTTCAAATTATATTAGTCAATTCTGAATACTAATATGACATCGACAAAAAAAAAAGGTATAATCTCCATTCTAATGATACAGAGTAGTTAGAAATGGGACCTTAGCCAAGGGAAATTGATGTTAACATAACCAGCATATGCCAGATGGGGAACATGGAGATCAATGTAGTAAATGAAGATGTCCCCCTTCTCCAAGTAATAGCTAATGGCTCTCTCCAGCCTACACGTTTGTATAATGTGATCAAGATAGCATAATAAGATTAGAGTAGGTAGTGACTGTTTGGTTTGTATGATATTTGACAGCAAGAAATCTAAGTAAAGGAACTTCCACTACTCTTTAAAATTCCTTCAAACAAGATTAATAATAATAATCAGAACTACTGACACAGATGAGGTTTGCCTTTGAAGTCACCTTAGGTCCTCAGCAACCTTGTCATGTAACTAATCGCATAAGCATTTGAGTAAATTGCAAGCTCAGTATAAACTAAAGAATTATGACAACCAACTCTGCTGTTTCACAAGCAATGCATGACCAACTTGTGGATGTCATCACAGGGCCAGGACTAATTGTCAAGAAAGTGCGCGACGACTGCACTCTTCTTATTGAAGAGTAGTTGGAGTGGACTAAGAAATTTGAGGGAGTACTTATTCACCTCATGCATCATGCTCCATTCTGAAATGGGTCCTGACACTTTATTTTTCTGGCTGATGTCTGCATGAGATGCTCCTGGAAGGCTATTTGCTGATAAACGAAGGTGGAGAAGGCCTATGTCAGCTGATGTACCGAAAGTTGAACTAACACAACATACATTATCAATTTCCTTTCTTTTTCTAAGTTTTCATATCCGCTGATTCTTTTCATATAGGCTTTTTTTTTCTTTGTTACTGTGGGAATAAAGCCCGTTGGCACCCTTTCGGGGATTTGGTTTTTTCTTTATTTTTGAACAGTGATAGGTAGAATTATTTCAGAGCAGAATTAAATCTTTTGGCCCAAAAATTGTGCACTTGGCAGCTATAAAAATGTGGGAGAGGACATGGAGAATCCTTGATTGGCTTCTTGAGATCAAATTATATATCTTATGGCCACCTTTATTTGTTGCTACTTCTAGCTGGATCTTATATTAGAGTGGCCCAGCTGTTGGTCCTTTTTTTATCATTAAATTGGCAGTGTCTTCTCCAACCACATTTTATTGACTCCTGAGTCCTGATGAACTCATAAGCCCACTGCTATGCCACACAAAGTGAATGCTCCATCTAGAAGCCATCGTGTGATGCCTGCAGATCTCAGGCACAATTATTGTCTGATAGGATCACATAGCTCCAGTACAACAAGTTGATGACAGCAATTTTCTCCAATGTAAGATCACAAGAAAAGTCGAGCTTTTCTGGACGAGAAGAGAAAAAAGAATGATCTGAAAGCATATTTCTGTAGCTGTTTCAGATTGCAACTCACATCAGATGAGTCTGCCTCCATTTGCCAATGTAATCTGTGGATATATCCTTCAAGCTGATATGCCATTTAACAGTAAATCCAGGACACTGACAGCTAATATCTGCGAGGAGCTCTGCTCAGATGACTCGACAACAAAAAACAGGAGGAATTAATTAATAAGAAGGATATTAATCAACTTGGTAATTGATTTGGATCTTACTATTTCTACTGCTACTTTAAACTTGTAGGAGCTGCTACCTGCACATTCTGATTCTGATGGTTTAATTTGCAGATCATTTGATACCAATGTATAAAGTACCACGTGAAAAAAATAAATAAGAAGGTGATGTGTTAACTATTTCTTCCTCTATGAAAATGCATTTTAAATTCGTGAAAAGTTAATAATTTAAGATGAACAATATCTTAATTCAATCGAAAAAAATAATATATCGATTGCACCGAAAAAGTATAATTTTTAGCAGAGTCATGCAATTAGAATGATATCTTCGGCTCATTAATTGTCTTTTTTTTTATTGCTGGTGGAGTTACAGACTAATATCGATGGAGAATCATACATTAATATATCAGTTGCTATTTGTTTTTTTTCAACTACTAACTAAGAAATTCCATACTCGTCACTATTTCTAACTATTCGAAATGCATGTAAACCCCGATCAACCAAAGAAATTTATTCAAACAAAAAAAAGGGATCAAATAATAATAATAATAATAATAATAATAATAATAATAATAATAATAATATAGCAACTTAAGAGTCCAATTAAATTTATGATAATGTTTTAATAAATCAAATTCGATCCGTTTAAATTGGATCCACCCAGAAAAGTCGATCCGGGGATCTCACATTTCACTTATATAGGTCGTATGTTATCATTGACATGATAACTTTGTGTAACCTAATGTTCTTAAATTGCATCACCGAACTCTTACTTGATATATTCAAAAGTTTGATGTTAAGTTTTATAATTCAATCATAATTTATTATTTTTATTTTTATTATTTAATTTTTTTGGCAACTATCGTATTAAAGTGCAAGCTCAGAACAATTGACCTTTTGATTTTTTTTTAGCTAAATAATTTTAAATTTAAAACCATCCGAATTTTATTTCCATGAGAAGGATCTCATACATGTTTAGCAGTGCTATATTTGTAACCAAGGATAAAAGTATTTTTTCGGATCAATTATTTAAATTTAAAAATCATCCTAATATTAGTTATAGAAAAGAAAAATGAAATATATTAATTAAAATTAAAATTAATATTTAAAAATAATATATCAAGTATAATATTTTGAGACCTTGCTTCAGTATAATATTTAAAAATAATAATAAATTAAAATTATATTAATTTTATTATATTAATATTAAATAACTATTATATTATCAGCCAATTGCAAGGGCATATCACCAGTTTTGAAAGCCGGCCCTTGCAAGGATGGATGGATTGGGCCCGTTTATTGCCTTGGCCTGCACCGAAGCCCATTTCTATGAAGCCCAAAGTTTGAAACAGCCAGTTGAGCCTGTTTATATCGTCATTGGCCCACAAACTACATCATTTTGAGAACAAATATTTTCTAGTCTTCAAATGTTTAATACAAGAACGTATTTGGATATGTATTTTTTTTATTTTGCAAAAGGAAAAATGAAACTAGTTCAGGCAGAGACTTACTATGAGTTTTTTTATTAATATTTTCTTTTTATGTACAAATGGAGCCAAAGGTACGTACTGTGCATTATAATAAGTACAACGTCGAGTACAAAAATCTCACAAATATAACTAAGTTTTGTAATTTCTTGATGATCAAGTGAGGAGCCTCCTCGCAATGATTCGTGATTCTTAAAATCATCACTTTAATCAATGAAATGTCGTTCTTTCATTTTAATTTCGAATTAGTCGGGTGCGGATGGAACTGAGTCCACTTCTAATTTCTCATGATTGAACATCACATATTCCATGCATGCAATGCAAGACGCAGATCCACCAATACACCCACCCCACCCCGTCATAATTCAGAATTAATATGTCGAAATCTCCATCTCCCTTGATATATGTATATGGATCTTGATAATACCTCCACTCCAACACCAGGTCATGATCAGGAGAAGAGAGGACCAGGAGGGTTCGTTCCCTTTGAGAGCGGCTGCCATTTGATCCAACTTTTATATGTTGACCACCAAATGCATTGTTGGTCATCAATGTTATCATAATCGGACCGGCCATCGGACCGAATGATCAATTGGGTCGTGGTTGGATCAGTTTGATCGGATTCAATCGGGTTCAATCGAATTTTATTAAACTAATATTATTTATAATGACTTTAAAGATATATACATAATCAATATTATATAATGCATAAAAAATAGTTCTAACTTATAATTCATAATAAAATATAATAAATAAATTTCAATATTCATAAAAAAGAGTTATTATTGATATATTATATTAATTTTGTTATTTTATTGTTCAAGAGTATTTTTATTTGTTTCTTTACTTTTAGTTTAATAATTTTATTTTTCTATTTCCATTAATTCTTCTCTCCTTCTCAATTTCCATATTAATTTCCTTTTATAATACACAAATATTTAAAAAAACTATATTCATATAAAAAACTTTAAGTTATTAATTTTATGAGTATTTTATCTCTTCTACTCATAAAAAGGAAAGAATATTAATTTTCATTTTAAAAATTATTACTATTTCCTTTTTTATTTTCATGAATTCCTCTCCCCAATTAAATTTTCACATTTATTTTCGTTTTAATTTATATCAATTCACAATTTTTAAACATTTTTTGCGTTGATTATTAAATGTTTACAAATAAGTTAAATGATTAAAACAAGAACGTCATTGCCTTGTGAAAGCCTAATACATCGTTTTAATTTATTTTCGTTTTAATTTATATTAATTCCTATTTTTTACATTCATTTCCACCTTTCCATTTCCTATTTTAACTTTTATTTTCTTATTTTTTCACTTTAAATATTAAACCGAGTTTTCTTGATTCAATGGTTGAACCGGTTCTTATCGGTTGAACCGGCTTATTTTCGATTTTGCAATAAATCTATACTGGACCAACTACTGATTCGCGATTGAATCGACCGGTCCGATTCGGTTTTAATAACCATGCTGGTCATTGCCTTTTGAGGCGTATACTACATAGTTATTGCGTTGAGTTTTAAGGACTTACAAAGCACATATTTTTAACAAGAATGTAATTCTCATATGCTGATGTGAGAGGTCACAAAATGCTAGATTTCTTGATATGCAAATCCGATATTGAGTAGCAAACGAAGAGAAAAAAAAAAAGGAAAACAAACCTGTCCGAGTCGAAGAAACATCCCAGGCAGAGAAGGAAAAATTCGAATTGGTTTGCAAAATCAATCCGAGTCAAAGGTGCAAACCAAGACCCAGATGAAGTCAATTTTTATGTTATAAAAATTGATGTGCAGACGACTTGAGATGTGAGCGCTGTCCCGTACGGCCACCAAGAGGAGAGAAAAAAAAAAGAAGAGAATTTCGGAGTTCGATTTTGGAACGAGCACTCATCTATTCTCAACGAAACTTCATGCATTATTTTTCAGCAGCTTTTTCATCTATTTCTCATATTTTGGTGAGATCGTTCTGATTTCTATCCTCAGTTTCGAGAGACTTTTATTCTGTGACATCCAAGATTAATTCTTGAGATTATTATTGTAATCCTCTACGTAGTTTAGAGTAGATACTTTGTAACCTACTATTATTTCATAGTGAAAAATTTTTTTGCTCCCGTGGTTTTTTCCTCTCACGTTGAAAGATTTTTCACGTTAATTATTTGCGTCTTTGGTCTGATTTAATTTCTTTATATTATTGTCATCATCCCATTATTATTGTGCGCATTAAAAAGGGGAAGAGAAGATAATTTCACAACTATCAGTTCAGCCTTTTTTTCAACAGTGGTATCAGAGCTTGGTCAGGAAGTGCACATTATAATGGAGGACAATAATGGCCCCAGTCGTCTGATGCCTGTGCTCACAAGAACAAATTATTCCATTTGGAAGTCACGGATGAAGGATTACTTAAATTACAGAGACCTTTATTATCCAATCGAAGGTGATGCTGCAAAGCTCGAGGACATGGATGTTAAAAAGTGGGGGAGGATCAAGACCAAGACAATCGCACAAATCCGACAATGGGACGACGACAAAGTGTTTCATCATATCGTAAATATTGATGAACTCGACGAAGAGTGGAAAAAATTACAATAAATGTATGAACGCAAATCACAGTAGAATAAAATGTTATTGATGAAGAAACTTGTTAACCTGAAGTACAAGGATGGTCACTCTGTTGCAGAACATCTTAGCAGTTTTCAGGAATTGATTAACAAGTTGTCATCAGTAAACATCGTGTTTGAAGATGAGATCCAAGCACTACTACTACAGAGCTCATTACCTGATAGTTGGAAAACGCTCATTATGTCTCTAAACAACTCTGCTCTAGGTGGACAACTATTTTTAGAAACTATCAAGAATAGTTTGTTCAATGAAGAAATGAGAAGGCAAGAGCATAGTCTCAACAACAAATCAGAGGCATTTATCGTGGAAGATCGTGGGAGAAACAAACAGAGAAACTCTCACAGCCACGATAGATCAAGATCAAGAGGCAAGTCAAAGTTCAGAAAAGAAGTCACCTGTTATCATTGTGGCAAGCCAAGACACTTTAAGAAGGAGTGTAGAAAATTAAAGTATGATCAGTCACATGAAGGGTCTGAAGATGTTGAAAAAGAAAAGAAGGGCAGTGGTGGAAACATTGTTGCGGTGGCTATATCAGATGATATATACTTTCTTACTCAAGAAGAGGAAGAAGATGGTGTCAATGTTGTGAGTCAAGATTCGGTTTGGATCTTAGACACTGCAGTTTCATTTTATGTTACTCCTCGTAGAGATGTATTCTCAACATATAAAGAGGGAGCATTTGGGTCAGTAAAGATGGGGAACAAGTGGGAGTCTCAAATTGCTGACGTCGGAGACATTCAGTTGAAGACCAATACAGGATGCAAGATTGTGCTCAAATATATGAGGCATGTACTAGAGATTCGTCTCAACCTAATTTCAATTGGAAAATTAGACGACGATTGCTATGAGAGCAACTTCAAAGGGGAAGTGTGGAAACTCAATCGAGGTTCACTCCTACTGGCGAAAGGAAATAAAGATGGTACACTCTACAATACTGAAGCACAACACTACACCGAGGAAATAAACGTGACTCAAGAGATGTCATCCTTTGAGTTATGGCACAAGCAACTTGGTCATATAGATGAGAAAGGATTTCAGATATTAACTCAACGAAATCTGCTAACAAGTATGAAAGACACTTCACTTGACGTATGTGTCCATTATTTGGCTGGTAAGCAGACTAGAGTTACATTTAATATAACTTTTTCGTCTAGAAGTTCACACGTACTTGATTTGGTGCATACTGATGTCTGCTATATGAAGGATAAAACTCTAGGTGGTGCACTTTATTTTGTTACATTTATTAATGACCATTCTAGAAGAGTCTGGGCTTTTTCTATAGCACACAAAAATCAGGTGTTGACAGAGTTCAAGAAGTTTCATGCCAAAGTCAAAAGATAAACTGACAAGAAGCTCAAGTGTATTCGAGCAGATAATGACAACGAATACAGAGGACATTTTGAAGAATACTGCAACACCTATGGCATCAAGTTTGAGAAGACAGTTCCCAAGACTCCTCAGCAAAACGGTGTTGCTGAGAGAATGAACAGAACAATCGAGGAACATGTCAAATGTATGCTTCTACATGCCAAGCTATCGAAGAGATTTTGGGGTGAAGCAATGATGACTACAGTCGAACTGATCAACCACTCACCATCAGTATCTCTGAATGGTGACATACCTTTGAAAGTCTGGTTAGGGAAGGATGTTTCATATAAACATCTTAAAGTGTTCGGCTGCAGAGCCTTTGTTCACATCCCCAACGATGAGCGGGCAAAGCTTGATAGCAAATCGAAAGAATGTATCTTCTTCGGATATGGAGGTGAAGAATTTGGCTACAGACTCTGGGATCCTGTTAATAGGAATGTTATCAAAAGCAGAGATGTTGTGTTCATGGAACACCAAATAATTGAAAATCTATCAAAGGACAAAGAGCCAACTAGTTTCACTGATTATCTAGTTGAACCGAGTTCAGTAGACGCACCGATAGAAGATGACATTTTTTTTAAAAGCTGATCAAGATGATAGTAGCAGTGATAACATCTCACATAATTCAGATATACCTTCGGATAGTAAAGACAGTGATGATGAGCCACATGTCGAACATGATGCACCAGTGCAAGAGCCTCAGTTGAGAAGGTCGAACTGACAAAGACAAGAGTTAAAGTGGTACTCCCCGATATAGTACGTGTTATTAACTAAAGGGGAAGAACCAGTGTGTTATCAAGAAGTCTTGTCACATGAGCAGAAGGATGAGTGGAAAAAAGCCATGCAGGACGAGATGCAATCTCTACATGAGAACAACACTTACAAACTGGTGAAGCTTCCTAAAGGGAAGAGGGCACTCAAGAACAAATGGGTGTTTCGACTGAAGAGTGAAGAGAATAATCCACACCTAAGATATAAGGCGAGATTAGTTGTCAAGGTGTTCAGTCAGAAGAAAGGAGTTGACTTTGACAAGATATTCTCACCAGTGGTCAAAATGTCATCAATTCGAGTGGTTATTGGATTAGCTGCTACCAAGAATTTGAAAATTCAATAGTTAGGCATCAAGATAGCTTTTCTCCATGGTGACTTGGAAGAAGAGATTTACATGGAACAGTCAGAGAGTTTCCAAGAGAAAGGAAAAGAAAACCTAGTGTGTAAATTGCAGAAAAGCTTATATGGACTCAAACAGGCACCTCGTCAGTGGTACAAGAAGTTTGAGTCGTTCATGACGCAGTAAGGATACAATAAGACCATATTTGATCATTGTGTCTTCGTGAAATATTTTTCATACTATGATTTTATTATCCTGTTGTTATATGTTGATGACATGCTTATTGTAAGTCAGGATAAAAGCAAGAATGACAGGTTAAAGCAGGAGTCAAGTCAATGCTTTTCTATGAAAGACCTAGGCGCAGCAAAGAATATCCTTGGATTGAGGATCACTAGTGACCGAGAGCAGCGCAAGTTATAGTTATTCCAAGAAACGTACATCGATAAAGTCTTGAAGAGGTTCAACATGAAGAATGCAAAGGCAGTTACATCGCCACTTGCAGGTCACTTCAAATTGAGTTCTAGACAGTGTCCGAAGAGCAAAATCGAGAAGCAGAATATGAAGAACGTCTCATACGCATCTGCAGTTGGCAGTCTGATGTATGTAATGGTTTGCACAAGGCCAGACATAGCATATGCAGTTGGTGTGGTGAGTCGATTCCTATCAAATTTTGGTAGAGAGCATTGGGATGCAGTCAAGTGGATTCTCAAATATCTTCGAGGCACGTCTAAGATATGCTTATGTTTTAGAAACGCCGAGCCAGTGTTAGAAGGATTTACTAACTCTGACATTGCAGGAGACATTGATAGTCGAAAGTCAACTTTTGATTACTTGATGACATTCGCAGGAGCAGCAGTCTCTTAGCAATCCAAGTTATAGAAGTGTGTTGCACTATCAACGACTGAAGCAGAATATATCGCAGCTACTGAAATAGGCAAGGAAATTCTGTGGATAAGATAGTTTCGGATTTAGGTTTGACGCAGGAGAAGTACATTATCCACTACGACAATCAGAGTGCTATACATCTGAGTAAGCATTCTACTTTCCACTCTAAGTCCAAGCATATTGATGTCCGATATCATTGGATTCGTGACGAAATGAAGAAGAAGAAATTCCTTCTTCGAAAGATCCATACTGACAAGAATATGTCAGATACGTGATGAAGACTCTATCGAGAGAGAAGACCGAGTTCTGCCGAGAGCATGCAAGCTTGGTGGATTCCTTCGCATAAATAAGAAGGGAGTGTTTGTTGGATTTCTTGATATGCGAATCCGATATTGAGTAGCAAACGAAGAGAAAAAAAAGGAAAACAAACCTGTCCGAGTCAAAGAAACATCCGAGGTAGAGAAAGAAAAATTCAAATTGGTTTGGAAAACCAATCCTAGTCAAAGGTGCAAACCAAGACCGAGATGAAGTCAATTTTTATGCTATAAAAATTGATGTGCAGACGTCTTGATATGTGAGCGCGACAGCGAGTCGTACAGCCACCGAGAGGAGAGAGAAAAAGAGAAGAGAATTTCGGGGTTCGATTTGGGAATGAGCACTCATCCGTTCTCAACGAAACTTCAGGCATTACTTCTCAGCAGTCTTTTCATCTATTCCTCATATTTCGGTGAGATCGTTCTGATTTCTATCCTCAGTTTCGAGAGACTTTTATTCTGTGGCATCCAAGATTAATTCTTGATATTATTATTGTAATCCTCTGCGTAGTTCAGAGAAGATACTTTGTAACCTACTATTATTTCATAGTGGAAGATTTTCTTGCTCCCGTGATTTTTTTCTTTCACGTTAAGAGGTTTTCCACGTTAATCATTTGCGTCTTTGGTCTGATTTAATTCATTTATATTATTGTCATCATCCCATTATTATTGTGCACATTAAAAAGAGAAAAAAAAGATAATTCTGTAACTATCAGTTCAGCCTTTTTTCCCAATACAAAAGACGAGAGACGTCGAGCATTTGGATCCAAGGTTGATATGTGCAATGTAGACAGCTTAAGCAGATGCCAAAGATGGTTGATATGTGCAACGTCGAGCACATGCCAATGAGGACCCCCTCCCCCCATCCGCATCCGTCGGATGGGGATCCGACGGGCACGGCTTTCAAACTTGGTTTTTTTTAATCCATTTTCTTTTTTTCGGTTTTTTTTCATTTTGTGGTTTTGTTCGCGTCCGACCATTCCTGTGCCCTAGTTCTTCGCAAACAGCCATCCGCGCCGTTCCATCACCATTCCTCACTGACGTCCGGGGCCGTTCCATCGCCATTCCTCGCCGACGTTCGCGCCATTCCATCGCCATTCCTCGCCGACGTCTGCAGTCGTTCCATCACCGTCCTCGCCGACGTCCGCACCCGGTGAATCGCCGTCCGTAGCATAGGCCATCTGCAGCCTTTCCTCATCGTCGGGATCTGCTTCATCGCCGCGCCCCACTGCTTGCTTCCTCACCGGATCTCCTTCCTCGCCGGATATGCTTCATCTTCGCCAGATCTGCTTCATCCTCGTCCGATCTCCATCTGAGCCGCGAAGATCTGCTTCGTCATCATCTTCGTCGCCAGACACCGCCCCGCCGCGCTCCGACCGCCCTCCGACCGCCCCGCCACGTTTCGCCACCGCCCCGCCACGCTCCGACCCCGCCCTGCCGCGCTTTGCCACCGCCCCACCGCGCTCCGACCTCGCTCCGCCGCACTCCGACCCCACCCCGCCGCGCTTCGCCACCGCCTTGCCGTGCTCCGACCCCGCTCCACCGCGCTCCGACCCCGCACTGCCACGCTCCGACCCCGCCCCGCCGCGCTCCGCCACCGCCCCGCCGTGCTTCGCCACCGCCCCGCCGCGCTCCGACCCCGCTCCGCCGCGCTCCGACCCCGCCCCGCCGCGCTCCGACCCCGCCCCGCTGCGCTTCGCCACTGCCCCGCCGCGCTCCGACCGCCCCGCCGCGCTTCGCCATTTGTTGGATGAGCTACTTTAGGACATTGTTGCTATGAAATTTTAGTGTTATGACGTGATCCAATATGTGCAGGTAGGGTTAGGGCAATGGCGTGGCCTAAATGTCATTGCCAAGAAGATGCAATAATAAAAACATCTTGGACCGAACGGAACCCCGGTCGTCAGTTTTACGATTGTCCATTTTACGGGGTTAGTTTGATAATTCCTTGGTTGATTGCTTTCGGTTTAAATGTTGTCTTCCTAATCTAATGTTGTCTTTTGTGATTGATCTTGCAGCAACATCGAGCTTGCACGTACTTCAGATGGTTAGATCCATCATTTGAACCAAGACATACACAAGTTATTAATGGGTTGTTACGAAAGATTGATAGAATGGAGGCTGCAAATTTAAATGACGATGAAGTTAGGATTAATAGGAATAGAGCGAATGTCATGTATAAATTTGTTTGTTTAATTGTATTGTTACTAGCTATATATGTCTTGGTAATGTAGTGGATGTTACTCTAATATGGATGGTTGTATATGCCTAACTTCTGTAATAACACAAGTTGTTGCCCCCCAACGTCTTGTTAAGATTCTGGTGTTGTCTGTAAGTTGGCCTTTAGCCATTGTCTTGTTAAGATCATGCTGAATAATTGACAGCACAGATTCACCATCAGCAGTTCTCACTCCAATATCTGCCCCAGCCATAACTACAAGGCGGAAAACCTCTGCATGGACAGACTTAGCTGCAATCATGAGTGGGGTGAAACCTGATCCATCCAGCTTGTTTAGATCTGCAGAAGAGGAATACAGAATCATCTGCAGTGGTTCAACACAACCACTTGCAGCAACAAAATGTAGTGGCGAGAAGACACTGACATTTGACGATTTTATACTCAATCCAGCTTTTAGAACATGTGAAATAATATCAATGAGAGAAGATCCAATCTAAAGCGTCAGTCTTATAACACTCTTTATAACTCACGTAAGAAACAATCTAAAGCATCTTCTAAAGCCTCACGTTTCATAGCCGCTAGCTGCACTAAGTGCAGCCTTCGTCCTCAAGTTTGGACATGCAAGAAGTAATAGCTACACTGGATCAGGACATGCACATAATCACATAAGTCACAGGAACTAATAGCTACACTGGATCAGGACATCGTCATGGACAGTAACAGAAGTAGATAATCACATAATCACAAAAGAAATCACCATAAGAACAGGACATCATCACCATAGATAATCGTCATGGACATCGTCATGGATCAGGACATTGTCATCGTCATGGACAGTAACATAATCTGTAACGCCCCCGAAATGCACCCTGCCACGTGGCCGAATACACTCCGGGAACGTTACGAGACGTGTCTTATGTGTACAATAATTTGACTAAAATAAGACTTTGACTGGTCAACATAATAAAGGCATAATTGCGAAAAAAAAATAGTTATCATTTGATTTTAAAAAGAGATAAAATAAAATAAAAAAAATGAGTGCGGAAGTCTTAACAAGATAACATAACTGAGTCTCCAATAATATAAACAAAAGAGTTTGCATAAGATAATTACAACTCGATGAAAATAGAAAGGAAGCTAAAGAGACTCGATTTCATGTGCAAAGATCACCACGAGCTCGATCTGTCGCCTGCGCCATCATCTGTTTACTGGGACAGATTATTACTTGTGACATTGAATACACAGGGGAGGTGAACCTCCCTGTGAGCTTTGACGCCCAGTACATAATAGTCATATGACATATAAACAGTAATGACATCATAAATATAATCATAAATGATAGAGTCATGTAGCCATAATTGGTGCGATAACATCATGATCAAGAGACGTGACATAGAATGGCATAACAAATATGATAATATGATAAGTGTAACAAGAGTAATATAATCATCATTAAAAGATCATAATATCATTGGGCATTGCCCATCATCATAATCATTATCATCTTTACATTTTCATTATGTTACACTTATTTTGGAGTATCTTTCGACTCCCTTTAATAGGGCCGGTGGAGTATCTTTCGACTCCATTTTGGCCAGGGCGGAGAATCTCAACGCCTAATATGGGCCGGTGGAGTATCTTTCGACTCCCTTTTGACCAGATTGACCGTCGTCAACATAACATAAGAAGAACTCTTCTATTTAATATTTTTCATCTTTTATCTTATTTACCCCTATAACTATCTTTGGGATTCAAGATTTAGATATTTATAACAAGACGAAGGATATTGGAATCTACATAAAATCATCATACGGTTAAGAACGAAATATGCATGTATCATCGATTAAGTAGGAAGACGATTAGCATCAAGAAGATTTTGATTAAGTAGACTTTGTGTTTCAGATTTAAAAGAAAATAGAGTAACTATAAAAGATGATTGATAGAGTTAAGATGCAAATATAATAAATACATTTCTATACAATATAATCACTCTTACATTTGGTACTGTTGCTGCCGTCAAATGCACACGTTATGTGCAATTAATGCTATTGAAACTTGGTGCATTTAATGCATGTAGTGATGTATGCAAAGCATGTTCGTACATTTACATGTAATGCATTGTAGCGCATTACGTCCACCCCCTTCATCAGACCCAAATACAATGGGGAAATAAATGCTATACTATTACGCCCATTAATAGAAGTGAGATTAATCTCTACTTGAGTTGTAAGCCTGTAATAAAATTTTCAAGCTACTGTGGGCGCTAACTACGATTTAATCTAAATTACAAGGGCATGAACAGAGACCAACTGCATTTCTCATATTGTACTTCCAGTCTTACAGGCGCACTAATGTTTGATGGACGTGCATTTAATGTCTAATGCATCCTATGCCGCTATTGTACTTAAGGAGACGCAACATTTCTTTTATAGACTGTCATACTCAGATTATAATATTACGTTGGATGTGGAGGCAAGCAAATGGATCCGGTCAATGTCATCCTTGATGAGAAAATACGTACGACAGATCATATAAGATTTTATATTACTAATGTCCAAATTAAACTGATCGAATGACCGAAAACATGAAGATGGATGCTGTCATTTTGTGTACTTCTGCAAACAACGAATGTGATTTCACTGTTGATAGCCTGCGCGTCTTCTTCGATCAAGACGTCTCCGCCCTTCTCTTCTCTCCTCTCCTGCCGTGATGCCAAGATGGAAAAAAAAATCCTTCAGGTCGGCATGTTGGTCACCATTATAAGAGTTCAGTAGTGCTTCGTGAATGTAGGAGACGGTTACGAATGAGTCCACTTTTATTAGTTTTTTTTCTTCTCTTTTTTTTAACAAAATTCTCGGACGTCACATTATAAACCCCTTAAAATATAATTCATCCTCGAATTATGTATAGTGTAGGAACTTACCAAATAGTCTGGGAAACTGTTGTCGCATTTTTGACTCGAGTTCCCAAGTCGCTTCATCTCCTTGATGATGACTCCATACGATTTTGACTAATGGAACATCCCTGTTCTTGTGTCGTTGGACTTTACATTCTAGGATTCTGAGTGGCTGCTCTTCATAGGTGAGATCTTCTTTAAGATTCGGCTCCTCATATATGATGATGTTTGCATCATCATGCTTATACTTTCGGAGCATAGATACATGAAAGACATTATGCACTCGTCCATACGAGGGTGGTAGTGCTAATCTGCATGCTGCCTCTCCGACTAACTCGAGCACCTCAAACGGACCCACATACCTCGGACTGAGCTTTCCCTTCTTACTAAATCTCATGACTCCTTTCGTCGGGGAGACTTTTAGCAGTACCTGATCACCTGCAAGAAAGATCTGCTCACGACGACCTTTATCAACATAGGTCTTCTGACGTGTCTGTGCTGCTTTCATTCTCTACTGTATTAACTCCACCTTCTTGGCATATTCCTCAGTCTCCTTTAATTCTTTAGCACTCAAGAACTTTCGTTCGTCGACCTCATTCCAACAAGCTGGTGATCGACATGGTCTCCCATACAAGGCCTCGAATGGAGCCATGCCTATGCTGGAATGATAACTATTATTATAGGCGAATTCGATCAGGGGCAAGTGATCATCCCAACTGCCGTGCCAATCCAAAGCACATGCCCTCAGCATGTCTTCTACCGTCTGGATGGTCCTCTCTGATTGACCATCTATCTGGAGATGAAAAGCCGTACTGTAATTCAGTCTTGTCCCGAAAGCATTCTGCAGACTCCTCCAAAACCTAGCTGTAAAGCGAGGATCTCGATCTGACACTATAGAAACTGGAATACCATGTAATCGGATAACCTCCTACACATATATATCCATCAACCTCTCGATTGACTGTCTCCATTTGATCGGTATGAAGTGTGCAGATTTTGTCAATCGGTCGACCACTACCCAAATAGCATCATGTCCTTTTTGTGTGCGAGGTAGACATGATATGAAATCCATGGAAATATCTTCCCATTTCCACCTCGGGATTCCTAAAGAGCTAAGCTTGCCATATGGCCTCTGATGCTCTATCTTCACTTGTTGGCATACTAGACACGTAGAGACATATTCCGTGATCTCTCGCTTCATATTGTGCCACCAGTAACTTCGTTGTACATCCTTGTACATTTTCGTGCTGCCTGGATGGATGACAAATTCTGACTTATGACATTTGTCCATCACTTCCCTCTTGAGTTCAACATCATTAGGGACCCACAGACGTTCCTATATCTGACTCCGCCATCAGCTGATATCTTGAAGTCCTCTGTTTCTTTCTCACACCTACTGACCATCTTGACATATTCTGCATCCTCTGGCTGTGCCTTGATGATTCTGTCAACCAAGTTTAGCTGAAGCTGGTGCATCATCAATATAGCTTCATTTCTGCCCGGCATTGGATTCCACATGTTGAGTTCTTCAGTCATCTCAAACACTCGAAGCCTCATAAATGCTAATGAACCTTCCCATTTACGACTCAATGCATCAGCAACTGTGTTCGCCTTACCTGGATGGTAGTTAATGACAAACTCATAGCCTTTCAAAAACTCCATCCACCTGCGTTGCCTCATGTTTAAGTCTCGCTGAGAGAAGACATATTTTAGACTCTTGTGATCGGTGAACACTTCGAACTTCTCTCTATACAAATAATGTCTCTAGATTTTCAGAGCAAAGACCACTACCGCTAACTCTAAATCATGTGTCGGGTAGTTCACCTCATGCTTCTTCAGCTTTCTTGATGCATATGCAATCATCTTACCGTGTTGCATTAGTACGCATCCCAATCCTGTACCGCAGGCATCACTATACACCACATACCCACCACTGCCAGAAGGGATGGTGAGTATCGGTGCTATAGTCAATCTAGTCTTCAGCTCCTGAAAGCTATCTTCACACTGTCGTGACTAGATAAACTTCTCACCCTTTTTTGTCAGCTTCGTCATTGGGAAGGCTATCTTCGAGAAGTCCTTTATGAATCGCCTATAGTATCCAACCAATCCAAGAAAACTGCGTATCTCGGTCACATTCTTCAGTCGAGCCCAATTTGTCACTGCCTCTACCTTCGCTGGATCAATAGAAATACCCTTCTTAGAGATAATGTGTCCCAGGAACATAATTTCTTCCAACCAGAATTCACACTTCGACAACTTTGCATAGAGTTTGTGCTTCCTAAGTGTCTCCAATACGATCCTCAGATGCTCTCTGTGTTGTTCGGGATTCTCTGAATAGATCAATATGTCATCAACGAAGACGAACTGATCCAAATAAGACTTGAACACCTTGTTCATCATATCCATGAATGCTGCAGGTGCATTCGTCAACCCAAAAGGCATAACCAATAACTCGTAATGCCCATATCTCGATCGAAAAGCAGTCTTCGAAATGTCTTCTTCTACAACTCGTAGTTGGTGATAACCACTCTACAAGTCTATCTTGGAGAACACCGAAGCCTTGGACAGTTGATCAAACAAATCGTCAATATGTGGCAGCGGGTACTTATTCTTCACAGTGACCTTGTTTAGCATTCTGTAATCTATACATAATCTGAGGGAGCCATCCTTCTTCTTCACAAAGAGCACTGGTGCACCCCATGGTGAAACACTGGGTCGGATAAACCCCTTATCTAAAAGTTTTTGGATTTGCTTCTTGAGTTCTTGCATTTCAATTGGAGCCATTCGATATAGAGTTTTGGAGATAGGAGTTGTGCCCGGATGGAGGTCGATGCGGAAATCGATCTCCCGTCGTGGTGGCAATCCAGTGACGTCTTCTGGAAAGACGTCAGGAAAGTCTCTAACTATGTCCATCTGTCGTGGGTCTGGAACTGGGGCATCTGTTTTCACGACACTAGCTAGATAACCTCTGCAACCTTTATGCAACATCTTCTGTGCCTTCATTGCAGAAATGATCACCTTGCCTTCCTAGCCAGTAGTGCCCTTCACAGTAGCCTTCGGCTTTTCTTGAGTACCAATGATAATCTTCTTTTGCCTGCATACTACTACAGCATCGTGGTATGACAGCCAGTCCATACCAAGTATGACATCATAATCTGTCATGGGAATCACGATCAGATCTGCAGATAAATTCTTGCCATCGATCGTCACTGGTACTTCTGGGATGTACTTCGTAGTGCAGAGAGTACCATAGGAGTTGCCACACTCATGGAACATGTCATATCATGCAGAGGCAAATTCAAAGCCATAGTACAATCTTGAGAGATGAATGAATGTGATGCACCCGAATCAAATAATACTGTAGTAGGCATGCCTGCTATAGGTCAAGTACCTTTGATGACGTCGGCGTCAGCTGGTGTAGTATCCATTTGCATATTATAAACTCTGCCTTGCACCAAGGTACTAGCACCTCCAGCGCTACGCTGAGCTTGTTCCTCCCTTGCCTTCTTAGGACAGTCACGGATAAAGTGTCCCTGCTGACCACAGTGGATACAAGCACCTGTTCTTCGTCGGCATTCTCCTGGGTGACATCTCCCACAATGTTGGCAGGCTTTATTGTTTTGCTGGGGCTGCTACGGTGCCTGTCGCTGTTGAGGCTGAAATCATTTATTCATTAGTCATCATGATTGCATACCTATAACTATTTACTTTACTTCTCACCTGACGATAAGGTTGCTGCTGTTGTGGTGGCTGGCGTGGCATGTTGCGAGGCTCATATGGCCTCACACGATTATCACGTCGGTGGTCCTTCCGGTTTGAACGCTTGTCATTTCACCTGTGACGACCATGCTCAAGGGTTTGTATAAGGGCCTTCCCTTTTTGTTCTTCCAATTCTCTTAAGTGGTCTCGCTCCATAGTAGTCGCTAGCTCGACTGCCTCCTTCGGATTTTGCAATTTTTCGGATAAGGTCTTGGACCTGATAGTGGTGTTTAAACCTTGAGCAAATTGGTCTACCCTCTGCTTCTCACTCATGCGCATGGTATTATATTTTTCCAGTTTTATGAACTGGAAGTGGTACTCAGCAACAGTCATCTTCCCCTGACTAAGCTGTAGAAATTCCCGCTGCTTTTAAATATGATCATGCTCTGGGAAATAGTGTGCCTCAAACACCTCATAAAAGCTATTCCAGGGAATCACGTTTAGCTCTCCAAACTGAGTTGCTTTGGTACTTCTCCACCAGTCAAGGGCTTCACCAGTCAGACGATTAGTGGCGTACAAGACCTTTCTGTCCTCAGCACAACGCATCGCGAGGAAAGTTTCTGTCATACTTATGATCCACCTCTCCGTCTTATCGAAATCACCTGTGCTGTCGAATTTTGGCGGATGCAACCTCAAGAATTCTTGTAAGGTGTCCTGCGGTGGCGCTGATATGAGTTGCACAATTGGAGGCTGCATTGGCCAAGGCTGCATCGGCCAAGGCTGCCCTAGTGGAGGCTGCATAGGCAAGAACTGCATATGTGGAGGATAGACTGGTGGAGGCTGCACCGATGGAGGCTGGACCGGCGGTGTCTGCACCGGTGGGGGCTGGACCGGTGGTGTCTGCGTCGGTGGAGGCTCCTGCACCGGTGGAGGCTGTCCAAACTCAATCTCATTTTGATTCATCCCTTCTTGTTCAACATCGGTTACTCTATCACGACGAGATCGACCACGACCTTTACTAGTGGTAGTACGTCGTGGAGGCATCTACAATACTGCACATCATGAAAATATTTAATAAAACATTTAAATTATAAAAACATAACTTTCTTACTTGGTTTAGCATCGGTTGGCGCAGCGACATGCTCGTGGCTCTTTGCACATGGATTACATACTTGACATTTCATAACATAAGAATGTCCTGACTTTAGGCTCTGATACCTAACTGTAACGCCCTCGAAATGCACCCTGCCACGTGGCCGAATACACTCCGGGAACGTTACGAGACGTGTCTTATGTGTACAATAATTTGACTAAAATAAGACTTTGACTGGTCAACATAATAAAGGCATAATTGCGAAAAGAAAATAGTTATCATTTGATTTTAAAAAGAGATAAAATAAAATAAAAAAAATGAGTGCGGAAGTCTTAACAAGATAACATAACTGAGTCTCCAATAATATAAACAAAAGAGTTTGCATAAGATAATTACAACTCGATGAAAATAGAAAGGAAGCTAAAGAGACTCGATTTCATGTGCAAAGATCACCACGAGCTCGATCTGTCGCCTGCGCCATCATCTGTTTACTGGGACAGATTATTACTTGTGACATTGAATACACAGGGGAGGTGAACCTCCCTGTGAGCTTTGACGCCCAGTACATAATAGTCATATGACATATAAACAGTAATGACATCATAAATATAATCATAAATGATAGAGTCATGTAGCCATAATTGGTGCGATAACATCATGATCAAGAGACGTGACATAGAATGGCATAACAAATATGATAATATGATAAGTGTAACAAGAGTAATATAATCATCATTAAAAGATCATAATATCATTGGGCATTGTCCATCATCATAATCATTATCATCTTTACATTTTCATTATGTTACACTTATTTTGGAGTATCTTTCGACTCCCTTTAATAGGGCCGGTGGAGTATCTTTCGACTCCATTTTGGCCAGGGCGGAGAATCTCAACGCCTAATATGGGCCGGTGGAGTATCTTTCGACTCCCTTTTGACCAGATTGACCGTCGTCAACATAACATAAGAAGAGCTCTTCTATTTAATATTTTTCATCTTTTATCTTATTTACCCCTATAACTATCTTTGGGATTCAAGATTTAGATATTTATAACAAGACGAAGGATATTGGAATCTACATAAAATCATCATACGGTTAAGAACGAAATATGCATGTATCATCGATTAAGTAGGAAGACGATTAGCATCAAGAAGATTTTGATTAAGTAGACTTTGTGTTTCAGATTTAAAAGAAAACAGAGTAACTATAAAAGATGATTGATAGAGTTAAGATGCAAATATAATAAATACATTTCTATACAATATAATCACTCTTACATTTGGTACTATTGCTGCCGTCAAATGCACACGTTATGTGCAATTAATGCTATTGAAACTTGGTGCATTTAATGCATGTAGTGATGTATGCAAAGCATGTTCGTACATGTAAGCCTGTAATAAAATTTTCAAGCTACTGTGGGCGCTAACTACGATTTAATCTAAATTACAAGGGCATGAACAGAGACCAACTGCATTTCTCATATTGTACTTCCAGTCTTACAGGCGCACTAATGTTTGATGGACGTGCATTTAATGTCTAATGCATCCTATGCCGCTATTGTACTTAAGGAGACGCAACATTTCTTTTATAGACTGACATACTCAGATTATAATATTACGTTGGATGTGGAGGCAAGCAAATGGATCCGGTCAATGTCATCCCTGATGAGAAAATACGTACGACAGATCATATAAGATTTTATATTACTAATGTGCAAATTAAACTGATCGAATGACCAAAAACATGAAGATGGATGCTGTCATTTTGTGTACCTTCTGTAAACAACGAATGTGATTTCACTGTTGACAGCCTACGCGTCTCCGCCCTTCTCTTCTCTCCTCTCCTGCCGTGATGCCAAGATGGAAAAAAACTCCTTCAGGTCGGCATGTTGGTCACCATTATAAGGGTTCAGTAGTGCTTCGTGAATGTAGGAGACGGTTACGAATGAGTCCACTTTTATTAGTTTTTTTTTCTTCTCTTTTTTTTTTAACGAAATTCTCGGACGTCACATAATCACATAAGCAATCACCATACAAGAAGTAGATTCTTTTTCAGCGGCAATCATGGCACGCAGGAGTTTGTTGCTAATAAGTCTCGTAAACAATTAATAGCAGGTGCAAGACAACAATTTCAAGGGGAAAAAAGAGCACAAACAACACTGGTTGTAGGACATCATGTCGCAAAGTCATTGATTCATATATAGTCACAAATATCACATATGGTTCATTCTTTCTGGAACTGTAATGCCCGCTCTCTTCAGAAGGTCTTTTGAAGCTTGAATTGCCTGTGATAATATCTCTTCCTGTAAGACAAAACGGAAAGGAATCAGAGAAAAGTCAGAAGCTCGACAAATGAACATTAACCACTTAAGAATATACAGAAGAGATTCTCATTTCTATAAGCTCAAATAAAGATGACTCTCATGTAGTGATATCATTGCTAACAGGTATCTCTTTACCAATCACTGAAACTGGCTTGCATATATCTTCTGTAATTGCATGTGCATTTGACCGTATCATTTGAGTTCTGTAATTGCATGTGCATTGGAAAAAAAAGTGTAGATTCCAGAAGTTATTTAAATTACTGCTGAAGTATTCAATTATAATTAGTTAACAGAATTGCGGGCCTCAAGGAACAAGAGACTAGAACATCACGAGACATCAGGGAGCCTAAGAGAATTGTAGAAAAATGTGATAAAGCAAAAGTAAATGTTGATGATTCTTATAAGCAAAAGCAAAATAGATAAATTCTACCAATAGGAAAAATGATTTATAATAAAATACCATCTACGTAGAGGAAGAATCACTTTCTCCATTGTCAATGTTGCACTAAACCTGACTTTCCGATTCCTATTCATGAATTGCAATCAATTAGTTGAATACAAATCTGTAAAACAATGAACATTACGATAAATAATTTATCTTCAACAGTGAACATGTTCTTTTGTCATGTCCATTTTTTTCACAATGGCCACAGCTACGCTTCTTAGTTTCTTTTTCAATGCCGAATTTAATTCTTCCAACATTTCTTGGCCTACCTTTAGATTTCACATGGATTGGATCACGTATGACGAAAAGAGATTCATGTAAATTAACCGAACTTGATTGACTGGCAATAAATTCATTGGTAGCACATTGACTTGCATGCATTCCTCCTGTATATGTATCATTTGAACCCACAACTGCATTTTCAAGATCAAATGCTCTCATCTTTTTTATAACATCGTTGATCAATGGAGCACCGAATTGTAAGTGTCTCACAGATTTCAATCCCATCTCTTCTACCTTCCATAGGTTACTTTGCCAGCCTAATTTTTGAATTGGGGTTATGAAATCACTACTAGAAGATAAGTTATCATAAATTGCATGTGCATTCGAATGTCTTGCATTTATCGTCCAACGATGACGTACGTAACTCTCGGGTATGGATCCAACCCCTTTATTGTGAAGAACATTCAAAATGTGAGAACATAAGAATCCTTCTTGTTCAAACTTTTTGCAAGAACAACTTATACACATTCCATCGAGATGTGTAAAGTCCACCATATTCTTGCCTTCATCAATACCATTTGCAGGATAAACAGAGTATACAACTTTGTGAGCATCTTTGCATATTTTGTGAGCATACATATTAATCGCTTGACCATATTCTTCTTGCGTATAAATGTTTCCACCATGAATTTCTAAAGGGTGCTTCGAAATGTATGTCGGCGAGGAGTTCATAGTTCGATAATCTTCTTTCTCTTCAAGTGCACGATGGGTTTGGACAGCCCTATCATACTGTTGTACAAAATCTGAAAGTGAGGTGTTCGCGTTTACATATCCATCAAAAAAAGCATTAATACTTTCTGCTCGTTGCGTGGTATGCATACCTGCAGTAAAAACATCTTCGAAATACAATGCTATCCATTGATCACGTTTATTGTACATGATCTCCAACCAGTGTCCATCAGGAATGTCAAACTTTTGTTTCAAAGAACTCTAACCATCTTCAAATTCATCTACATTTGATGAACCATAGAGCCACCTATTGTAATCTTCCTTAAATTGAGATTTTGCATACAAATCTTGTAGGTGAGACATTGCGTTCCTAGCAATATGCCATGTACAAAAAATATGTTTAGTGTTAGGAAATACTTTACGGATAGCATTCCCCATAGCAATATCTTGATCCGTAATAATACATTTTGGATGCTTTCCAAACATGCATTCAGACCACCATTCAAATAACCATACAAATGTCTCTTCTGTCTCATCCGCAAGTAAGGCACAACCAAATAAGCACGATCTTCTATGGTGATTTACACTGATAAAAGGAGCAAATGACATTTTTAAGCTATTTGTACATACAACAACATTGCCAAATGTCAAATAACCATCCCTCGACCTTCCGTCAACCCAAAAGAAATTCAAAACAGTACAATCTATATCTAATTCCCACCTATGAAAGAAGTCTGGATCAACAGTTACCTTACTTTGAAAAGCAGATATGATATTTAGGCATTCATTACTGAAATTACCTTTTCTTCTCGTCCTCAAATGGTCAATACAGTTTTGCGCTGTTATGAGAGGTTCGCCGAACATATTAAGAGCTATAGCTATTCTTGATGGTCTCATACCAAACTCATGTAGGTTCACTATAGCTTCCTTGGAAGTTACCCTGAATTCTTTTTGTGAGCGCAAATATTTTACCTTTGAAGGAGTAGTTAATGAATGGCTATGTTCTTCTACAAATCTTCTAATCACCCAATTTCCATCCTTTCCCATACCAACATATAAGTGGGCCTGACAATCATCTCTAACTTCTCTTCTTTGTGTAGGAATTTTTTCAACACCTTCCTTCATTCTCTTATGTCCTTCTTTGGAACAAACAAAAGACCGACTAATTATATTTCCCGTACTCTTGGACTTGTGCAAAGCTTGTTTCCTAACAGAAAAACCAACTAATTTGGCATACATGTTATAATATTTGTACGCTTCCTCATCGGTATCAAATGTCATGCCAATATACGGTTTCGGTGCCTCTTAGGATTTCACATAATCTATATGCACTTCATCATTATTTAAATTCTCATTGTCATCAATAGTAATATCACGATAAGAGTGTGCCTCCATCTCCAAGCCCTTTTAGCTAAAAACATGCAATTGTATACACATAAGAAAACTACCATTTAACATGCAATTGTATTCACATAAGAGAACTAAGATTTAACATGCAATTGCATTCACATAAGAGAACTAAGAACTAAGAGAACTAAGATTTAGCATGCAATTGTCCACTCCAATCTTAATTTCACCAAAACGAAAACTGAGTGTCATATGATAACTTCAACTATCCAAAATTCTCAAAGAAAAATTCAAATTATCTTTAAGGAAAGGATCAAGGCGGACCATACACCAACTCGCTCGACGCCAAGCACAAATGGAATGTTGCCTCGGGCGAGTCTACGAGAGGACACAATGAAGGTTTAGCTTTCTACTCGTCCAATCGGAATTGAAGTGAAGAAGGAGAACCAAACGGAAAATACCTCTCGGGCGATAGTCGGGTGATCTCGGGTGACAGCGGACGGCGGAAGGACGGCGAACGGCCGACAAATCACCGGGCGCGGCGCGGATGGCGGACGGACGGACAATGCGCGGACGAACGGACGACAGACGGCGCGCGGACGGACGGACGGCGGACGGCGCGCGGACGGCGAATCACCAGCTGCAGACGGCGAATCACCGAGCGTGGACGGCGGACGGATGGCGACGAACGACAGCTGCGGTCGGCGGATGAACGACGACGAACGGCAGCTGCGGTCAGCCTGCGTACAGCTGCGGATGGATCTACGGACAGCTGCGGACGGCGCTGCGGACGACGACGAACGAACGGCGCAGGGCGACGTCAGACGGCGGACGGAGGGCGACGTCGGCTAAAACTAGGGCACAAAAAAAAAGATCGGGACGACGCGAACAAAACCACAAAATGAAAAAAAAGAAAACCGAAAAAAAAGAAAACGGATTTAAAAAAACCAAGTTTGAAAGCCGCGCCCATCGGATCCCCATCCGACGGGCGCGGATGGGGGGAGGGGGTTCCTCCCCCTTACAGGGGGGAGGACCCCCATTAAATCCTATAAGAATTCATTAAATATGTTTTCAAGAAAGAAAAAAGAGCATTCTAGTCTATTGCATAAAAAATATTTAATAATTATTTGAATTTGCGTAATTCTCATTGTTTCTTCACTTAATATTAAAAATGTGATATTTTTAATATAAATCAAATAACCCAATATGCACGAATCAACTTGGATTGAGCAAATAAGTGACATGAACATATGCAACTTTATATAGAAAAAATCATAGATGGTATTACCAAAGAATGAAAGAAAACTAAAAGTATATGTTCATACAAATAATTGAATTTTCCTAATGACTCAAACATGTAAGCTTTGATACCAATTGAAACAACTAGAATATCAAGAGTAGATCATACCATTAGGATACATTATAAATAAATTGAATGCAAAAAATTATAATCATCCATCTCTTTCTTTCGGTGATGAGCATTTACTTTTAAAACAACACCACAAAAAGCTTTTTCTTCTTTCACAAATGGAGAATAAAAAAGAAGAAATATTTAATCAACTTGATTTCATTCAAATTATTGAGTTTTGAAGGTCATGACTGTTTATTTATAATAGGTAAAAGGGGTTTAATATATAGGGAGCCCTTAATGCCACTCATTTTGTCTTCTTATGGTCCATTTTGTCCTCTCCACCTTTCTACCCTAAAATGATTTTGAAAAAAAATGGTTTTTATTGCACCAAGATCAAATCCAAGAAAAAACTATAGCAATCTCCCTACACCAATAATAGCAATATATATATATATATATATATATATATATATATATATATATATATACGAGGATATTGAGCAGTTGATGCTTAGCACCCTGCGAAGCATTTTAATGGTCGTGCGATCCAAATATGATGCTCAAAATGCGTGCACCCATTCAGATGAGATCGCACAGTCGAGATCCAACTCGCAAGATTTTGGAATGGCGCCTCTTCGCTTTCCCCTGCTCCTCTTTTTTCATTTTTTCCTTTCTCTCTCTCGCTCATCTGCTGCTCTCGCACGCTCTCCTCTTTCTTTGATCTTCTCCAACAAGTGACTCTCGTTGATCTTCTCCGACGGTTCTAGGAGACCATCCGAAGTGCGCACAAGGGCGTCTCTCTTTTTCCTCCATCCCATTTCGCCCTCATTTTATCTCTGGTAGGCGTGAGTGCCTTCCAATCTCGCCCTCATTCTATCTCCTTCTCTGTCGCTCGATGTCACTCTCGAACCTTTGCAAGGCGGCAATCGACGGCTCCAGATCGTGCGAAGCCGTTCGACTAGGATCCACTCCTTTGTAAGCTTCAAACTAGCATAACAAGGAGCTACATAAGGTTTTAGTTCTCATCGGATCTTCAAACCAGCATTTGTAGTTTACCCTTCCATATTTTTATTTCCCACTAGCCGACAATAGGATTTTGCCATGGGATTAGCATATTGAAAAAGAATTGGGCAGTTGTTGCTAAGGCTTCTATCAAGAGGAGGAAGGCTTACTCTGGTAAAATCTAGTATGTAAACGTTATGAAACTACAAATTAGTGATTCCAGGTTAGAATAGCAATGTAGGTTGCTATTTGTTTGTTTAGCTTGTGCAGGTTTTCACCTCCATTTTCGTTCTCTTTTTCACTTTTTCCACTATTTATGCGGTGTG
Organism: Pontederia crassipes; assembly: GCA_030549335.1. NCBI lineage: Eukaryota > Viridiplantae > Streptophyta > Magnoliopsida > Commelinales > Pontederiaceae > Pontederia > Pontederia crassipes. The sequence continues at coordinate 53,783,401 of CM060188.1, forward strand.
TTTGTATATCGTTTCTTTTATCCTTTTCAATGGTAGGAGTACTTGTTTTCTGATTAAAATTGCTTCACTGAATCTATTCCTGATACTCAATGCAAGATATTTGCATGTCATTGGTTTTAACCGGTCGTCCATTGCATGTCTTCTTCTTAATGTTGTCCATCTTTCATAGCTTTAGATATCCATTTAGTTGATGGATCAAATCCGATTCCAATAAATTGAAGAGCTCGAAGATCAACAAATAGAGTACGAAGATCAAGAAGAGGATAACGAGAATGATATCAACATTTGAAAGTTGTATATTGGAATGAAGTTTGATATTGAGGATCATGCATATGAATACAATGCATATGCCAGATCAATAGGTTTTTAAATAAGGAGGGACTATTGTTACAAATCAAGAAAAACAAATGAAATCATCGGTAAAAAATTGGTTTGCTGTAAAGAATGACATAATGATCTCAATAGAAAGGGCAAAGACCATCTCAAAGATGTGAAGAGAAGAAGGGATGTGAGGGGAGATTGTGGTGCGCAATTATTAGTGAAGCTCGTAGAAGATGGCAAATGGAAGGTAAAAAAATTTCATGAATAACATACGCATTCCCTTGTTTTCTTCAATTGATGTGTCCTTCAAAGCAAGCAATGACCAATATGAGAAAAGCTGGTATCTGTCCTTCGAAGATAGCTAAATTTATTAATATGTTGGGGAAGAAATTTATAACATCTCAACACTGTATTGACCACATCATAACATCAAAGAAGAATTGCGTTAATAAAGAATGCATGGAAGTGCTTTCTTATTTTGAGATGAACTTAGAAGTCAACGAATTCTTATTTTCTAAAATAGTGGCCAATGAAAAATCAGTGGCAAAGAGTTTTTTGAGCAGATGGCATAGCACAAGACAATTATATTACTTTTGATGATGTCATAGTATTTGATACAATATATCAGACAAATAAATTTAAAATTCCATTTGCACTCTTCACAGGTGTTAATCACCACAGACAATTTATATTACTTGGATGTGTTGTACTAGCTAACTAAAGACACGTTTACTTTGGTTATTTGAAACATAGATAGAATTCAATGGAAAAAAGGCTATATGTATCATAAATATTTGGAGAGTGTTTCCTGATACATGGCATATGTTATATATATGACATATCACGAGAATGCTATAACACATCTTTGGGATTTATACATGCATGACGACTTCAGAAAAGATTACAATTTTTTTAGTTTGTGAGCAAACAAGAATTTGAGGACAAATGGTTGTCTTTGAAACAAAAATATGACATTCCGAATGGACATTGGTTGGAACAAATGTACAAGAAGCGGGAACACTAGGCTCTAGTTTATTTAAATAATACCTTTGGTCCACGCATAGGACTGAGAGTATTAATGCATTTTTTAATGGATTTATCAATTCTAATACTTCACATGATGATTTTGTGTATCAGTACAACTTAGCCATTTCCACTCATCATGATACTAAAGAACAAGAATATTTTAAGAATTTGTATTCTCTTGTTGTCACAGCTTCAAAAAGTTCTTTGGAGATCCATGCTGGAAACGTTTGTACTCAGAAAGCTTCTATTTCAGGAAGAATTCAAGAAAATTATACATTTGTGATCACAACTTATCTCAGAATATGAAGAAAATTTTATTTGCTCAGACTACTTACCGGGTGCAAAAGAACAACAAAGAATTCTTGCGGAGTACACTTCACAACCAAAAATTCTTATGAAATATTTCTATAAAATGTTTGAACAAGAAGGAATCTTGTGTGCACATGCATTATTGATTCTTAATGAAAGGAGAGTCGCATGCTTACCAGAGCATTATATTCTTCATCATTGGACGATGAGTGCTCGGTATTCAAATGTACACATGGCATCGGATGATGGGTTCACAATTGGTGAATGTGATATTACTAGTTTACGAAAAGTCAACTTCAAAAGAAACTAGCGCAATGTAGTGGAAATGAGTTTAAGATCATCGGAACATTTAGACGTTGGTTTCGTGATTATGAAGGAATCTATTAAAAAACTATCTTGTATAAAGATAAGTGATGTAGTAGAATGTTCTTCTGAAGTTGAGATCAATTCAAGTCAAAGAGAAGGCAAAGTTCTTCAATTGAAGGTTCTAATGTTGTGATACATGGCCCATATGCCACAAAGTCAAAAGGAAGGGCAAGAAATATACAACGAATGAAATCTAATGTTGAGATTTTCATGTCGCAAAATGGTCGTAAAAAATGAACATGCAGTTATTGTTTAACAAAAGGACATTATATGACTTCTTGTCTATTGAAAAAAGCACAAGTATTATTCTATACCTTATATTCCTTAAAATTCTTTATTTCATATCACTTCTTGTACTTACATACATTGACCAACAGTTATAGAGCACTCGGTAATCAAGTAGAAGTCTACTCAATAATAAAATCGAATCCTAGGGAAAGAAACTAATCATGTGCAATATTAAGTTGGATCATGTGCAATAATGTATTATCAATTTGGGTGGATGAATATTGTCTGAATTCATCTAATGTTTCAATTTTAATCTATCGTTCAGAACTCATATAATTTGGAGCCTGTCAAAATGGAACCCTAGCTTCAAATGTCAAGTATCTTGAAGGATTGATACTACTTTCATCTTGTTCCTCACTTTGCTCCACCTTCTCTCATTTGAACCAATGATCAATGTGTAATACCTCCCTGTGATTATTAGCTAGATCATTCATCTTCCTATGAGTGATTGCTTAAAGCAAGCTAGTGCAAACCCTCACTAACTTCAGCAAGCTGGGGATTCCATTCCCACAGCTCTCTGAGATGGTGGAGAGCATTGGCATATTGGAAACAGTGTCGAGTTGAAGCAGCTGCTGGTCGGGTTGTGCTGAGGAAGGCATCAACTGCATCAGGAAGCATACAACAAAATTATTAAGGTTTACCACGCTTCACATGTCCAGATTTATACCATCCATTAATAATCAACAAATGAGTTAAATTAAATCTTGTCAAAAGTTGGCCTCCATAGATGACAAAGTTGGTCGTCAAGAAAAAAAACTGAACTAGTCAATCATCTGATCTATATATTGTGTATTTCTTAAATCTTTCATCAAATGGATATTTTTGTGTGACAAAAAAGAATATATCTTAAATCCATCAACATATCGTGCTGAAGAAATTGCTTACCAACAAAAGCATCACTTGCAATTTATTCTCAAGCAGCACAATTTTGCTACGAATCATAATACATTCCACATAAAGTAACATAGTCATACAACATTCCACATAAATTAACATTCCACGTAAAATAGTGCAACATGCTCATACAACATTCTAGAATGACAACTAACATAACTATTTTGTCATCATTATTACAACTAACATAAGTAAAAAAAGTTGAATATTTCCAGAATGACGAAGGAGATCCATTTGAAGGATTTTTCATTGTACCAAATTTCCACTTCAAGTTTAGGATTTCAACTCCACTCTCCAACCTGTTTATCTTGCGTAATAATCCATTAACGACATTCTTGTAGTGATAGTCAAGATGTTCATCCATCCAACGAAAAAAATGGCATGCTTCGAATAGCTTCAAAAATAAAAGTTTTACAATCTAGATGTTGTAAAGTAATATGATTAATAAAATATATAAGGAGTTATCAAATATGTGGACTACATAGCAAAAATGAAAAGAAAAAAATATCTAAGAACAGTAGAATTGCGGTAAGAAAGAAAACGAAAAATTTAATATAGGTGAAAGACTGATAAAAAGATGTCTTTTTTGGTAATGGTTCATCTACGTGATAGCCAAAGAAAAATCTTAGTTATCCTAAAAATTCTTCAAGAGAAAAATGTATACATTAACAACCATTTATTTCTTTTTCTCACGCGGATAATACTAATTTTAATAGTTCATTAATCATCAAAATTCTTAAACTACTTCAACAATTGAACTATCAATATACAAGGAACCCATTACAACAACAAGTACATAATAAATCAAATAGGAAGAAAATAAAAGGATTAGAACTACTTCAATAACCCAAACATCATAAAATCTCCAAATCCCATCTTGATAATATATCAAGAATATATCGATTGAAACAAAGGAGCAACCTTTCTGATGAAATAAACATAAATCCAAATCATATCAAGAGGAAAAGGAATGATCAAGCAGAAAAGAAATCCTTCTAACATATCAATCATAAAAAAACCACATTTTCCATCGTATTACACCATATGAGTTAACCATAGAAACAAATATCTCAAAATGCGATTCAAAGATATGGCCCCTTCTCGTCAATTTTTTCCCCTCTTTCTCTCTCCCTCCTTCTCTCTTGCGCAGGTTCAGGGATCTGGCCCCTTCTCATCTGGCAAGCGCAGGTCTCCTCCTATGAGTGCAGAGGTGATGACCGGCTGGCGCTTCGGCATACCTCCCTCCCATGCTCTCTCTCTCTCTATTTGAAGGGAGCACAACTAGATTAAAATGCTTGCGTGATTGGCCACTACAATATTTTATGTAGTTCTATGTTGTTACATAGAATCGTTTGTTCAGCCCTGAGAAATCGTACTAGTCATTTTCTAAATAAAGGTTTTTTAATGCCATATCCATGAGAAAATCATCAAATCGTCCAATCTCACTTCAAATTGACTAAACACCACTTCTTCCATCTCTTACTATTGAAAGGTAATTTGGTCCATAACTTGTTTCTGATAGTGCCAGCCATGGGGAGGAGTGACAATAAAAGCTTCCTATATATATCCATCCTTTAAATGTTGGATTTAATCGAGATGCTCCCAACTTAAGTTTTCCAACTGTTGGATTGAGGCGCAACGGTGGATTGAGGTGCGCTCGGTCCATCGTCGATTCATCCCTACCTGATCCTCATCGCCGGTTCATCACTACTCGGCTCATCCCTATCTGATCTCCATCGTCTCATCATTACCCAGTTCATCCCTACCCAATCTCCATCACCGGTTCATCACCACCCGATTCATCCCTACCTGATCTCCATTGCCGGCATACCAACACACAAGCACTGGCGATGAGGAACAGCTTGCAAGCAAAATAGTTCGCTCGAGGAACAGCTCGCGCGCAAAACAATTTGTGAACACCGGCCACAACGAACAGCTCGCAAGGCGACGACGAACAGCTTGTGAGCACCAGTGAAGACGAACAGTTCGCGAGCACCGACGACGACAAAACAGCTTGCGAGCACCGACGATGACAAATAGTTTGTGAGCACCGACGACAACAAACATCTTGTGAGTAGAATCAGTGACAAACAAACCACGCACAAAATAGTCATCTTCACGAGCAGAAGTGGCAATGACGTCTTCGAACAGAAAAACCAGCATCTTCATGAGTAGCACCTACAACGATCGTGTCGAATCGGCTTCTTCATGAGCTGCACGATCTACACATATTGTGGCATCTTCAACTCCACGATGGCACCTTCGCACGTCCTCAACGAGCAGAATTGGCAACGACGTTTCACAAAGAGCACGAACTACACCAACGAGTTGTTTGTTAGGGCAAAGAGCCATTTCGCAAGCTCTGCACATGTGGATGATGGAGAGCACTGAACAGGCGAAAATAAAATCGAATCAAGAAAAATCAACCCACTGGATTGCGTGCCTCAATCCAACGACCGACAACTTGGTAGTAGAGCATTCTCATTAAATCCTTTAATTTTATACACATTTTGATGCATATATACATCCTTTTAATTTTATACAAATTTTGATATATACACTTCTTATCTCTACATATATTATTTCATATCATACCATATTAATTAATATGCTTATAAATACTTTGTTCATTTTATTTTGACCCTAATTTATTTTTACAATAATTGTATAAATTATGTTCATAAATTTATATTCCAACAATCAAAACACGGATTTGCTTGTGCCTAAGACATAAAGAATCACAATGTCCTGTAGGGCATAACATCATATAGTGCAACAAATCTTGGTGGAAGAAGGATTGGCTGGTGCAAATATTAACCAATGCCTGACGACACTAGAAATCAGTTAATTGCTCGTCTTGCTCAGTTCATGTGATATTGTACAAATGTTTACCCTACATGGCATCTTAAAACCCATACGCTTCTATTTCCATCCACAAGGTCTTTAAGGCACTTCCAAATCCTATTGTGGTTTCAGAGAATCCATATGTCCCTGTTTCATATGGTTAACGTGACACCAACCTCACAAGTACTTTTCGTCATTTTTTTTTTTGAGGAACTTTTCATCATAATTATGGAGGAGTTGAAGGTACTTACAAAATTAAACGTAACTGCACCAGTGAATCTTGACAGGGAAACAATGCAAATCAAATATGAGACGCAAATCATTAGAAATGTTTGGATCCATTGGGAAAACTTTACGCCAGTTATCATGGTATATGGTATAGAAGAATTCTGAGATGCAGGAACTTTTCTATAGCCGATGAGAACTTCATTTCTGATAACTAATTGCTGGAGAGGGAAGTGCTGTCCGTACCAATGAGAATGGAAAAAGAAAAGAACTCAAGGAAGTATTACATTTCATAGCGTCTTCCCTTCCCTATGTTGCTGACCAATGAATCTGGATAACCTCTATGCTTCGCATATCTTCAGGCATAAGTACATGCTATGAAGGATCTTGAGCCTGCAAGTAGGTCAGTTGTTACTAATTAATTGTACATGGAAATTTTTTAACCGAACGGGATCAATACAAATCAAAAAGAAGACAAATCGCTCTGTCGGACATGCAGAGTTCCATACTTCATGCGTAGATTAATTTATCAGTATACTTTTTTCACATGAATTTATCAGTATAGTTGCCAAGAAAGAAAGGTTCCTAGAAACTGACATCATACTGGTCCAAATGTTTGATCATTGGGGAATTCGACATCACAATAAACTTAATTTATGTTTCATCTTCAAGGAATTCGACATCACGATTATCTTAGTTTAGCCCTTTTTTGCTGCATTTCTAGCCAGTCACTCGTGGATACTGTGGTGAAAATCAAAAGAAATTACTTTTTTCTCTTGCAAGCAGCAAGATTAGTAGGTTTCTGCTCCAATCATGCCTCATTTTGCTTCAGAATAGCACCTTAGGCAACATCTATAACCCACACCATAAGAACGAGAGGATGGAAATAAAAAATCCAACCTACATTTGGGTTTACTTTAGCCAGAAAGTTCCTCCACCGCTTGTGAAGAAGGCCTTAAAATTGAAGTCACAGGAAACAAATTGAGAACCACTATCACTGCAGCAGCGATTTCCACATGCTTGCTAACAGAGGGATATGATTCCTGCCACCTCTAACTACTCTTTCAGCCTCATCTCCACTTGAAAGTACAAAACATGTGAAGACTCAGTTAAAGAACAATAGCACCCGACATCAGTGTCAAGGCAGAGGCCTAAGCAGACGTGCAGGACAGTATGGACAAGAAAAGGGTATACTGATGCAACGTTATGAAATCGTTAAGATGCTTGGGCAAGGGGTCTTTGCGAAGGTGTACCATGCCAGAAGCCTGATCCCAGGGTGAAGTGTTGCCATCTAGGCCATGGACTAGGAGAAGGTACGTGCCAGAATGATCAATCAGATAAAGCGAGAAATCTCAGTGATGCACCTCATCCACCACTCCAATATTGTCCAGATCAACTTCGTGATGGAGTACATCAAAGGTGACAAGCTCTTCAACAAAATTGCGAAAAGGAAGGCTTAAGGAAGGTACTTCGAGGGAGTACTTTCAGCAATTGATTCCTGTCCTGGACCAGGTGTATACCATCTGGATCTCAAGCCAGACAACCTCCTGTTGGATGAGAATGGAAATTCTTAAAATCTCAGACTTTGGCCTCAGAGCACTCAGAGAGTCCAGAGGCAAGATGGATTACTGCACACAACATGTGGTCCACCAGCTTACATGGCTCCTGAGATCATTATCAAAAGGGGTTATAATGGAGATAAAGCAGACATATAGTCCTGTGGGGTCATCCTCTTTGTTTCGCTAGCAGGCTACTTACAATTCGATGACTCAAATTTAATCAAAATCTACAGAAAGATTGCCAAGGGAGAGTTCGACTGTCCTTCATGGTTCTCTTCTGATGTCAGAAGACTTCTTTACAGAATCCTTCACCCAAGTCCAACCACTAGAATCACTGTTGATAAACTGAGAGAATATCCCTGGTACAAGAAGGAATATAAAACTTTAGCAGCACAAGCTCATCAAGAAATGTTAACTAATATTGAAGATGTGTCCGTTTCAAAAAAAAAATATTGAAGATGTGAAGTCAGCCTTGAGTGGATATCCTAATGATGAAAAAGACCAAAAATCTGAAGCCTCTGAGTCCATGAAACTATGTTGTTTAAATGCATTTGATATAATTTCTCTATCCCCGGGGGTTTGAACTTTCAAAACTATTTCAAGAAGAAATAGCACAAACCAGAGAGGCCATATTTATGACTCAGGAATCAGCTTTCAGCAATAACATCAAAGCTTGAGGAGATTGCTCAGAAGGAGCACTTCAAGATAAAGAAGGATGTACTGGTGAATCTGCAAGGACATAGAGAAGGGAGGAAAGGTCAACTTGCAATACATGTAGAGATTGCTGAGGTCACGCCTACATTTTATGTAGTGGAGACAAAGAAAGCAGCAGGAGACACAATGGAGTACCAGAAATTATACAATGAAGATCTAAACCATCTTTGAAGGACATCACATGAACTTGGCAATCTGCTGATCATCACTACTTACATCCATTGGCACTAGTTCCTCAACCCTAGACTTGATGCCTGCTCATGATTCTAGGCCATGCACCTCCTCGTCATTCGTTTTCCTTTTTCTTAATTTGTACAGCTTATGGAATGGCGTCGTATGATCCATGTAGCCGACCCCACCTAGTGGGATAAGGCTTTGTTGTTGTTGTTGTTGTTGTACAGCTTATGGAACAGAGCTTTTTGTCCTCTAGAATCAGCTTTATTCCCTTTCCATTCCTAGTTTCAATGAGTGTTGCTTGTACTGAGAGTAACTATGTTAACGTTGTACAATGCAGCATGCAACCAACATGCTAATTCCAAACAAGTGCAAACAAAACGATGCACTCATATCATGTGTCATTTTTATGATAACTTTTTTACGAAGGCTTATATAAATATATAACATTTTTGTTTTCAGATATGAGCATAGCTAATTGATTTTCAGGTCATCTGGACTATATTCACTAACATGACACTTTTGTGTTGTTCTTCCCAATTTTTAGGTTGTTTCTGATTGTCAAATTCAAGATAGAAATCAATAAGGAAAGAAAAGCAATATGGATTTTTCTATTATCATTAGACATGCACATCTATTTACATCTTAGACAACATATAGTGAAAACTTATTTTGAGAAGACATGTAGCGCTTGAAATTTTATCAGGCATGAATGCTGAAGCAACCAAAGCATTTAGGTTTAGTTGGCATCACATAAAGAGTCAATTATAATATAAGATCTACGGATGGCTGCAAGAGTACTACATTAAAGAACAAAGTTCTCCCACTTAAATCCTTTGCAGGATGGATAACTACAGACTTGCAGAGCCTATGAACCTAGTTTTATGACCACACAATGAACGTATCCATGTTAATTGGAAACCATCATCATGATCTTCCAAAACCTTTTTCTTTTGGTTTTAAACCTAGTATTCCTTGCATAAGCAACTGGCCTTTATGATCATGATCCATCCTCTTTCCAGTACAATTATTATCACATCTTCCTCAGTCTTCTAGCTATACTCGAAGGTGCATCATCTTTCTCTCCCATCTACCTATATAAAAGTTGCTTAAATTTGTCAGGACAGCAAAAGGATTCAAGGATCACGGAATTGAGCCCATTTCTTTGTCTAGAAGAACACAGGATGATGACCATAATAACACGATAAAACACTGCCGAGGTTAATCATAGCATTCAACATAAACGTGTATTGCGAAAAGAACTAGTTTGCATGTGTTAAAAGCTCACTGCTTGCGACAACTACTTATACATTCATCACAAAATTTTACATTTCCAAGCAATAGCAACACCTTATTGGATCGAATAAGATCATAGAAACCCTAACCGGGAGCTCAAGAATCGGCCGCGGCGGCCTTAGCTCCGCCGACCATCTCCGCCGGCGTCTGGGTGGTTTCCGCCGATTTGACGGCGTTCTTGCGCTCGTACTCTCGCCACATGTTGATCCCCTTGGTGCAGATAACTGTAGCAAAAAGGTAGAGCCGATGCAGAGTGAACTATCAGATCAAACGAAACAGGGAAGGGCTGGGATTAAGGTGCCGAGAGGGCAAAGAGGGCCCGCGACGGCGCGTACCTCCGGCGCCGATGAAGTAAATGAAGCGGACAAGCTTGGTGCCGACCTCGTCGTTAACCATGGCGACGACGACCGATAGGAATTGCCGACAAAAAAATTAGTTTTATTATCGAGAAAAAAACAAATGAAGAAAACGTCGCAACTACACGCCGGCGGAATGACGAGCGTACGCTCTCTTTCGGTGGAAGAGAACATAAACAATTGGGCCGGCCTGCTGCTCTGGAGGCCCATGTCAAGCCGAGATCTGAATTTTGTACATGTATGAGTTTTCATTTGTTTCTAAAATTTATGATATCATCACATTTCTATCCCATTCTTTTTTTTTTAATTCTATCCCATTCTTACATTGCATTGGGAATTCTGATTAGGGGTTCGTTGGACGGATCCATGGACAAATTTATTTGAACTCGACTAAATTTGGTCGAATATGGTCGGCCAACCACCTTTTTTCTTTTTCTAAAAAATCTTTTTCTTACTTTTTATATTATTTTAGTATAAAAATTAGTTAATAATTATTATAGAATATAAAATATGGTTTTTGAATATTTGACTATTATTTCCATAAAATGTTTTGTTTTATATTTTTAAAATTTTAAATAAGTATATGACTATACTTAAATTAAAAAATTAAAAATAATAATAACAAAATATATTATCAGTTGAATCGAATCAACTCCGGTTGAAATTTTTCAGTTCATATCTGATCTGATTGTCGGGTTCACGGAATTCATGCACACTCTTAATTCTAATACTCAAAAGAAATACGGAAAAGATTGATGTTTCGTTGGGTTTTAGTTTAATAATAACACTTGGGAAGTATTGCGTGCAAGTGCGATAGAGAGAAGTCCAGGGTGAATAAAACCCAACCTGGAGTTGAAGCGTTGACCATTGGAAAAAAAAAGAAGAATAGATGCTATTTCTAGCATACCGTCCCGAACAACATGCGCCTATTTTTCGAAGTCTTCCAGCTCTCGTGATTCTTAAAATATATACCAACCTACTTTTAATATATATATATATATATATATATATATATATATATATACCAACCTACTTTTAACTGATGCCAGCCCAGGCTGCACAGGTGTTAGTTGCAACTGCCGATTGTTAGAACTAATCATTGGCTCAATTACGAGGGAAGAAAGGAAAATGCGAGAAAAAGTTTACTTTGGCAGTCGCCTATTGTCACTAAGAAATTGAGAGAGAAAGAAGAGAAAAGGATGATAAAAATTAATTAATAAAATATAATACTTTTTTTCTCTTTCCAAATTTCATTCAAACTAGAGAAAAAGAAAACACAATTTCCTTCTCCTCCCTCTTCTTGTCTTTTTTTACCTTCAATCTAGCTAAAAGATAAAAATGATTTTAAAACATAAATAAGTACATATTTGAATTTTGTACTGTTTGATAATAAAATTATTGACATGTTATTTTTATAATCAAAAGACATAAGTATTCTTCGAGTTTTATAATATATACGTATATATGAAAAAAAATTTGTTTAGAAAATTGTGAGTTATGATGATATGTCAACTATTTTGACGAAATGATTTATAAGTCAGAAACATATAAGTTGAAGTCTTCTATTTATTTATTTACTTGTACTTATAACTTTGTAAATTAATTGTGTATTATTTTAAACATTTATTTATCGGGTACGAAAAAGATTTCGAAATGATTTATAAATCTTATTATAAGGCTAACCAAATCATCTCAAGTCATTTATACAGACACAAGTTTTTTATTCTTGAGTACCTACCATTCTAGCAACCCAAGAGCATATCAAGCTAATAAAACATGGGGGCAATGACCTCTGAAACTGTAGCAAAATAAAAGAAGATTAACTCGTCACAGGGTTCACAACAACATGATGCCGCGTCCTGGATGCAGTACGAGTAAATGAAAGGACGAAACGTATCCATGGAATCATAAGGGAAATAAGAGAAGATGCTGGGTTGCATCTATGATAATAAAACTCTATAGTCGAAGCTAGAGAAGCATATTAGGAGTACAGTTAGGAACAATAGCAGATACGCGTAAAAGTAGAATCCTAAGTTTGCTGTCATTAAGGTATGGCTGAACTGATTTCCCATGTATTGCATCCAAGTACATTTCTGCTTTTTTCCTGTAGCATAAATATGTTACGTGGAAGACGAATCTTTCACAACAGTAGTAACTCGATTACCTGAAACTAAACATTCAATGTGACGTCCGAGAATTTCTTTAAAAAAAAAGAGAATAAATCTATTGACTCATTCTCGCCCATTATCCACACGAAACTCTTCTTATCTTATATTAATAAATCCCTAGAAAACCTAAGATGACGGCGCGGTATTTTTCATTTTCATTGGGACGGAGGAGAGGAGGAAAAGGTACCAAATCGCCGTGGAAGACGTCAACGTCGAGGACGTCAGATCTAATAATTTTTGTGACATTCGAAGGAAAAAGGTACATATTTCTGTAAATCTCTCTCGGCCTGTTTGATTTTTGCGCACTGCATCGAAGATATCATCGATCTGCTTTGTGGACGAAAAGAAAACTATTTGTATACAATTATACACTTTCTTCGTCTCTGCCTGGGTGTCTGATGTGATTTGACAAATATTTCCGCCGACACCAACACCTTACATCACTATATTGTTAATTATATATATTTAGACATGACATGTACTCATGTCAAGCGCTCACATGTCGGTTCTTTCTTAGTGCCTTAGGCTATATGCACAGAATACTGCATCTCCTTATAAGTGTATTAAATATATTGTATTAATGCGTGAGCATTTAATCTGCCTTGGATGTACCAAAAGCACACAACAGAAAATCCGTATGGGCATTTTAATGTCCCCTACAGAGCACCATAATATATATCCTATAATAAGTTAGTATATGTATTGCTACAGTACTCGAAAGTACTGTAGCAGTATTATTACAAGTGTATTTGTCCATATTACAAGTGTATGTGTATTGCATTATCAATTCATATTTGTCTGATAATTAATTGTCTTGTCGATATAATATTTAATTTATCACTCAATCACTGTAATGTGCTAAAAAAAAATCTATCCCCACCGTAAATCTTCTTGTCTTGATCTAATCGGTCATCCTTTTTATTTATTCTTCTACTCATAATATAGAATATTGAACCTTAAAGATAGTTATAGAGTAAATAAGATAAAAAATGAAAAATATTAAATGAAGAGCTCTTCTTATGTTTGGTTGACGACGGTCAACCTGGTCAAAAGGGAGTCGAAAGATACTCCACCGGCCCGTATTAGGCGTTGAGATGCTCCGCCCTAGCCAAAAGGGAGTCGAAAGATACTCCACCGGCCATATTTTAGGGAGTTGAAAGACACTTCAAAATAAGTGTAACATAATGAAAAATGTAAAGATGACAATAATTATGATGATGGGCAATGCCCAATGATATTATGATCTTTTAATGATGATCATGTTATTCTCGTTACACTTATCATATTATCATCACTAATGCCACTCTAGTTCATGCCTCTCGATCATGATGTTATTGTATCAATCATATCTACATGACTCTATCAATTATGATTATGTTTATTTGATTATCTTTATGATGTCATTATTGCTTATATGTCATATCATTATTATATACTGGGCGTCAAAGCTCACAGGGAGGTTCACCTCCCCTGTGTATTCAATGTCATAGGTAATAACCTGTCCCAGTAAAAAGGATGATGGCGCAGGCGACAAATCGAGCTCGTGGTGATCTTTGCACATGAAATCGAGTCTCTTCAGCTTCCTTTTTATTTTCATCGAGTTGTATTTATTTATGCAAACTATCATGTTTAGATTATGTGAGACTTAGTTGTGTTATCTTGTTAAGACTTCCGCATTCATTTTAATTATGCCTCTTTTTAAACGAATAATAGTTATGTTTCCTTCCGCAATTATTCCTCTATTATGTTGACCAGTCAAAGTCTTATTTTGATCAAATTATTGTACACGTAAGTCACGTCTCGTAACATTCCCGGAGTGTATTCGGCCACGTGGCAGGGTACATTTCGGGGGCGTTATAGTTAGGTATCAGAGTCCAAAGTCAGGACATTCTTATGTTCTGAAATGTCAAGTATGTAATCCATGTGCGAAGAGCCACGAGCATGTCGCCGCGCCAACCGATGCTAAACCAAGTAAGAAAGTTGTGTTTTTATGATTTAAATATTTTATTAAATGTTTCCATGATGTGCAATATTGTAGATGCCTCCACGACGTACTACCACTAGTAGAGGTCGTGGTCGATCTCGTCGTGATAGAGTAACCGATGATGAACAAGAAGGGATGAATCAAAATGAGATTGAGTTTGGACAGCCTCCACCGGTGCAGCCCCCACCAGTTCAGCCTCCGCCGGCGCAGACACCACCAGTCCATCCGCCACCAGTGCAGACACCACCAGTTGAGCCTCCACCGGTGCAGGAGCCTCCACCGACGCAAACGCCACCGGTCCAGCCCCCACCGGTGCAGACACTGCCAGTCCAACCTCCATCGGTGCAGCCTCCACCAGTCTATCCTCCACATATGCAGTTCTTGCCTATGCAGCCTCCACTATGGCAACCTTGGCCGATGCAGCCTTGGCCAACACAGCTTTGGTCGATGCAGCCTCCAATTGTGCAACTCATGCCAGCGCCACCGCAGGACACCTTACAAGAATTCTTGAGGTTGCATCCGCCACAATTCAACGGCACAAGTGATTTCGATGTGTTGTGCTGAGGACAGAAAGGTCTTGTATGCCACTAATCGTCTGAATGGTGAAGCCCTTGATTGGTGGAGAAGTACCAAAGCAACTCAGTTTGAAAAGCAGAACGTGATTCCCTGGAATAGCTTTTATGAGGTGTTTGAGGCACACTATTTCCCAGAGCATGATCGCATTCAAAAGCAGCGGGAATTTCTATAGCTTAGTCAGGGGAAGATGACTGTTGCTGAGTACCACTTTCAGTTCATAAAACTGGAAAAATATAATACCATGCGCATGAGTGAGAAGAAGAGGGTAGACCAATTTGCTCAAGGTTTAAACACCACTATCAGGTCCAAGACCTTATCCGGAAAATTGTAAAATCTGAAGGAGGCAATCGAGCTAGCGACTACTATGGAGCGAGACCACTTAAGAGAATTGGAAGAACAAAAAGGGAAGGCCCCTATACAAACCCTTGAGCATGGTCGTCACAGGTGGAATGACAAGCGTTCAAACCGGAGGGACCACCGACGTGATAATCGTGTGAGGCCATATGAGCCTCGCAACATGCCATGCCAGCCACCACAACAGCAGCAACCTTATCGTCACGTGAGAAGTAAAATAAATAGTTATAGGTATGCAATGATGATGACTAATGAATAAATGATTTCAGCCTCAACAGCGACAGGCACCGTAGCAGCCCCAGCAAAACAATAAAGTCTGCCAACATTGTGGGAGATTTCACCCAGGAGAATGCCGACGAAGAACAGGTGCTTGTATCCACTGTGGTCAGCAGGGACACTTTATCCGTGACTGTCCTAAGAAGGCAAGGGAGGAACAAGCTCAGCGTAGCGCTGGAGGTGCTAGTACCTTGGTGCAAGGCAGAGTTTATAATATGCAAACGGATACTACACCAGCTGACGCCGACGTCATCAAAGGTACTTGACCTATAGCAGGCATGCCTACTACAGTATTATTTGATTCGGGTGCATCACATTCATTCATCTCTCAAGATTGTACTATGGCTTTGAATTTGCCTCTGCATGATATGACATGTTCCATGAGTGTGACAACCCCTATGGGTACTCTCTGCACTACGAAGTACATCCCAGAAGTACTAGTGACTATCGATGGCAAGAATTTCTCTACAGATCTGATCGTGATTCCCATGACAGATTATGATGTCATAATTGGTATAGACTGGCTATCATACCACGATGCTGTAGTAGTATGTAGGCAAAAGAAGATTATCATTGGTACTCAAGGCAAGCCGAAGGCTACTGTGAAGGGCACTACTGGCAAGGAAGGCAAGGTGATCATTTCTGCAATGAAGGCACAGAAGATGTTGCATAAAGGCTGTAGAGGTTATCTAGCTAGTGTCGTGAAAACAGATGCCCCAATTCCAGACCCACGACAGATGGACATAGTTAGAGACTTTCCTGACGTCTTTCCAGAAGACATCACTAGATTGCCACCACGACGGGAGATCGATTTCCGCATCGACCTCCATCCGGGCACAACTCCTATCTCCAAAACTCTATATCGAATGGCTCCAATTGAAATGCAAGAACTCAAGAAGCAAATCCAAGAACTTTTAGATAAGGGGTTTATCCGACCCAGTGTTTCACCATGGGGTGCACCAGTGCTCTTTGTGAAGAAGAAGGATGGCTCCCTCAGATTTGTATAGATTACAGAATGCTAAACAAGGTCACTGTGAAGAATAAGTACCCGCTGCCACGTATTGACGATTTGTTTGATCAACTGTCCAAGGCTTCGGTATTCTCCAAGATAGACTTACGGAGTGGTTATCACCAACTACGAGTTGCGGAAAAGACATACCGAAGACTACTTTTCGATCGAGATATGGGCATTACGAGTTCTTGGTTATGCCTTTTGGGTTGACGAATGCACCTGTAGCATTCATGGATCTGATGAACAGGGTGTTCAAGCCTTATTTGGATCAGTTCGTCATCGTCTTCGTTGATGACATATTGATCTATTCAGAGAACCCGAACAACACAGAGAGCATCTGAGGATCGTATTGGAGACACTTAGGCAGCACAAACTCTATGCAAAGTTGTCGAAGTGTGAATTCTGATTGGAAGAAATTATGTTCCTGGGACACATTGTCTCTAAGAAGGGTATTTCTGTTGATCCAGCGAAGGTAGAGGCAGTGACAAATTGGGCTCGACCGAAGAATGTGATCGAGATACGCAGTTTTCTTGGATTGGCTGGATACTATAGGCGATTCATAAAGGACTTCTCGAAGATAGCCTCCCCAATGACGAAGCTGACAAAAAAGGGTGAGAAGTTTATCTGGTCACGACTGTGTGAAGAAAGCTTTCAGGAGCTGAAGACTAGATTGACTACAGCACCGATACTCACCATCCCTTCTGGCAGTGGTGGGTATGTGGTGTATAGTGATGCCTGCGGTACAGGATTGGGATGCGTACTAATGCAACACGGTAAGATGATTGCATATGCATCAAGACAGTTGAAGAAGCACGAGGTGACTATCCGACACATGATTTAGAGTTAGCGGTAGTGGTCTTTGCTCTGAAAATCTAGAGACATTATTTGTATGGAGAGAAGTTCGAAGTGTTCACCGATCACAAGAGTCTAAAATACGTCTTCTCTCAGCGAGACTTAAACATGAGGCAATGCAGGTGGATGGAATTTTTGAAAGACTATGAGTTTGCCATTAACTACCATCCAGGTAAGGCGAACACAGTTGCTGATGCATTGAGTCGTAAATGGGAAGGTTCATTAGAATTTATGAGGCTTCGAGTGTTTGAGATGACCGAAGAACTCAACATGTGGAATCCAAGGCCGGGCAGAAATGGAGCTATATTGATGATGCACCAGCTTCAGCTAAACTTGGTTGACAGAATCATCAAGGCACAACCAGAGGATGCAGAATATGTCAAGATGGTCAGTAGGTGTGAGAAAGAAACAGAGGACTTCAAGATATCAGCTGATGGCGGAGTCAGATATAGGAACCGTCTGTGGGTCCCTAATGATGCTGAACTCAAGAGGGAAGTGATGGACGAATGTCATAAGTCAGAATTTACCATCCATCCAGGCAGCACGAAAATGTACAAGGATGTACAATGAAGTTACTGGTGGCACGATATGAAGCGAGAGATCGCGGAATATGTCTCTACTTGTCTAGAATGCCAACAAGTGAAGATAGAGCATCAGAGGCCATATGGCAAGCTTAGCTCTTTAGGAATCCCGAGGTGGAAATGGGAAGACATTTCCATGGATTTCATATCATGTCTACTTCGCACACAAAAAGAACATGATGTTATTTGGGTAATGGTCGACCGATTGACAAAATCTGCACACTTCATACCGATCAAATGGAGACAGTCAATCGAGAGGTTGATGGATATATATGTGCAGGAGGTTATCAGATTGCATGGTATTCCAGTTTCTATAGTGTCAGATCGAGATCCTCGTTTTACAGCTAGGTTTTGGAGGAGTCTGCAGAATGCTTTCGGAACAAGACTGAACTACAGTACGGCTTTTCATCCCCAGACAGATGGTCAATCAGAGAGGACCATCCAGACGGTAGAAGACATGCTGAGGGCATGTGCTTTAGATTGGCATGGCAGTTGGGATGATCACTTGCCCCTGATCGAATTCGCCTATAATAATAGTTATCATTCCAGCATAGGCATGACTCCATTCGAGGCCTTGTATGGGAGACCATGTCGATCACCAGCTTGTTGGAATGAGGTCGGCGAACGAAAGTTCTTGAGTGCTAAAGAATTAAAGGAGACTGAGGAATATGCCAAGAAGGTGGAGTTAATAGAGTAGAGAATGAAAGCAGCACAAACACGTCAGAAGACCTATGCTGATAAAGGCCGACGTGAGCAGATCTTTCTTGCAGGTGATCAGGTACTGCTAAAAGTCTCCCCGACAAAAGGAATCATGAGATTTAGTAAGAAGGGAAAGCTCAGTCCGAAGTATGTGGGTCCGTTTGAGGTGCTCGAGTTAGTCAGAGAGGCAGCATGCAGATTAGCACTACCACCCTCGTATGGACGAGTGCATAATGTCTTTCATGTATTTATGCTCCGAAAGTATAAGCATGATGATGCAAACATCATCGTATATGAGGAGCCGAATCTTAAAGAAGATCTCACCTATGAAGAGCAGCCACTCAGAATCCTAGAATGTAAAGTCCAACGACACAAGAATAGGGATGTGCCATTAGTCAAAATCGCATGGAGTCATCATCAAGGCGATGAAGCGACTTGTGAACTCGAGTCAGAAATGCGATAACAGTTTCCAGACTATTTGGTAAGTTCCTACACTATACATAATTCGAGTACGAATTTTATTTTAAAGGGTTTATAATGTGACGTCCGAGAATTTCGTTAAAAAAAAAAGAGAATAAATCTATTTTGACTCATTCTCGTAACCTCCCATTATCCACACGAAACTCTTCTTATCTTATATTAATAAATCCCTAGAAAACCTAAGATGACGGCGCGGTATTTTTCATTTTCATTGTGATAGGAGGAGAGGAGGAAAAGGTACCAAATCGTCGTGGGAGACGTCGACGTCGAGGACGTCAGATCTAATAATTTTTGTGACATTCGAAGGAAAAAGGTACATATTTCTGTAAATCTCTCTCGGCATGTTTGATTTTTGGCGCACTGCATCGAAGATATCATCGATCTGCTTTGTGGACGAAAAGAAAACTATTTGTATACAATTATACACTTTCTTCATCTCTGCCTGGGTGCTTGATGTGATTTGACAAATATTTCAGCCGACACCAACACCTTACATCACTATATTGTTAATTATATATGTTTAGACATGACTTGTACTCATGTCAAGCGCTCACATGTCGGTTCTTTCTTAGTGCCTTAGGCTATATGCACAGACATCTCCTTATAAGTGTATTAAATGTATTGTATTAATGCGTGAGCATTTAATCTGCCTTGGATGTACCAAAAGCACACAACAGGAAATGCGTATGGGCATTTTAATATCCCCTACAGAGCACCATAATATATATCCTATAATAAGTTAGTATATGTATTGCTACATTACTCGAAAGTACTGTAGCAGTATTATTACAAGTGTATTTGTCCATATTACAAGTGTATGTGTATTGCATTATCAATTCATATTTGTCTGATAATTAATTGTCTTGTCGATATAATATTTAACCTCTTATTATCACTCGATCACTGTAATGTGCTAAAAAAAAATCTATCCCCACCGTAAATCTTCTTGTCTTGATCTAATCGGTCATCCTTTTTATTTATTCTTCTACTCATAATATAGAATATTGAACCTTAAAGATAGTTATAGAGTAAATAAGATAAAAGACGAAAAATATTAAATGAAGAGCTCTTCTTATGTTTGGTTGACGACGGTCAACCTGGCCAAAAGGGAGTCGAAAGATACTCCACCGACCCGTATTAGGCGTTGAGATGCTCCGCCCTGGCCAAAAGGGAGTCGAAAAATACTTCACCGGCCTTATTTTAGGGAGTTGAAAGACACTCCAAAATAAGTGTAACATAATGAAAAATGTAAAGATGACAATGATTATGATGATGGGCAATGCCCAATGATATTATGATCTTTTAATGATGATCATGTTATTCTCGTTACTCTTATCATATTATCATCACTAATGACACTCTAGTTCATGCCTCTTGATCATGATGTTATTGTATCAATCATATCTACATGACTCTATCAGTTATGATTATGTTTATTTGATTATCTTTATGATGTCATTATTACTTATATGTCATATCATTATTATGTACTGGGCGTCAAAGCTCACAGGGAGGTTCACCTCCCCTGTGTATTCAATGTCACAAGTAATAACTTGTCCCAGTAAAAAGGATGATGGCGCAGGCGACAGATCGAGCTTGATCTTTGCACATGAAATCGAGTCTCTTCAGCTTCCTTTTTATTTTCATCGAGTTGTATTTATTTATGCAAACTATCATGTTTAGATTATGTGAGACTTAGTTGTGTTATCTTGTTAAGATTTCCGCATTCATTTTAATTATGCCTCTTTTTAAACGAATAATAGCTATGTTTCCTTCCGCAATTATTCCTCTATTATGTTGACTAGTCAAAGTCTTATTTTGGTCAAATTATTATACACGTAAGTCACATCTCGTAACGTTCCCGGAGTGTATTCGATCACGTGGCAGGGTACATTTCGGGGGCGTTACATTCAAACTAACTCTGCTCATAAGAATAGCAACTGCAACATACTAATCGACTGATCGGTATTCTATAATTAACTGACCTGATATATATGGTTATAATTAACTGACCTGAAGTTGCGTTGCAAGCATACAGTTTGGCATAACATGCGCTGCATATTGTTACTCTTTCCAATGATTTATTCATCTTTCTTTTCTGACCTTTTGCAAGTAAAAATCAGATCATGGCATTGGCAAAAACAAGTAACATATTTGCTTTGCAGCACGAGCCTCAGTAATACCATAAAGAATAACTAAATGGACATATACAAATAACATGTAAAAGATATTGCCTTACTGTTGCGAGGGAAGATATCGATTACATCACAACTGGTATCAATCGTAGTGCTCATTTTGAAGATACTTTGGTGTGGCTATTCCAGGATAGATATAATTGTAATGACGATATTGTCCTTTTTAATTATAGCCCCATTTACTCAAAAAAAAAGGATAAGTATCAATTAGAGTGGTTTTTCTTCACACTAAAAATTCGGCTACCACACTACTGTGTTGTCTGATATGTGCATATATGAGGAAAGCAATCTGGAAAACAAAAAAGCAAAGTAGCAATCAAAGTGCTTACAATAGCAAGTATTGCTATTCAACTGAAACAAACAACAAGGTTATATTTTGCCTAATAGCTGATAACTTTACTTAATGCAACCAAGTGGTGGTTGCAGAATGATGAACAAGCAAAAATTACATGAAATTAAATTTACTGTCCGAGAGATTTCGGAAAAAAAAGCAGATTCGCATTGTTACAAGGAGATTTAAGTATCCAATTGTAGTCATATATGATACACTCACTGAAAAAAAGAAAAGATATGAAATTATGAACAGGAATGAAGAGTTTGAAAATATGAACAGGGGTGAAGAGTTTTTTCAATGTTACTCTCCGATAATTGTCTCCTCTGCATTTGGAGGAGGATCCATGGAGGCCTCCACTGCCAAAGCAGCCACTGCAGCAGGTGGATCTTCCTCGAGTGAACACAGATCCTGCAACCTCGGCCTGAGCTCCTTGTTGCAGAACTCCAAATACTCCGCTTTGTCCCCTGCCTTCTTCTTGACCTCGACGACCACGAGCGATGGAGTGAGCTCAAATATCTCGGCTGCTATGGCCAGCGGACCCTTCTCCCCTTCTTTCGTCCCTTCAAGGTTCAGCAGGCAATCCTTCTTGCGCACCGAGAAGCTCACCACTTCGGCGATCTCCTCCAACTTGGATATAATTCTCGACACCGGCGCCCCCGACACGATCCGCGCCTCTTCCCCGTTCTCGTCGAACAAACCGGAGAGGTCGAATCCGGCCGAGAAGGAAATGATATCGAACGCGTTCAGGCTCGCCGGTCGCGGCAGTCCCAGGCCGCGCCTCTGTCCGCTCCCGCCGCCGATTGGGGGCATAGAGGAAGTTGAGGTGACAGAGCAATCGGAATCCGATTCGGACCCGGAGGCAGGCGGCGACGGCGGCCGGTCGAGGTCGTCGAGGCTGTAGAACTTGTCGTTCTCGACGTAGAACTTGACGGGCCGGAAGCCCTTTTTGAACCATCGGTTCTCCATGATCTCCGGGATCGTGATCCGCGTCTGGGGGTTGGTGTCGAGGAGGCGAGAGATGACGCGGGCGAGCTCGGCGGAGAACCAGCGGGGGCAGCGGAACTCGCCCTTGCATATCTTGCGGTACATGGACATGAGGTTGGGGTCGTGGAACGGGAGGTACCCGGCCATGAGGACGAAGAGGATGACGCCGCACGACCAGACGTCGGCCTTGGCCGCATCGTAGCCCTTGCGCGAGAGGACCTCAGGCGCTACGTAGGCCGGGGTGCCGCAGAAGGTATGGAAGAGGTGGCCGTCGCCGACGGCACGCGACTGGTCGTCGGTGAGGGCGGAGAGGCCGAAGTCGGAGACCTTGAGGTCGCCCCGGTCGTCGAGGAGGAGGTTCTCGGGCTTGAGGTCGCGGTGGAAGACCCCGCGAGCGTGGCAGAAGGCGACGGCGGATACGAGCTGCTGGAAGTACCGGCGGGCGGCGGATTCCGTCAGGCGGCCCTTGGCGACCCGGGCGAAGAGCTCACCGCCGCGGACGAGTTCCATGACGAAGTAGATCTTGGACTTTGTAGCCATGACCTCGTAGAGGCGCACGACGTTGGGGTGCCGGGCGCGCCGGAGGGCGGCGATCTCGCGCTTGGTGTGCGCCACCAGGCCCGATCGCAGAATCCGCTCCTTGTCCAGCACCTTGATGGCCACGGACTCGCCCGTCGCCGCGTCCCGCGCGTGATACACCTTGGCGAACGTTCCGTGGCCCAGCAACCTTCCGACCTCGTACCGCCCCATCAGGAGCCCCGCCCTCCGGCTCAAGTTACCGCCACCGGCGGCAGCGACATTGGAGGTCTCCGGCATGAGAGACGGACGATGACGATGACGATGACGATGACGATGACGAGTAACTACTCTTTTTTGGCGAAGCGTTGGAGGACTACGATCATATATAGTAAAGTATATTTAAGGAGGGGATTATTAGTAGTTAAATAGCGTGTAGCTAATGACGGCTTTGTTGGGAATTGGGGATTTATTTACGCGCTAAATTTTTTTGTGATCTGGTGTTGGGAGAGTAATAACAGAGAGCACAAAAGCTAACAGGGACGTGAAACGTGGATCCTGACCAAAGATGGAGCTCGTCGGCAGCGTGGTTGCACGTGGATCATGTTATGGATGACGTAGCAGAGAAAATGGGGAGGTGAGCCGATCGCCGACGCCGGAAAAGGTCGGTGGCGGGAAGAGCGCCACGTGCTGAGTATGACGGCGGCGTGGACTTATTGGACGCCTTTACGTGATCACGGCAGCCAACGGGGGACACGTGGGGGCGGGCGCGTTGGAGCTGTGGCTTATTTATCGAGTTTCCAACCCAAATATTGCTGCTATATTTTTAATACTAGTATTTTAAGATTTCTTTCTTATACATAAAATATTATTATATAAAAACTGTTCCTGTATTAAAATTTTGAAATATAATTTTAATATAATTTATAACATATATTCTTAATATATAATCTAAAAATAGTACAAAATAAGAAATTAATATTATATTAAATATATAATAATTCGTTCCCAAAAGTGTTTGACACTTGGTTAAGTTTTTTTGCCCTTTTATAAATAATCAAGTAATAATATCATTTGACGCATCGGATGCCACAATCAAGACCGTTGGTTACGGAGGGAGGGGGAGTTGGGCTTGTTGGGCGCGCAACCGCGAGACACCTGGCTCCATGGGCCCCACGGCGCGGGTTGCGTGTGAATGGGGGCATGGTGCTGTTGGTGGCCACGGATGGGCCCGTCCTCACGTACGGAGGGATTTTTTTTATGATTTCATAACGTTGTTCGCGGGTCGGGTTGGATCCGACTCGTGAACAAATTCGATTCGATCCAATTAAATTGATCAAGTCGGGTCAAAGCTTTGGGGGTAGAAAAATTGACCCAACTCGATTCGGTTCCTGTCGAGTGGTCGGGTGATTCGACTATCCTTTTTTTAAAAGACAAATTATCATATTTTTATATTTATTTTAATATAAAAAATAATTAATAATTATTATAAAATATAAAATATGCTTTTTAAAATATTTGAGTATTATTCTAATAATTAAAATATTTTATTTTAATATTTATTTCATTTTAAATCAACTATAAGACTAAAAATAAGTAAAATAAAGTAAAAATAATAATAATAAAAGTCGAGTCATCGGATCGGATCGGTCGACTCGGGGTTGGGATCTTCCAACCCGAACCCTCATCGGGTTGGGTTCGGATCGGGTCAGGTCTGACCGACCAAAACCCAACCCGACCCATCGAGTTGTCGGGTTCACCAGATCGATCCGACCCGGTGAACGCCCCTATCAAATTGGCTCATTTTGATAATTATAGTCTAACGCCTTATTTTTTGTTAAGGTTACATGTCTTTTTTTACCCTTTTACTCAGTTGCCCCATCCCACTCATATCTTTTTGTTATTTAGGTAGTCATTATTATTATTTCAAAAATTACTATAATCATAGAATATTATAACATAAAATGATAATAATATATTTTGAGGTGACAATCTTATATTTAGTACCATTAGAGTAAAAAGACAATAAGAGAATATGAGAAGTGTAACACCTCGATGCCCACGTGATAGTCTTAGAGTCGTCCACAAACGTTACATAATTTTTTTATAAAATAATTTTGTGAGTATATAAACTATAAAGTGCAAAAAAAATCTCAATAATAATAGTCAATACTACAATGTCCAAAAATTTGAAATATGCATAACTCTATGTTAAAAGCACGGAACAATAAAAATAGATTACTACATTAGCAAGGGCGGACCCAAGTAGTGAGTGAGTTCCATACAAGGAATGAATTGGTGTATATAAAATTTACACAAAAGTTTTAAAACCTTTTGCTCGAAAAATGGTCGCAAGCAAGAGTATAATAGTAATGAGCAAGTAAGAAGAATCAAATTCAGAGAGACATGGTACGTTGACGAGATTCGGTCCAACTCCTTGACTTACGTCCCTACTCCAACTTTTTGATATCGATATCGTCAGAAATTCATTAATTTTTACTTTTCTTGTAAGGAGAAAATAATTCTTTGTATACCACATCGCTTTCTTCTTTGCTTAAAAAGTAAGGCATGCATCTTCTCACAAGCTCTCAAATTCGTTCAAAAATAATAACATAATGATTTCCTCCAACTCTCTCTCTTCTTACAACGGATGCTCACATTTAGAAATTAGAAAAGGGAATGAACTATTTGCAAAATTGAGCTCTTGAGAATGCTTTGAACTTGGAAGTAGCTATGAAGTAATTTTCCTTACTTAAATAATCTTCTTTCAGACTTTGGCATTTCTATTATATGTTTCTTTAATTTCTATGGACATCCAAAACCGTTTACAAAATGTTTTGATTAAATATAATTGTTACTGTGCCTTTCAGTTTGGTCGATCGATAATGTCCGTCGGTCGACCGGTTAATGTAATCATTGTCTAGTTCTTCAATTATATATTCGGTCAATCGGGTATTCGACCATACGAGCGGCAATGACACTAATGTTAGCCAACTGAGGTATCAGTCGACTAGTGCTAGCCTGAAGAACGTCCAACAAATCCAATGATGTTGACCAATTGTGAAGGCAATCGACCGGTGCTAGATTAAACTTCTTTCGGCAAGGGTACTGACGGTTGATCAGTGTTGCATTCAACTACGTCCGGCAAAGCCATTGATGTTGACTGGACATACGGTTGTGTAGCCGATCGATCGGTGATGTGGTCGGTTGCCTTTCTATAAGTTTCTCTAAATTATCTTTAAACCAGCCATAGACCGCTTCAGCCGGTGGATCGACCGGTTACACTTCGAAATCCATTTCATTTGTTTGGTCTTGACAAAAAATTTTTTAATGCATAGTTAATATTATCACTCAAGTATAAATTAGCAACTTATATGTTCAAATGTATTTGCTATCATCAAAACATGGAGGTCAAACGTAAGATTCAACAAGGGGCTCTGACTCCCCTCAAAATTTTTTAAAAAAATTAGCCATATATATTTTATATAGATTTTAGCATAATCTAGACATTCTTAAACAATGTGTAGTCTATTTATGGACATAATACTCATTCTGGTGTATTGGAGCTCTCTTATTGACTAATGTAGAGGTCATGGAATTGAATCTAGGCAATGTATTATTTTACCCCAAAAAATTTTAGGACTGTTGTACATTAGGACTCGATTTAATGCTATGTGCAACATTTAACGATCACTGAGCTTGGCCTTATAGGACAATCATCTATATAAGTTCTCTTACCTACACGAATTCAGGTACAAAAAAATTATGAGTGTACTCAGTACGTCGGGTCTAATCATAATTAATATCCAAGGGATATGATCAATAAAAAAATAATAGAGCATATAGAAAGATACAATATCATAATCAATGAGTCGATGAAACAATAGATTAATATAGTTATGCATTAATATGATGAATAAGGCTAAGGTCAGATGACCAATCAATAGCAATCTCAATTTTCAAATAACAATTTAACAATGGCATAATCAATTCGAAAATGTTCAATTTTAACAATTTAATTTAATAATAAATGGTTATCCATCAATAATAATTCAATTCGATTCAATAGGGCAATAGCAATTAGCAAGTCAATGTCAATAAATACAAATGACCATAATCTATTCAACTCAATTTACAATGTTCAAAGATATCCAATTTACAATGTAGGTCAATGGGGGATATCAAATTCATGGTAAGCTAACAATAACAATATCAATAATAATAATTCATGAATGGCGATGGACCATAGACAAATAAAAGACAATCATAGCTTCTTTAAAAAATGACGTCTCAAATCTTTAGATATGCTATTTGCTATATACAATCCAATTTTATAACAACATGGCCCGAGCTTGGAGGCAATCAAAGTATCTTTCAACTTTTATCTTGTTTACCTAACACTTCTACTTTTGACAATTTAATTTAGATTTAAATAAGACCTCAATCAAATAAAACAATTGGATCAACAGTATGATCAATAATAAGATTGGATATGATATCAATATGACATTACAATGATAATATGATCTTGTATGATGACATTACAATCAGGTATGCTAATTATAAAATCAAGTATGATAACAATCTGATCAAGATCAATCCATAATAATAATAATTCAATTAACTATAAATTAATACCAAAAAATAAGATTTCAACCTTCGAAACCCAGCCCATCTCGGGTGGAACCTGGTCGTGTTCCCTAATACAATTTTCACCTCAATCGACGTAAAATTGGGCCGAGTGTGTTGTGAACCCGGGTGGGTTGGCCAGGTTCACATCCATTAGGCCGCAAGTTGAAACACGGGCCGTGTTGGGTCGAACACATGCCAAGTTATCGGGAATATGGGCCATGCAGTCATGAACTTGGTACGTGTCTGAATGAGATTCAGTCGAGGGTCTATGGAACCCGGGTCGTGTTGAACTGAATCCGAGCCATGTTGGACCGAACTCGAGCTAGGTTCTGATGTGATTTTTCAGCCATCATATTTATATCATACATGATCCAATCGATGTAAAAATTATATCTATGCAATCTCTGTATAAAGGAGAGGAGTTTAGGGTTCCATATAGTGAAAATAGATGCCATGGAGATTCCCCCTTACGTACCTAAATTTGACTAAAAAATTAAATAGGAATCCTCTAGTTCGATGGTTCCATAAACATCAAACTTTGATCGACAATTTCTTTATGATGTGACCTTGAAATCCTTGTCCATCGTCTCGAGGTTGTATGTGCTTCTCAAGAAATAAAGTCACCCATCAGAAAATTTGTGTATTGCTAAAAATTATTATGAATAAAATTTCTCACTATTATAATGTGTATGCTTCCTACATGTATTGTATGACATTGAACGAAAGTCAACATGATGAGATTATGTGACGAAGAATACCATTTCAAAGTCTTATATGATAAAAAAAGAAAGAAGAATGAAAGAAAGTCCAAAGGATTATAAAGGATGATAAATGATGATGATAGATCTATCACATCTAGTATCATGACATGCATGATCTTTAGATATTGTAAATGCAAAATCATGCACTTTGTATCTACGTAGATAATTAAGAATAAAGGATGACGATTCAATCTCATGACGGAAGTGTTACTCGTGCTTAGGGTTTAATAAATTTTATTGTTCTAACTGAACATTGAGGCTAATGATGTAATGAAAGTTTTAGACATTTAATGTCTTATAAAATATTGGTTATTTTATGAATAATAAAAAGTTTTTATTTATTATATTTTTAAAATTGTTAAAGTTTTCCGTTATTAAATGATTAAAATAATGCATAGCAAAGGAACTAACAACATGAAAATTCTAATAGATTATCAAAACTTTTGGAATGAATTTCCCATCATTACAATATGATCATATAATATTATGTTATAATAACTAAATACATAAATAATTATATTTTTATAGATGTGACGGTCAAATAATTTAGTACTCATGTGAGTCTAAAAAACTAACTAAATAAAACCAATAACATAAACTAACTAGCTAAATACAATAAACAATATAAACTAGGGAAACTCGAGTATGAAAAGCAAAATAGATAAAGAAACATCAAATAACCGTAACTCCATGCGCAACCAGGACCATCTTGAGCATCTTTATATGATAGTGAAATATCATCATCCTCACCTAACAAAATTGATTACTTATAAAATCCAAATGCTGGAGTGTTATTTCAAGTTTTGAAGCTAAGAATGCAAGAACATGCAAAACTTATAATGAAATCAACTATGCATAATAGATGGGCAATTCAAGTAACCGTAGTAAAATGACTTTATTATATCAAGTAGTACTATTATGAAATGGCAATGGAATGAGGGTGTTCACGGGTCATATTGGATTGGACCCAAGAACAACTCGACTAATCTAATCACATTTGGAATTGGGTAGCAAATTTAATTCAATTTGAGCTGAATTGAGTAGTCGAATCCTTTGACCACATTTTTTTCTTTTTACATTTATCTATTATTTAATATAAAATATTATGTAATATTTATTTTTAAACATAAACTAAGTTTTCTCAAGAATATTATTTTCATATTTAAAATAATTTATTTTGATTTTTAAAATCAACTGTATGATTAAAAATAAATAAAGAAGTAAAAATAAATAAAATATATTGGTCCAAATCCTCATCGGATGAAGTCCGACACAACCCCATATGAACTAGCTGACCCAATGAACCAAATGATTCGACCCGACCTAAGTCGAAATCGAATCGGATCATAGGGTAACCTCTAATGACAAACACGACAAATACAATGACTTAAACAGGTGTCGTTACTTTGGTTTTATACATTGCACCCTGTATTTTAATTCAAATGTATTGCTTAAGTGAGAGTTCGTTTTGATTTCTTTTTTCATCTTTCATGTTTGTTAATAACTCTTTATTTATTACCTTGAAACGCATCAAAGTGTGCAATTAATGGCGGATCAAATTACGACAGAATTCTCTTTTTTCAAAAAATATCCTGCAGTTCTTAGGGTGAAATATTTTTCGACTCCACAATAAGTAATAAATAACGATAATCAATACATAACTTATTTGTATTTTTTTTTACTTTTATCTTGTTATCCTATAATGATATTCGAGACTTATTAATATTTTTTTACATGACACGAAATCATAATAACAATTTTAATCAAATACTTTATAGTTAATCAAATTGGGCCATACTGTTGGTCGCCGCTAGGTGTAGGTCAATGATTTATCATAACATATGCTTAAACATTAAATCATATATTTACGACTACAAGTATTCATGCCATGACAAGCTAAATGAACATAGGACAAGCAAAACATGATTAATAGTATTATTACCAATTGTTGTGTTTGCTTGAACTAAATAATGCAAAGATGTCAATTTTTCACAATAAAACTTTTCTTTAAGAGAATACAATAAAAATATTTTTGAGAGAATACAATAATAAAATTTGACAAACTTTAACCAATCATAACTTCTATGCTAATAATTTTTAACCAATTTCAATTCATTTTCACAAATAATTAAGGCCGTCCCAAATTTAAACTTTAGATTTGTATAATTTTTGGAATATTTTACAAATGTGTCATGTTGCAAGGGGAGGGAAAAGGATTGACATAATTTTTTTAACATAAAATATATGGCATTCTTTTTGTAAGAGGAAAAAATCGAACCGAATTCGAGATCCATCCAAAAAACTTTATGGTGAAGGAAAAAGGATGCTTTAAATAGTGAAAGAATACAAGAAAGATTTTGCATATCAATTGGTATCTTGAGGACAAATTAGTAAGTTATTAAAGATAAACAATAAAATTTCACAAGGATGACTAGAAATCTTTCAAGTTAGCAATTCAAATAACACTCAAATATTTATCTTTACCCTATCATGATTCTATTGTTATTATGTGTAACAGTTTTTTTTTCAATCCTCGGTTTTTTTTTTTTCTAAATCTGAGCGTTACTCCATCTAAGCAATATCTGGTCAAGTGTTTTCTCTCTGTGTTGTTCTTTTTCTATCCTTGTTCAGCAATGTTCCCTCCATTTTTTCTTTTTTTTCTCTTTTTTTTTTGCATTTCCATCCCAAACAAATCTGGATACATTCCGCTTGGAAAAAAAGGATTTAAGATAGCTCTGAGACCGAGAAAAAATTATAATTAAGAAAAGAATCAACGATTGTGATAATTTTTTTATAAGAAATTTACAATTACGAAAATTATTTAAAGATGCCAAACATAATATCTATTAAACAGAAATGCCAAACAATCAAGATGTGGTCATCATCAACAGCAACAGCAAAACTGAAACTTATTGCATATCGCAACATAAAAAATCGCAAGGAAGAAGATTCCAAAACACAAGGAATGATACAGAAAAGTTTTGAAGAAAAACATGAACTCAATTATGAGTCTGCCTAACATAAGGAACAACCAAGGCCAGAAAATCCTATGCAGTCTCACTTGACTGAGACATCTGCAAAAAGAATTTATGGTAATATTTCCCAGATACACCACCAATGGGTTATTGTAACTTTTGCTATTCCTGAGCAAATCCAAGGTAATAAACAACAAGCCAAAACTACTCAAATGCAGTTAAACAGTAAAACCCTATCAAGTAGGTTCAATATTGACTCATCTTGATCACCTAGAAGTTGGGGATTCTACACGCCCAGATTCTTCTGTACCTTCTGAATTTGATTCAAGAATATCCAAGTCATCTGCAACAAAGTCCCATTTTAAAATCAATTATGCAGAAATGAAAGAGCATCTCATGAGTTTTCCAACAATGAAATTATGCAATTGTGTAGCAAAGTTTTACCATGACGTGTGGAGCAATTCTCACACAGTACACAGGAAATCCAGTATAAAATTTGAAAGGTCCACCAGACTTTAAGGTCTTCATGGCACAATCTAAAGACCCAGTGTAAGGAAACTTCCCAGTGGCATCTGGCTGCATCTTCTGTATTTGTGTTTTGACATAATCAAAAGGTAAACTGCAAGCTGATGCAAAGAATCCTGAAACAGCACTTGCTCCTGAATAACAAAAGGAAGATTATAATAACAATAACAACAACAACAAAGCCTTATCCCACTAGGTGGGGTCGGCTACATGGATTATACGACTTCGTTGATCCATGTTCATGAGATTCGACAGGGTTTTACGTTGGCTGTCGGGGCCTAACACAACCCTCCTCCTTTATCCGGGCTTGGGACCGACTATAAAACATAGGTGGAGTTTATAGAAACAGTTAGTTGTGAAAAATAATTGATGATAATAAATTGATGAATTCAATTGAAGATTATAATAAATGCCTTTAAAAAATACTTTCACAGAAGGTCAGCTGATACGGATATAAAGTTTCATGCAATAATTTATGTAGATGCTAGATTTCTGTTTACACGCCAAACGAACTCCAAGAAACAAGTTGTTACAGTAATCCTGTAATTGGTTCGCACTGGCTACTCATTTTTGGTTAAGTACTGTTTAATTTAGTCCACAGGTCTAGAGAAGATACTGACCAGCACGCAAATAAATTAAAATACCAAGAACAAGAACACATGGAAAACCTTTTGAACTACAGAAAGCCAAAAGGATAAAATGCAGTTTCGCGTTGCATATGTACAATACGAATCTGGTAAATAGATCAAACACATCAGATGGTGCAACATGTATGAGTGTAAATTTGCACTTCATATTCATGCCTCCAAAAAGACGTAAATAAAACAACCACTACGAGAAGAAATAAAGGGAGGGGGAAAAATAACGGATTATATTGTTTGGATGTGCTTGATATTCTATGCATTAATCATGCAGTTAAGCAATATGTATCTATGTGTATATATACACATATATATACACACAAAGTCAGCTTAGTACTATAACTTCAAAAACTTACCAACCACAGTGCTGACTTCTCCAAGACCAAGTGAATCCCTGAAAAACTCCACACTCTGATCATATGAAGCAAGCATGCCCATATTTAGAGCCATAGCTCTCACCACAGTAGGACCTGCACCTTTCCACAGTGCCAGGACCCCTTCATCAGCAACAATACGATAAAGTGCATGGAAGGCATTCTTGTAGTTGCGACGCTGTGCTGCAGGTAAAGTTGCATCTGCCTGCATCCTGATGAGCGCCAAATCAGCTGGACTGCCAACACATGCTCCAATTGCTCCAGCTGTCAAACCTACCAAAGCTTTTTTAGCTAAAGGTAGTGGCTTTCCACCATTAGCTTCTACAGCTTTATTTGTCAACACCCTAAACAATGAACAAGTCAGTTAAAAGACAAATCACCGACATAGGAATCAAATGTGTATAAAAATGGAAAATTTTAACTGTATATCTTAGATAAAGCTAAATGTGCCTGAAAGGTGGTATTAATTGAATTATAAACTTTAATAGCTAAGCAAACTTGTATGCATCTTTGCAATCACACATTGATCTACATAGACACACTTGAAAATAGCATGCTTCTTCTTAATCTTTCATAATCCAGTATACCAAAAATCAAATATAATATTACAATTATAACAACATAGCTTACCTAAAAGAACCAAGTCGTGCAGTTGTGTAAGTAGCTTGCCTCAGTAAACCTGCAGACAACCCCTGCACAAAGCAAAACATTCATACTGCAGACCGGGAAAAGTAACATGACTTGTAAGGAAAATACGATGATACATGAGTTTTCGAAATAGTGTAATTGAGAAAACATAACTTGGACAGTATAGTACATAAATACTGTTATGGATAATTTAAACTTACCAACCCTGCTCAACCAGTTACACGATCATCACTCGGAAATAAACACTAGTAATACATTCACAAATACCCAAATAAGGTAATGATGGTGACAGCCAGAAATCAGCACTCTAAACAATATATAATCCGTCACCTGTCACACCTTTATACTTGTACAAAATTGTAAGACAGCTCATAATGTATCAACGTCAACTTGTCAGGTACAAACTTGAAAATTGGAGCATACTAAAAAGAAAAGATATACAAGTGTAAGTTGATCAGTCACCCGTCATAATAGTGATTTTTTCAGAGACAACATTAATTTACCCCTCGTATTAATTTTTTTTTTCAAAGGTAGTAACGTGCCGAAGGAGTTATTGTAATATTACTGGCCCCTTGGATGCATGCGGTGGATCATGATTTCAAATCTAAAAGTCACTCACATTCAAGACAACAGGATTCTATCCTCTTTAGATGAGGACCACCTTGATGGTCACCCTTTTAGTACTCCTGAAGAAAAACACTAGAAAGTGAATAACCTGTTTCGGCAACAACTGGTTTCCTAATTAACTCGTAGTTTTTTTAGGTCTGGAGAAGAGGGAAAATCCTCTAGTTGCAGCCTTTGTAAAAAGAAAAACCTCTCAAAACAAAGAGTACTCAACTTCCTTAATCCCATAAATGTTGAGTTAAGGCTCTGTTAGGAAGGGCACTGTTATGGGGAAAATACCACCCTGCAAAACAGGGCCTGGATCAAGGACTGATTTTATTTCCCCTTTATGATTGATTCTACATTTTTTTTAGAGAGAGATCGAATCTACATTTATCCTCTTCCCACTTTGCAAACTTGGTCAAACTTTACATCATTGTCCCAGGTCGGTCCAAGCCACTGTCCTGGCAAACAAAGCATGAATTTAAGACTCTTACTCATTTATGAATTATGATTGATTCAACATTTATTATCTTTCCACTTTGAACATATATATTCAAATTTAATATTAATCACCTTAGGCATCATCTATGGTCCCAGCTTGCTGCTAACAGAATCATACCACATTATTAAGATAGATTCTGCCAACCAACAAACATAGCAAGTTTGTTAAGAGCCAATGTTCATCAGAAAAGAAAAAGACCAGATCCAGACTAGAATTGCGACAACACATTCAAATTTAAATTTGACCTAACACATATAGAATACAGTTTCAAGTATGCATTTAACACATAAACTTAGAAAACAACCGAAAGCCTTTTAGGAATAATTTTGCTAACCATCACAAGTTGTCCATTTGAATCCGAATGGTTCGCACAGGTGGTTGTCTTTACTCTTTAGTTTCTTATTAGAACCATTGTCCATTTTTTATGATTCAAAATGTGGCACAATGTATGCCTGCGGTAAAGCCTCAAAAGCAAAGACACAAGATGGACCAAATTCTGATGTTTTAGATAACTGTACAAATAATAAGCATATCAATTTATACCAGGAACATGTCCTTAAAGAGGTTACTTTTGTTGTCAGTAGACTTTTTTTATATAGGAACATAAATACATGATCTACTCCATTAATCACATACAATAAAAATGACCACCACGTAATACCAAAGTTGTACGTGCTGCAGATCTACACAACTGAAACAATCAAGACACTACAATGATATAAAAAAATAATTGACTAGCTCATTTTGAGATGGTAAATGCACGGTGATTTGCAAATAGCAGTCAAGTGCATTTTACTCTCTCTCTCGAAGGCCTAGGATCATGCTCTCTATCACTTTGGGCAAAGTTTCTCATGTCCTGTCTCTGTGCTTTTTTTAATGGGTGGCTCAATAGTCATACATTTTTTTTTCTATTTCCATACTGAAAATATATCTACTTAGATCATAGATGACATATAACAGTATAAGATTATTCACACGGATGAAATAAGACAACTTCAAGAAGAAAATTTTCTTGCTAGGGTCAAAGGTAATTGACTCCCTCGAGTATGTGACAAGTTCCACAGTACCACACGTTATTAACCATCTAATAATGTGGCAGCTTTAGTGAAAGAGGGTAGACTTGTTTCACTTCCTATGAAATAAGAACAGTTTTGATGTCGATTCTCCTTCTTGGTCACTCCGGCAACAATTATTCATCACCCCAATAGAGAATAAACATTAGACATCCCAAATTTCTTTGTTAGACGAGTAGACATCTAAAAAAGTTTAATAAAATTCAAGTCGTATTATCAATAATGACAAATGATAAACAGCATCTGCCAGTGACACCCTTTCTCTTATCCCTAGAAAGAGATTTTT
Source organism: Pontederia crassipes (assembly GCA_030549335.1). NCBI lineage: Eukaryota > Viridiplantae > Streptophyta > Magnoliopsida > Commelinales > Pontederiaceae > Pontederia > Pontederia crassipes. Next base: position 53,819,807 of record CM060188.1, read on the forward strand.
TTTGGGGGGGAAATTCTCCAACATGAAATGTAGCACTGAGATCCATAGATCATGCAGTATGCACACGCAAAAAAAATAAGGAAAGCATATGCATTACCTGAACATTGTGCAAAAGAAATAAAAAATGAAAAATAACAAGCGAGGAAGCAGTAGAAACCTTGTAAAACGCACCGACACCTTCATTCGCAAGCATGTTCTTCGTTACCTGGGCTGCCGACCCCTGTCCCAGCTGGATCCTCACCTGCAAATCCCCGAGCAGCACAGCCATTACGCAGATCCCAGATCCAAAACACGAATCGAAGACAACGAATCATCAACAAATCAACTTCAGAGTATAAACACCACAAGATCGCGCCTTTATTCCACAGATCGTGGAAAAAAAAAAAAAAGAAAAATCGACGCCTCCGCGCAGTCCACAAATCAAAACCCCAAAAAAACACAAGAACTACAAAATCAAACAACTCAAGATCCCAACTTTCTCCCTCGGACTAAGAACAACGTGCAAAACTCCCCGCGCAAGCCCATAAAACGCGCACAACGACGAGGCCAAAAATTCATATCCGACCAAACATCTATGATCTCCGGAGGGCAAAAGACGACGGGTGAGATCCCAGTGACGCTGAAGCGCACCTTAACCATGTCGATGGGCTGGATGACGCAGGTGGCGAGCATGCCCGAGGCGCCTCCGTTGACGAAGGGCTTGACGGTGCTCCAGACGCCTGCTGGCTGGCTCTTCGGCTTCCCCTCCGCCATGTCCGCCGCCCTTCCGAGAAGAAAAGGAGAAGAAAGGGAATGGACGAGGACGAGGGGGAGAAGAAGGGAAGAGGCCGAGCAGGAGAGCACAGTAAGCAAAGCAGGCAGACGAGGAGATGGAAACCTAGTCGTCATATTTATAGCTAATACCTCTTTACTTAATCCCTTGTCAAAAGTGATTAAGGAATAGTGGACATGTTTTTTTCATATATATAAATAAAAAATAAACAATTTGTTTTCAAAAAATATAAAATACATAATTATTTTTACTAAGTTAGTTTAAACGAATCAATATTAATTTTAAGATGTGGTAATTGCGAATATTTTAAGATCTAATTCTCAAATTGAATATGGATATTAATTTTAATAAAAAGAAAGAAAAATCTAAGATTTTATCTTTTTTCCCCCTCACACTTACTTTTTTTATTACTTAGTAATGATCACTATTTTTCCCCTGAATTGTTTTTTTTCAGTGTTTTTAGACATGAATCTTTCTTTTGTGTTTGAGAATTAATCTTCCATAAATATGTACCTCGAATTTTGCTATTTTTATATGCAAGTTTGAAATTGTGGTTGAATTTACTTTATTGATTATATAATGTTACAAAATAGTATTAGACTAGATGTTTTACTTTGTGGACTAAATGTATGAGTTTTTTTAAATGAGAGATAAGGTCCAAGAGAAGTAGAAGTAATTGGAAGGTGATGGGGCGAGGGGTGTTGTTGGCCAATTGAAATGTAGGTGATGGATGCACAGCACAAGTTTTTATGATGGGTGGCCATCTTTCTTGTAGGTGGCAGGTTGAGTGTGCTAGTACGTGTGGCATCGGTGCCTTGGAAGAGAGAATAAGTTGGAATTTGATGGCGTTGTATTGGAAGTACATGCAAAGGCATGTGTGTGGAAGTGCATGCCAATCTTTTTGGAAGCCATTTTGGAGAGTATTTATTGGTGAGATAAAAAAAAAGGCAATCTCAAAATTTTGAGTGTAGCCTTTGATAAGATAAAGTTATTTTGAACAAATTATATATGTTAATATATAACCAAGTTTATTACCAGTTAGTAACTACGAGGTTAATTTCTAAGATATCAATTTAATCATAAATTGTTTTTTCCTTTCATTCAAACATCAATTTGCCCTCCTCCATGTTCCTTCCTGGTATGGTATTACATAATTAAAATAAACAATAATTAATCAATAATTAATTACATTATTGTCAATTAATATGTCATGTAAAATGTTATGAATTACATACATAATAATGCATGCCTTCATGCCTAAATTTTTCAAAAGTCCCATATTGATTAACTCTATTTAGCAAGAGTGGGTTTCCACTATAATGATGATTGAGGAACAAGAAAAAAATATGTGAGTTCTTGGCGTCAAAATTGGATATTGTCATCTTGGGATCATCTGCTGAATTTTCTTTCATTTATTATGGCATGCATCAAATGGGGCCCTTAAGGTTTGTCTCATCTTTCTTACTTTTGGTAAGACACAGGCACGAGTTTAGCATGTCTTTACTTTACACGGTCAATGGTAACATGTGTCAACCACTTTATTTCTTCCTTTTGAACCATAGAAGACTTTAACAATTTTTTTGCATAATTGAATTCAAGGGTTTTACATTTTTATTATAGCATATACGTAATTGAGTCTAACATTCGTTCCTATTTTTTCACCATTGAATTAAGTTTTTCGACACTGTACTAAGGGGATGTTTGGCCTATAAGTAATTTTAATTTTTTTCTATATTTGATAATTAAAAATAAGAGTTGATAAACACTTATTTTATCCGTTTATAAGTAATAAAAATAAATTAAAATACCTCAATTTATTTTGTGAAAGAAAAAAATTAATAAATCAATCAATTTTAAAATATACATAACTTTTTCACATATTTCATATATTATAATATTAAGATCTTTTTATCATTTTATTAAAATAATAATTTCTAAATTCTTTTATTACCAAACGTATAACTTCTTAGTTTTTTAACTTAGTTTCAACTATTAAATTATTTATCAGCACTTCAACTTATCAACTATTTTGTATTAGCTAAATCAAACAAATTCTAAATCATTAAGAAAGCATTACTGATTGAACATCGTTTTTCTGTGATTGTATTTCCTGATTTTTTTTTTATTAATTTTGATATTTGGAAGGTTTCTAGTATCAAAGCATTAAAGGTTAACTTCAAAGTTTCATTATGTGATCTTTCTTCATTATGAAGATTTCCGGTTTCAACATTCCAAATCGTGCACGCAGATCAGGGAAATTGATTAGCAAATCAAATAATTATAAATTGCTAATTTCGCACAATAAATTAATCAATGGTAAAACATGATCAATCTTAAATCTTATAATATTTTTGTTTTCCCATACAATATATATAAATCATGCACCAGATTACTCCTGCACAAGTGAATCAAATAATTAATTAATATCGACACATTAAATAATTACTATGACAGATATTTAGTACTAATAATGTAATTCTGATGCATGAATCCTATCATATAATTCATAAATTTTATTACATGAATCAAATTGTAATCAAGCATTTAAAAATACTTAATTTCACAATAGAAAAAAAAAATCGAGCATGAAAAGAAGAAAAAAAGAAAAGCTAATGGTGGAATTAATTGTCATCCCAACCATGTAAGGTGGTCCCAAGTTAGCATTTAAGAGGTGCTGTGCATCTGAAGTTGGAATTGCTTGCTCCTCTCATTTTGTGGCTCATATGATAGGGAAATGCTACAAGTCTACATATACATAAAGCTGGTACATTGAGATCATTCTCGAGCCATCACTATCATTTATCTTTTTCTACTATTTTTTTTGAATTTTTATTTATTTTAAACTTCATATGTTAAAAATTAACCTATTACATATATTATCATTTATTGTAGCCTATTCATATTTTGTTTATTGCTCTCTCTATGCATTCTTCTTCGTCTCCCGCTGCAGTCGTTTGAAGAATTAATAACGTTTTCAAATATAGCACACAAAATTTGCTCTCTCTTCGTTCAAAGAGTTCATTTCTCGAAAAAATGAATTCATTTTGCGCTCTCTCTCACTCACTCACTCACTCACTCACTCACTCATAAAGCAAGCGTGCTTCTTCGTCTCCCGTTGGCAACCGTTTATAACGTTTTCTTCAAATCTCACTCTATCTCTCACATAAGACCTCCTTTATATACCCCTCTCCTCTGCTTCCCCCTCATTATCCACCCCACACATCGATCCCATTCCTCTTCTTTCGTCCTCCATGGGCTCCGTCCACCACCGATGCACCACCGATGACAACGTCGTGTTCCTCGCCTTCCCCATTGGCACGCACGTCGCGCCGCTCTTCTCCCTCGCCCGCCGCCTTGAGGCCGCTGTGCGGACATCACCTTCGCCTCCTTCAACTCCATGTGCTCCAATTCCTCCCTCTGGCGAGGGGTCATGTCCGAGGACACGGCAGCGAACCTCCGGCTCTACGGTGTGGAGGACGGGGTGCCCGAAAGGGTATGACACAGCGGCCAACCACCCAGAGGAGGAGGTGAGGCTTTTCCTGGCCGTCACGCTGGGGAACTTCAATGTCGCGATGGAGGCGGCCGTCACGGCAAAGGGTGGAGGGGGGGAAGGTGATCAGCTGCGTGGTCAGCGACACCCTCCTGTGGTTCGCCGGAGGCCTGGCGGCAGACATGGGCGTGCCCTTGGTTGCTCTGTGGATCGGCGGACCTTCCGGTCTCCTAGCGCACCTCGACACCGACGTGAATTGTGGAAGGTGTAGTTAATGATGCACGTAATGTAACTTCATCTCATGCATGCTTCTTATTTATTATCAAAAGTATGTATTGTATTGTCTAATGAAATGCTACTTTCGTAATTCTAGACAACATGTTGTTTCGAATTTGAACAATAAAGAAATATTTTTTTTTCTTTTTCACTTTAGAAAATTATATGCCATTCTTATTAATATACATTTTTATATTTATATATCAAGTATTACTGTATCTTATGAGTTGACATGATTATAATATTTATTTTTCAGTAAGAGCATTTTTTATTTTATTGTCATCTTTTAGAACTTATATGAAATATACTTATATAATTTTATGCACATTATAAATATTCAAAACAAATAAATTAATGTATGCTTTATACAAATTGATTTTAATCAGTGTTTCACCTGGATTCTTTGAGTAGATGGCAAAAAATGAATAAGACAACTCTTCGAAGTTGATGTCGAAGCCGGCGCGGTGACGGACTCGATACTCGATGTAGGATGTGATGGCAAGATCGATATGGGCTCTGGAAGAACAATGCGGTGGAGAGGCCACGAGCATCTGGCGTCTAGTCATGCAAGTGGTGGCGGCGGACTCGCTTGGCCATCTCCACCATGAATAAGAGGTGGCCGGCATCGGGCATGGGCATGCACGCGAGCTTGGCCTTTGCTATTGTTAAGCACTGAAGCTTCTGCATACCTTGTGGTGTTGATCAAATGCAAGTGTTATTTGTGTTCATTGGTTCACTATATATAAAGAAACTTTGATGGGTTTCAAGGCGATAAGGTGGAAGGATGAATGTTGGTGGAAACAATAAAAGCTTTTGTAAATGTCAGAGAAATATATTATGTGCAATACAAAAAATATTATTTTCTATATAAGCTGTCTATGGTTTGCTGTACCAATTGTCCAAATAACCTGATAGTGCATATTCTTCACGTAAAGTTGAACCTTTGTTTTATTATTAATATTTGCATGTTTGCTATTTGGTATGCCTATTTTACGTGATATTTTTCTAAAACAAATAAAAGTCAATAGAAATCTATCTGTATATAGTTAATATTATTTTTACTCTTTAAGGAAGGAATTAATCAGTAACAAATATTTAAAAGTTTGGGAATTAGTATGACAGATAATTTATAATAAGAAATGTAATGAAAAAAAAAACCATTGTAGTGCCAAGCCCAAGTTTAGCTCTGTCTCAACTATACAGTCTAAGTACTTCTTATACATCTTAATTATATTTATTTAATTCCATTAACCAAGCATATTTATCGATTTTCTATTCTTCATTATCTTTTTTGAATTATTTTAATATTTATCTTTGACTTCATGCATTATGATAACTTAAGTCTATTAATTATTTTTAAAATTTCAAAGTCATATATTTTATATCTTAACTCCATTAATTGTTTTTTTATTAATATGAAGAGTTATACTTATTTTAAATTTTAAAAAAATCACATATGTTAACATATGACGTTTGATTTATGTTAATCATTTGTGTATTAAATTTTAATACCATGATTAAATGTTCACATATTACATATTAACTCTTTAGATTTTATTAAATTATTTATAGTAATATATAAATGGATAAATGCATCCTTAATTAATATGTATTAAATTTAACTTCATGATTAAATTTTCATAAAATACAAGTTATTATTTATATTCCACTGTTTTTTAATCATAAATAGTAATATATAAATGCATAATCCTTCATCCATTTTTTTATTTTCGTTTTACTCCTTTTTTGAATTATTTTAATATTTCTTTTGACTTCATTCATTATGATAACTTAAGTCCATCAATTAAGAATTTAAGTCTATTAATTATTTCTTATATTTATATAATTCCATGTATCAAGCACTTCTATCCTTCCTCCATTTTTCATTATATTTTTTCTTCTTTTTTAAATTATTTTAATATTTCTCTTTTACTTCGTGCATTATAATAACTTAAATTTATTAATTATGATAACTTAAGTCTATTAATTATTTTTAAATTTAAAAAGTCATGTATTTTATATCTTTTTAATTCAATTAATTATTTCTTATTAATATGAAGAGTCATAATTATTTTGAATTTGAAAGTCACATATGTTAACTATATGATCTTTTATTTATATCAATAATTTGTGTATTAAAATTTAATATCACATACGCTCACATATTACTTATTGACTCTTTACATTTCATCATTTTTATCTATAATAACAAATAATAATATATAAATGCATTCTTGATTAATGTGTATTAAATTTAACATCATGATTAAAATTTCATAAAATACAAATTGATTTTTTTATTCAATATATAAATGTATCATCCTTCCTTTATACTTTATTTTCTTTTTTCTCCTTTTTTGAATTATTTTATTATTTCTGTTTGATTTCCTTCATTATGATAATTTAAGTCTATTAATTATTTTTTAATTAAAAAAATCACATATTTTATATCTCCTTAACCCCATTTAATAAGTTTTTTATTAATATGAAGTCATAATTATTTTGAATTTGAAAGTTCACATATCTTAAAAATATGGCATTTGATTTATGTTAATCATTTGTGTATTAAATGTTATTATCATAATCAAATGTTCATATATTACATATTGATTTTTTATATTACATTAAATTTTTATTTCTAATAGTCTAATATTCTCTCCATGAAAATAATTAATATTATCACATCTTTATCAATTGCACGAAGTGCAAGGGATTTCCCTAGTTAATATATATGTCATGCATGTATCAGTTGCCTGCACTCCACAACAAAGTAGGATAAAAATGATCAGTGTTGTGTGAACCCGAAGATCCGTTTGGATGTCGGCTACAAGTTGAGAAATTTCAATAGGAATCGAACAGATGATCCGAATTTTATATATTTTTTATTTAAATTTAAGTTTATATTTGATTTAAAATTCTAAAAATATTAAAACAAATAATTTTAAGATGGAAACATTATTTAGATATTTATGAACCACGCTCTGTCCCCTAGTTCTGTCAAACGGGACTCACGATTTAGCGTAGAACCGCAAGTCAGAACCGAGGTACACGTGACCCTTGTTCCAGCACTCCGTTTCCACCTGAAGTATTGTAACATAACTAAGTTATTATTATTTGTTTTTTTTGCTTGAAGTCACTTTTTTAATTTCATTTTTCTTTTTTCTTTTCTTTCCTTATTTTCTCTCTCACACACTTTACCCTTAGTAAATAATTTATTTATTATATATATCATATTTTTTAATAAAGTATTAATATAATATTATTTATCTTATTTTATTAAAAAATAATATTTCATTAATTATAATTAATTTTTAAAATGATTTTTATTTGAATATTGTACTCTTTAACACATTTTAATTATTAATTTTATTTTTATTAATAATAAAATTATACTTTGTAACTAACTAACTATAATAAATATTTTAAATTCAAAACTCACAAAAAATTCATCCATCACATCAATTTTTTCTCATCACATCAACTCTATATTTTCTTATCGTTATGTTCCACTCCATTTAAACACGCATTGAACTAATATGTTAATTCAACTATTCATTGAGAATTTAGAAGAAACTACAATTCCATTTCCAAATGCAACCTTAGGAAACTTAATTTATACTTTAAAATAAATATTAAAAAATAATTTTTATATTAAATAAACATAAAAAGTGAGAAAAAATAAAAAAATAATCGTTTAAAAGAGAAGTTGATGATGAAGAGGGATATGGATATTTGATTACTAATAAAAGTTAGGAAAAAGGTAAACTTGGTCAGTTTGCTGAAATTTTGTAACGCCCCAAAATTCGGCCCTAATTTAATTGTCGAACCCTAGGCGATGTTACCTTCATAACCTAATTTTATAAAAATCTTGCAGCGGAAACAATAATGATGAACATAAAATAATAATATCACAAACAACGAAAAAACTTTTAAATATATGAAATCCCAAGATAACAATCTAGCTCATGGGCCAAGTAGGCTCTAACATAGACCCAACAAAGGGTTCATAATACATAATGAGTTCAAGTAAAAGTACATGACTCCAATGAGACCCATAAGCTATACATAGTTCACTCTTATAAGAATTCATCATAATAACATAACATAAGTAAGATAACTTGGGTCGTAGTCCGATCGATTCATATGCAATATCTTCGTTATGAGGTTCTCGCCACCGAATTTAAGTCCCGTCCATACCTGCATGGATCCATGAGTGCAGGGAATTTCTTCCGTTAAGTATGTTGAGGCCTATATATGCTATGATCTTATAACATAATTTTTATATGCCATGACATATGCATTGCAACACAATGAAACATAACTTGTATGCATGCTATGAGGTATTATGCGCGCTAATGGTATATGAGTAATATCATTATGGCAAGATACGATAACATATAACATTTCATACTATGCTCAAACATATCAAAACTCATCATCATACTTATCTCTATGCTAATGCATATCATGATCTTATCTTACTTTACTTTGTCATTTTTGTTTATGTCATAATATGATGTGACAGGTGGACATTCATATTGCATCCTCATAGGTGCTTACTTCATCTTTATTATTTTTGTCCTTATGTACCAAGCCATTCATCATTCATCTTTTCATCTTTTATCTTTACTTAGATAATTTTTTATCTTGTCGATTGAGAAGAGTGATGACTCACAGGTCATAACCCTCACTGTGAGTCTTAACCCTCATATTTATATGAGGTCTTAATTCTCTCACGTAGGCGAAGTCTTAACCCTCATTCGTCAATGAAGTTTTCCCCCACCCGTCGGTGGAGTCTTAGTTAGGATACTGATTGGTCCCAAGAAAAATGTCACACCTTCATCAATCCGTCTTTTAATCATGTTCATCAATACACACAATCATTCAATATATGTTGCATATTTTAATCCTATTTAAGGTCATACAACATTCAAATAATGCTAAATGTGGGTAATACAAACATTACATATAATTTGAGGCTAGTCACGGCCGTGCCTCATAGGGTCACGCCCGTGCCCATATATGGCACAAGCGTGCTGGGTTCGGCACGGTCGAACACTTAGAAGAATCTTCTAAGTTCAGCGCATGGTCACGATCGTGCCTGATCTTCCTCACGACCGTGACAGAACGTTGGATATCATCCTATTTTCGAAATATTCTAAGGCATGAGACGTGCTGGGTGTCACGACCGTGCGATCACAAGGTCACGACCGTGACAGAATGTCTGATTTCTTTCATTGGTCGTTCTGATGCTAAGGCATTAGGTGTCACGGCCATGCCCAAGCTCTGGACAGAGCTTCCTCTATTTTTTATCCATTTTCCCCATTCTTTTACACATATATTCAAATACTTATATGGTGTACATTCATTCCACATAATAGTAGAGACTTTACAGTACTCATATACGCTTAGCAATTTAGCAAATGAATCACAAACATGAATCATATATGTCTTGCATCTAAATCATTATGATTAATAAACATATTCATATATAGAAATGAGTAAACCATTTATCAACTAAGCATGAATAATAAAATACATTAGATTCTAATCATAGTTAGCAATGAAAATAGTAATCTTAGTGAAACAAAAAGCATCTTAATGCAAATATGGATTTTCCCTAATCATGCATTAATAAAACCTAGTTTGATCTTAAATTTTCTTAATCCTTACAAACACACATCATTAAGAGGATGACTAGGATTTAGGATCCTCTTAAGCATACCTTGATTAGAAAATCCTTAACCTTCTAGCTTCTTCCACTCTTTTTCCCTTCTTCTTCTCCTAGCCGAACCAGTACTTCCTCTCTACTTGGGGTTACCACTATCACTATTCAGTGGTCACGATCGTGCCTGATCTTCCTCACGACCGTGACAGAACGTTGGATATCATCCTATTTTCGAAATATTCTAAGGCATGAGACGTGCTGGGTGTCACGACCGTGCGATCACAAGGTCACGACCGTGACAGAATGTCTGATTTCTTTCATTGGTCGTTCTGATGCTAAGGCATTAGGTGTCACGGCCATGCCCAAGCTCTGGACAGAGCTTCCTCTATTTTTTATCCATTTTCCCCATTCTTTTACACATATATTCAAATACTTATATGGTGTACATTCATTCCACATAATAGTAGAGACTTTACAGTACTCATATACGCTTAGCAATTTAGCAAATGAATCACAAACATGAATCATATATGTCTTGCATCTAAATCATTATGATTAATAAACATATTCATATATAGAAATGAGTAAACCATTTATCAACTAAGCATGAATAATAAAATACATTAGATTCTAATCATAGTTAGCAATGAAAATAGTAATCTTAGTGAAACAAAAAGCATCTTAATGCAAATATGGATTTTCCCTAATCATGCATTAATAAAACCTAGTTTGATCTTAAATTTTCTTAATCCTTACAAACACACATCATTAAGAGGATGACTAGGATTTAGGATCCTCTTAAGCATACCTTGATTAGAAAATCCTTAACCTTCTAGCTTCTTCCACTCTTTTTCCCTTCTTCTTCTCCTAGCCGAACCAGTACTTCCTCTCTACTTGGGGTTACCACTATCACCTGTTGTGGTTGGGGTGAAATGGTGGGTTACATACACGTTGTGATATAAATCTGGACATACTCTCCTTATCCTGAATGCAGATTCGAGGACAAATCCTTTTGAAGAGGAGGGGAATGATATGAACCAGGAAACACATACAATTGCAGCTGGCAATAGAAGAATGTTCTATAAAGTTGGACGATCAAGAGAATGGTGTGGATCTCATGCATAAGGAAATTGAAGATAATCAAGAATGTTTGAAATTTACAATTGATCCATTACAAGATCGAGTTAGATCATATCCAACTTCTCAACGGGTTATAAATTGGGCCGCATGAAGAGTTAACATAACTTGGGCCAAATAAATCATGGTTTAACCATATTTATTTGGAATTTTCGAAATTAATTATACATAAAAAATCTGATGAAATTTGTAAGAGGAAAATGAGTTTGTTATTTGATTAAATTAGTTAGGTTACTTGTGGGCTAAGTTAGGATATTTTCTTTCAGCCCAAAGTCTATTTTTAAGGTCTATAAATATTGGTCATCATTGCTATTTGAGACATCTTTGAATCTATGAATATTTTGGCTTAATTGCTTTTTGCTGTGAAGGAACTCCTACAACTCGTTCTTCGGAAACTTTCGTTGTTAATTATAAAGTTGGCTATCTTGTAATTAAATCCATTTATTTTTAATATCGATTGTTTGGTTCATTGTAATCTTGAGGTTGATATTTTGCTGTCTTAAAAATTCATTTAATCTCATTTATTTGATTATTATATATTATTTCGGTCACTCAAAATATTGTTCTTGAGCATCGTATCACGTTGCTAACCGAATGGAAAGAGATGGAAGAGGTGAATAATACTTACTGTAGCCAGAGAGACTGAGAGGGTGAGCTCTCGGTAGTGATGGGTAAGAGAGTGGTGCTATTGTAGCAATTAGGGAGGATTTAAGTGGGGATGACCGAATGAGATTGCGTGGGTGGTGGATGGAGCTCACTGTAGCTAAAGTGATGTTTTAGCTTTCTGCCGACATGCAACTAATGAGGGAAAGTGAGGTGCAAAGCAATTAGGGCACTGTAGCTGGTAGGTGTATTTAAAGTTAGGCTTGTGGCCGGAGGCACGTGGGCTTTAGTGTTGTTTTTTTTTCTTTAGCATTTTGCAAATTTATCCATGTTGGTTCTAGACGTGATGTTCGTCCAAGCATATAGAGCAAGTCAATAGAAGATGCACACCTTGCATTAGACTTCACAATATTCTTTTCTCTCTTATGCATTATTGTATTACTTTAGTTACTAAAATAACTTAGATCAAATTTCAAATGTATACGCTTAGCAGTGTTTGGCTCTTAAAATTTGAGCTAGAATTTATCCAAGTTCTAGGAACTTTTGCCAAACGATCAATGTGACAGGAACTTACAAAATTTTCGTGATGTGACACTTCATTTTGGAAATCTCCCATCGAGAGCTTCTATTTTTTTCTCTTTTTTACGTCTTTTTTTTTTACTTTTTTCTTGACATCTTTTTTTTTGTTTTTCTAATTTTTTATTATATTTTAATTAGTAAAACATTATTATTAATGTTAATATTATTAATTAAACTATCAACCAAGTTTGTTCAGTGGTCGTAACGTAATTGGTTAGTGGGGAAAAATCGGGCTGAGACTCAGTAGGATTTGGCGCCGCATTCAGTTCGCGCTATTTCCGCATCTCTTAATCGACCTGAACAACAAATATGTATCCCCTCCACCCCTTTTGGCATTATTAATGGAATATTCTTCACTATTTTACTAAAAATGGAACCTTTGAATTACTCATTGAATTGAATTTCGCATCAGAAACTATTCTAGGAGAAGTTCGAATCCATTCTGTTCGGATATTGATCAGTCTTGGTTTGACATGGTTTACGCGTTACTAATTTCCGAAAGAGTCAATTTCTCCATTAGGAGCTTGAGGAAAGGAAAGGTGCAGTTCCTGCCTGGGAACGTTGCATGGCTCACACGAGAGAAAATCGGAAATAATCTTTGTTTCATACTACTATCTTGATACAAAATCTCATGTTATGAAAAAACAATATTGGTTTATTCATATCGAACTTTTGACTATGATTGGGCCCTGCAGTGGGCAAAGCTAGATCAAAGCGAAATGATAGATCCTCCTTTTCCTAGTCAGTCTCTTTTTTTCTTAGGTTCCTGCTTGGGCTCCGATACCCGTATTCTAGCATTCCTTCGCCTTTCTTTTGGGACTAGCTTTCGTCGTTAGCTCATGGGTTTGAGATTGGTGCTTGGCCTGTGAATGACGTCTTATTGGGCGTCACATATCTCATCTTTCTCTAGTGTGACAGAGAATGTTATCAAGAAATTATTCGAAGAGAACATGAGCAGACTGATGTCAACCACTGCTACCTGTGCTGCTTTGTGAATTTGATATGATGGCCTCGGCAGGCAAGTTGCAAAGGCAACTTTTTCTATTAGCAGACATTGCAAAAAGAAAAGAAAGTACTTCACGTGCAATAAAAGCCCGATCCTTTGTAGGAACTACCCATAATAACGAACTTGTAAAATTGATCTGTTTATCATAAAGAGATTCATTGTTCCTGGCCCTGCTTCACCTTATTTGTTATTTGAACAAAAAGATCACAATAAACTTTTGATAAAAGTTATGTCTTGGTCCGAGTGGGGATAGCATTTTTCTTCTGCATGTCTATGGAGTTTTGAAAAATCCAAACATCTCAGAGATAGATATAGAGGTAGGAATTTGTCGAACGAACTGCACTCCTTCGTATACGTCAGGAGTCCATTGATGAAAAGGGGCTGGGGGGGGAGTCGCTCTCACTGAGACTATCTACGAAAAAGGGAAGGTCGTCCTTCTTTCTTTCCCAACAAGGAGAAATCCGTTGACTCTTAAGATACACTATTAAACGGTCATGTCCTTCCCTTTGACAAGTAAAGCAAATTTGGATCCCCTCTCCCTAACAACTAAAGGTCGAACCGAGCGAGGAAAGGAAAGTGTAACTCAAAGTCTTGTCCATCGAAGAAAGAGAAGTGCGCCATCCTTTTGGCCTACGCTTGTTCACTTCCACTTAATCATTCTGCAAAAGAAAATCGAGAACAACTCTAAGCTATGTGATCAATAAGTGAGAAAAGTCTCACTAAGAGTACTTATAGAATAAAGTTAGCAGAGGTACTATCTATCCAAGAAGGTTAAGGCTTTTCTGTAAAAATCTATAGAGGAGCCTTTAATTGTATCATTCGACTCCGTGTACTTGGTTATTGAGCTTTGCTATGAATACTTTGAATAGTTCTTTAACCGGCACATGCCCTTGATCCAACATAGACCCCTTGATCAAGGTTAGTGTTGGAAGCCAACTTGGAAGGCAATACCTAACTCGACGCTTACCATAGTGCGAGGTATAGGAATGGAAATCGAATCATTTCTAGACCAGCTTGGAATGGCCCGAAATGGGGATACCTTCCACAGGCTCCCTCTGGACACAATACAAAAGATTTGCACTATGTCCAGATCAAAAGGAACATGTCCTACTAACTCAAAGGGATTTGAAGGGGGTATTTTACCATATATCGATTGCCTCTGCCCCTGGAAGTTGTTCTTGCATCAGCCTCAGGTGCCCAGGTTTGAGACAGGCTACGTCTCGACTATAGGGAGAGTGACAAAAGACCTATTGCTATTTCGGTTACTGTGCCTGTGACTATGGTGCTTTCTGTAGCGATTACTTGTGGCAAGCAGGAAGGGTTGTACGGCTTTCGATAGCTAATAGAGTTGGCCCCTGGTGTCGTAATAACCACTATTCTCGAGCATAAGCGTTGCAGATCTTCTTTAAGATGAAGCTCTTGCTCGTTAAGTATAATAGGCGACATTCCCACCTATGTTGAAGGAAGAACGTTCAGAGTTGTTCTGGTTTGATAAAGGAGCACCGCCAAGTCCACTAGGGGGTGCCCTGAATGAATAAGAAATGGACAACTGAGGAATTTGGAAAGAACTTATTGTCAGTCTCTTTCATATATGAATCTATCTGATTCAGAAGGGAAGAACTTGCATCAGTATCTCAGTTTCAATTCAAACATGGGTTTGATTCACACTCCATGTTCTTAGAAATATTTACCATTCGAAAAGAGGAAAAAATGGAGTTTTTGTCTAAATAAATGTGTTGAAAATGGCAGATGTATAGAACCTTTCAATGAGATAGTGCTTTTTCAAATCTCTCAAAATGGAATGGGACAAGGTTTCGAATCCATGTGTGTATTCTAATGTCATGTCAAAGCTGAAAAGAGAAGAGCCAAAGATTGCATGGAGGTCTCGATGAGCCTTCCCCAGCGTCGACAGGTAAAAACACCCATTTATAACACTTTGGTAGTTAAGGATCGAGATACTGTCGGTCAACAAATTAATGTGACTTGTGAGGTACAACAATTATTAGGAAATAATCGAGTTAGAGCTGTAGCTATGAGTGCTACAGATGGACTGACGAGAGGGATGTAAGTAATTGATACGGGAGCTGCTTTAAGTGTTCCTGTCGGTGAAGCTACTCTCGGACAAATTTTCAACGTTCTTGGGGAGCCTGTTGATGA
Source organism: Pontederia crassipes (assembly GCA_030549335.1). Lineage (NCBI taxonomy): Eukaryota > Viridiplantae > Streptophyta > Magnoliopsida > Commelinales > Pontederiaceae > Pontederia > Pontederia crassipes. The sequence continues at coordinate 53,835,495 of CM060188.1, forward strand.
TTTAGGCGGGAGCCTTTCATTTTTCGAGATAAGCCAATCGATCCCCCATAAAAAAAAGATGAAATCTCACACGAGATATACATCACCTCTAGCCACTGAGTAAGCGGACGATAATCTGATTGAAGATCAGGAACGATTGTCTCAAATGATCATTTCTAAGAAGAATTGCGAGTCTTCGTAATTACGTGACCCATGGGGACGCAGTTTTAGGCCCCGAATCTAGGTGAAGTGGTTGGATTTAGCAAGCTGTTCCAACCACTACTGGATGTGATTCCAAGAGCCGAACGAGAATGAATACCACACAAGATCCTGTGCCCTAGTCTTAATGAAATGGATATGACAACGATCGGAGCATTCAACTTACCTACCATATGAGATCCTTGATAGTAGGAAGTTCTCCAAAAGTATGAAAGGCTGGAGGACTTTGTACCATCCATTCCGATGTGGTTGGATTCTGGGAAATTAATAGAGTACACAATGTATCTTCAAGCTTTACCTTATTCTGATCGTTTAGAGGGCGATCACGGAGTCACTGAATGAAGTCCTCCGTTTCTTTCGGAGGTGCCTATTTATTTTCACTTCCTTATAGGCACCTCTAGATAACTTTGGAACGACAGTTTCACTTCGCACTGGAATTGGACCTTCTTCAAACTGGCCTTTGAACTTTAGCAAAGAGTATATTGGAATGAACGGAGAGAGCTCATTGGGGGAACTTTTTTACCCAGTCCTAAGCATTAACTTCAAGGAAGTTTGTAAAAGGGGAACATCCTTGTTGTAAGTAAGTTGGAAGAGAAGGGAAATCCCAAAAGGACTACCAACTTGAAAGACTTGATACAGATCTTCATAGATCCACATATTCTAAGGTCGATCCTGCTTCACCATCTCTTTGATGTTCGGATGAGAGGAAACCCTCACGTCCGATTTGAAAAGGGGGAATCCAATACTGTAGGAACCTATCTTCATTTTTCTTTTGCCGGGCCCATAACTAAAGAACAGGAACCTAAATAAAAAATAGACTTACTGAGAAAAGGAGGATCTATCATTTCGCTTTGATCTAGCTTTGGTCTCTGCTAACTTTATCCTATAAGTACTCTTAGTGAGACTTGGGGTCTGTAAAGAGCATTGGTCCTGTGCAATATACTATTGCATATCCCCTGACTGGCCATATCATATTAAAAAAAGAAGATTTCGAGGAGCACTCGAAAGTCGGAGCGCGCTAGGGAACAAGCTCTGGGGCTTTTTCTTTAGCGGGGATGGTCGGAACCGAGCTTCTAGTCCCCCGGACTTGAAAATAGGTTTCAACTATCAATCGTTGCCCTTATGTTGAGGAGATTTGGAAGCACTTGCTGAATACCCTCCTAGCCAGGGGATCCCCTTTGCCCTTGCAAGATGAGGCCGAGTGGGTTATGAACCATTATCCGGGGCATGGTCTCATTAGCTATATTGCTAAACTTGCTTTTTCGTCAACCATATAGTCAGTCGATGCTCTTCTAGCTTGACCTACACGACAAGGAAAAGATCAAAGGCGAGATGGGACATGAACTATCTGATCAAGTTTGATTTTTCCTATCACAGGCAGCTGACAAAGCCCAGGATAGGCAGGGCGTCTTCATCAGCTACGGGCACCAACTGACTCACATAGGCCCCAGTATCAATGGCTCCCGAAATGGGCCATATTTCATTTCATCAGTGGCAGTAGACCAGTCCAAATCCGAGAATGACATACAACAACTGCTACCTCAAGTGCAGACAACATCGCTTCAGAGCAAGTTCCCTTTTTACGGTAATCATCCTCTGGTCATTATATCATCTTAAATAATAATTAATTATAATATTTTATTTATTAATATATTATCATTTCTCTTATAAAATAAATTCTATAAATTAATATAAATATTTTTCATAAATTATAATATTATAATATTATTATTTTTCATAAATGATAAATTATAATATTAATATCATTTTTTTATAAATTAACAAATTACAATATTAATATCAATATTTTCATAAAATATTATTTTAACTAAATAAATATACAATATTTTAATTTACTATAATTTTATACCTCATAAAATAATAAATTATATCTTTGTTCTTACTTTTTATCCAAACACCTATAAAAACTTATCTATCAAATTAAATTTTCAAATTTCCTATAATGACTTATATTTTCAAAAAATAAATAAAAGATATTTATTTTAATTTAATGGATATGTAAATCCCTATCATAATATTTTAGAATTATTTAATTCCGAAATTGTTGGAAATTATGAGATAAGTTGGAAAGAAAAGATGGAATTTGAAAAGAGATAGAATTCTTATGGAGATAAATATTGAATTGTTAAGTAAAATCAGATTTAAATAAATCTGATAAATTATGGATTGATTAATCATTGATGGATGTCCAAGATAATTCTAAAAAAGTCCACATGCCAATAGAATTAAAAATTCTAGCCTGCACTATAAATAAACATCAAATGGGTGGTTGGAAACCCCCTTTGGCCAAACATAATTTAGTTCCACGAGCCCCTCTTTTCTCCTCATTTTCACGCGAACCAAGGCACCTCCGAGAGCACGCGATGGCTGATTTCGAAGTCAGCATACAAGAGAAGATCTTACAAATGATGGCCGCGAGTTTGGGGACGTGGACAGAGAGATATGGTCAAAGTCGGCGTCTAGAGAACTCGTGAAAACAGGGGATTTCAATTGATTTTTCAACCAACTTTTTGTACGCAGGAGAAATCCTATAAATGTCATTGCTTTTCCACGACATGGAATCCTAATATCTTCCCCTTTGTACTAAACATTCATAGTTTGGATATGGTGTGACATAGTTATGGTGGTCGAAAAGTCGCGTCGAAACGCGTTTCTCCGTCGACGGCAGAACCCAGCCCGGATTCTATTCTGCACGGCCCGGATTTCATGGAATTTGAATCGAGTTGTGCTCGGAACAGAATCGAATTGTCAAACCCGACTCAGGTTCCTACTGACCTGACTCGGGTTGTGCTTTGGTGCGGCACGTATGCAACGCAATCGTGATGAAAAGTGAATTGGCCGACGCGGCCCGGGTTCACTATACACCCTACCCGAGTTTACTCTGACCGAAGTGATTTTTGAGCGTCTCCGAACCCAGCCCAAGTTCTACCCGACGCGGGCCGGGTTCTAGGGGCAAAAACTATTTAACTATTTTTGAACATATTGTTATGGAAAAAATGAATAGTTATTATGAATACTTGTTCCTGATCATTTATGATCATATTGTTAATAAATCTGACCTCATCTTATTTATTAGATTTGAATTGAGATTATTTTTCATTGTGATTCCATCAGATCATGTGATCCATCATAGTATTGATCTAGTAGTTTTTATCATAGTATTTATCGAATCGAATTGAATGAAAATTGGATTGAATTAAATTGAATAATGGTCATTCGGATTTTGGCATTAATTGATATTGCCTCCGCCCATTGAATTGTATAGAAATTATTATTGACCGATGACCATTGAGATTGATAATTGAATTAAAAATTATTAAATTTAATAGTGCCATAGTGATCAGGCATAATGAAATATTATTAATTTGTTAACTGATATTGATTGGTCTTTTGACCTCTTACCTGGTCTTCTTTATTAACTCGCAGTTAAACTAATTATTGATCTATTGATTATTGAGTTCCTACCATATTGATCTATCTAGTGTTCTATTGTTTATTGTTTCATATTATTATTGATTTATTGAGCACAATTGATTTATTACTTATTGTTCTGATTAGATTTTACGTATTGAATATTTTTATACTCATGAGTTTTCTCCTACATATGGATTATTGAGTTCCTACCATATTGATCTATCTAGTGTTCTATTGTTTATTGTTTCATATTATTATTGATTTATTGAACACAATTGATTTATTACTTATTGTTCTGATTAGATTCTACGTATTGAATATTTTTATACTCATGAGTTTTTTCTTACATATGGATTGATGCAAGTGAGATGATAATATAATATAGTGATAATATATTATGTCATACTAAATTATTGGATTAATTATTATTTTTCGTATATTGAGCATTGTGGAGTCATGAATGTTTCCACCTCCTTGACATTATGAATATTTAGATATTTTTATTATTTTTCGCAATTTATAACATTTATTTTCCGCAAAAAATTATTTTTAAAAAAATTGTGTAACGTATTTGGGACGACTTTGAGCACGTGAAATGAGTCTCGATGTGTTATATTTCTATCGTTACATTTTTCATCCAAACATTAAACCTAAATTTTTCTATAAAATCAATTAATTCTCCAATTCTACGGAAACTAAAAGTTGCCAAACACAACCTTAAAATATTAAAAGTTGCGTGATTTTATTTTCTCCAGAATTCATTACAATTTTTGCCTTGCGATAACTTTAAATGTAAAAACAAAAACAGGGAAAAAAAGAAAGGGAGAAAAATTCGAAAGTCTTGTGTGTGTTCTGATTATACGTATATTATTTCATATATTGCTGCTACTAGTTGATCCTCCTGCAGTTGAGTCTGATCTCGCCGTTCGTCCACGTCGGCGGGCTCAAGGCGCTCATCTTCACCATCGCCGCCGCGAAGTGCCTCGCGAACAGCCCGTTGTTGACGCTGTACTGCCTCACCAGCTTGTCCTGCGTGCCGTTGTTGAACAGCTCCTGGTCGGAGTGCAGCAGCCCCTTGCGCGCCACCAGGTTCTGGTAGTACGCGTTGTCGAACTGGTTCGGGGTCTGCACGTCGAAGGGGGCCAAGTTGCCGTCGCCGCCGGCCGGCGGGCAGCTCTGCTTCCTGAGCGCCGCGAATGCCGGGTCGACGTTGGCGTCGCTGTAGACGTGGGACCGGAAGTTGGTGCACTGCGCCTGCCCGATGGTGTGCGCGCCCGACAGCGCCGTCATGTCCCGCGCGCTCAGGCCCTTGTTCTTGAACTTCGAGATGAGGACGGAGAGGCTGGACGATGGCCCCGGGAGGTTGTTGTTCGCGTCGTTTTGGCTTGCCGTCCGGGAGTCCTTGCGCCCCAATTTTACCGTCCACGTCGGCCCTCCGAGCTGCAAATTAAATCAGCAGTTATATAATTAGCTGAAGGTCCTGAGAGTAATTCGAGAAGGCATCGTGCTCCTAGCTACAACATGACATGATAATATGATACTGACCAATGCGACGGAGTCGCGAGCGGCGAGTGCGAGGACGTCGGCGCACGACACGGTGGCTTTGCAAGCGGCCTCGACGTTGGCCTTGATGGCGTCGATGACCTCGTATCCGCGAGCGGAGTTCCGATTGGGGAACGCGTTCTTCTCGCCGGTGAATGTCGGCGTGTCGTCCAGGAGGATGGACGCGTCGCAGCCCTGCATACAAACAACAACGGAAACTTTAAGCCACGAACACTTACGAAGGAAATCAACGCTCGTTTAGGAATGCATGCAGCAGAACGGCGCCAACTCACATTGACGAAGCAGTCGTGGAAGAAGAGGCGGAGGATGGACGCGCCCATCCGGGGCTCCTTGCTCACGGCCTGCGCTACGTCCGAGCGCACGATGCTCTGCAAGTTGGGGCAGGTGCGGGCGTAGAAGTTCGCCGACAGTTGCGCGTCGACGACGGCCGGGAAGGCGCCAAGCAGGGTGACGAGGGCGGCGAGGGCGATGAACGCTCGGAAGCTGATGAGCGAAGCTGCCATGGTTTTGACAAACTGAGACTGCGTCCGCAATGAAGAGGGCTGCTGCTACTTGTTACTAGCTCCTATTGATCACTATTCACTACAAAATTAAAGGTTGGGTCGTGGATGATGCGAACCCTCTGAAACCGTGTGGGTATTTATAGTGCAACGACAGCGTCTCTTTCTTTCTCACTGTGATGATATATATATATATATATATATAATAATAAATATGTAATATGCACGTTGCACGACGATATGTAAATTAATGCACATGTAAGAATAAGAATATGTTGGAACTTAGACGTCAACCATGTACTGCTCGATCTCTCCTCCAATCCAACGCTCGGAAACTTCCGATCAATTGACGGGGGGAGGCCACTGCTCGGACTACATATACAAATTATATATTTATATATCGTACTACATTGCCTGCCTTTTGACCTGTACATTGACGAGTTGCGATGTATATATTCAACTTTTAGCGTCGTCTTCTACCATCTTTTTTTATGGGACAAACACGAGGTCTTGTTGCCGAGTGATGGCTCTCCTATTTTTATATCCTGATGAACAGTCGGAAAAATAAGGACAGCGGAGCGTGCATGATTGAAAGTTTAATTTGACGTGGTATGTTTTATTTATTTTTTTCCTTCGCGTGGGGTTTCCTTGATAGATTGCATGGTTCTCACTTCTTCTCGTATAAGATGGGCGTCCCGGTGAGTGTTCTGTAATTGTGCAAGGCAGCTGGTTTTGGCATTGTCCTCGGACACTACGCTCCGATTCTGTAATTGTGCAAGGCTGCTGGTATGACCGTAGTCATGGTTCTGAACTGTCCAATTAAAGAATAGATATCATGCCTCTTGTTTTTTCTATCCACATCCACCGTCAACTAATTCGACGTTGACCCTCTGAATATATATAAAATTTTGATAAAAATAATGACTTGCGAAGCGAACGTGAAATGAGTACGTTATTCAGTTGCGCTAACATTCTTAGTTATCATGCCTCACTTCTTAAGCATTGGGTTAACTATTTAGAATTTAGATGTGATATAATAATTAGATTAATAAGGTGTTCATCTAATTATTCTCTATCTTTTTGTGACATTGCAATTGCATAATGTAATCAATTGAAATATACTATTTTTTTATCATTTTATCTTATCATTAAAATATTTATTTGATATTATCATTTTATTTTATTTTATATATCATCTCTTAACTTCCCCTAACATTTGTGTTTTGATTCCATCCCTGATCATATATGGTTTATGGTGTGAGCACGCGTGTGTTAGCATGTGTCCACGCGTTTGAGTACGTGTGGAAGCGTGTGCATGCAAGTGTGAGTCCACATGCACATGTTTTCTTCTTACATCTTCTTGCATGCAGTAGTTGCTTGTGTAACAAAGCATTAAAAGTCACTACTTCAATGATAGACGTTATTGAAGATATTATATTTAATACATGCACATAAAACAATGTCACTAGGGAATCTAATGGTACCATCGGGCTAACGAAGTCTTACAAGTTAAACTTGACTAGCTCCATCGAACAAGCTCCTTACATAGATGGAAGCTATGCGACAACTTTATAGTTTTTAAGTAGATCATCAGGAGAATAAGGCATATAATTTTTTAAAAAGATATTGTAAAACTTGTAACAATCATTGTGTTAATTGTATAAAAATTTCATATGACTGATCCAATTTAATTTCATAACAAACAAATTATATATATCATTGTGTATACATTGAGAATAATGCGGGCATATTTTTTATAATATTAATATATAAAAATGAAAACTTTGTTGTCATGAATCATGTCACCATCCTCAATGAAATTTAAAAAAAATGATGAAATTAGAATTTGAAATGAAAAACATGGTGCGTATGCTTTATATATCGTTGAAATTTACATTATTTGACACAAAAGCTTAATAGCATGGAGCTTAAGTCAGGAATAATTCTGAATAAGATACTAAAAAGATTAAAAATGTAAAATTACAATCCAACATCAACATTTCTTGTGTTTAGAAAAAGACTCAACATTAGTCAATGGCTTAACTCAAGACATTTTTTAAAGTTCCATATGTACAAGCTCATTGTATTCATTGTGGTGTAAAAAAAATTGTTGGGAATAGAACATCGAGAATCGATGAATAATCAAAACAATGAAAGAAAAAGAAGATGAACACAGAGATTTAACGTGGTAAAACTCTCTTGATCAATGTGAACAAAAGATAAACATCCACGAGCAAAGGAGGCCGTCGTCAAGAATTTCACTATGAGCCAAAAGAGATAATACATCATATAAAATCTTAACCCTCATATATAAAGATCCATACCGCGGAGGGCGAAGCCCCCCCGCACCCCCCACGAGAGCCCAAGCCCTCCGCTTCCGCTTCCACCGCAGATTCTCATTTTTCCTTTTTTTTCATTTTTTTTCTTTCATAATTTTGGATACATGGTACATAATTTAAGACACATCAACAAAAAAACCAATTTAATTTATCATATAAACCTAGTTATAATCTTTTAAATAAATCGTAGAAAAGATTATGCAAAATTTAAAAGGCACTACCTAATTTAAATTAATTGACATATCAACTCAATACACTTGAAACTATAAGTTATTCGGATGTCAATTTTGACGGTGATATTGGCGATTGAAAATTCACGTTAGGTCATTTTATTCATGTTAGGTGATATAGCTATCTATTGAAATAGTAAAAAATAAATATGTGTTGACGAACAAACAAAAGAAGCTGATGAGTAATATTGCGTATAATAGCAGTTGTTCATAATATTTTTTTTTATGAAATTAGGGCTCAAAATTAGCAATAGATGAGTCTCAATGTATTGTGACAATAAAATCTATATATGGAAAATAAAAAAAAGACGATCATGACATATATATCTACTGGCGAGATATTCGCTTATTTTCTTACTAAAAAATTTTCAACACAAACATACATTAAACGTGTTGACTTCGACACTTAAAAATGTGAGTCAAAATGAAATTTCATAAATGAATTTCCTACTATAAAAAAGCAATGGAAGAATAGTATGATTTCATAAAAAAAAAAATTCCCCCATACGCATTCCTGCATTTCTGTAGTTATTCATGATCTCGCGACAAAAGGGCAATTGAGTTAATTCAGATCAAAGTTCAAGTGCATCTGATGATAGATTAAAGATTGTGTTTACAATTCGTTCAGCTGTGGAAATCAAGTTGAAACCTTAAAAAAAGAGGAAAAAAAAACGGTGTAAAGAATCAAACTACAGACTCTGAGGTTTAGTTATTTATCATGCATTGTTTCGTACACATTCGCTAGTTGATCGTCCTGCAGTTGAGTCTGATCTCGCCGTTCGCCCCCGTCAGTGGGCTCAAGGCGCCCATCTTCACCATCGCCGCCGCGAAGTCCCTCGCGAACAGCCCGTTGTTGACGCTGTACTGCCTCACCAGCTTGTCCTGCGTGCCGTTGTTGAACAGCTCCTGGTCGGAGTGCAGCAGCCCCTTGCGCGCCACCAGGTTCTGGTAGTACGCGTTGTCGAACTGGTTCGAGGTCTGCACGTCGAAGGGGGCCAAGTTGGCGTCGTTGCCGGACGGCGGGCAGCTCTTCTTCCTGAGCGCCGCGAATGACGGGTCGACGTTGGCGTCGCTGTAGACGTGGGACCGGAAGTTGGTGCACTGCGCCTGCCCGATGGTGTGCGCGCCCGACAGCGCCGTCATGTCCCGCGCGCTCAGGCCCTTCCGGGAAAATGCCGTGACGAGGTCGGAGAGGCTGGACGATGGTCCCGGGAGATTGCTGTTCGCGTCGCTTTGGCTTGCTGTCCGGGCGTCCCTGCGACCCAATTTTACCGTCCACGTCGGCCCTCCCAGCTGCAAAATCAGCAGTTGAATAATGAGTTCAAGGTCCGGAGGGATCGCGAAGGCATCCAGTTCATGATACGATACTGACCAATGCGACGGAATCCCGAGCGGCGAGAGCGAGGACGTCGGCGCACGACACGGTGGCCTTGCAAGCGGCCTCCACGTTAGCCTTGATAGCGTCGATGACCTCGTATCCGCGAGCGGAGTTCACATTGGGGAACGCGTTCTTCTCGCCGGTGAACGTCGGCGTGTCGTCGAGGAGGATGGACGCGTCGCAGCCCTGCAAAACAAACATCAACAGAAACTTTAACCCGCGGCCATGAATGAAATTAGCACTAGAAATGGATGCAACAGAGCGTCGTGGACGCACATTGACGAAACAGTCGTGGAAGAAGAGGCGGAGGATGGACGCGCCCATCCGGGGCTCCTTGCTCACGGCCTGCGCCACGGCCGAGCGCACGATGCTCTGCAAGTTGGGGCAGGTGCGGGCGTAGAACTTCGCCGACAGCTGCGCATCGACGGCGGCCGGCAAGGCGCCGAGCAGGGTGACGAGGGCCGCGAGTGCGATGAACCCTCGGAAGCTGGTGAGCGAAGCTGCCATGGTTGCGACAAGCTGCGGAAACGTACGCAAGAGGACTATTGTTATTACTTGTTACTGGCTATCGATCACTACAAAAAGGTTTCGAGTTGTGGATGATGAAAGCGTCTGGAATCGTGTGAGTATTTATAGCGCGACGACAGCGTCTCTTTCTCATATAATATGCGATGATACGACATGCACGCTGCACACCGACATGTAGATGCACACATGATAATAATATTATATTGGAGCTTAGACGTCAACCATGAACTGCTGGCTCCAATCGAAGCCGCGTCCACTAACTTGAAATTGTTCACTTGCTGGCGACTGATCAGAAACTTCCTGCATGTTGATGTTGAGCAGCTCACTGCTGGAAGTGCTGCACATGATAGAACGATATTATTCTTTTATAGATTTTCATTGCGTGGCCTCTTGACTTGTGCTAAGCTTTCCGCATAACGAGGTGTGATGTCTTCAAACCTTTGGCGTTGTCTTCCGCCATCTTTTTGTATGGGACAAACACGAGATCATGTTGTCGAGTGATGACTACGTATCTTTTATATACGGTGCAGATGGTGGATAAAACTAAGCCATGCAGGGGTGGATCACACTGCAAGAACAAACGGTGTAAACCATTAATTATATTTTAGGAAAACATATCAAATAAAAGGAAAAAAAACTATAAATTATATTATATTGATCGTAAACGTTAATGTTGGAAAATAATCTGTAAATTTAATCTTCAAAATTGGATTTCTTAGTTGCGCGGCTCAGATTCCCAGACAAAAAAGAAAAAGAAAAAGAATGTTTCCGTGATGCTTCTCGCTTCTTCTGGTTACGTGTTTTGTTGCACAGCATGCAGCTGGTTTTAGCCTCCAAATCCGGACCGCTATTTATGTTCCAATTTGGCGGCTTGGTTTGACCCGCGCGCGGGCGCGGTTCATTGGACCCGCTACAACTTATATTATTATTATTATAATTGTAAAAACACACGGCATGCCATGCCATGCCACATGGGTCACAGTTGTTGCATGAATAATTTGATAAACATATTATGTCCTGTGTGTATCAAATTTGTACTAGTAGTCTAGTAGTTTATCATGGTTGACCTGCTAGAAACGCATTGCGTTGAGTCACTTGAAAAGAAAAATAATCAAGTTACACTGTTTGTATTTTCAGCAGTTCACTTCTGTTACTGATCGACCCATAAAGTAATAAGATGTTTATTTGCATCTTTACTAAGTGCTTATGTGTCGGCCTACTTATATTTATCCAACTTATAAGAGAATAACACAAATGCTTCCAATAGTTAGGCACATTGCGAAATTGTGATCTCACACCAAACATTTACGGAAAAAACATGACGATCAGTGTGATTTAAAATATATATTATTCATATACAATATATATAATTTTTATTATTAAATAAATAAATATTCAAGATTCCTTTTTAAAATAAAGGATAAAAGAAGTTGGAAAAAGATATGAATTTGAATTGAAGAAAAGAAAGTAAAAGAAGGAAAGATAAAGGTGGTTTTAATGAACATAAATAAAGGAGGTTAAGGATAACGTTGAAAAGTTGATTATAGGTGTGCTTATAGTTATTTTTTTATTATTAAACTGAGTTTGGTTCCTCTATAAATAGAATTCTTCCTCGTATCAATTCACTTTCAACAATTTTAGAACCCCCGAACTCCCTTCACGGTGCCCGTGCGTGGCTGCTTGACCCGACCATCTACATATGGAATGAAGCTCTGTCAAAGGGACGTCGGACTTACAGTCGATAGTCGTCAGAGTTCGAAAAACACGTTCAAAGTTTTGATTTAATTGAGGTGGCTCTCACTTCTGTAATAAGTTCATAGATGCACTTTTGGCAAAGTACAATGTTAAGCACAAGGTCATCACACCTTATCATGTCCAAGTCAATGGGCAAGTAGAATTAGCCAATAGGGAGTTAAAACTCATTCTTGAGAAAACCATAGGAAATTCGAAAAAGGATTAGGCCTCGAAGCTCGATTATGCCTCGTGGGCATATCGAATGCCCTTTAAAACTCCCATACGTATGTCTCCTTATCATCTGGTATTTGAAAAGTTTTGTCACCTTCCTGTTGAGTTAGAACACAAATCTTATTAGGCAATTAAATAGTTAAATGTGGATCTTCAACTTGTAGGTGCAAAAAGATTGCTCCAATTAAGTGAATTGGAAGAATTGAGACTTGAATCATATGAAAACTCCAAATTATACAAGGAAAAAGTCAAAGCATGGCATGACAAACACATTTCTCATAAGAATTTTGAAATAGGACAACTTGTCTTGTTATTTAACTCGAGAATGAAACTTTTTCCAGATAAACTCAAGTCTAGGTGGTCCAAATCATTTCAAATCATCAAGGTGCTGAAGAATGAGACTATTGAGATCACGAGTGAAGCTACTGGTTCGTTCACGATCAATGGACAAAGATTGAAGCCATATCTACTACATGAAGAGCTTGAGAAGAAAATTATCATTTCTTTGAATGATATACATTGATGAAGAAAACTCCATCGAGCCAACGACGTTAAACAAAAATGCTTGTTGAGAGGCAACGCAAATTGACATTTCATTTTAACCAGTCTTTTTCATTTATTATAAATAAAAGAATAGTGATGATATGGATGAACTCTATTGTAGAAAAGAAACCGAGGAGGAGGAAAAATAGCAAAGCGGCTACCAATACGGCCTGGACATAAAAACAAATCTACAACTGTATCAGTCAGCGTTGGGTCCTATCAGGCTCGTGCAACAAAATCTCGTATTAGTCAAGCGATGCCCGTATTTCCCTTCCTTATATAATGAGATTTTGGTCAATGACTCAAAGAACTTTGACACATTATCTAAACTTTCTCTACTATTTTTTTAGATCGAAAACTTTTTTTGATCACATTGACGCCTACCAAATGTTCGACAATTTGTCTCAAGGAACTGTGAAGATCATCTTGCTCATATGGCACCGAAGACTCGTGGTCGATATCATCGATGACCCTGACCTGCAAATCCCGAAGGTATTATTTTCAGAGACGAAGCCCAAGAGAAGCATTATTTTATATTGAAGACAAGATAATTAGTGAACACTCGCTATTTGGACGAAAAAATGATGATTGAGTTAGGTCTTTGAGATGATGTGGATGGCCTGATTGACGCCCTACAAATGAAATACTTCATGTATACAAGATGGAAAACTTATGTCATGCCGACTCTAGAATTTTTGAGCTCTTTGAATGTCAAGATTCCACTCGTCGAATGTGATTCGCGTACACTCTCTTTTCTACTTTTTAACCATGAATATAAACTTAGAATGATATTTATCAATTAACGAGGCATGGGATACATTTATATAAATATTGCACTCAGTTTGATAGGCACTCAGTTTGGTATAGTCCCACACATCATGATTACGACACTTCATCATCTTGCAAGGCCTAACATCCATTGTATTTGGCCGAGGAGATAGTGATGGAATGGTGCAAGACAGCTAGATGTTTTTTTATAAGCAATGATCAAGAAGATGAATGTCAATGTAGGCACCTTTATAGCTAAGCAATTACTCAAACAAGCACATTCCTCTACTGGTAAGATTGTTATGGGTGACTCCTATTATATTGTCACTTGGATTTAGTGTGAATGAACTTGAAGAAGCACAAGGAGCAACCCACATCAATTTGGAGACTTGTTTGAAAATGAAAATGATTAAGCATGTGGGTGATTTCTATCATTTGACCTTCAAGGATGAGGAGTACACTCACCCACTATCGGACGTAGAATGGACTACTATTTCCACACGAGCAAATTGGACTTTCCCAACAATTGAGTTTAAGCAGTTCAGGCCTACTCACTACAAAAAAGGCATTTTTCCGACTGACGAAACCATCGCAAAATTTAATTACATTCCCGCCTACATTTTTCTCTCACTCCCTAAACATCTCTCCTCTCCCTTCTCTTTCCATCTCACATCTCTCTTCTCTCCCTCCTCTCTCTTTCTCACCCTCTCCCCTCTCTCTCTTTCCATCTCATGTCTCTCTCCTCTCTCTTCCTTGATTTTGGCGACCACCTCTGATGGTTTCGACAACCATCTCCGGTGGCCTATCCCTCTCTCAACTCCGACCGCCTGCAACCACATCGAGGTGGGATCCGATCGCGTCAGGCCGATCTGACCACCCGCGGGGAGATCCGGCTTGCGAGCGACCGATCCGCAGCCGGATCCCGTCTACGTGCAACAAGTCTGGCCACCTGGGCAACCGATTTTGCCACCCGCGGCCGGATCCTGCCTACGGGTGACCGATCTGGCGCCGGGCGGCCGGAACTAGTTGTGCGGCAGCTGATGAGGTTGCAGGCGAAAGGATCAGGCTACGGTCGGCAGGCTGGTGGATTGGTGCACATGGCCGGTCCGGTTGTGGGCGGCCTTTTTTTTAATGTTTGAAATAACCTTTCCGACGGTCTCAACTGTCAGAAAATCATGTATCCGTGGGAAGGTTCCACGACTGATGCCATGGAAATGTTTTCCATGACTTGGCCCGTGGAAAGTTCCCACGGCCGAAGCCGTGGGAAATATTTTTGACGGCTTGGGCCGTGGGAACTTCTGATGGCTGGGATAGAGATGTCGAAAAATGTTTGCAATGAGAAATTTTTTGACGATTCTCTTCCGCCAAAAAATCCATCGCAAACTAAACTTTGCGACTAATTTTTGACAACTTTCGATGGCTCGGACCATCGAAAATAGCAAATTTTCTTGTAGTGACTTATGCAGAATGACATCGCGATCACCCTACACCATATGATACAGAAGCTCCAACATCTCCACTACCACATTCGAAATAGGTCAATCCTCAAGTACTCATCATGAAGCCCAGTCTGTCACTCATGCCAATATACACTCCTAAGCCAGAGGCATATCCAAGACCAATTAGGCAGGATGGAGTCACGCCAAGAAGAGATCTACAACATAGTTTACAAGATTAATACATGGCACATCGACCAGAGTAATTGGTCAGCATCTGCCCCACCAGCTCAGTGAGATTGTGAGTTACCTTTTCTTCAAACCTAATTTTGTGGTTTTATTGTTACAAACATTGAGAACAATGTCTATTTCAGGTTTGGGGGGGGGGGGGGGGGGGGAGGAGGTTAACAAGAGTAATATGAGTCATGTGTATTCAAAGTACTGCTTAGTTAAGAGGGTCCACTGGTTTGAGTCTAGTAGTGTTGTTAAGTAGTATTTACTTTTGCAAGTGTCGGGTGAAACCAGTTGTCATGTAGAACCCCTTATCTTTTAATCCATGTTGATTGCATGTTTTGAATATGCATGAGTGATGTATCTTATTGCATACATACATACATACATATATATATATATATATATATATATATATATATATATTGATTGCATTCTCCCATGGCCGTCAAGGAATAATGCATGTTATCAAGCATGAATTAGGAAACATTATATATGACATTGTTGAACCCCTGCCAACATGATTGATTTATTTTGAACATTTCTGAAGAAGAACATAAAAAAACATAATCAATCCTCACTCAGAATCAAAGTGAGTGACATGTACACTAAGTGTGCACATAACTCCTCCTAGGATTTAACATCTGTACCCTCTTACATGATGCTCAAGTATGATATTTAGCATTGTAGTAATAATAGAGTATGTTTTAAATTTGTGTCCCACAATTGCACTGCTCTATTTTAGTAATTGGGGGAACGCTTTTACAATTTTTTTAATAAAAGACCCAAGTGCCTCACTTAACCATGAAAAAAAGTGAGGAAAACTATAAGCAACTCATCCTCTTTATAAATAACTACTCCTCTGTCCCCTCACTCGAAGAAGACAAGAGTATGCCAAAAATGGCACCACTAGCACCCAAGCCGAGTATTATCGGAATAAAGGTGATGAATGTGCCCAGTGGAAGTTTTTTTTTATTTCAGTCCCCATTTTAAAAATAGAGGAGAAGTGGCAAAAAGGGGAGAAATGAAAAGAGGGTTAGTTAAACCCAAAGATAAGTCATTGTCCTCTACATGCTTAAATAAACCTTGGGTATTTATGCAAGTGAGGTGTTAGTGTGAGGTCTTAGGGACAGTTATGTGAATGATCAGTTTGCAGGATAGCCTTAATAAACATCCATAGAGCACATACATCAATGGTTTCGAGTCAGGGGGTAACAAATTTTTAATGTGTAAATAATGTTCAAGTAAGGAAGTCTAGTGGTTGGGGTGATATCATGTCACTTATAATGTGGTCAGGATTTTGTTGATCCTAAGTTCCTAATTTTTGCTTGAGGACAAGCAAAGGCTTAGATTTGGGGGAGTGGATAATTGAGTATTTATGCATTAATTTTGACGTGATTATTAACTTATTAGAGTTATATTTATGATTATTTGATTATATATGGATTTTGGAGTCTACACCATTTCTTTACACGTTTCAGGAACTTCTGAATATCGACACAAAGGCAACAAATCACCAGAAAAAGGGAAGAATATGACTAGACCGTATTTTTCTGCACACAATCATATTGGAGGTCGCCAAGTCATATTGCACTCGCAGCATGAAATACGGGCTGACCGTATCAGAGAGCACTGGACCATATCAATTAGATGATAGTTGTATTACACTTGTATAGAAAATATGACTTGCCTGTATTGAATCAGTAGTGCTTGTATTGTTGCCACCCGAACCTATCATTTTGAGGAAAATATGGCCAGACCATAGCGCTTTCATCGCGATCGTGCTTTCACGACTGTATTTTCTTTGATCGCCATCGGGCTTGCTTTGGACTCAGCTTTTTCTTATTCTAAAAGTAGGATGTAGCTACGTTGTCCATCTTCACAAGGAATGTGCTCCCTAGGAGATAATGCCTCCATGTGCATAGACAATGCACCACGACCGTCATCTCCTTGTCATGGACCGGATATCATTACTCATCCTTGTTGAGCTTTCGGCTCTCGAAGGCCACTGGATATCTCTCCTGTATGAGGACGCCACCCAATGCGAAGTCGAACACGTCCGTTTGCACCTTAAACAACCATTCGTAGTTGGGTAACACAAGCACCGCTCCTCCGCCATTGTGTTCTTTAGGTCGTCAAATGCAGACACTTCTCCTACTAGATCCACTTTGTGTTCTTCTTCAGTAGATCGGTGAGGGGCGCGACCCGCCACGAATATCCTTCGATGATTCTCCGGTAGTATTTGGCTAGCCCTAAGAAAGATTGCATCTCCGGAATGCTACTGGGCGGCTACTAGCCCAAGGAATATCACTTCCGGTTGGGCGAACGAGCATTTCTCCAACTTGATAAATAGCTCGTTCTCTCACAACAACCTGAACACCTCCTCAAGGTGCTTCACATGTTCTGCGAGGCTTTCCGAGTACCCCACAATGTCTTCCAAGTAGATCACCATGCACTTGTCCAACATAGAGTGAAAGATCTTGTTCATCATCGTACAAAAGGTTGTCGGTGCGTTCGTGAGGCCGAAAGGTGATGTGGAGAATTATGATCTACATTTTCACCACTATTCCACATGCATACAATACCCATGGCACCATTATTCTTCTAATTGAGCACACGCATGGCACCAATTTAACACATTTCAAACATTCTTCACTTCCAACCATTCATGCATCACTTTTATTCGACTAGCAAGAAAACTCATTTTGGTAAGTGTCCTCTGTAGGGAGCTGATGAGCTTCAGAAGATGAGGTAGAGCGGCCGGATCACACAACATTCTTTGCCCAAATGAAGGGTGAACTGCTTTCGGGCTGCGGAGGCCAAACAACCAACAACAAATACCATCTACTATTGGGGACCAGTCAGCTCTCTCACCTCCATTATGCAAGGAAGCTTCCGAAGAGGGGACCACAAGATCTGCAGGCGGCAAGAGCAGAGAGAGGGAGGACATATACAAAAAAAAGGGAGTAAGAGGCTGAAAAATAGGGAAGGCGATTCTAGAGAGTGGATTGGATTATCGTGAAAGAAACTGAGAGTTAGAGAGAACAATGCCAATGTCGATTCGTGGGGAAGTATGTGTTTCCCCCACGAACTGTAACTAACCGGCCCTGCTGAGGCGGGGAGGTGCTTTATGTGTTTTGGATCTATGTTCTTTAGTCGCAATTTGATCTGGTTGCTTTTCATGATCTGAATTGAAAGTTGAGCTTGCTTACAATTTTAATGATATCTGTTTGATCCTTGTTTCATTTATTAACTCTTTATTTTTCGAATCTGCATTTGGATTTGAGCACGTGAATCATCTTCACCTTACACCCTCGACCATAGGGATATTAGAGGCTCTACGCGATCGAACGTAGAGAAATCAATGTCTGGTGAAGATGATTTCCTCGTAACTGTAAGCTAGGGAGAGTTCTTGAATCATTGTCTCCTTGCACCATCGGCCGTAGGGACATTAGATGCTCTACACGACCGAATGTAGAGAAATTAAGCTTTGGCAATGCGATGATTCATAGTTCGAATTTTTACAGAGTTAGCAATGGTGGTTCTTCATGATTTAGTTTAGACGTCATTCACTTTCTGATTCAGGACCTGAAAAGGTTATGCGTATTCTGAGTTTCTGATAATAAACGACCGTATTAAGTTGAAAATTCGGATCATCTTACACACATTCAAATAGTGTTCATTCTTTGTCATTGTTGTCTTCAATTCCTTTCAATTCTGAAAAGTTCTACCCAAGAAGAAATATTGCCATGACCTCGAATTAAACCTTAATTTAATCCGAAGTTCGTGACCCATTACGGATGAAGAAAAAAATATTATGAAGGAATGCAGAAATGTGATGTAAATTTTTTTTATAACATGAGTAAAAGTATATCATTAAATAAATTACACACTATGTGATGATCATTTCAGAGCAAACCAACTTCCTTAGATTTTACATTTCACAAAATGACTTTGCCTTCTTACAAATTACAAAATAACACATATATGCTACACATAACAAACTCTCTCTACATCCTAACAAAAGGACACGAGAGTAACAACTCCCCTCATTACCTTTATATCAAAAGAGTTGAACCCTGTTAAGATTATGAGCTCCCACGATTCAAAAGACTATACTAATATGAAAAAAATTAAAAACAACATTATGAGCAAAAATAGCTTAGTAAGTTGATAATTCATAAGCTATGTGTTACTATATAATTAATTCGGAGAGAGAAACAAAGATATGAAGTAATTATAATATCATAATTAGTGTTTTCATACAATTGATAATTATATATACAATTTACTAATCAAAATCATCACATTCCTATTGCAATCAATATCATTCAAATCATATCAAATATATGTATGCAAATGCAACACTCTCATATGAATGCATATATCACCAATTGGTCAGTTTGTATAGTCGATAGATGGCTTTCAGAGGTGACCCATACAGATTCTAGAGATGGCTCTCACCTTCACAATGTATCACTTAGGTCTGCACGACACTTAGCTCCATCTTATTTCATCCCATTTATGGGGAACATATCAGAAACCGATAAATGGCTTCCAGAGGTGGCCCATACGAATTCTAGATGTCACGACCCCAATTTAACCTGAGTTAAACCAGAGTTTGCGACTCATTACGAATGATCAAATAAAATTATGAAAAAAATGCGAAAACATGATGTAATTTAATCTTCTTTTATAACATAAGAGTAAAAGTATATCATTAAATAATTACACAATATGTGATCATTTTAGAGCAAACCGATACTCCTTAAGTCGTACATTTGACAAAATGACTTTATTTTTAATACAACTTATTTTGACATAAGTAATAAATATGACTAACTCTCTCGACATCTTAATAGAAAAATACGAGAGACATAAATCCTATCATCATACCACCAAGGATGTTATAGAATATTTTTATGACTATCACCTCACATGATCCCCAACGAGCTATATGAATATAAAAAATATTAGAAATAATATTATAAGCAAAAATAGCTCAATAAGTTGATAACTCATAAGCTATGTATTACCATCTAATAAATTCAGGAAATATAAAAATACAAGCATTAATCATAATGTCAAAATCAATATTTTCATACATTTAATAAATACATATATAACATTACAATCGAAATCATCCCACTCAATTCACAATCATTGTCATTTAACCATATCAAACATGTGTATGCAATGCAACACTCTTATATGTATGTACGGATCACTAACTGACCAGTGGTCGATAGGTGGATTCTAGATGTGACTCCCATCGTGATCAACGATGTATCACTTGACTCCATTCTACCTCGTCCCTTTTGAAAAATAAATCATATAGAGATAGGTGGACTCTAGAGGTGACCATTATGGATTCTAGAGGTGGCCCTATCATGACTACTCACGACATGACACTTAATTCCACATGGCACTTAGCTCCAGTCTATCTCATCCTATTGTTGGTGAACAAAATGATGGATTGAACTCTAGAGATGGTCCCATCATGATCAGCGATGTAGCACTTAGCTCCAACTATCAAACATGCAATGCAGATAGATGCAGATTCATGATTCATCATATATGTCTCAATATCAAAAGATGAATAATATCAAATACCATTTCAAACAGAACAAGATTTGCACTTCTCATAATCCATTCATATTATATCGCATATGCTTTTCAAATGTACAATCATATAATCATTCACATATAGTTTTTATAATTACATTTCTCGAAATTAATTCATAATCTATCCAAAACATATTAAATACATATAACAATCGATGTCATACCAAATTAAAAAAAGGTGAAAACATAGGGTAGGAGAAATCAATTTACCTATAAGAGCTACCAAAAGATTTTTCCTTTCATTTTTCACTACTTTACTCTTCTACTCCTATACAATAATAATAAGAACACATCACTTCTATGATCTGAACAAAAACTTATCATACATGAAACATAATTAATTGAAGAGGTCCATGACCCTTAAGTATTTATTCTCATAACTTAAGTAACTATTTATCATAAGAGTTGGCCTACTATTAAGACATATTGTATACATAATAAAAGAAAATTCGTATATGTTTGAATTGATAATCAAATTTGATCATTTCAATTTTTGCTTACTTCCTAATTGCTAATATCTTAATCTATAAAAGTTTCAGATCTTATTTCATTGTAGTTTGTTCATAGAAAAATCAACATTCAACCTAATTTTTATCTTGTTTCTATGTTTTGACAGACTGAGTGACCTTATTTTATAATTTACATAAAATAATAATCATTCCCTATTCTGATACTTTTAATTTTCCCAAATAGTAAACATCCTAGGGTGCAACTCATAAAATTATTTTAATTTATATCTATTTGTACTGAGCACAATAAATTTAACCAATACTAGCATAATTTGTCATAAGTTCCATCCTGACAGACTGAGTAATGCTCGATAAAATATTTGTAATTTTCGCTACACATATAATTTTAGAGTGATTCTAATTTTTAATTAAACCTAACAACAATGCACCCTAAATTATCAAATAATTCTATGACATATTGGATCTAATACATAATTTACAAATTTGGATAATAATTTAGGTGGACAGAGTGATAGTACCTTAAAGATAAGAGTATAACTTTCTCTACAGAAATCATATTAACTTGATTCCAAATTTTAATGAAAGTAGACTCATAGAGATTTTTGCACCACCGGAAGATATAAAATTATATAACTAAATATTCGAGAACCGAACATGACTAGGGTTAATCTTGCTCATGAACAACATGAGTGTTGCCCCATGATAAAGTAAAATCTGATAATGAATAGATGAGAAATGTTTATATAAACCATAATTAGGAATTATGTAGTTAAAATCAAAAGAGAATGTAGTAGAAACTCACCAAAATCTAAAACCTTAACTTCAACTTCTTTTCTTCCAATTCCTTCAAGAAGTATTGATTTGTGCCCCTTCCTTAAGTGTTCGGCCAGAGGTGGTGTATAGGGCAGATGAAACTAGTAAAAGGTGAAATGATAAGTATTAGAAGAAAGGAAGAAAACGACTTCAGCTGGTGGATTGGATTTTTTTAAAAATACCCTTGGTCGAAGCCTTATTCACATGTAATGCCACTTAAGTAAATGGCCTTTGCATTTTTCATTTATTTATTTATTTATTTATTTACTTAATACATTACATGTAAATAAGAAATTACCCCCCATTTGGATTCAAATAAAATATTTATAAAAATAAATAATCAAGGAAACACATTCTAATTTTTTTTCGTCTAAAGAACAAAAATTGCAAGTTCACAAATTTTCTGATTTTGCATCTATATTTTACCTAAATAAAACACCTCCTAAAATTTGTTAAAAAATACATTTATAATTCTTTGATATATAGAAACAATTATTGGGACTTTAATTTTTCAAATTTTTACTTTTCCGAAAATCACATTTTCATGCCTTGGACGAATTTTCGTCAAATTTCAACGATCAAACACTATGAGCTATAACTCATAACTTATCACATATATTAATTTTCTTATAAATAATATGATATAATATTAACCCATGTGATTACTTGTGAATTAATTTTGGAATATTACACTAGATGTGGCTCCCACCCTCACGATATAGCACTTAACTCCACACGACACTTAACTCCATCTTATCTCATCCCATTTCTGGGGAACAGAATGATTGATTGGACTCTAGAGGTGGCTCCCATCGTGATTAGCGATGTAGCTCTTAGTTTCAACCATCATATATGCAAATGCAAGCAGATGTCGATGCATGATTCATCACATAACAACCCTATCTCGAATATCAAAAGTTGAATCATATCAGATACTCATTCAAATAGAATATGACAACATCCTATAAACTCGATCCATAACATTTCACATAAGCTCTTCCAATGAACCATCAATCATTCAACAAAAATTTTCATATAAACTTAACGAGATTTGCATTTAATACATATAAAATCAATGTCACACCGAATTCAAAAGAAGTGAATACATAGAGTAGCAAAAACTAACCTGACATAAGCGATCGCACAAGGTGTTTCTCCATTTCTTTTTCTTATCATTCATCTGACCCTATAGAAAAAATATAAGTTCATATTACTCTTAGGACTTAGATGTCAAAATGACTTATAGAACTTATATGTCATTTACACATTCTATATAGCTCAAGTAATTCAATTCAAGAAAATTGGTTATCTTAATTATTTATGGCTTATTGCCAACTTAGTTGAGAAAATTCATAACTTTTAGTATAATAAAATAACATGATTCCAATTTTTCTAGCTTCATATTACAGAAATCTTAACATGCAGAAGTTTCATATTTTATTTCTTTACGGTTGCTTCTCAGGAAATTTAGCAATATTTCACCTAATTTTATGTTGTGTTGTTTCCTGAAAAACTAAGTGATCTTACTTTTATGATGTATATAAAATTTTAAAAATCACTTATAATACTTAAAATTTTCTCCAAAAATAAACTTCCTATGGAGCACAACAACTTTAGCAAATACTGACATAATCTATCCTAGGATTCATTTTGATAGACTGAGTGAGATTTAATAAAATATTTATAACTTTCTCTAAACATATTTTCTTCGGGTGATTATAAATGTAAATGAAACCTAACTTCTGTATAATTTTGTTCCTAAATGATCAAGTCATTATATAACCTATTAAATTTAATGTGTGACTTACAAAGTCGGATAACACTTTCAGCAAACAAGATGACAGAACCCTAAAGATGAATTCATAACTTTTTCTTAAAAAAAATCTGATTGACCTAATTCCAAAGTTCAAAGAAACTAGACTCCTAAAATAGTTAGCATGCTTAATTTCATAATTTATGTTATCCCATTTAATTCACTAAAATTTCTGTGATGACAGACATGTTTCAAAATCTAATAGCATAGATGTAACTTGTCCTATTCAACTTGTTTCGAAGTGAGTCCAATTGGATTAAAACCTTAATTAAGTTAGGTGCAAGCCACGTAAATTTCATATTTTAGTTATAAGAACATAATTTATGGCACAATCTCCATTACATTATACTAATTCTGCCATGACATAAGATATATACTCGTTACTTTGCACATAACTTTTCACTCACACACAATTTTGTGATAATTATTTCTTTCCTAAAAATTAGAATTCTAAGAGTACGTGTGGTACACAATCTATAATTTTTTTTATCATAATAAAATATTTTATTAGTTGACTAAACATTCAGCTTGTAGGTGAAGGCAGGAAAATATATTTCTCCATAGATAAAGTTTCACATAACCTTCAAGAAATTTAAATCATGAGAAGATTAATAAACTAGATTGACCTCACACGTACCTTTAATATGTTAACCCTTTCTTCTTCTTTTTTTAAAAAAATTCCCTTCTCCTTGTCTCCTTCTTATCCTCCTGGTTCGGCTGCTCATGTCTCTCCCTTTTTCTTTTTCTTTATTCACCGCATTCGGCCAACATGATGAGATGAGATTTAATTATACATACGAGATGCATTTAATTATATATATATATATATATATATATATATATATTACATGACTTATATGTGGATATAGTCCTCTCGTTTTAGTTTGAGGCGTGCATGCTTGAATAGAAGACAAAAATACATGCATTATACATAAGTATTACTTTACGTGGCCTTCGTGGAAGCAAGTAACGGTTCCATATGCTGAAGTGGCATATGACATGAGCGGCCAGAAATTTGACTTTCACGATTGAGTTCTTTACTTCTCTTTTTTTTTTACCGGTGGTAGATTATTAGAATTTAATCAAAATCTCATTAAGCACCAGGTAAATCATATAACTAATAGGATATAAAATTTTAGCTAATTAAATTAGGGTTTATCATAGTAAATGAACTTAACTAATTAGGCTATTTAACTTTATCATAATTATATATATATTTCATCTTATAGTTCAGAATTAACTTCAACTTCCTCTCCAAAATATACTTGACCGAATTTTAATCCTGGATCCTTGGGACAATTATAATATTAGTATTGGATTAAATCTAAACTAACTTATTAAATTAATTAGCTCATCTGTAATTTCAATTATTACAAATATTCTCTTGCCCTCATATGTAATCGATAGACTGAATAGGGAGGATAACAAATGAGTTACTTTAAAAAAAATTCCAATAATCCTAAATCGATCTTTTCTCTCCCCTTAAATCGTCTAAACAGTCTCGATGATACACTAGTCCATTGCATTCAGTTCGGGAGGGTCATCCGTATTCCACTAAGGTAAGTGTGAGTCTATCGAAGCCCATTTTCCTTAAGTGTATTTCTCATGAATGCTTGATATTAAGTGGACACGAGGCCCTAACTCAAATCCAAAAAGAAAAGAAGATCGATCTGTATCCTGAAACATCGTACACGAGAGCAATGATTGCACCCATCTTATGAACCTCTTCCACATCTGCAACACAAGCTTTCCACCAACACGAGAGTGTGGTAGTGGAGTCGAGTGTCTTCCTTGTCAGGATTGACCAAATACACACGTAAAGGGGCATTCGGTTATTTTATCTTATATCACTTTGAACTAAAGAATCTTAAGTCCTATAACAAAAGCACATCCCATAAGTCCACAACACGTGTTTTCCAATTGTGTTTCCCATATTTTCTTAAGATTTACTGTCATCTCCGCACATTTCTCTTACAATCTCGGAAAACAACAAAAATAATTAGTTTCTTTTGTGTCGTTTCACTATCTTTCTTTCTTCTGATTTTAGCATTGCTTTACTTGTCGAGTTTAGCTCCAAGGAGTCATTTTGAAAATTTTGCAAATACCATTCCTTGTGGATCCAAACAATACAATGATGCACCGTATGCTTGTGGATCGCATTTCGATAGTGTAGAGAGATTATAAATTTTTAAAACTTCATTTGACATCATTCTCTATGTTCAAGAGTAACACGCTAGAGTAAAGGATAAACCTATGTCTTAGAGGCTCACTCCCTCCCCTTTTCGTGCGATATTCTCTATACACACTTATGCAAGTCAAAAGGCATCACCAAGAACTCATATGCTCCATATCTCGTTACATATGTCATTTTGACCTTGTCTTCTTCCGCAATCCTTACCTGCCAATAGCCAGACCTCAGATCCAACTTAGAGAAGAACCACACTTTTTCGAGTTGGTCGAACAAGTCTTCGATTAGCGGGATTGGGTACTTATTCCACACGGTAATCTTATTGAGAGCGCAATAGTCGTTGCACATCCGCAATGACCCATTTTGCTCTCTCAAACAAAACTGGCCCCCCATAAGGTGCCTTTGAGGGCCCGATGAAACCGGTTTTTAGTAACTCACTCAGCTGCTTCCGAAGTTCATCCAACTTTGGGGGTGCTATGCAATACGACCCCATGGTCGGAGGCTTAGCACCCGATATCAACTCGATGGAGTGATCTATATCTCGACGGGGAGAAAGTTTGCTTGGTAGCTCTGATGACATTACATCCTTATATTGTTTCAAAAGTCTTTTCACTTCTTCCAGGAGGCCGTGGACTTCAAGGTCGGCCTCATTTAGCTTCAAGGTTGCCATGTAGGTGACTTCATTCCGTCGCATACCCTTATTAAGTTGCATGATCGAAAGCATCCTGGACTTGATGCTCACTCTCGTCACGGTGCGATGCCTCCTGCGTTAACAACCGCAACCCTCCTGGGTCAGTCTTACCTCATGGAACGCATCCAGTAACTCCATGCCTAAGACGAACTTGTGGTCGTCCATGTTGACGATTGTCATGTTGAATGCTCCTTCCCAGCCTTCCACCTACATGCGGACATTCTTGGTCGTACCAAGGATGGACTGTGATGTAGCGTTCATGGTTTTGATCAGGTCTGGTTTCTTAACATACTCTATGCTAAGTCGCGTCGCCTCTTGGGTGGCCATGATGTTGTGCGTGGCCCTGGTGTCTACCAGGGCGGTCGAGGTGTGGCCATTCATCGCAACCTACATGAACATGAGGCCCTTCATGGCCTTCTTCATGTCCTTCGTCGGAAGTGTTGTGACAGTAGTCGTCCAGGCCATTATAGACCCCATGTGTGCAGCATCCTCCTCGTTGTCTAGGGTAGATGCCATGGTAGAGAGGCTAGCCTTCTTTCACACTCTCTTGCGTAATGCGGCCCACCATAAACATAGAATCTTACCATCTTTTTGAACATCACCCTTACTCGATGACGTCTCCTTCTTGTCCCTCCTATCGTTCTTCTTGCCACATGATCGGGCTTCATCCTTAATCGACTTGCCCTTATCCTTGGCCTGTCCACCAAGATCATGGTTTGCTAAAAACTCCACCAAAGTCTCAGATGCGACCAATGCATCCTTCATAGCTGTTATTTTCTAACGCTTTACCTCTTGAGCCGCCCGTGGTTTCAATCCCTTGAGAAGAAGAATAACCATGTCGACTCCTTCATGATCCTGGGCATTTCCAACATAAGGGGTTGGAACTTTTCGATATATTCCTTTACAGAACCCGTCTTCTTGATGGAGGCTAGCTTGTTCATAGCCACCTCTTGCGCATTGGCGGGGTAGAACTGCTTCTTTAGCTCCTTCTTAAAGTCGGCCCAAGAATCTATGACGATCTTATTTCTGGCGACTTCTTCCTCCATGCGACGTCTCCACAAGAGTGCACTATCCACTAGATAGCACACGACCATGTCAATTTGGTCCCGCTCGACCACAATT
The DNA here is from genome assembly GCA_030549335.1 of Pontederia crassipes. NCBI lineage: Eukaryota > Viridiplantae > Streptophyta > Magnoliopsida > Commelinales > Pontederiaceae > Pontederia > Pontederia crassipes. The sequence goes on from CM060188.1 coordinate 53,863,331, forward strand.
TTACTCGTCATGAAAATTATCGATGGCCGTTGTCTCTCGCGCGCCTTCGTATTTCTTCGATTTGGGCCCCATGAACTTGGAGATAGGAATCTCATCCGCAGAGCCCTCCTGCGTCAAAGAGGAGTCCCTTGAGCAGAAGCATGTCGGTTTCCATGGCCTTTAGTCGTGCCTCCATGGGTTCTTCCGAGCGGCCATGTCCTAGTGCAAGGCCGTGCCTTGCTCCAAGGCCAGTCCATGCTCGCCCGCCACGGCCTCCAAGCTATGGTCCGCCTCGTCCATCTCCTGAAGACTCTGAGCCAATATCTCTCAGTACTTCTCTATGTGGCCAATTGGATCTTTTGATTTTGGCCGAGTTGCCTTCTTCTTGTCTCTAGCGTACATGCCTTGGCCGTCGCTGCCTGGGACAATATCGGCTTAAGCGGACCGTCCTCTAGTTGAGGGTCCTTCTCCTTCTGGGAATGTTGTCATGTCCCAAGGCTCTGCTCCAGAAACCCTAATGTGTGCAGCCTGCAACCTCCTTGCTCGGACCTGTAGTCAGCCTAGCTCAGAAGCTTTACAACACTATTGGACGCACCCTGAGTGCACAACGAAACACCCGCGAAAATAAGATAGAAGAGACACATGAAATTCAGAGGAAACTTGGAGACTATATTCACAAAACTCGGATGGGTCTAAGGCTGAGATTACATGAGTATTTATAGTGCAAGAGTCCTCTACCCTTCATCTAAACATATCCTATTCTCATTAGGCCATACAAGACTCTACACAATCTTATCTCCTAAAAATCTCTCCTAATGCTACTCGGCCTATAGGGAAATCTGACCCTTGCATTAATGGCCCAAGTCCTACTCGCCTTGGTCTTTGGCCGCCACACGCTTGCACCGCCCTACCGCATGCCCGCCTGTGACGCACATCCACTTGTATGTCCAAACCAACTCTCACTCGAAGTAAGAGGCTCCGCACGTCCAGCTCGACGTCCTTCAGCAACCTCATGTCTTTGGGACAAGTAGAATCGTCTTGGAACGATATGACACCCTGGTCATGTCTGACTCCAACTCAGACTAGGAATCCTACTCCAACTTGGTATAGGAGTGTCGCACCTCATCATCTTTGGAAGCCAACATCCTTGCTCGTCGTCTAGCCACTTAAAATGACGTTTGGGATGACTGGGATGAGCCTGTGACGAGATGGTATTCTGTTGCCAAAGTGGGCAGCGGACGCTCGCCTATGCGTGCCCATCCTGTGCATCTCGGGACACCCGCATATGGTGGCAGGTGACACGGGGGCCGCTTCTGTTGGCGGCAGTGAAGAAGGCACAAGTCATCATCATTAAGAAATAATGGAGTCCTTCAATCTTACAGCCGTCTTGTTCACCTTCATGCTCTTTCTCTCCTCCATTGTCTCTCTAGTTTTAGTTTATTACTACCCTCATATTACGTCTAGGCTTCCCAAAGGCCCCAGGAACCTAGGACCACACACCCCAAGACCAAGCCCCGAAAAGCCCGACGCCGACTAAGCCTTCGGATATCGACAAGATGCCCATCACCTACCCTCGTGTGATCGGCAAACCATCAGTCACCAAACCTTGGATCATCGTCAAGCCACTCATCACCTACCCTCCTATGATCGACAAACCACTAGTTACCAAGCCCCCCGTCACCTAGCCGTCGAAAGTCATCGGCTACTCGTCAGTCATAAACAAAGGCCTCCGCTAGGAAAGATGTGTGACAATTTAATCTAGAGATCGATTCAAGGAAGCAGGGAAAGTGTGCGACGAAGAAGAACAAAGTCCGTGGTCTTAAATGCCACAAGACATGTTCGAGGAGATGGCGGCTCCTTTGGCCATTGCGCATGTGCAAGCCCTAGACACTTGAACTGTGCAAGACATAGTAGGTGTACCCACACCGACCCCGTCCCGCCCTAAAACTTCACTTGAACTCCAAGTTGAACTTGAGGGTGCGATGACAAAATGGCATGAGGACCACAACAAGAGAGGATGAGTAATGAAATCAATGAATCAAAACAAAGAAAAACCCAAGGATGTGGACATACTACTCGAAGGAGAGGAAGCTTTGATTGCTGGAAGTGCTGTTTGCAGATTGTTCGGAGGAAGCTTCGCCAGAAAAGCTTTGATCTCTATCAACCAAAGATGTTTGCAGATTGTTCGAAAAATTGCACATCGTTCTTTTTTTTCATTCTCTAGGGTTGTTTTTTTGTTGGATTTTTTGTTTGGCTGTAAGTTAATTAAATACATAAACTAATTTGTTTTTAAAAATTGGTGTTGCGTAAGAAATTGTTGGTGGAAAATGTTTAGTTCTCCTGCCATGCCTACTTGATCTTGATTTATAAATAATTAACGATGATAAAATTTAATGGTCATTCTAATTACTTTTAACGACTGAAATATATATATTTTGAGACGAGCAATTTTACTTTTCACTAATAAAGTTCATATTTATTTCTAGCCACTATTGAGTACTTATAATGGAATTTTTTTGTCTCGACACTAATAGTTGATCATTTAATACTCTTTTCTTGTAGTAAAAGGATTGCAAAAGAAATTGGAGATATGCTGAAAGGACTCTCAAGAATTGCAGGAATTAGAGAGAATAACAACACGAGCATCAATGTTGTGCTACTTTATGAAGCCCATCTGTGCGCACTTTGTGAAGCCCATCCATGCCACAGCCTGCTAACATGAGCATCGAGGTTTGTTTTATAGGCTCCGCTTGCAAAAATACTTTAAGGCCACGATGTGCTGCTTTTGCATCTTTTCGACAGATCGAGCACTAAGTCCATTTGATATGATTTTTCTTGTATTTTTTTGGGTTTTTTTATCCCACTCTATGTGGTTGTTGTCTGTTTCTTGGATCAGCTGATGCAAGACATGAAGACAAGCACCTAATCTTCAAGCATGATTGTAAGAACTAGCTTCTACTTGTCTTTAGTTTCTTTCATTAATCTCTTTAGAAATCTCACAACCCTGCCTTGTCCGTAATGTGTGAAACTAATGTTGTGAAATTGTAACATTATAAAAGAAAATGAAAAAAAAGGAAAACAAGAAGGCCCAGCTGCATGAAGCCCAAAGCCCAGCTCACTCACCCTTATAACTTAAACTAATGCCCCAATGCCCCTCCCCACCTAACCAACCGACCATCCCCATAAAAATCCCCTTTATTAGCTACAGTGACCTCACACACTAGCTCTCTCTCCCTCACTCTCTCTCTCAGCAGCAGCAAGGAGCACCATGGAGCTATAGTAGCTCGATTTACTGTAGCTACAGTAAGTTTTCCCTCTCACTCCCTCACTTCTGCTACAGTAGCCGACCTGTCTCACCCTCTCTCACTGTAGAACTCAGCAACACCTAGGAAAGAGGAGGAAGAAAGCTAGAGGAAAGGAGAAAAATAATAGAGGAAGAAGATTAGGGGTTAAGCTTTACTAATCGTTGAGGGAATTCTATATTCTAATCACCCTCTTAATGATATATGTTTATATGGATTAAGAGGTTTTAAGATCAAATTAGGTCTTATTAATGCATGACTAGGGAATGTGCATTTGATGATTCATATTTCTTTAAATTACTATTATATTGTAATCATGGTTAGAATCTAATGCTACTTGCTATCCATGCTTAGTTCATAAGTAGTTTACTTATTTTTCATATATGAACATGTCTATTAGTCTTAATAATTTAGATGCTAGTTATATATGATTCATGTTTTTGATGATTCGTTTAATAAATTGTTAGTCACATATGAGTAGTGTAAAGTTTTTATTGTTCATGCTTGGATGAATGTACACCTTAAGGGTGTTTACATATATTTATAAAAATGAGAAAAATGGATAAAAATAGAGGAGACTTTGTCCAGAACTCAGGCACGGCCGTGACGAAATGTGGCACGGCCGTGACGCCCATCGGATTTCATGCCTTAGCGTGAAAATGTCACGGCCATGACTTTGAGGTTGCACGGCCGTGACACCCCAGAAAGCCATGCCTTAGAAAATTTCGAGAACGAGCAGAGAACGATCGTTCTGTCACGGGTGTGCAGATACGGTCGTCCACCCATGAACAATCAATGATTTGGCACAGTCGTGCCATCACTATGAATGGTCGTGACCAAGTGGGCACGGTCGTGACCCTATGTGGTACGATCGTGACCAATTCTTGATGATGTGTCTTGTTTGTAATGACTACACTTAGCATGATTTGAAGTATATATGACCTTAAATAAGATTAAAATATGTAACATGTATTGAATGATTGTATGTCTTGATGAATGTAAATAAAAGATGGATTGACATGAAGTGTCTTGCAATTGTGGAGGGGAACATGTCGTCACTAGCTAGCTTATGTGGCTCGTTCCTAGATGAACACGTCGTCACTAGTTAACCTAAGTGGCTCATTCCTAAATGAACACGTCGTCACTAGATAATCTAAGTGGCTCGTTCATAAATAAACATGTCGTCACTAGCTAATTTAAGTGGCTTTTCATAAATGAACATGTCATCACTATCTAATTTAAGTGGCTCATTCATAAATGAACATGTCGTCAATAGCTAATATAAGTGGCTCGTTCATAGGAAAATTATCACACCTTCAAGGTGGGGGTTTCCAAGTCCGTGAATCAACATAGTATTCTCAATCATCAAGATAAGAAGTTATCTTAATAAAGATAGAAGATGAAAACATGATGTAAAGTAGAAAGTAAAGTCTTATATATGTGTATGTACTTTTCAAGGATGTCTTGGGACATAAAGATGAAGATGATGATGATAGCACAAAAAAGGATGCTAATGTATGTTCCCTTATCATAAGATGTTATGTAGGAAGATATTAAAGTAAAGCAAGACAAATGATGATATACCTTAGCATAATGATAAGTTATGACCTAATGATTATGAGGTTACGTGCTTATCTTACCTTGTCATGATGATATGTTCATATGTCATATAGTATGCATAAGTAATTCATAGCATGCATATGATTTATGTACGATGATGCTGAAATACATATGTCATGACATATAGAGATCATGTTATAAGAGCATAGCATGCATGTGCATCAACATACTCTAACGGGAGAAATCTCTTGCACCCAATGAATCCATGCAGGTAAGGACGAGGCTTAGGTTCGACGGTGAGAGCCTCATGATAGAGACATTGCACATGGATTAATCGGACAACGGCCCAAGTTATCTTACTTATGTTATCACGATGAACTTTTATAAGAGTCAAGTATGTATGGCGTATGGGTCATTGAGTCATTTACTTTTATATGAATTCACTTATGTATTGTGAACCCTATGTTGAGTCTTATGTTAGAGCTTATGTGTCTTGAATTTTATTTACTTATGAAGTTTTTTCCTGTGTTGTATGTTATTGAACTTTATTATTATTATTATTATTATTATTATTATTATTATTATTTTCTGTTATAATATTTTATGAAATTAGGTCGTGTAAAGTGACGTCGCCTAAAATTCGACAATTAAATTGGAACATAATTTTAGAGACGTTACAGAAATATTGTTGTACGAAAGCTAAAAAAGAGAAAAGGAAAAGGGAAAACAAACAACTCAAAAACAGAAAACTAAAAAGGAAATGAAAATTTCTTGCAATCCACATGGCTCCAAGAATATTAAAACCAGAGAACAGGGCCAAACGAAATCAAACGCATCGAAATATGAGGCGGGCCTTGATCACCCTCCCTCCCCTGTCGGCGACGGAGATGTTGAGGGCGAGCTTCTTCTGGACGTTGATTGACCTCCTGCGAGAGCTTCTTCTTCTATCGAGGAAGCTTCCCTTGATGCGATCCAACCATGCATGGCGAATGGCGAATGGCGAATGGCGATGGGAGTCCTTCAACTCTTCGGTTGCGAGTGATTGTGATGAGACGGACGCGCGACGAGAAGCAAAACGCGGGAGGGAGGGCGTTCTCTGCATCAAAATCCACAAATCTCAAATATTACTACTTTTTTTGTGGTCGGTAAGTAAACAAATATGCTAAACCCAAAAAAGAAAAAGGAATTCGAGAAAACGAACCAAAATATAATGTAAAATAAAAAAACAATTCCGTTGCCGGTAATCGAACCCGGGTCTCTCTCGGGTGAGAGCCGAGTATCCTAACCGCCTAGACTACAACGGATTTGATGTCCGTTTATAATTATAGCTAAATAAATGGTGAGTTTGTATACTTAGTAGTAGAGTGATACTTTTAGTTGCTCAATTACATCTTCTTCCTAGGTTTGCTCCAGGAGTTTGCAGAAAAAACATGATCAGAATGAGTTGAAGGTCATATGCATATCGTCTGGCTGGCTAATTAAAGAGCCATCCCTCAGGCGTATCATGTAAAACTCGCTTCGAGCCTTTAAACTTGTAGGTAAAGGCTGCAAATTGAGTAAAATATCCTCTCTTGATATGAAAGTGATAATAAATTAATGAAAATGATTGTCTTTATGTTCATCTTGTTATATGATGCTTGTCCTTTATTAACTGAAAAAGTAAGATAAAAAAAAAACAAAACAAATTGACTAGTAGAAACCATCATTTGGAAAACTATGTTGTCGAAAGTTGAAGATATACTTGCTCTTTTCATGTTAAACAATAATATGTGTGCGGGCATTCTGTGACATTTTTCACTTGATTCAAATGTATAGTTTATTTGAATGCTGTCATAGGTAAAAAGAATGGTGAAGTGCTCCAGAGACTGCCGAAAAGAGTTACAAAGGCCAGTTTTCCTTAAGAATCCATTGCTTCTGATAACACTAATTAAAGGAAGATTCATGACGAAAAATACTTCTCCACAGACTACTCGATCACTTGCTAATCTTTGGGGCCACCCAAAACCAAAGACCATGGATCCTTCATCCAAAACAGACTTTGTACAACATATTCCTGTTGGTTTTTTGGAATTTTTTACCGAGTCTATATTTTGGTATTCCCTGCTACAATTTAGATACAACAACAACAACAAAGCCTTATCCCACTAGGTGGGGTCGGCTACATGGATCATACGACGCCATTCCGCTCATTCGTTGATCCATGTTCATAAGATTCGACATGATTTTATGCTGGCTGTCGGGGTCTAACACAACCCTCCTCCTTTATCCAAACTTGGGACCGGCTATAAAATATAGGCGGAGTTCCCTGTTACAATTTAGATGTGTTCTAAAAACTAATTTACATACGTTGGCCGAGACTTATGCGGCAATTTTGCTTGTTTTTTTTTTTTGAAATGCTCAAATTTTCATATTGTTTTAAACTTCAATTATCTTGTAACTTCTTTATGTAATTGATAAATTGTTCTTGAAATTGTAGTTTGCCAATGTTTTCTAGCAGAATCTGGAGCTATTATCCATGGATCTAGGTCTCTAGGAATCAATAATGGATGAGAGAACACACAATTTTTCTTCTTCCTTTTTTTTTTTTTTTGAGGTGGTATAGAGGAGGTTTGAACCTAATTGATTACTCAACCTTGTATGACATAGAGGTCTTGTGGAACCATGACCATGCAGCTGCTCGCTTATGCGCATTGCAGATTTCAACAACCTTTTTTATGCTGGATCTGAACTCCAAATGCATAGGCTTCTGACGATATCATGATCATGATCACCTTCGACAAAACAAATCTGGTTATTGCCAACTGTGTTTGGCAACATGAACTTTAGTTCTATTAAGTTCTTATAACTTTTTGATGTGATGTTTTTGTTATGGCAACACGTTTGGATGACAACCGCCCTCTAATGGAACTTCCTACCTGATTAGACGCATATGTTCTTCCTAGTTCTTCAAGGTGTTTGGATGGGAAGCAATAGAACTTCCTACATAATCCGATCGGCTCTCGTCGCGACGGCGCCACTAACTTGAGGGGAAAGTAATAAACAACACCGTCAGAGAAAAGGGGGAGAGCATGGTACCTCGACGCCCGATAAGACCAAGTTGTCATCATCGGAAGAGATCGCGTGAGGCGTCGTCGGTTGTGGGTGACCTCGCCTTCACCAGCAGATGGCGGACACCTGGCTAAGAGAGCCAGAGTGCAGAAGTGTGAGGGAACGAGGGAAATCCAGCAGCATTCGGCCAGATCTGACAACCGAGTGAGAGATCCGACCACAAGCGGTCTGATCCCGCAGCATGTGGCTAGATCTCACTGCGACGATGCAGCCACACTTAGGAAGAACTAAAAAACAACGTGGCTGGAGAAGCAAGCTTGTCATCGCCGAAGGAGACCGAGTGAGTCGTCATCGGTCGCGGGGGACCTCGCCTTCACCGACAGATGGCGTCCTCTAGAGTGCAGAGTGTGAAAGTGAGAGAGAAAGAGGGTGTGAGGGAGAGAGAACGAGAGAGAGAGAAAGTGTGAGAGAGGGAGTCTGAAACGTCACGTGGGCATCGAGGAAGTTCGACGCTTCACGTAGAAGTTGCAAGTTCTTGCATCTCGCAACAACTTTTTCACAAGAACAAATTTAAACTTTTGTCGTTGACTACACCCACGAGAACTTTCGAACCTGTTTGCCAGAACCAAGCTGGCAAATCCCCCATCCAAACACAGGCAGAAGAGTATATATGCAGAATGCCTAGTGCAATGCATGACTTTTTTAGGATAAATCTGTCGGATAAACATCTATGAATATGAGTAGAGGTTTTGTGCTTGACTGAATAAAGGGGCATGATTCGTATGTTTTCAGCTACTAGTTCTTGAAAGTTGTGGTCATTGTAACTTATAAAGTGAAAAATTACATCAAATGCCCTCCAACTTTAAGGTTTGCTCAGCGATACCCTCCAACTTTATTTTGTAACACAAATATCTTTTATCTTTTAACGTATTTCATCTGATATCCCCTTTACCTAGGATAGCCGATTTTCTGATTTTTCATCGATGTGGCGTCCACGTGACCATCTCCTCTCTCTTCCACGCAAATAGTCGTCCGACGTGACATACTCTGACGTGGCACACAAAATTACACCAACGCCCTCCAACTTTAAGATTTGCACAACGATACCCTCCAACTTCACTCTGTAACACAAATGCCCTTTGTCTTTTAATACATTTCACCTGTGCCCTCTTTACCTGGGATAGTTAATTTTCTGATTTTTCATCGACGTGGCACCACATATTAAATCATTTTACTTATCATAAGTTGACCCACTCACTATTAAATTATTTCATTATTTCTCTCTTTACCGTCGTTCGCGTGAAACCTCCTTCGCCGTTAGCACTCCTTCACCGTTCGCTCTCCTTCGTCGTTCACCTCCTTTATCGTTCACCTTTCGCATTTGTCGGCCGCCGTCTTTGCCCAAATTGGTATAATTTTGTGTGCATTTGGTGAGCAAACTTTAAAGTTGAAGGACATTTAGTGTAATTTTATGTGTCATGTCGGAGCATGTCACATCGGACGATTATATGCATAAAGAAGAGAGGAGATGACCACGTGGACGCTACGTCGATAAAAAATTGAGAAATCGGTTGTCTCAGGTAAATAGGACATCGGATGAAACATGTTAAAAGATGAAGGGCATTTGTATTACAAAGTAAAGTTGGAGGGTATCGTAGAGCAAACCTTAAAGTTCGAGGACATTGGTGTAATTTTATGTGTCACGTCGGAGCATGCCACGTCGGACAGCTATTTGCATGGAGGAGAGAGGAGATGGCCATGTGAACGCCACATTGATGAAAAAGCGAAAAACCGGCTATCCCAGATAAAGAGGGTATTAGGTGAATTGCGTTACAAGATGAAGGGCATTTGTGTTACAAAGTGAAGTCGGAGAATATCACTGAGCAAATCTAAAGTTGAAGGGCATTTTGCATGAGAGTTGAATAGTTAATATTATATGAGAAAGAGTTGTGGTTGTTGATGAATCGAATCTGCCAGTTGTGTTGTTATTGCCCAGGACGTGTTCTTATTTTTGTTTCATGCATTGTTTTTGTTTGCCATGTAACGGCAAACATAGACAATTTGTGCATCCGCTAATCGTGAAGTTGCTAAAACTCAATCGGATCAGGCTCCTTGCACATAGAAATTTGAAAAGGGGCTTCAAAAATCTATTATTTGGGTTAAGTAAGATCCTTGTTTTTTGGCTGATTAATGCTAGTAGTTCTTGAGACTATCAATTTTGATCCAGAAAAATACCACCTTACATAATTGAGACCATCAATTTTGACTCGATCCAACTCAACTAATTTTGATCGGTCCGGTTAATGAAAAAGAGACGGGATATTAATTATGGGTGCCCTTAATGCCACTTCTCTAATTCTTAATGCCACTCCGCATTTTCCATTTTATCCTCTTACTTTCATTAATATTCCCTTCCTCCACTTCTTTCATGGTGTCTTTTCATCTTCCACTTTTTACTCAACTTATTTAAATTAATTATATTCTAATTATCTTTTCTTTCTCCACTTTTTCTCTTTTTCATATTAGTGCTTTTATTTTTTTATGATAAAAATATAATAATTATATAATATGAGATATGATACACATATAAATTTAATTAATATGTAAAACTGAAATTGCATCAAATATGTAAAGTATTAGAAAATATATATGAAATAAAATGGAAATAAAAAATAGTGTAAATGAAAATAAAGTACTACAGACAAAATTAAAAGAATTATATAAAAATAATTTGTATATTCTGATTATTTAATAAGTTTGTCATTTTTTTCCATTTTTAGAACTCATTTATCTTATATTTTTCCAAAACTAATATATATGTATATTACAATATTAAATTAAATTAATACGTGTTCCCTTTATATTATATGATATTGTTATATTTAAGAATTTGGGTGAGACAAAACGTAAGAAGGAGAAAACATAAAAGGGGTTATATTATATAAGTATTATATATTTATCATAAAAAATATATAATTAGAGTATTAAAAAATATAAGAAGAATTTGTTATATTATATAAGTATTATATATTTATCATAAAAAATAAAAGCACTAATATGAAAAAGAGAAAAAGTGGAGAAAGAAAAGATAATTAGAATATAATTAATTTAAACAAGTTGAGTAAAAAGTGAAAAATGAAAAGACTTATGAAAGAAGTGAAGGAAAGAAATATTAATGAAAGTAAGAGGATAAAATGGAAAATGTAAAATGACATTAAGAATTGGAGGAGTGACATTAAAGACACCCATTAATTATAACTTGTAAAGACTAACATTTCAAATAACTTTCATATATATGAAATATTTTATTCTAACGTGCCTTCATTTTAAAACTATTTAAACTTTAAAATAAACCAAATTGATTTTTAACTTTAAGTAAAAAGAAAATGGTTGTCAGATGGACTTGATCGGATTCGGATATCGAAACGCATGGATTGTAGATGGCCTAAAGTTGAAGGAGAGACATGAACAATCAAAATTTAATTGGGAGGGGAGAAAGAGATGAATGGGCTTCTCTACACCGTTTTGGTACCCAAAACCCTACAAATGAAAAAAAAAAATTAGGCTGGAAGGAGGGGACGGGTTCCAGTTATTATGGTTTGCTCAAGGGGCAAAAAGGTCATAGCAGAAATGAAAAATAAAAAAAATGAATTTTCCCTCGAACACCCTCTGATATTGATTGGGGTAAATATATGTACAAATACTTACCATTATATGTACAGTTACACGCAATAAATTTAATGGCAGGGTGAATTATCCCTGTCGACTTGCTTCCATTATGTACACCATGAATGACAACTTATCTGTACTTAAATCCAAAGAATAGGATTTGGAATAGGCGGCAAACCGGAAGGAGATCAGGTCACTTGGCCTAGAAAGAGAAATCTTTCCTCTTTGAAGGCAGGAGTAAGATCCAAAAGCACGATCCATATTAATTAATTTTCCAGCTTTTGGTAAAGATCAGAGAGAGCACGATAGAGTATGGCTGCTGCAGGTGGCCTTGGCATTGATCCCAGAAGTATGTCTGTTGCCTTGACATGAGCACCATAGAAACGGAAATTTTCTGATACGCGGGTGGTCACCATGTTGCCATTGAGTGCACAACCTGCAAATGCTCCTGTTACACGAAGAAAGAAAGAAAGGAAATCTTAGCAACATAATACCATTCAAAGGGACGAGCACACAACCTAAAATGTATCCATTTGGTAAGGGGGATTTTACTTTAGCACCAAGCACACGATGTGATTTGAACCACAGATATATCCTCAGTGCAACCACATTGTTTTGCCTTTAATTGTTTCTGATAAGTAAATACATGGAGTACGTACCTTTACTGCAACTGTATGTGTAACAAGCAGCATAACCACCATCACCAGCACGCAGGTCGGCTTCAGCTGCCCGGCCCATAACACCAACGGCGGCACTTAATCCTGCACCAACTGACAAATGTGCATTGCCACCAAAGGTCTTGATAGCATCTTTGTTCCTCAACACAATAATATAGTCAGTTAGTTCACCTCCAGCCTGTCAAATGATCAAAACATAATAACATGTCAATGTAGCTCTCACAAACTGAAAGAATACACAAGAAAAAAATACACATGCATGAAAAGAGCATTACCTGGGCACCCCATCCAACACCAAAAGAAGAGATAGCGGAGGGTGGAGACCAGGAACCATCTTCTCGACGAGCGACAACCAGCCCTGTTCCGACACTGTAAGTAAACATCACTCCTACCTTTACAATAGTGAGGACAGCAAGGCCTCTTGCCTGCCTCAGAATTGATTCAGGGATCAATTTCTCCGGTCTCAATGAACCCACCTAAACAACAGTAAACTAACTGAGACTTTGGCAAAAGGAAAAAAAAAGTTGAACTCATCAATATAGCAACTGAGATCTCTTTAAAATGAAATCACGAAATAATAGGGAAACTTGTGCATTGGAAACTAAAAGAATTTTACAAACAGAGGACACACTTCGGAACAAATGAGTTTCACAAAATATGTCAAAGCCTTAAGTGAATGGTGCCTTTGAGAGGGGAAATGATGTCTACCAGTTTCTGCAGACATCCTATTTCATTAATGTGAAGATTGTGATATTACAGACTTTACAATAATAGTCATAAATACATAAAAAAGTCAGGCTTCTCTCACTAGTCCTAAGCCCACAATTTACTTGAGTTTATAGCATACACAAGTAACCACAAGCGTTTTACTGGAGCAAAGGGCAAACATTTGCTTGTGCCGAGACCCATATGTCATGATATCTTGTTGTTTATCACCAAATCAAAATTATCTCCAAAAGCTTTGAAGCTCTACATGACAGTTTGTAACCCAAGTCTAATCCTACATATATGCCATCTGTCAAATACATATTTTAGATGTATGCACTGATCAACAAAAGTTATATATAATCAACTTGAAGGGATCATCTGATGCTACATATATAGAGAAACATCACTTTTCTTTTAGAGAAAAAGAAACGTTAGAAAGACAACCAAAAACTAATCTTAAAAGTGTAGCAATGTGTTCAAAGACAGAAGGATGATGCTTGAATGAAATCAATAGGTAGTTGGCAATTGATTTAAACTCAAACAGATCCAACAATGCAGATAATTCATGCTAAGAAATCACCATATTTCAGTTGAAAAATGGTAGGATATTATAAGACAACAATCAGAGTCTAGTTTACCTTAGTGTACCCACGAAGTGTATTTGCAGCTTTGTAAATCTCATACTCCATTGTCCTGCCCCATGGGAAATTCAACCATGACCGCAAAGTGCTTAGATCTGTCAAATCATGGGTTGGAGGCTGCGATGCACGACTAATTTCATCCATTAAATATGGCTGAACAGATTCCAACCGGACACAACAAACATCACAAACACGTTGAGGATCTGCAGTTCTAAATTTTGAAGGCAGTAAGCTCCTTCCCTTGGAACAATCATTACAATATATTCCACCACAGAATCGGCAATGATGCCTGGGGCACATGATTGGATGAAAATGCACATTACAGAGCATGCAATCAACTGCAGCACTGTCAGCCAGCCATTTTGGAGGTTCTGTTTCAAGAATTTCCTTGTTATTCATAAAATTAGACTCAGTTAGTGTAATAGCCATCTCTTGCCAAGCTTCTTGTAGGATATCAGTTGAAAGCCAAGACATCCTACAACTCTGTAGATCGCCAGAAGTCACTGCAGTTACCTTGCTTCGGGCTACTAGAAGCATCTCAGAAACCACATCCCACATTGTCATCCCCTTATTTTCTCCAGAAAGTTGATCCCAACTGAATTCTTCTTCAGGGAAGTATCCACCGTTTGAGCTGAAACCTCTGTGCCACTCATCATGGTTACTCGCTGACATGGGTGGAACAGAAACTGGTATCCAAAACCCAGTTTCTTCATAAAGCGGAGAATCATAGTAGAAATATTTGCCAGGTCTCTGTGACTCCGAAGAATCTTCAATTTTCATAATACTGCAATCAGAACTCTGAACAGGTATCGGAGGACAAATTTCCTCAGTTATAGATGAAAAGTTACTGACTTTCCTGTCCTCCGTCATGTTCAATACCTAATTTCAATTTTCAGATTACTTGAATCAGATCACAAGAAAATTAACGAGCTCCCTTCTGGACATTACCAAGTAACTAATATAGAAATACATACCTAAAGGACCTAATCTCCAAATGCATCAGGAAACCATTCATAGTATGACAAGAACTGTCATGCATGTATGCATCTCCTTATGCTGAAAAGACCCTTCACTTTTTTTTAAGACGAAAACCTTAATTGTTTTTAGATTGCAACCTTCACTTTCTTATGTAGAAACTTATCGCAATACCGTGGAAAATTTTCTTAGATGAACATCAAAGGGAGCGTGAAATACACCCAAGTAGCAGATTTTTCCCTCTGTACAATTTTACATAAACATTTACATGGGACTGTTTCCTTATAGTGGTAAAAGGATGCCTGTCAACAATTCATATTCTTGTACCCATTTTAAAAGGCAGATGCATACTAACCTTGTCAAAATAAAGATTAACAATTAAATGATCAACAATTTGCACTAAGCTAATTTCATGCATGCTAGTAGTAAAATAAATCTGAACCTTGCAGGTATTTAGAACTCCTTCTGTTATGTCAAAAAAACCTTGTTTTTTTTTTTCTTTTTGAAAGGGTCTACACATGATAACTTCGGTTCATCTATACTTCATTATATCTGACTTTCCCGTTATCCCTTTGCTACGTATAAAGAAGGATGATTTTCTAGCTGTCTCTTATTGTTTACAAAAAGATTCACATATTTCCCTTCCTTTAACCTCTCTAACTTCACATCTAAACGATGGAAGCAAACAAAGCCGGAAAAAAAATGCAGGGGTCAGGTACTATTTTGATTAATTAGACAAAAGCTAAAATCACACTACATCGAATTCGAAAAATGCAGGACAAATGAGGCACCTTTGGGGAAGAAAGGGGGCTCGCAGCCTCTCCAACCGGACCGACATCAGAATACCTAAAATTCGTCGTCGCCGCCGCCGCCGCCGCCTCCTCGGCCGACGCACTCGAGTCCAAACCGCCGCAGGTAACGGACAACCCAGAGTTCTCATGCTTGTGGTTTTCGATCACCGGATTGACGTCATTCGTCCCCGCCGTCTCCATGCGAATCCACCGCCGTCGCCGACCTTCGTCTCCTTCTCCTGCTTCACAACAACTCCGGCACGGATCGACGCAGATATGGGACTCGTAGAGGGCACCAGAATTGGGGCAAAAATTTAGCTTTCGCCTTCACGTCTGTTGAGAAGTCCACGCCCACGGGTTAACATACACATGTACTCCACGTCTAGGCAAATAAACCAAGGATTAAAAAAGGAAAAAAAATAAACCAATGGTTGGGGGAAAATGCTTAGGGGGTGAAACTGGTTCGATTTTTTATCTTCAAATTAATTTTTTTTTCTAGAAAACAAATTTGACCAACTGGTCTCAATTTTTTCCGATAGGGCCTAATTTAAAATAATAATTTTTAAAAAATATTATAAACATTAGATAATATTTTTTTAAAAAATAAAACTTAACTCTAAGTTTAACTATTTAATGTAAATAAATCAAAATAACATATTATTACATTATAATTGGAAATATTCTAATTAATTTTGTCCAAACTTTTAAAAATAAATTATTAACTTAATCATATTCAAGTTTAAATGTGTGATAATAAGTAAATAATATACCTAATCTAATAAATATGAATAAGAGAAAAGGTAAAATTATAAAATATTATTTAAAAATTTAAGTAATAATTTAATTATAATAATTTTGAAAAAATATTTGATTCGGATCGGTCCTCCGATTTTCCTTTTAAGGAGTCCTAATTTCAGAGTCCATATTTTAAGTTTTTTCGGATTATTTTTTTCGATTAAGTTTTTTTAGAACAATAAATTTTTTACTTACACCCCTAATGCTTACTGGAACACCCTTGTCCTAATTAAAATATTATTTGCTTTGAGCCTATTGACCTACATGAATTTAAAACGCATTTTGATAAGTGAAAGGAGTAGCTACATATAAACACATGACAATCTCCGTATTTTGCTCATGTGGGACTATTCATCAAATCATCTTGATCCTTAGACCTTAGGTTATTACACTTGCCGTGACGGATCGAACTCCTATCGAACCCAAACTATGCGGTTCAACCCAATTCGGGTCTAATCGTGTCACATTGAATCCAAAGACTCAGCACACAAGTGAGTGTTTTCCTTGTTCAAATTTTTATTTTTTATTTAATTTATTTTACTTTTGGATTTTCGTTACCTCTTTTTCTCATCTAACTTTTAACGTTTAAACTATCAACTGAACTAACATCCAGTTAGGGATTCTGGCCGAAAGGATTATTCTATATTTTTCGAAGAGATTCCTAAATCGACTTCTTTAGAAGATTTATAGAAGAATACCATCCCCAATGCATCGAGCTCCTATATAGGAGTTATTTGGCTAAGCTTATAAGTTAGTTTATAAAAATCCCAGTGTTTGGTAATTTAAAAATTTGATTGATAAGGAGATATCAAATCTACTTATAAGTCAAAAAATAAGCAGGAGGAGGGGTGCTTATTTTCTTTCTAAAAAATAAGTCAGGTAGCATAACTAACTAGTTGTTATTAATATAAATAGTTTTATCCCAACGTGTAACCACTTATTTTTAAAAATAAGTTTCAGCCAATAAAATACTTATCGGCATTTCAACTTATCAGTTATTTTATATCAGCTAAGCCAAACGGGGCCATAATACTTTAAAATTTTAGATAAATATAAATACACTTATTTTATTTTAAAACTAACGCCAAACATAGACTACATTAAATAGGATTAAAAATAATCAAATCATATAAAACTATTATTTTAATAATAAAAAAAGAGATGAGTTGTGATTAAGATTTACCGACGAAAAATTAACGAAAACTGTTTTTGTTAAGCATATTGACTCCCTAATTAAGAAAATCATTCTAAACAGTTGTTGGCTAAGTTCATTTTTTCCCCGATCAGATATACTTCTCGATGGAATGCATAAAAAAATTCTAATAAAACCAGAAAAGATATTTTTCATAAAAAAATTCTAATAAAACCGGGAAAAATACTTTCCCATAAAAAATACAATTTAGAATTATTTCTAGTAAATATGAAAACGACGTTAGTAACAAACGAGCAAATCAGGTGACACTAATGACAGGGGTCGTCTAATTTATAAATTGACATAAAAAAGGGCATCCATGCAAAAGAATATAAAAATATTTGCTGGCCAAGCAAAAATTTTTAAGCTCATTCGAAATGGAAAGGGACTCGTGATCCCCTACCCGACCACACCAAACCCATCCTAAGCGTGAGCCAATAGTAGTAATTTCTAATAACTTGTAGTAGAAAAGGAAAAAAATTCCCAATCAAATTTTCAAGAAAATGTATTTAATAAAAAAAGCATAAAGTATCTATTAATTTTTGTTTATCTCTTAATTACAGATGTAACGAGTTGACGAATTGCATTGACTGCGAAAATTTATCTTAGTATACGTATCGTCATTATACGTAATGGTGTGGTTACCTGCAAATTATTTTATCCATTATTCAAAAATAAAAATCATGACTTAATACATTATGGAAAAGAGTCGATTATCACTATAATATCAAATTTTAAATGAAACACTTTTTTAAAAAAGAAAACAATTATACTAAAATTATTTTTTTCTTATAATTGAAAAAAAACTTAATCACACTACTGTCACCTACCAAAACAGACAAAAATTTAGAGAAGAAAAACACGTGAGAAAAGAAAGAAAAACAAAGGTTGCCATTTTTTTTTATTTATTTTCGACCTCTTCTTGTCCTGCGTTCGCTCCTTAAAAAAAATCCCTCGTCGTCGTCCCCCCTCTCTCTCTCTTCTCTCTCTCTCTCTCTCTCGTTTCGCTTCACCTCTCCTCGCCTCCTTTCGCCCCTTATCCCCCTCCTCTCCATCCCCTGCGCAAACCCTAATCAAACCGATCGATCCGGAAACCCTAGCGAGCGAATCCGCCCTCAACCACATCCATGTCGCTGCTGGAACGATCCATGGAGCCCTGGGAGGAGATGCAGCGCCACGGCCTCGATCTCGCCGACCGCCTCGCCCAGGGTTTCACCGGCCTCCTCCAGTCACACCCCCTCCCACCGCCCCCGTCTTTCCCGTGGCCGCCCACGCCAACGGTCCCGCATCACAAGATCGATCCTTTCCTTCCTTCCGCTGCGGCGGCCGCCGACGGCGTCTCCGCCATCCTTGACATCGGGACAAAACTCGGACGGGCCGGGGCCGAGCTCGGCGCAGGCATCAATGGAGTCGTGCAGCAGTTCTTTCGCCAGCTGCCTGTCCCCTTCCGGCAGGAGGAGGAAAGGGAGGTGGCCGCCGCTGCGGGCGGGCAGCGGCGGATCCGGTTAGAACTGGACGGAAGCAAGTGGAGAGGCGATTCCCTTGAGAGAAGGCGCGGTGACGCCCAGGAGTTTGGTGGCTTAGTGGGGGAGCAGCTTAGTGGGCAGGAATTCCTGGAGCCCAGTTCTGTCTTTGGCCGTGGATCGGATGGAACGGAGGAGGAAGAGGAGGTCCTATCTGGTGATTTGACATCCGCGGGAGGTTTGCACAAGCCTCAGGTAGAATTCACAGATCTCCTTGTAGCATTCCCTTTCTATCCTAGTCAAAACTTTTGCTGAAAATGTGGTTGCGTTTCGGGGAATTACTATGTTAATGGAACGTATTTGGGAACAACTTTCAGCAATAATTGTACATGTAATTTATCTTCCAATCTTATACGGAAGTTTTAAGAGTGATCATTAATGTGGAGTGAGAATGATTATAACAAAGAAAGTCATGTTAGAGAGTGTGTTATGAGTTTGTATGCGCACACAAATTAGTTGCATGATATGCGTTAGTTACTGCTTGTTCTACTTGCTGAGTGTAGGAAAGTAGTGCCTTGTTGGTTTTGTAAAGTATAATGAAGTGTATATTGACATGTGGTCATGTGATTCTTGCAGGGTAGCGTTACCATTACATCAACGTACGACAGTAGAACTAATGATGTTGATAGTTCATTGGTTGCAAGGGGAGATTTATGGAGAGTTGAGGCTTCTCATCTTGGTTCTAGATTAAGAAATGAGGCATCCCCTCTTTTCCTTGTCCAGCTTGGTCCTGTTCTGTTTGTGCGAGATACAACACTTCTTCTTCCTGTCCATCTCTCAAAGCAGCACTTGCTTTGGTATGGTTATGACCGAAAGGTAAAAGAACTAGCATTGTGTTGCAGCAGTCTTCTTGCGTCATGAATATTGTTTGTTATCTTTCTTAGATATGCATTGTTAACTGGATTTTTTTTCATATGAAATTTATGTGAAGGTATTAGTTTTCCACCAGATGTCAAATATTGATTGGTTGTCTTATACGTTTTGTTCAATACTTTCTCAAAAAAAATGCTACATACCCAAATTTTCCTTTTTTTGACCATATCATTGATTGCATAGCAGATCGAATAATCTGGAGTCCGATTAAAAGAGGGAGAGGGAGGCCAAGGCGGACACTTGGCGAACTAATAGAGCAAGATCTATTGGTGAATAATATACCGAAAGGTTTGGTTACTAATAGAGCGGAATGGCGACCCCACCTAATGGGATAAGGCTTTGTTGTTGTTGTATCATTGATTGCATAGCATCATTCCCTATATTTTGCACTATGTACATTTTGTAGAATAGTTTAGATTTCTGATTTATGCGTAAGCATTGTAATTTCCACAATTGGCTTACTATCAAATACATTGTTGTTCTTTTTAAGAACTTTACTCTGTTGTTTATACCTAAAGTTTTGGTATTTTTGCTTACTGGGTTCTTTGTTGGTGCTTTCAATCTCCGTAGCTCATATATCCCTTTTGACTGCAGAATGGAATGCATTCCATCTGTCCAGCTGTATGGTCAAAGCACAGAAGATGGCTGATGATGTCAATGATCTGTCTCAAACCATTTGCTTGTGTAAGTTTGATCCCTTCTCTCCAGAAACCATGTAATTATACTTAATCTAATTCTGATATTGCCACATGATCACTTTGGTTTCAAGACTTTGGGGAAGAAATGGCATTGCTAGATCTGGTTAAGATTGCACATATTGTGACACTTAAAACATGTAGGAACTTTTGGTTGGGGGGGGGGGGGATTGGACGACTTGTTGTATTTCTGAGAGCCATCTGCATTGGAGCCCACTCCTTGTGTAAATAACTTTATGCTTCAAAAAGAAAAGTTGTATCCTATTGATTGTTTCTGAGATATTAATTGGAATGCTACTATACTGTTTTCCCACCCTTCATTCTTTGCATCCATTATGCATTACTAATAACTGGAGCCCCATTTTTCACCAAAAAAACAATAACAATGTGTCATCTTTTCGTTTATCCTTAAGCCTCTTCAGATTTTATCCATCTGCTATTACTTTGCTTCTGTGTTCTACCTTGTTTATTCATGTCAATGTTTTTAGAGAGATTATTTATATTATCTTTTGGGTGTAGAAGTCCATAAACTGTCTAGAAAGAGGTGATTGCACAGTCAAAAATCTGTCAGGATTTAGTGTATTTGCTCTCTCTATGAATTATAGTCTTCGTGTCTTGTGAATTTTGTTGTCAACTTGAAAATGTTGCCATCCTTTTCTTTCCTCTAAAAGTTCATATGAATTGTCGGATTTCCTTTTAACTTGCAATATCAATTTCTTTGTTTCAGACTTTCATGGATTTACAGTTCCCCAATGGGCAACTTACATATGTAGCTGGTGAGGGTCTGACTACCAGTGCTTTCCTTCCTGTCTTTGGAGGATTGCTTCAAGCTCAAGGTCAATACCCGGGAGAGATGAGATTCAGCTATTCTTATAAGGTTGGATATATAATTTCCATTTTATTTCTTATAGTAAATGCTAGAAAACTTCATTTGGAAGTCATATTTGAGAATTATCTAGTAGTGTGGGCAACACCTAACAATTCTTCCTTTGGCTTTCTAATATGATCCATTTTAAAAATGGATATGAAGAGCAGATAATTTTTTATGCCTTCCCTCTCCATAACACTTAAATCTTCAGTTAAAAAAAAAACACTTTAAAATTTAAATCTTCTTTCCACCTTATCTTGCAGAACAAGAATGGTACTCGTATTACTCCAATGGTGCAATTGCCTGATAAATCTTTTTCACTTGGGGTTGTGCAACCACTTGCTTGGAAGAGATCAGGAATTATGCTAAAACCAACCATCCAGTTCAGGTGAATAATGTTGCTTTTCATCAAAGACCTACTTTCCGAAGTACTTTTGAAAAGAGGAACTGTTCAGACAATTTATTAGTGAAATAGATATTTTGTTTACTTTTGCCTCCGAATAAAAAAGAGATTAAATAACATTTCAGAAAGAAAATTGAAACTTTTCAAAGCTTTTAAAAAAGAAATCCCTCCTTAAAAAGAGTAAAGAAAAGGAAAAGAAACCCTGTACCTTAGTGGGATATCAACAATCTTTATGTTCTTTAATTTCTGTTGCTTTCTAGCTCCTTTTATGTATTGGTTAAGCGAAGGCTCTTTGAAAATAGATTGAGCCAGATACGTATCCATCTTTTGTCCTTTTTAAGCACATGCCATTGGATAGAGCATATTATAAGCATGTTTTAGACATATGCCACTGGATGGAGAATATAAGGATGTTCAAAGCTTTTTCTCTCTTTAATAGGGAAATATATATCTTGTTGACTTTGACCTCCAAAAAAAAATGGATCAAATAATATTTCTGACAGAAAATTAAAACTTTGGAAAGCTTTAGAAACAGAAACCCCTATACCATAATGAGATATGAACAATCCTTATGCTCTCTTGTGTCCATTTTTCCTAGCTTATTTTATGTCTTAGCCTTCATGTTCTTCCTTCTCTTAACTTTGTCAAATTGTAGAAAGAAAGAAGTCCATATCTCCGTATATCCTTTATGTTATGAACTTTTGGAGTCAGCAATAAGCGTTCAATATTCAAGAATGCTGATGTGTTTGTTACATTTTAATAACTCTTATCCCCTCAAAAAAAAAATTTTAAGAACTCTTATGTTAAATCTCTCAATGTTAAATTTAATATACCGAAAGGTTTGGTTACTAATAGAGCGAAATGACGTCGTATGATCCATGTAGCCGACCCCACCTAGTGGGATAAGGCTTTGTTGTTGTTGTTGTTGTTAAATCTCTCAATGTGATTATTGTTCTTTTGTTGGCAGCCTGTGTCCTACTTTTGGTGGAAGCAATCCTGGTTTGCATACTGAGCTTGTACATTCTATCAAGGAGAAGCTTAGTGTTAGTTGTGGATGTTCTTGCACTAGCTATCCTTCTGCTTTTGCATCAATAGCTGTAAGTTGAATGTCGCTACCTCTTCACATAACAAAAGAAGAATGTATATAAAATGCGGCATTGTATTTGAATTGAAACTATTTTCTGATGTTAGTTTCGCCGAACCAACTTTATAGTTTGTTGGCTATTTGTTTTTAAAAGCATAGTTGATTGTACTGACATGTATGCTCTTGTGATTAACAGATTGGGAGATCAAAGTGGAATGGAAATGTCGGTAGCACTGGGGTAGTTGTAAAAGTGGAGAGACCCCTTAGCAACGTTGGGAGGTCGTCCTTCTCAGTTCAGTTGAACGGTGGCTTAGAGTTTTGATACTTCTTGTTTGTTGTACAGTTGACTAACTACATATACAAAGCTACTAACATGTAAAACCTGTCAAGATATACTGAATCATGTGTACATAGACTGAGCTTTAACCAACAAAACTTTGTCACCCAATTTGCTAAATCAATCCGGTTTAATTTTCTTGTGCCTTATTCTGTGCTTTTGCAAGCTATAAAGCATCTTTTATCTTTTTCGCCCATTGCATTTTGCAAATTTTCATCTTGGACATTTCCAGAACATGTGAAATTTTCCTGGATGCAGTGGCCATTTGAAGTGAAATCAGAATCTGTTGATGAATGATTGGATTTCTCCAAGTGCACTTCTGTGCATGCTAAGTATGCCATGATTAACAATGCACAGAGAAGCCAAAACAAAAAAAAAATTGCTTATGACAGCTGGAAATTTGACATCTCAAGGCACTCGGGTTGCTACACTATGTAAATATGTACTGATGCTGTTACAGTTCTCCACTTTGTTTCAGACAGTACTTGTGCAGTTTCAAACGGTCAATGACTTTGTACTTCGTTGCATAAGTATGGGTGACACACCACGAGTTCCTGTGAAGTACTACTTTTTTCTACTTCCAGAGATTTCCTGATAGCTTTTCTGAATCATTGGAGTCCTCCCATGACTCCGTTTTGTTTCTTGGTGTCATGAATGATGACTGTCAAATGTTTTCTTTTTCATTTTCTGCTAACATATAAGAATTTAGAAGGCTACTGGCATATTGTTCTCGGGTTGGCGCAATCAATCACTCGACGCCAAAGAAGAGCTCAACGGCTTTCTCCATCTCCGGCCATGCCGATCCAAAGTTTTAATCTTCGTCACCACCAACGAGTTTCTCTTCAAAAATTTCAGGAATTGCTCCCATTGTGCTAACTCGTATATCAACCTCAACGTCATGGTCAATATGAAAAGATAATATACAAGCAGAAACTAAGCAATCAAGAAATACCAATTGACAAGAATTTCCCATTTTTCTAACGATTTTGGTAAACCTGAGGTCGATTGTCATTCATGATTCATCCCATTGCACTAAAAGTCGACGTCGCTTTTTGAGTTGGTCAACAGAGGAGGACACGCCACATGCAAACACTGCCACATCGTTCCACGTTAGGTAACTGCAAGATTCACCATCTCCCCTTCCATTTGCAGCTCCTATCTCTTTCGACAAAGGCACCATGACATGTGCTCCTCTCTGCTGGCCCCGCTATATAAGCAGCAGGACACCGCAATACCTTCTTCTTCATACTACTTACTTACCAGACGAAGTACTAATTCTGCTGCCTGGGATTGCACCAATGGCTTCCTTCCTCATCCTCTTCCTGCTGATGGCTGGAGCAGCGCCAGCAGTTCGCGGCCACCTCGCCTGCGTTCCGATCATCGCGGCCCTGGTGCCGTGCTTCAGCTTCCTGCCGGACGAGGCGCCGTCGGGGATCTGCTGCGACGGGGTGGCCGCCGTGTCGCAACAGGCCAAGGCCCCTCTGGGGAAGGTGATCGCGTGCCAGTGCCTCAAGGACTTGATGAGGTACGTGCCGCTGGTCACCCCCGAGAAGGCCCGCAGCATCGCGCGCCAGTGCAATGCCAATGCGGAGTTCGTCCCCTCCACGGCCAACGCCCCCTGCTTCAACATGACTTGGCCCTCCTCGCCATGAGACTTGGTAGTAGTCTGCAACCTGCAGCTTCGTAATAATGCCATGTCAAAGAGGAGAAGCGTTGTTTGTTCCTGAGCATCTATATCTATGAGAAATAAAGCTTATTAACAATTATCGAGACGCTGCAAAATATCAGCACGGCCTCATTCAATATAAATTTGTGGTAAAAGTAGTAGTAATGCAAATATTAAAAATTGGCGTAAAGAAATTAATATGGTGTGAAAGCATAATCGAGAAATCGGTTCCAATCACGGGGGGGAGTTTTTATCAGGAAAACTGTTTGTCTTTTGATCGTGATCAACTTTTTATACGGGTGGGAGAGTGCTAAGAGTTTAAATATATGATTCTAATAACTTTTGGATGGATGAATTAATACTCGTCTAGTTCGATACTTGATGCTAAAGATATTTGATTAATTTAAAGGGCCACTCTATAGAGCAGATCTCCTAGTTTATGTATTATTCGTAAAAAAGGTTGATCCTTCAGTTACCGTGAAAATTGTGCAATATAGCTTACAATTCAATTTTTTTTTCCGTTAATTGAAGTGAAGTGAAGTGAAGTGTCGTATATATTTAAAATATTTTATTAAGTCTAACTCGCCAAAAAGAACGAGGGAACAACTTAATTTTACACGGCTGATCGATCAAGAAGAGAATTGGAGCCTAAGATCAAGAAGAGAACTGGATAATCTCGATACAGTCCTATGCTTTCCTTTCTGCAACTATGGCTAACGATTCCATTGCTGCCAGTAGTTAAAAGACTAATCTTGTCACATAGTCAGACTTAGCTTTTAGATAAATTTCATTAAATATTCTTGAACTTTGCCCGGTTTTTTAATTTTGTTATTCAACTTTACTTTGTAATTAAATTATTATTTAATTATTAACTTATTTCGTCGATCATCCTCTCAATCGGGTATAGTCCGTTAGTCGGTCATTTGGCTTACATGACAACCGATTGAAAGGTAAAATAACTATGAAGTATTAAAAGAATATTAAACAAAATTTATTATATTATATTCATTTATAAAAAAGATTGAAAAAAGGTGCCTCCTCCGACGGCCTCGCCGGCGTTCGGAGTAGGGAGACACATCCCCTCCTCCCCGACAACGCGGGCTTGTGCGCCGCCGGCGAGGCACATATTCCCCATTGTGCATCAGCAGCTATGGGCGTGAAAAAGGGGAGGGGGTGATACCCCTCTTCGCAGAGGAGGCCCCTCCCCCTCTACGTGTGTGCATGCCGAGGAGGAGAGTGGGAGGGGGCGGCACCCCTCCCCCTTTCATCTCTGGCCGCTTTAGTGCCGACTGGCGACCATGGCAGGAGGGCAATGTTTTCAGAACCGGATCAGATTCCTTATCGGGTCACGGTTGGACCGGTCCGATCGGGTTCGATCGAATTGAACCGAATTTTATTAAAATAATATTATTTATAATAATTATAAAGATATAATATAAATTACATGATATAATATATGAATATTGTATTAATAATATTAAAAATTAACATAAAATATTTTTTATTTATTAAAAGTTTAATAATGATTAACATATAAATATAAATATATTATTATTAATTTAATTTCTACTATTTATTGATGATAGATGCTATATTAATAAATTTCATCTTAAATTACTCTTATTTCTTTAACACTTTCCTTTTTATCTCCTTTATTTATGCTCTTTAATGATTTCCATTTTAAATGTTATTCAATTTTAAATACTTACCTTTTTTGTTTTAATTTCTAATTTATTTTATACATGTTATATTTCTTCCTTGTTTACCTTTCTTATATTTCTTTCCTTTTTCCTTTTTTAACTTTTCTATTTTCATCATTTTTTAATATTATTTTCCAAAATTCAACTTGAACCGGGTTGAATCGGTTCAACCGGTTTTTCCCGGTTCAATGTCAAAAATGATTTTGACATTAAACCGAACTGAATTTCTGGCCAATTCACGATTGAACCGGTTGAACCGGCCGGTCCGGTTTTGATAACATTGCAGGAGGGAGACGGGAAGGGGGGCGCCCCCTTTTTTTAAAATTTTTATATTATTTTAACATTAAACTAATATTTTATGTGATTTGAACGATCAAGAAATTGACTAGTTTCGGTCAAAATGACATTTAAAAAAATAAGTTAAAAGACGAAGCACAATATAGTTATAAAGTGAAATTTGAGGTATTTAATCAAAATTTATCCGTAGTTTTGTCATACAATCCTGATATAGTGGGACTTTTATGTAGTTTCGGAAAAAAAAATGATTGGTAATTAAGGATACATGCAACAGGACTGTTTCAGTTCATTTAAATTGTTACCAAGTAATGTTTTAGTGAAGAGCATGCCTAGTAATCAATCCTAATATGCCTAGTTATTTTTCCGATTGCAAAGTAGCACAGACCCACACTAACTATTATGCAGACGGACATCGAGTTAAAACCTCAATTTATAATTGAATCTTGCTAACTCGGTGTTTAAAATATAGCGATTCTTGTTTTCACTATCCACCATCGACTGGGACTTGAGAAAGAAGATTCCTAATAAATTGTGTCAATGAAATATGTGGTTAAAAAGTAGAAATGTCGCCAAGTTGCAGGAATATTTATAGAGATGGTGTATCTTCGATATTGTCCTCTTTACAGCAATTACGATGCTGATCAAGCGAGAATGACATTTCGATCTGCATACTTTGCGTGAAACATTTGACTAAATCTTGTATTTGATTCTTGACGAGCTCTGCGCTTGATGGATGGCAAAGAGTTCTTTTCCCCATCAAACTCCATGCCAAAGAACAAGGCCGAAGCGTTTTTTTTTTATTATTTTCGATCTTCGAATAAAACTCGCAAATAAGTTAATTTATAGTGCTGTAGCTGTTGAGAATAATGAACCATGTGATGCAAAATGTGGACTCCCCCTTCCCTCTCTCTCTCTCTCTCTCTCTCTCTCTCTCTCTCTCCTCTCAAAGTTATCTTGATAAATGTTTCCCTCTCGATGTCGCGTTCTCTCTTGCTTCTTTGCCGGTTTGCAGTCTCCAAGTCCAAGCCTCAATGAATTCTCGCTTTTTCTTATTCTTTGCCGCCCCACGGCTTCTGTCACCGGTGCCCGCTGCCTCTCTACTTCTCTATTGTCTTGTCGCTGCTTCGTCTTCAAGTTGTTCCCCCCTCCATCCCTCCCTCCCTCCCTCCCTTCTTCGTGCTTTCAAATTTCAATCATCATCTTTTATTCCCTTCCTCCCTGAAGCCCCAAATCGGCTCCATCAAATCCTCTCCTATTCTTTTGTTCGATGAGATTAAAAATAGTCGCAGCAGAATTTTAATGATCAAGTATTTGAACATGATGCCTACTAATTTGCGTTAGCTATTTGAACAGAAGAACAAAAGCAGCAGAATTTTAAGAGAAAAGGCCACATTTGGCGGGTAATGTTTTTCCTTAGCCTGCACTGCAATTAAGAAAAAGTGAAGAACACATTACTCTATCAGAGATGAATCAGAAAAATGTTCAAATCAATACTATAATCGGTCTGCATTTGAAACATATATGACAAAAGTGACTCAAATCGATACTCAAACCAAGCAAGTAGTTCATATATGAAGAAAAATATAAATCAACTGACCTAATAATACTATACTACATTGTAAAAAAACTAAGGGAACGTATATTGTATTATCTTTTCATGTTATGTACGAATATATTACTAACAATATGTATCATCTCCTTTACTATATATAAATAATTTATCCAACAATTCAAATAATATTATCTACTTATATAAAAAATTATTAGGTATGTACATTTTTTTTACTAAAATACTCTATCATTAATGTCAGACTGAAATCTCAAAAAAATTCATAGAATTAGTAAACTAAATAAATCTGATTATAAATATTTAAATAACAACAATGATAATAAATATATGTAATATTGAAATGATAACTAATAATAATATTATATTCGTGAAAAATAATAATAGTAAAATATTTTAAAGAAATTTAATTATGACAATAACAGTGATGTTGTGTCTTTAATGTAATTTTTTAATATTAATTCATATTTTATTTTTTTAATTGAGAAGGATGAAAATGGAAAGAAGATAAAAATCGAATTACCAAATGACAATTTGGATCAACACTCTAAATCAATGTGAATTGTTTGCAAACAATCTACACAATTCATATTATATATAAATTAAAATAAAATAAATGAAATAATATGATAGGCCCAAATAATTTCACTTTATAATATCAATAATCTAAAAAGATTACTCGTAAAAAAAGCACCCCTAGAGATATAACACCCACTGCAGGAGAACAAGGAATGACAAATGAGACAAAGAACCCAATTCTGGATTCTTCACCTAAAAGGTTATTTTCACTAAATTCAGGTATTACAGACACCTCGAAAAGAGTGAAAGCAATTGAATTAAATAAAATCTATACAAGGGCAGCTAACCAAACACTAGCTCCCTTTGTGAGAGAACCTACAAATTATATCTTTCAATGGAAGAATCAGATAACGCCTAATGGATGATTGCGATAAGGCCCGCTATTAAAAATGTCGACTATAATATTCAAGAGGCTTAAGTTGCTTTCAACTTCACTAATCTTTGTTGGTAAAAATCCTCGTTGTATAGCAATCCATGAGGAGAAACAAGTCGCTGTAAAGCCAGAGAGAAGCGGGCCTGAAAAAAAAAAACCATATTCAATATTGTATCTACAATGATAAACATAGTCAATAAGAAACTATATTTCTTGGAAAACTGGACGAGTGGTAGTGATCAAGTTACTAAAACAAAAGTATCACAAGTCATTACCCATTGAAATCCTGCAAGAGCCCACCAACAGCCAGCTAAACCATAGCCATTATTGCAGACGAGCTGATATAGACATAGTAATGTATGAGATATGGTAAACTAGTGCTGAGTGAAAAACGTGTAGTTCGTGAAATTAGTCCGTACCAAAACTAAAAGGCCAGCTAAACAAAAGCATCCGGTCATTGATAAACTTAGGAATCTCAGATCTCTACCAGCCTGCGCAAAGCATAAGACAAAAAAAAAAAGTGAGAAGTTAGGAGTGACGTGGTAAATCTCTTCCATGAAAACTAGCTAACAATTTTAAGTGCAGCAGGTTATATTAACCAAATAGTTTGTGCTGCGCCAAAAATACAAAAGACTAGATAGGGAACTTGTGCTACAAATTATAAATCAACAAAGTGTAAAGTTATTGCCCATCATTTAATATTAAAACTGTTAATCTCTCAGGAGTTAAAATGGGCTAATCCCACATGTTTATTGATGGTATCCTATAGTGATTTGTTTCATCAAGTGATTTTGTGAACAATAACATAGTTAGACATACAGTTTTTTTGAAACGAGTTAGACATATAGTTTTACATAGCACGAGCGGAGACCTGCAGATTTAGTTTTTACTGTGACCACTCTACATATTTACTTCCACGTCTAGCAAGATCTGTCGTTAAAATGAAAGAGAGGGCCGACCATAGAAAACAATAAAATATGAAACCATCAAGATATCCATGATTTAGACATATATTAACAGAGTCAAGTCAAGGACAGGATTTTGACTTCACCATTAATGTCCCTTCAAGGCTGTGTGTTGGAGGTGTCACCATCAGCGCAATAAAATATGGGAGCAATACTTTGTGCATCTGCTTGTACATGCATTAAGAAAGATGTTCAACTCCAAGTTTTAAAGCTGGACGATAAAAGTGGTATCACAATGAGAAAACAAAAACAAACTAAGAGTTAAATACAATAGGCATTATTTGTGTTAGTAGTCAAATTGGTCCTTTTTGCAGTAATAAAAATCAAGTTTTGGGTAATGCCGCTATAGAATCTCAGGCAACGAAATATAAGAATGAAATTTCAGTATATAAAATATTTTCTTCCTTCTTTTATTGGAATAAATTTCTCCTTCATGGACTTGGAGTACAAAAAAGGTAATACCATAGCTAATTGTAAGCCCCTGCAATTACACATCCATATCATGTAATTCATATAATCCAACAAGATAACCAATGCCGAAAGAAAAGAAATTAGAAAACATATATCATGTAGCTAACAGATATTGATAAAAGATATGCTAAAAATGGAGATTAAAAAACCAAGGGATTGAAATACATCATCTTGAGTTATCCAGTTGTGATTTATTAACTGTGAATGAAACCTAAAAGCTAGCCCTTGGTTATTCACAGCAAATAACTACTCGAAGCAGAAGTATAATAAAAAATAATAGAAAATTATAAAGAACAAGATATAAACTATCAAGTAGCAAATGCAATTACATATATAGTCTACAAAAGAAATTATCCATAAAAGAAGACCAACCTCTCCAATGACCAAGTTGTCAGATGTAAAGAGATAAGGGAAGAGCCGCGGCACAGATGTTCCAACAGCACCCAGTGTCAATCCAGTTATAGCTCCAATTATAACAAGTGATTTAAGTAGCATCCTTGCCTAATGGACAGAATTTTATTCACCAAGAAACTCAAATCATATTTAACGACAAATG
The DNA here is from genome assembly GCA_030549335.1 of Pontederia crassipes. NCBI lineage: Eukaryota > Viridiplantae > Streptophyta > Magnoliopsida > Commelinales > Pontederiaceae > Pontederia > Pontederia crassipes. The sequence continues at coordinate 53,894,625 of CM060188.1, forward strand.
AAATAAACATGCATCTTCAAAAGAAAAAAAAATAGTACAAAAGGTAGGATTCATTCATGATGCTTGGCAGTAAATCAGCTTGCTTCAATGAACAAATTGTTTAAACGGTCCAACTTTGCAGCCAGCCCAAAGGCCGACTTGCCTGCCATTTTGAAGAATGGATTTGCCTCATTGAGATAAAACAGCTCTAGGTTCAGCTTACTGTGACCTTGAAAGTCAAGTGTGGTGTAGCCCAAAAGCAGATCAAGGCCAGGATCAATATTTCTTATTATTGAATTCCTATAGCATATGGTGAAAGTTACTAAGGTGACAAAGGTGCTCAAAAGTCTTCACAGTGCACGTTACTAACGTTCTGATAGCATCATAAGTTATTTTCGTATACCAAGGCATATCATCTGAAAGTTCTACTAATGCATGCAAGTATAGACAACAGGCCAGGTCATTGTGAAAGGCCTAGGCTTGACTTATTAAACTAAATTAAAGTTTTGTAATGGTATCAGATCCAGTCCAATAATCAAAACTCCAAAAGGGCATAATTTAACTTCCATTTGGTTCCATCTTCTTACCCATAAAAAATCCATTTAAATATTTATGTGCAAATTCTCAAAGAAATAAAAACTCAGCTTACACATGAAGGAGTCTACTGAAGTATAAAAACAAAATATTGGCTCATGCATGGTGGCTTACACTTCAAGAAAAGATCTATGATCTATCTAAAATGAGTTTTTTTTTTGTCATTTAATGCAACATAATCAATGTGTTAGAGTTAATATCAAGCTTCCATACAAGTTAGAATCATCATTTAACTAACATGCAGATGTCAAAACATTGTCACCCAAATTTTTTTGGTTGAATCATCGATAAATTGGCCTACATCAAGGATCAGCTTTAAGCCCGTATCTATTTAATTTAGTTATTGATGCTATAACCGAGAGTATCACAGAGGAGGTACCTAATGCATGCTATTTGCGGATGATATAGTACTTTTAGCGGATTCAAGAGAAGAGATTAATACAAAATTGGAAATATGGAGAAATACGTTGGAGTCAAAGGGTTTTCGTTTAAGTAGGAATAAAACAGAATATATGCATAGCAATTTCACAAATAAACAACTTAGAGACGATTTGAAAGTTAGGCTAGGGGAGGATATAATTCCTCAAGTGACAAAGTTTAAATATTTAGGATCAATTGTAAGACAAGATGGTGAGATTGATGACGATGTTAATCATAGAATTCAAGCTGGTTGATGTAAGTGGAGGAAAGCCACTGGAGTTCTTTGTGATAGAAAAGTACCCAATAAAGTTAAAGGAAAATTCTATCGTACTGCTATAAGACCAACAGTGTTATATGGTAGTGAATGTTGGGCTATGAAGGGACAACATGAACGTAAAGTGGGGGTAGCCGAAATGAGGATGTTGAGATGGATGTGTGGTCATACAAGATTAGATAAGATTAGGAATGACCATATACGTGAACGAATCGGAGTGACTCCTATTAGTGAGAAAATGGTAGAGAATCGTTTGAGATGGTTTGGTCATGTTCAAAGAAGACCATTAGATGCGCCAGGAAGAAGAGTAGATCAAATAATCTGGAGTCCGATTAAAAGAGGGAGAGGGAGGCCAAGGCGGACACTTGGCGAACTAATAGAGCAGGATCTATTGGTGAATAATATACCGAAAGGTTTGGTTACTAATAGAACGGAATGGCGTCGTATGATCCATGTAGCCGACCCCACCTAGTGGGATAAGGCTTTGTTGTTGTTGTTGTTGTTGAATCATCGATAAATTTCTAGATAGATCACTTGGAATCCAGCAAACCAAGTAATTAATCAGGTTACTCACCAGTCACCACCAGTTGAGTATAACCTAGCATATTGCTTTTAGTTAAAATTGCTAAGGAACATTTGACTCTGAAAACATTAATTTGGTTATGCATACAAGGAATTTAGCAAGAACCTAGCCTTAAAATTTCATAAGCATCTTCATCAGCAACTATATACATCCACTTCTTTGTCAGACCAGGACAACTAATCTCCATTTTTCACTGAAAAAAAAGTAAGGTGAAAATCTAGAATATTAACACAGGAGCCAAGTTATGAAAGTTCTGCACCTCTTTTCTTTTAGAAAAAAGTTCTACATGAGAGATTTTGGAGTAAATAATCATGAGAATAAAAAAACTAGATCAAATATGTTCAACGAAAAGTACAAGCATATCAATGCCACTGGATAGCATAACATTATTAAGAGCAAGCCTTTAGTGAACTTGTTAAAAGTTCCATGGAGTTGTCCGTATTCCTCTAGTAATGCATCATGTTGCTTACCTTTAAAAACATCATCTGATTAGAAAGACATATAGGTTCAAGCTTTTGTACTATAATGCTTTACTCATATTTTCACATTCTGACAAAATATAGAAAGAGAAACAAATAATAAATTGGAGGCAAAAACAGGTTCACGCTCTCAATGGAGTCCTATGCCCAAATATATTCATGACCAAATAATCTTTATATGAAATGAAACATGAGAATCAGAATCTAATACCTTCAACAAACTACGATTTACTCCATGAATCAACTCTGGCATAAATGACTGTGCAGTTTGTGAGAGGGGTTCACCCCAAACAGTGCACATACAGAAAATGTTAATCATAACCTACAACAACAAATAATAACTTGTTGACAATACTGAAACTAGTACAACATAAAAAAGTAGGCATATCTAGGAAAATCTTTGAAGAACCTGATGAGCAGCTATGGTTACTGTCCCCATAGATGTGGCAAAATATGTGAGCAAGGAATAGAAGGCCACCTGACAATGAATAATTAGATTAGAAGAATAAGAGAAACATTATGTCAGACAGATTTTGTTAAACAAAACTCAAAACCTTTGATGTCATGGTTATAAACACTGGAGCAGCAAGAGCAAAAATTTGGAAAAGTTCTCCTGCTGATGGAACGGACATTGAGAAAGCATTAAATCCTCTCTTGTTCAGTGATCGCATCATCATAAATGCTGCAACAACCTGGCAGTCAAACTTGAGTTTTGAATAACCCCACAACTAATGTAGATTGGAAAATAATATTATTAGTTGATTACACCAGGAAGTAACAAAAAAATGAGACTTGTCAATTTTCCATGTCCAAGACCTGATCTCTTTTTTTTTTTTTTTTTGAGGAAAGACCTGCTCTCTTCCTCGTAAGCCCTACTTATTTTTTTTTAAACCTCATATCCTTTAATTTGTTATACTTTTAGCATAACCAAGGAAGATGTTCAAGGAACCTCATTACTAGGCAGATCCTCTATCCAAGTAGAATGTTCTACTTTGTCAGCATATCAACAAAACAAAAAGCATGTTCTTGAGAACAAAAATCAGAAAACCTCTAGTCATATTGATAATATAACAGCAAAATGAGGTTTACTAAGCAGTAACACTAATTAAAAGAAAATTACACGAGACGATCTACAATTGCATGTCTTTTCAAATCAGCTAAAAAGAAACATGTGGCACTCTTTTGTTATAAACTTGTGTCATGAACTAGAGAATCAAAATAAAGCACCCAATGGAAGATTATTCACAGGTCATGCATCAATGCAGTAAAACTAGCTCCTCAAACATGCTACTCACTGCAACATATTATAAAATGGTCATCATTAACTATCATACACTTATGACAATGTTGTTTTGTAAGAGTAAGAATGCTGGATTTCTCTCCCTTCATTACTGATTCTGACTTATTCCATTCAGGAAACTCGAATGGCATTTCAATTAGTACAACTTACATCAAGCCAGCTACATTCTTTCTCACAAAAAAAAACTAGCCAGAAATGAGCAGGTCAACAATTTTTTGTAATATTTTTTTTAGGAGAAATCTTTGTAATATTAATAATAAACAAACAACAAGTCAGAGAACCGTCTTTTAAATTTCACAGAAATGGAAGAAACTGGTTTGTTTTGCAGAACTCAAACTGTTGAGATATATATATGCTTATACTTTCTTAGTTAAGCATGTCTCTCTTGTTTTTTTTTAATTTAAGAAGATAAGTTTAAGCATGTTATGCCTCATAGCATTCTGCATAAACATGTTTAAGAACTGAAAATATACCTGTGACAACATTGTAGCCCAAGCAGCTCCAGCAATACCGTAACCACAAACACAACAAAGGAAAATGTCTCCAAAACCATTTATTGCACTAGCAACTGCCAAAGCCTTCAAAGGTCCCCAGGAATCTTTCATTCCTAGACTGTAAAAGGACAAAATAAAAAATACATAAAATATGAATAGTATGAAAAATCACTTGCTTGCTGTTATCAGTAATAGAATAAAATTTGGCCAAACAATTGATTTTGAAGCTTGAGAAATAATAAAAATCTATAATTGACAATCCAGTCTAAAAATGTATCAAGCAGATCACATAGAACAGAATTAAACAAGAAGGGTATCTGAAATTAGTACCTAGCACTTTGAGCAACCAAGCCAACAAGAACTGCAGGCCATGCGAAGCTTCTTATCTAAAAGGAGACAATGCACCAGATTTTTTTTTGAGAGACAATGCACCAGATTATTGACAAGAGCAGAATAGTATTACAATTTTCTTAATAAAAATCCACCAAGAGTTCAGGAAAAATCTTCTACACATATTTCTGTTGAGTGGATTTGACTATCATCTACTTATAATAGGTATTGTAATTAACATCAAAATATTTTCCTTTGATATAAAAATTAACTTTCTTGTATGGAATTAAATTTTCAAACGTCCATTTCCACTATAAAAAAATAAATGTTCAAATATTTTTCAAATCCAGAACATGGTGATTCCAAATACTCAGATATAAATGTCCAGAATATGAAGTCTGTCTCTAAGTATATCATTATCTGGCAATTATATTTTAAGACACAAATAAAAACATGTGAACGGTCTAGTTGAATTAGCAAATTAGATTGTTATGGGTAATTGGAAGTCTAATAATGAAAACACTTTTTGTTGTCAGAATGATAAAATATATACAAAGACCAGATATTGATAAAAAGACTGCACACACTAAAAGGTGGTCGTTTTGAAGCATTTCACATTTTTTTACACCTTTAATTTTCAATTGTCATCTTTTTTACCTTTTTGAGGAAGTGCTGTTGCCCTAAAATTTTTTCCGATATGTCATTATTCGCTATTATGAACATGGATCAACGAATATATTACTAACAGAGCAGAATGGCGTCGTATGATCCATGTAGCCGACCCCACCTAGTGGGATAAGGCTTTGTTGTTGTTGTTGTATGTCATTATTCGCTATAGAAGTGCATTGGGTCAAGCATTTAATACATATAGCTCGTCTTCAGAGTGACATGCATTATGCATATTTGCTGTTGAATTGTTTGGACAAGAGGAGGTAGTGAAAGTAAGTGAATATAGTGGAAGGGAAAAGTTAGACCCCAATTTGGGGTAATTCATTGTTAATTATTATACAAGATGTATGTCTACTTTTTGCAATATTTGATAATAAATTTTATTATTGTCAATTAAAAGATTCAAAATGGAAAATTTGGATATATAATTAATTATGTGATTTATAACTGTGATTATAACAAAATAAGTATAAAAGGAAATATATATACTGAACGTCCATTAATTGGGGGGGGGGGGGGGGGGGTTGTAGCTCCGTCCCTAGCTCCACTCTTATTCCCGCTTCTACCCCTCAATCCAAACAATGCGTCATTCCAAGTCTATAAATATTTAGGGACTATAATCAACAGCAGACAAGCTTTCTCCAGTTTACCTAATGGTCAAATATATCTACTGTAATCCACTCACTTATCATGTGCTTATTTAGCTGAAAATAAATTGAGAGAAAGCTTTTCGTTGTGTAAAAAAAAATAAGTTTAAGGATATAAATTAATAATTTTATACATAATAATTTTGGGAAATCTCAAAAAGAACAATATCCTAAAGTTTTATAGAACTCCTTGGTCAATCAGAAAATACATTTTGTTAACTGAGAATTTTTTGGTTGCCAAACACAAGATTACAAAAACATTGTCTTTAGAAAAATGGTGAAACAATAACAATAAAAATAGGATGCCTACTTACATCTGGCAATCAATCGAGGTTTCCTTATATTCAATTTTCAAGGCTACTCAAAAGACCAAAGTAGGGTGTATCATGCACATGGATGGACCCACAAAGTTTCAACACAACAGAAGTCCAATCTGATTTGATCGATCAGCTAAAAATATGAGCAAGGTGAGCTAGTAAATTATGTTGACAATCTTAAAGTAGAATCAGTTAGATATAAAGCTGCTCAAATTGGACATGGCCTTGAATTTTCTTGCAGAATAAGTCATCTTACTTTCAGAGAGGTGAAGCAACTTTCCTACCCATACCTAAAGACTACATAATTCATAAACTATATAGATCCAGTAGTGGGAGTTGAAACAATGAACTTAGGATTGGAGAGGCGTAATTATTAAGCCATACACAACATCAAGTTGACCTGTAAGTCATGACCAACAATTTAAGCATGAAAAGTAAGCTAGAACAAATCATAGATTACTGCAGGCGATGGCTTGATTCAACGTGAATCATGATAATGCCAATGAATGTGAAGAAACCTAAACAACTGAGTTTATACTTTAGTCAATAAACATATCACTTTTCTTGAAATGCTATAGATAGATTTTATGTGGAAGTATATGCACCTGAACATACGTATTTGCGGCAGGAATAATGTGAGTAGAATTTCCTGCACCGGTAAATGCTGAACAAGAAGACAATTATAACTAGATTATAAGATTTATCATTGCATTCCTATAAGCATAAATAATAGTGCAAATTTTATGAGTCCTAGACACTGCAGTGCAAGAGAATTTAACTGCCCAACTATGCGTGCCCCGACTTAAAAAACTCCAGCAAAAACAAGCAAAAGTTTTACTGGTGACCATTCAGAAGGACATGATATCCTCTCTGTCCACAATGACCGAGAAATCATAAAAAAATGATGAACGTTGATGCAGTTCATAACTGATTGGGAATTGAAATATGAAAAGTCTCAACAAAGGTAAGTATAGTAAAAATAACTTTTACATTTTTTGACTTACCAGTCAGAACTTGAATGCCAAAGAGTCTTGTGAATAAAAACATTCCCAAGCCACAAACGAGAGCAACAAACAGTAGCATAGATATCTGATGTTGTGCTAGATTTTTATTCTGCATGAATACTTCCCAGTTACTTACTGCAATTATTTGGAAGAAGGTAATACTCAATTATCAAGGGATAAGAGGGACTATGAAAGAGGCTTTTTCACACCTGCAATATTAATAAGTTAACAAATATTGGACGCTTCAAAGAAAATTAACAATACACGTCCATCTTTACATAATTACATGACATTGGTAAAAAATTTAATTCACAAATGATGATGCTGAAAATTAGTTGATTTTTCATGCTTTCCCACAAGGATAAAGACTGTAATTGCAAGCTCGTTCTTCATAGGGAATCCAACATGCCAAACTGTTCACTAATTTACTGCAAAATATACTGTCAATATTATCATACCCAAGATGAAGTTTATATTCAAGAAAATACAGAAATATTTTAACATGAGTCATGCAATTTGCTAATTGACGCAGCATTTTGTGGAAGTATTATGCTTATCAACCAGTGCGAAGAAATTACAATGACATGCAATTCTTGGGGCAAGATACTCCCATTGTATAGTTAAGAAAACATAATAGAAAGTCATGAAAGCAAAATCAGTAATATCCTAATTTACTCCATAGTATCAACAACAATTAATGGTGTCTAAAGATTTTAGTTTTAATATGACAGCTCTAATGGCATGCTACACCTAGTTAACAATAGGCGTCGTCGCATTTGTAAATGTAAACTTAGTCTTCATAGGGCACTCGACATGCCAACCTGTTTACCAACCTAATGCAAAATGTACAATCAGTATTGTCATACCAAACATGAAGTTCGTAACAGAAAAAATACAAAATCTTGTACCATAAGTCATGTCATCAGCCAAGTTAGTGCAGCAATTTTCTGAAATTTATGCACATCAACCAGTACAATGAAATTGTAATGACAGAATTTCGGGGTAAGATACCTATCTAGATGAATGAAACAGAATAAGAAACCATGAAAACGAGACCAATAATATCTGAATTTACTCTATAGTTTTAGCAACAATTGATGGTGTCTAAAGATTCCAGTTTTAATATGGTGTCTGTAATGACATGCTGCACTAGTTACCAATAGTTTCTGAAACATAAGAGAAATAAAGAGATAAGTGGTCAGTAGGAAAGAAAAATGAGTCAGGTGATTATTTTTCTCTTAAAAAAGGAGAATGAATCAAATGATAAATTATAGCCGTAAAAAAAAGTTAACAAAAGATGAGGCAGTCTTTTCTTTGGTGGGTCAGTGCAAACGAAGGCCTATTCAAGAACAATAGGCAAAGGAAATGTCATGAATGACGCAGAGAGTTCAATGGGATTTAACTAATTTCAATGATCGAGCTCAGTCTGACAAACATGACTAAAGTAAAACCAAACTACCTTCTGTGCAAGCGAAGTGGCGACCATGTTCGAGGTAGCGATCGAGAGAAACATGAACACATAGCATAGGTAGTCGCAGAATACAGTTCCAGGTCCTAATGAGAACGCCAACATTAGTCTTCTGTTCCAGGAAAAAAACGACCGAAAAAGGACGGAAGCAAAGTGGTAGTTGATCATTACCTAACGCGGCGAGCTCCAAGGAGCTGCCTTGGCCGATGACCATGGTGTCGATGAGGCTCATGAGCGGGCCGCAGATCCAAAGACCCGTGGCCGGCCCGGCGAACAGGACGATCTCCTTCATCTGCTTCCAGATGCCCGTCGGCTCCGAGTCCGCCTCTCGCTGCCGCGAGACGACGACCGACGCCCCATCGCCATCGCTCCACACTCCTTCCTCGCCGTCGTGCTCAACCGAAGCGACTCCCTCGGCATCGTTCCGCTCCGATTTGAAGGAGCAAGAAACGCGACGAGGCCGCAAGCCGGAGGCGTCGAGGCGAAGTCGAGCGCCGGGGAGCGGAGACGGGGCGGAGAGGCGGCCGACGTGGGAGAGAGGGGGGAGGAGGAGGTGGCGGCGAGGTAGGAGAAGAGGAGGAGGAGGGCGATGGGTCAAGAGGCGGAGGTCCATCGTAGAGGGAGTGAAGAGAGGGAAAAGAGGAAACTTTCGTTTTTTTTTTTTCTCTCTCCCCTCCGTTCTTGGTTTGGTTTGGTGGACCTTTTTATATATGCGCGGTCGAGTGGATGGGAATTGTTTGTGTTTTGTCCGCTGAGAAGTTTTATTTCTTTTCTATATTAATTTTATTTTTCGGAAATCGTTGTCCGCATCGGAGCATTCCGGTAACGTGGTGTTTTATTGACCGTCGGGAGAGAGTTTTGATTTCTAAAATTTATATATTTAAAGCATTAATTAATAAGTGGAAATAGATTTATTTTGATATAAAAAAAACGTCGTTTATTGAAATTATTCAATCAACGCATATGAATGAAATTATAAAATGTCAGCATCAGATTTTAATGAAATTATAAACTAAAGTCTCATTTTAATGATAATAATCAATTCTTCAAAGTTGAGTATTTTTTGTTAGAGGTCACAGAGCTGAGTATATGACTTGACTTTCTATATAATAAGTCCATTTTATTATCTTGCGCAAGTATACTTCTGTTGTGGGTTCAATATAAATAAATAAATATTAATTTCATCAAGAAACACGGAGAAACTCTAGTTCTTTTTTTTTTATCAAATTTCTTTTCAAAAATAAGATAATAACTGTCTTCGTGGTGTAATAGAAAAAAAAATTATAATTTTAAACGAGTTCAAGGCATGCAATAAAAATGAGAAAAAAAGTGAAATAAAATTGATGCGTGGCGTGGACGGCTGTTGATGCAGACTGCTGGTAAATGAATTTTATGAAGAGCATCGGATTCGGATCATCTCCATGTTTTTTTCCCCAATTTTGTGTTACGTTCGATGTGTACTTTTTGTTAATTGTAACAAAGAAAAGAAGCTCTTTTTCTTCACAAAAGTATATACACACTCCGCAATTTCGTAGGTTAAAGTCAAGCATAATTTTAATTAAACAATGAACACAGGTTACATAAATTTAGATAATAAGTATGCAGAGAGAAGAAAAATGTAACTACGCTAATATGTATATAATATATGTACAGTATTATAATATACATATTATATATATGGTGTATGAGGTTATCGTATGCATTTTGGACTATTTTGCTTCCACTAGTTTTTTGGGTTTTGTGGCCGAATTTTATTCATTAATTGCTTCTTTCTTTTGCTTGCAACTAGTCTATTATTTTATTTTTCTTACGCTTACAGAAGATCTGAACTATTAATCAACATAAGAATTCTAGGACTCAAATCCGAAATTCTAGGACTCTGTCAGTTGAGACAACATTTAATACTGTGTTTTTTTTGTTAAAGAAAAAAAAAACAAATCATATTTTTGAACTTTTTATTTTATAGTGAAGATTAAATTAAAATTATATATTAGTTATTTTGAATACAAAATGTTCCCTCTGACCCAACTATCCACTAGGAAAAAAAACATTTTTCTTCATTAAACACATGAAAACCAAGAAAACGAAAGACGAGAGTTATCTCGCGGGGCGTATGAGAATCGCTAAACTCAGGAAAATGACTGCAGTGCAAGTAGAAGAACTCTTTTGGAGCATTTTTGACATCTAGACATCTTCTACCTCCAGGCAATTCAGCACTCAACCAAGATTTGGAGGATAGCTACAAATGTCATCTTGACAAGCAACTCGTATTGAGGCATGTCGAAAGTGAAAGCATTCTCAATCAAATCCGGTGGGGCGGAGGGTCATGCTGAGAGAGAGAGAGAGAGAGGCATTGATAATAAACAGTACTTTTCAACTGTAACTACTTCATTGGGAAACAATTATGAACAGAACAATGGCAAAGGAAAGATGAATTCTGCAGTGTCAGACTTCTTGTTTCATGAATACAAACCAAAATCACTGGAAACTGTGCGAACTGCTAATGGAATTCTAACCGAATGGATCCCATCTTCCCATGATAAACTACCAAACAGGTATCCACTCTGAACCTTCAGGCGTGGCTGGAGAGTTACTTTGAACTTTAATTTCTTGGCAGTGGAGTTAAATGATAAGATGGAGGGTCTAACATGAATGCTCACTCCTGGAGGAAGCTCAACATTAGCAGTGTAGGTGGATGCAATCGGGCCGACATTTGTGACTGTTCTTGAGACAGTCAAGGTGCCCTTCAACTCAGGAATTGATATGGCTGGAAGATTGAGATCCTTCTGTGCCTTAACTGGATGATGGCAGACAATATGATGTTGTGTTACATAACTTATAGCTGAGTTGTTGTAGCCCATGGAACATAAAAAATGCATGTAGTCCGATAATTCCATGTCATATATGAGTCCTGGATCCATGGCCTTGTTCGGGTTAACGTGACCGCCTCCATAGTCAAAAGGGTTAGCTTGCTTGTTTGGAGCTCCCTCGGCTACTACGTTGAGTCCATACTCACCTTCAATTGATGCTGTTACAGACATCGACAGTCATTTGATCAGTGAAAGTATTAGCAGGAAACATGAGCATGATAAAAGTGAACATAGCTTGCCTGTTGTGACTAGTGCAGATTTTACTGCAGCAGGACTCCAATCAGGATGTATTGATTTTAGAAGAGCCACTATGGCAGAAATATGGGGACAAGACATTGAGGTTCCTGATTCGATTTTAAGAAGCAGCGGACCAATGCCACGTACAGGAGAAGCTGGTGACCAGGACGCTAAGATATTCACACCAGGTGCAGCAATATCTGGCTGAAAGTATAAGCGAAAATAATATTGTAACTAGAAGAATGAAGCTGAGAGATATATCTGAGTATCGACTGAATTGTAATCCAACAACACCTTCAGTATAAAGGGTGACAAAGAACTTGGGCCCCTGGAAGAGAAGTACGCAACATCAGGAGCAACCACTGAAGCAAGGGATGTCTTTGTAGAGCTAAATTTAATAGAAGGATTCCTGCAACACAGTAGTTAACAGAAATTCAAATTACGAAAATCCAATCATTATATATGATTGTAACCTAATTTAATGATGTACCTTGTTTTACCCAGGTATGTCAATATAGAAGTTCCAGTTTCAAAGTCAACTTGAACGCAAGGAAAAGTAAATGCAAAAGAAATATCCTTCGTCATGAACTGTGCAAAGATAAGAGCGATGCCATGAGCTTTTTTAACTGTTTCGGAAGCGATAATTGGAGACCTTTGATCCCTTGTCTGGAAACAAATTATAACGTTTCCTCTTGCTAAACTAGAATTCAGGGAACCTGTATTGCATCCTCTATAAAAAGGTCATTCAGATAACAAAAACAATTTATAAGAATTATGCAGGATTACTTGAATGTTTCTATCAATGGATTACCTTGCATCCGAATCATCAGCATCACTTGAAGCAATATCTTCAGAATAAACTATCCGATAAAATTTATCCACATGCTTCCCAAGATATAAAGATTGACCCTAAATTTTCACATCCACCAGAAAAGTTGCAATAGTTATATTCTAATTTCAATCCTCACGTTGTCTGAGAAAGAGAATAACAGAACTTAATTTTATGTTTCCATCTAGCAATCTATGAACCAACCATATTTATTTCCAAATATAAAGAAAAGGAAATCTTCTCCAAAGAAAAAATAATAAGAGAAAAGGAAACTGAAAAGAACATATTTGATCCTTAAATCAGAAACTCGTCAAATATATCAGCTCAGCTCATCCCAAATATAAATCATCAGTTTCATGTTTCAAACATAGAACATGTTCACTTCAAACATAAATTACAAAAACTGGAAACATTAAATATTCATTCCTGCAAGAAGTACAGAAGTTTTCAAACTGATCAGGCCAATCTATTTAGTAATTTGAGATTGTTAGATTTCTCCTTAGAACACACTAAAAAATGTAGCATGCATGAAGACAGACATTTGGAAATCTATGTTAGAATTCTGGATGACTTGTTCTAACCTTCAAACAATAGAATAACTCATATCAGATTCTGAGTGCCATTAAAAGCACAATCTATAACTACTTCTGAGATACATTTGTGAAGACAATAACATTACCATATATGTTATGTTATTGCCAAGGGTGACTGCAGTAAGGAAAGTACGATCAATTGTGCTAGCTGCAACAGTAATGACCCAAGGTGATGTATTGATAACAGTTTGGGAATAAGGACCAGAGTTTCCTGCAGAAGATACAACAGAAATCCCACGTGCCACAGCATGAAAAGAACCAATGGCTAGAACATCTTCAACATATGTCGGAAGAGGTGGTGATTGGCCCAAAGAAACTGAAAGAACATCTACCCCATCATGTATTGCATCATCGAAAGCAGCGAGTATGTCTGCAGAACTGCAACCACCAGTAACCCAACAGACTTTGTACATAGCTAACCTTGCTCTCAATGCACCTCCTCTTGCTATTCCCTTAGCAGTTCCCATAAAGCTTGCATTTCCTACAGAAACTCCAGCAGCAGTAGAAGATGTGTGTGTCCCATGTCCCACCGCATCACGTGGTGATAGAAACTCTAGAATGTCACTTGTATTTAACTTCCCAAATTCAGCTTCATATCCTTTTATATACCATCGGGCACCAATTATTTTCCTGCAGAAAGATGCTAATGTGAAATCCTGAGTCATCATCTCAGAACCATAAGATCATTTGCCACTGCTGTTTACTCTTACTAGAATCACTAAATATCATTTTAAGTTTTATATAATCAAGTAGTTCAAATAAATTATAGTCTGTTCTAGTTATCTTAGACACAGATAAATACAATATGTGGACAAATGTCTTAACTATCAACAAACGAGGTTAAAGAGCGTGTAAATGCAAATGCACTACATGTGGCTTTTGTCCGGTACTTAGAAAACAGATCACGTGCAGAGCCATGATCCATTTTGTTAAAAAAGAGATCACACACAGATCCATTTATAATGGAAGGTACTGTTACCCTGTGAAAGATAAACAGGAAGCATGTCATGGTGTTACATATTCTTTTTTTCTATAATTAACACATATTTAATGAATGACTCCACATGTCACTATAAAGAACTTATTGAGAACTTTAAAAACGTTACACTGGAATCCCATTATGCTCAACTATACATAATATCAGGTACCCACTTGCCACATGGCAGCCCTATGTGAATAGGGGCCCATTTATTTTGTCTTTGAATGTATGGTGAATTCAAGAAATCTTGAATGCACTTTACTTTATCATATATATATCTATACACACAAATTCTCAACATTAGGTGCTCATCATTCTGGAAAGATTTTACTGATAGGAGCTGGCTGTTGCAACTTGCGAGCTCTTCTGACCAGTGATCTCATTGATATTAACTGCATTTTTATGCAGTGAAGAAGTTCTACAGATAATTTATTGCTTGGAATTAACATCTCAGCTTTAATATTGTAACATGATTAGGAAATTGGGACTTGGCACATCATCAGAAGAATAATTTGTAAGAATTGCATCCTAAGTTAACATAATATATGGCACAAATGGCATCAACAAAAGAAGGACAAAAGCCAAAGTAACTTGTTGTAGGTAGCCTAGAATACCAACCTATTACAGTTAGAAACATTGAACTTCTCTCCTCCCTGGCATATTCCTCTCCAACGAGACGGAATGGGTCCCATATCGTGATCACTGAAGCTTTCTGATTCCGGCCATATACCTTCAATCAATATAATCAATGGCTTTGTTCTTAAGAGAGCAATCAGGAACAACTTCTGAGAACAAAAGATGACATGTTTTGTTGCAACAAAAATGGAGTTGTAGACATGGTTTGGTAATCTGGACTGGTCCGATTTATATGAGGTGTAGGATTTCATAGCATATTGCGCCAGGTACAATCGAACTCACCAGTATCTAAGAAACCAATTATGGAGCCATCGCCAGATCCACTTATGGAAAGTATGCCATCAAGTGGCTCGGGGTTCACATGCAGGAAATCCCAACTCCTGGTAGTGTGGAGCTCAAGAATCCGATTCGGAACGACTCGGACAACTCCAGGCCAATCTGATCAACCCGAGTTCCAAATAAAGAACTTGTCTGGTACATTCAAAAGATAAAAGAAGGATGTTTGATCCATGATCACTAGAACCCTAGCAGAGCTAGCGGTGGTATTGAGTACCTGCAATTTGAGCAGCCTGAGCTTCGGAAAGCACAGCAGCAAACCCTGAAAACCCATGCTTGTAGCTATACAGAATGGAAGTTTCAGCTGCCCGTTTGCTGCAAAAATAAACAGCCCAAGGAATTAGACGACAACGAGCGATAGAATACTAAAAGAACCAATGGATCAGCGAGGAAATGCTGAACCTGCCAAGGGCAGTGGACAGCATTCCGTGATGCAGCTCCTCAACCATCCCAGGTTCACTGTACGCGTGCTCACCCATGTAAACAATGTACACCTGCAATCACAGTACACGAAGAAATCATCACATCAAAAAAAGAGCAAAACTTTGACAGAGAGAAGATGGAAAAGGTGGGGAGAGAGAGCTCAGCTCAGCTCACCTTACTGGCAGAAACGAGCACGACATGAAGGACGAAGAGAGCAGCGATGCAACGCCGGGCACAAGGCATGGTGGGCTTCGAGAGTCGGAGAGAAAAAGGAGAGAGGATGCAAGGAAGAGAGCCGCGGGCTTGAAACTTGCATAAATAGAGAGCACAACAGTCAAAGATGGATAGCGCCAGTATTATCAAGAGATGTTTTTGTTGCAGTGCTGCGGCGGTGGTTGCTGTTCACTCGGTGTCCCTTTTCCTTTTTCTTTTGCTGTAGCTGTCGGTTGGTTCAAATTCAAATCTAAACTAATGATCCCGAGAGAAGGGCGAAAAGTTTCTGCTTCTTTCATGACATGTCTCTTTACATGTCCTCTGTGCTGCTGGCCAATCTTTTATGTGTGTCAGTCTCCCTTGCTTGGCGTTCCTAATACTACATTTTTGGTCCTTTTGGTGTCAGTGCGAGGGTGTGTGTGGAGTCTGCGACTGTGAGGGGTGACAGGTGAGAGGGGTTGACTCTGTCATTGGAGAGTGGAGTGAGACCAGACCTTTCCGCAAGTGATACGAGAGAGAGAGAGAGAGCAGTGGTGGCAAGAACGCGAGATCACGACAGCAGCAGGCAGGCAGCAAAGCAGCGCCCACTACCAGTGGAGAGGGTGGTGATTTGATTTGGGAGAGTTTGCTTTGGGATCGAGGCTTCATGCGTCCTTTTCACACACTTTGTTTCCTCCTGGTTTGTGCACTGTTCCAACGCAGGATGGTGTATAGACGAATCACAAGACTGATACAGACCCATTGACTCCGTGGCTTGGATGGAGCAAGCATATTTATTTATTTTGGACAACAGTTCCGATCTACAATGCACACAAACTCGCAAGTGAAATAAGAAGATTAAATCAAGTATGGTTGATACAATTGAAATTCAACGTGATTATATGTTATAGGTAATTGGATCTTTGTAAGTTCAGATTTAATTCTCATATTCATCACCTTCGTTTGAATTTATCCAGGTTACTTTTTTTCATTCGAACATTAAATTAGTCATGGATCTTGAACAGAAAAAATATGAAACTGATTATATACTTTTTTTTAAACAAAGTGTATTGTTGAATTTCCAGATGAAACTAGTAGATGGAATTTTGGGAACAATGAAACCTAATAATCATTATCATTCTCCAACTAGATGAGATTAGTCATTGTTATCAAGCACGTCCACAAAAAGTTGGAGCATACCAAGCATCAGTTTCAATCCTCATCCGTAAAGACTAGTAGTTGAAATAACACTGAGCCTGTTTAGGCATAATAAAAAGCACAAAGTGGATTAGGTCATGTAATGCTTTAACTACTCCATCATAGGGAGTTGACAAACCAGAATAGGAATAACAAATCGGCACTGTGTTCTTTAATTAAGCATCCTTGTTAAACTGCATGCACGTGAGATTCCTGGACGCACAGGAAAAGACAAAACAACAACCGGGATGATTTATGATGTCATTATCACATATTGAATTTGTTCTGCACATTGAAGCAATCAACTATATCCCCAGTTTTCAAGATTATAATATAATTACGAAGAACAAGCTGCATGCTCCAGAACAGCACACCATCAACCACAAAGGTATTTGAATGGCTTGGGAATTTGAGAAAGAATGAAAAAGCAAAACATGGGCGTGGCACGGATTGACAAAGCATAACATTATTCATGTTAGAAACAGCATTTACCTCGTGAAGTCTAACAGTTAAGTCAAGGCCATTGCTCTTTCAGCAACTCAATTGTACACAAGTCAACAGCAAAAAAAGTGTAAACCTAAAGGAAGAGGAAATAAAACAATAGACAATTTATTACTTGTACATTATCTTTCAAGACAAAAGAGCAACATGCGCACATTCTGAAAGACGAGAAGAAACATGCAAAAGACAAGATGTGATGGCAATATCTGCATATTCTATTGAAAAAAGAGAACATGCAAAGACAAGAAGATGAAGTGATCCATCTTGAATGGAATGATCAATATCAAATTTTGAATTTGCTTCCTTGAGCAACTGTGGACTAGAGTACAAAAAACTTCTAGCAAATTACAACATTTTGACAAATCATGTATCTTTGGGAAAAAGCCTCATGTTAATATCGTTTCCCCAAAAAAATTAATATCCTTTACATAAGAATACGAAGAACAGCAAGGCCAACTGCTGATATTGAAACAAGGGTACCGATACAGTATTTTATAACGTCATACTTTGCTGCCTCCAGCTGAGCTCGCAATGCATGAATTTCCTACAGGCAAAGAGACCAAATAATTAGTCTTAATAACAGTGGACCTTGGACAAAAACTTTATGTTAACTTCATCCAATAACACTCACCCGATCAAGCTTGTTAGTCAGATCAGTGGTTTCTGCATTTTGCTTGGCTAATTCATCACGAATGCGCCTGTGTTCAGTAGTCATTACATTAATTAGTTAAAAAAGATCATTTGTCCCTTAACATCAACAATAAAAAAAGGAAAACCCCTTTGATAACTATTATATAGTAGTTAACAAACAATTTCCTTGGTCATCATTGGCAAAAGGCAATTTTCTAATTGCAAAATTGAAAAAGAAACACATATTCTAGCCATAAACCAGGTTACTCTAAGTATCATGAATAACTATTTATAATACATTTTTTCAGATAAAATCTACTTATATTACATTGAAAAATTAATTAATGCAGTACCGAAATTGATATCTGAATGGAACAATCCCACAATTCATTAAGATGATAACTCATATGAAGTCCTAAGAAACCTGACAGGTTACTCATGCATGGTCAAGTACAAGGTGAAGAAGGACGCGCCAGTGCCATGTTACTCTGACTTCCCACTTAATCCTATGTAAACATGGCAGATAGGTATCACACATTTTTTTGTCTTTTGAAGCAAGCTATCAGAGACACCTTAAATAATGATTTCTTTTCAACCAGAGTGATTATTGGACACGTACCTATAACTGATCATCATAGTACACTAAGAGTTCCATCAAAGGTTTTCAAAAGAATATCCTAGTAGTTAACCACAACGGCCAACATCACATTTACAATAAATCAGGAAAGAAAATGCTGAAGATAGCCTCGTATTACCAATTAGGAAAGAAAGTTAATCAAGATAAAAGAAAAAAACTGGAACAAGAAAGTGAGAAACACAAAGCTTAAATGTTTATACCCTCGTTCAAGATTGAGATCCAAGCGTTGACCTGCAGTGACTTTGTCAATCTCGTACCTAAAAGGAAAATGCAACTCAGAAGCAGTTAAAAAACAACGATGAGATGAAAAAACTGTCACATGATTAACAAAGTAAAAAATATGAATGCCATGAAAAAGAACACATGTTGTGCAAACCAGACCTAAGTTCACTGCGCATTTTGTCAATATCACCTCGTAGTTTCTCAGTCTCACGTTGGAGCAAAGAGAAATGGTGCTCCTGCATTCAGAAGACATAAGATTAAATAATTTAACCTTTAAAGATCAGAGATTAAATCAATTATAATAAGCACAGAAGTGGCAATGGATTATAAATCTTTATGACATGAATCCCAATCTGGCATAATAGACGCATATGCTTTGTCTGCAAAAAAAAATTGCATGTTCTATCATTCAAACATAAGGACAGAACTGGTGAGGCTAGATGTTGTGACGACAACAACAACAACAACAAAGCCTTATCCCACTAGGTGGGGTCGGCTACATGGATCATACGACTTCGTTGATCCATGTTCATGAGATTCGACAGGATTTTAAGCTGACTGTCGGGGCCTAACACAACCCACCTCCTTTATCCGGGCTTGGGACCGGCTATAAAACATAGGCTAGATGTTGTGACATGCCCAAGTTTTCATTTCAATAAAGAGAACTCCTTCAAGTGATGAACAATTCATAGGATCCATAGTAGAAGTTTTTCCCAAGTTAAATAACCTAATGCAAGAGCACGAATAAGGCCCACACAAAAATATCAAAGAAAATAATGCAGCAAACCGAAATGGCACATAACTCATACAATAGTCACTTATCAGTTGCTTAATATAACATAAGGAATATATAACTGGGTCCAACAGTTGGAAATAGTTAACTTTAAGGAAAGTCGAAACAAAACACACAGCATAACACTACCAATAATTTAACTCCAAAAGAAACACCAACAATGGAACTACATAAAAGAGTACCAAGTGTACCAAGAGCACCAGAAGAAACAACATTACCCTCTCAAGAAAACAAACGAGAAACAACATTATAATGGAAAATAAAACTATTACAGCCATTAACTCAAATTACAATCATCCTGAAATGCCAAGCATGTCACAAATAGAATCCTTAGCTTGGCAACTGTAATTGCTGAAGGCATTTTCCAAGAAAGAAATCCCTAATCAACATTTTTAATGAATTATCCGACTGGCTTGGTTCATCTATAAAGCCAAGCTTCTCAAATCATATAGAAGCAATCTTAGGACAGACAAAATTGAATATAATGTCTAACCCAACAACACTTTTTCCTATAAAAGGCAATGTAAAAAAATGCTTAGTAAGAAGAGTCCGAAAGTAAAGTTTCTCTGTTTATACATGCAAAGAAAAAAACTACAGTTAATTTGAGCATGTAAACCTGTCAACGCAAATAATAACGACAAAGCACAATAATAAAATACAACTATTCAGTTTTTATCTAATGTTTTTTTCTTTTCTAATTTGGCTTCCAAGTAGTATGAGAAACATATCTCTTATAAAAGAATATATTAAGAAATAATAAAATCTTATATAATATTATAGAAATGAGGAGTGACCCAGTAGTCCCCGTTCCCAGTGGTTTCTCCTATAAACAAGATCTATGTTGTTCCATTTACAAATATTTCTCGTCACTTGAAGTTCTCTGGGAAGAAGTTAATGAAATTATTTTAGATATATATATTTCTTCCCCTTCTCTTTGAAGGAGGTAAAAATTATTAGCTTCTCATTTCACAGGCTGATTTTTCTTGAAAATAAAAATGTAGACTCTAGAAAGAGATGTTAATGAAGAATCTGGATGGAAACTTGTTCATGGTGATGTCTTTCGTCCCCCTCGAAATCTAGCACTGCTTTCTGCAGTTGTCGGTAGTGGTGCACAACTGGCCATGCTTGTCCTGTTGGTCATATTGTTGGCAATAGTTGGGATGTTGTACATTGGGTATGACATTATTGCTCCTTTAAGTTACTACATTACATTTGGATGTCTTTTCCTCATTATCTTGATAATAAAGATTAACGATTGCCTCACTTGTCTTGTATTTTGTGTTAGTTTGACAGCATTATATTTTCTCATTTGTACCTGTGCATAGGACTTGCTCTTTTAAGCAATTACAATATTCTGAAAGAGAAAATTGCGTCATATTTCTCGGCAAGAACTAATATTGACTTTTATAGGAGATACATGCAAACTATGCTTTCAGTTTTGTGCCTTAATATTCTCACAATGACATGTTGACATAAAACTCCGCCTATGTTTTATAGCCGGTCCCAAGCCCGGATAAAGGAGGAGGGTTGTGTTAGGCCCCGACAGCCAGCGTAAAACCCTGTCGAATCGCATGAACATGGATCAACGAATGGAATGACGTCGTATGATCCATGTAGCCGACCCCACCTAGCGGGATAAGGCTTTGTTGTTGTTGTTGTTGTTTTTTTTTTCTTTTCTATAAGTACTGCTGCTTTAGCACAAACATGATTGACTTAGGCCAACCCTAGACATATGATTCATGGATGTAGTTATGGCTATCTGATGCTGATGGACCTGTCATATTCTTCATGAGTCAAATAACAATTCACATAAAAATGAACTACTCAGTTGCCACATCGCTATCTATCATGTTAATCTATTTATTGAAAGGAAATTAGAGTAATTGACTCATTGTATCATAGCCAAAAGTCAAAGAGTCAATGATTCATAGCCGAAAAACTGTAACATAGCCGTTCTTTAATAAATCCAGATTATTGCACACTTCAGCAATCATCCTTTGCTTCTCAAAAGGAAAAAAAATAGCCAAAACATGGTTGTAAATGAGATCATGGCTGAAATTTAAACTAGGAGATAGCAAAAGGTTAATTTCAGAATATGCCTAAAAGTCCATAAACATAAAAAAGTTATGTTGAAAGCATAATCATTGGATATCAGGATTCATAAAGAAATGACGAAGTCAGCGTATCATTGACTAACAGATCAATCTAAATGAAGTTTAGGCTAAAAGCCTAACAGAAAACATAACTTCAAAACTTGCCTAAAATGTTCATCTGCTGAACGTTTTTATTTTCTTTTTTCTTAAAGGAGATATTGAAGATATTATCATTGCAGTACCAACATTCTTCAGTTAAAATGTCAAACAAGACATCAAATCAATAAGGATTCTTTCAAGGGTAAAAGGATGACTGGATGGGAGCTAGTAATCCACATTACACAGAAAGTCTATTGTATCATCGAGAAAAATCTGAAATGAAACAAGTCATACATGTGAGCTTTTAACTTCGGACTTGAACTTGGAGATATTGCCATCTTGAATCATTTCACTCTGCAGAAGACATGAACAAAAACATCAAACTGTGATTCCTTTCAGAAAATGCAATAAGGTGACCGACAATATCAGCAGGTTGTACTTTTTGCATCTCTGACTTGGACACAAACGACTGAGCAACATTCTCGAGGCTATCATTCAAGACTTCTGTGATAGCCGATGTGATGGCCTCCGCATGCTTCGATGGAACTCCCTGAGCCTCCAACCTCCTAACCTGCAAATGCAAGAACGCCTTGAAATTAATTGCTGCAAACACCAATCCAAACCAAATCACTTCGACTTCTGAGATACGCGGTAACATACCAAAGCCAAGGTATCAACAAGGAACGCTCGCTTCCCATTCGTCTTCACGAGCTGCGAGGACATGCTGCAGAACATGGAGCCGGACGAACTGCAAGCCGCATCCAAAGACGTCGACAACAAGCCATGACCGCCAACGCCGGAGGACGACCCCGCGGCCGCCCCGCGCAATCGGCATTGTAACCCTAAGGCAATCGCCTCCAGTCCTCGTTTCCGGCAAACGATCGCGGCCGACATCGGATTTCGTAGCCCGAAGGGGGCGAAAAATTTAGCAAATGCACGTTTCTCCTAATTGCAATCCTCGGGTCAAATCACAGCAAACCAATCCGTGAACTGAGGAGTCTTCTGAGGGGGAAAAATAGGGGAAGAGTGCGACGAGAGAGAGAGGAAGAAGAAGAAGAAGAGGCAGCAGACGGGTGGGAACACGGCGGTAGAGGAGAAGTCAGCAGCGACGGCGACGGCGACCGGGCGGCGGAGGAGACGGGGGAGCAGAGGCGTGCCGTGTGCGGTGGGAGCCTCGTGGGGGTGGTGGAGGGAGGGAGGGAAAGGGGAAGGCGTTGTTGCGTCTCTTCTTCCTCTCATAACCTTTCTGAGTTGGCCTTCTATTTATTTATTTTATCTCGCATTATATTTGTGCTATTAATAAGTTGGACTCCAGTTTTTTAAAATACTAATAATAAAAGAAAAAAGTTGGACTCCATTTTTAATTATCTGCTTGGAAAATCTTCTGGAAGAGAAAAGCGCGGACCCATCAAAGAAACTTCTTTTTTCTTGTGTATATGCCACAAAAAGGAATTTAACCAAACATGGGAAAGAAAATTATTTTTTTTGTAAAACAAAATGTTAATTTATCGAAATTGATTTGTTCGTCTGTTTAATATCGGGACGGGAAAAAATTTAAAATAGATTCTGGAGGTTTAATTTAATGTCTTAAATTGAATTATTCTTAACATCGGGAAAAAAATCATAAACAATTATTATAAGGTAATAAATTGTATTTGGTGCATTTTTTATCTCTTGATTTTGGATTAAAAAAAGGGCCAACCGCCGTCAGTCAACCTTCAATGAGACCTGACTTGCGGATCAAGAAATATGCACTTTTTTTCATGTATTCGGAGAAAAGAGTAAAACGCGCAAAGATTTCTTTTTTTTTTGTTAATATAAAAATAAATACTTATTTTCCAAGAAATGAATGTCTTAATTTTGTGAAACAAATGGATACTCAGTTGAAGAAAATTTTAACTCCCACATCTTCCAAGTCTCAATTAAAAAGTATTGTTGACAATCTCATAATTTTGTGAAACAAATGCATGCTTACTTAAAAAAATTTACTTATCTCTTTAATTATTAAAGAGGAAGAAAATTTTGAAATTATTTTGACTAACTTATAAGTTTAGCCAAACATATAAAAATCTTTATGGTTAATCGCAATAATAGAATTTTCAACATCAATACATTGAACATACTGGGATAAAAACTCAAATTAACAAGTCGTACTACCTTTCAGTACATGGACATGCAAAAAGTTTGCAGAACAGATCGAGCAATTCATCCTATATATATATATCGGGCCTTGATATAACAGCTTCTGGATAAATCTCATTGCAGCATTAGAAACAAGCGGAGAATATTGTTGCAGTATCATTCTTCTCAGAAAATTATTACTCAAAACCACAAATTACAAGATATATCAGAAATGTAGAACAACCGTAACTGGATAAAATAGGTTTATTCCGCTACTTTATTCTTTGATCTTCGAAGATGGGTGGTACCTTCCTACTTGGGTCGCCTGCGGTAAGGATACAATATGTCGTCAACAAGTTCCTTTACATGATTGCCTGCTTTGTACAGATTTTTAGCCACGCCTGAAGCTACAAGTCCAGCATTCCTTTTAAACCTGCATTTGGAACGGGACTCAGTACCTAATAGCTTCCAACAGTTAGCATGGAACTAAAATTGAAACCAATTTCTTGCCTGTTGTAGAATTCATCCCCTGAAATTTGTGCTGGTTGTTGAGACCGTGGTTGAGGACGAGTTATAACATCTAAAACAATAAAAACAAAGTTTCAAAATATGAGAACATAAAAATTAATGCCAAGGGAACATACATATGGATACTGATAACGTCTAGATGGTTGTATGTGGACTTATGAGAAGATAGTTCCTTCAAGAAGAAAAAAGTAGTTACAGGGTTTTGATTACCTTCCCTTTGAACGGTTGCAGGAACGTGGCCAGCAGTTGAGCGTCTTCTATCAATGAGAAGCTGCACCAAGTTTCTGGGAGGTCTTAGAAATTAAAACCATAAACAAAATGAAAGCAAACTTATTTAGAATTCAACAAAAAAGGAAACAAAAGAACCACCTCGATGCCAGCACAAAATGGCAACTCTGCTTGGTCTTCACCTTTGTCGGTGTGTTTATCTTTGTTATCCAGAAACACAGAATAACCAACACAGGTATATTTGAAATCTGATATATTACGCCCTTCCTTCTTAGCTTCCATTTCAGATTCTCCAACAATGAAGTTAGGTACTGATACTATGAAGTTCAGAGTTAGTGCTAATGAAAGGACAATCCTCAATAAGTATATGAAGCAAACTACAAACCTCATCAGAATTCAACCTAACTACAAAGTAAATCATAAATGAAAAGAATGCACAACTTTCAATGAGTAAAAAGCTCTAGTCAGAAAAAACATGAACCGGATCGACCGCAATTTTTTATGCATTTTTTTCCAACATAAAAACAATAGGAGAGAAATCAAACAACAGATAAAAAGAACTAGCTTTTGTTGAAAGTCACTCAATTATTGATGACTTGGTTACTGTGATCTGAGACTGTACTTTACAGGAGGAGAACGGGAAGGAAGCTATTACTTGTGGAAAGTGGATTTCTCTAACAGGGAGGAGAACAAGCTGATTGAGTTCTGAACCTGATTTCAAAACCAAAACTGCTCTTTTGATCAAACCAATAGATGGCCCTAGACAAATTATTAACACAAATACTAATTGAGTTCAACCCAAGCTGGCGTATAGTATGGTTGCAGCTGCATGCAGGGCTGAATCTGAATTCGTATTGATGAAAATAACATTTGGACAAATCAAAATAGTCTCGTCAGATCCCTGTGATATTTCTTTTAATTTTTGCATCAATACAACCTATTTTTGAGAGTGGTCCATGTAATTTAGAAACTTCTATGAAGCATTATTTTTTTTTTTTGAAAGATTCTATGAAGTATTATGTTGATGTGCCTTGAATTATATACCATGTACCCAAAATTATGAAAGAAAAAAAAAATGAAAAAGGAGGAAAAATGAGAATCTGTGGCGGAAGCGGAGGGCTTGGGCCGTTAGGCCCAAGCCCGTAGCCCGCCACTGATTCTCGTGGGTGGTGCAGGGGGCGAAGCCCCCCGCGGTATGGACCTTTATATATGAGGGTTAGGGTTTTATATGATGTACACTCTCTTTTGGCTCATAGTGGAAATTTTTGGCGGCGGCCTCCTTTGCCCGTGGATGTTTCTCTCTTGTTCACATTGATCAAGAGAGTTTTACCACGTTAAATCTCTGTGTTCATCTTCTCTTTCTTTCGTTGTTTTGATTATTCATCGATCCTCGGTGTTCTATTCGCAACATATTATATCATCATTTATCTGAAATGCTCTCTTTTCATGTACCTATTATGGCACATCAATTCTCTGCAGACCTATTTTAGTTGTGATTAGTTGTGAGCAACGTACTTGAACTCTTGAAGGCTACAGATACTGCAAAACTTTCTGGTTTTACTGCATGCCCTGGTAATCTTATTAGGGCACCATGGGCAACCCATTTTTTTGAGAAGGAAAAAGATGACCACCACTTAGGTTGTCATCCGTGTGTGTGTGTGTGCGCGTGTGTGTGCGTGCGTGTGCGTGCGTGTGTGCGTGCGTGTGCGTGCGTGTGTGCGTGCGTGTTACATGACTATCTCCACAGAAAACACTAGATTCTTCAATTGCTCGTCCTAAGCATTACTTGTTTGAAAGAAGAACAAAGGTCAATAAGAATGCCATAAGTCTATACATAAAACCGTGGTGATCTGGCATATGCATACAGAAAATCAGTCTCCTGTGGTACAACTGTACAACATTTTGCACTTACCCCAGATTTTTTTTCCTTTTGAGGGAACACTTGCTCCAGATAGAGCATCACAAAGGTAATAATTTCATTAGATATCCTTACAAAATGAAAGACACAGGTTACATTCACCCTATGATATTACAGAATGTGGCTGGATAAATTTCTCAATCGGGGTTTTATTGGAAGAGTATCCCAAGAATCAACAATAAAAAAACAACTTAATATATTGTCCCGTCACGCAAAGCTCCTTAGCTATTACAAATCTTAACATCTAATGGTTATAAAAACATCATGAAAAGTAGATCAATAATTGAGAGAACAGGAGCATATCTGTCATCTTAGTGAAATCCACTTCTCAAAAAATCTTAGTGAATTCCACAAATCAAAAGTGTTATAAACTCATTAGTATCTCTTTTCTAGTGGTAACTTAATGTAGTATATGTGCAATCTACACAATCAGATGCTCGTTGACAAGAAACCGCAAAAAAGGCCCGTTAGCACAATGATCAAATTTCAGTTTATAGACAACCAATTAAATGTAATAGTTAGCAAGCAACAAGTAAGGAAGTAAAGCAATTATCAGAGAAAATTTCCGTTACCATTCAGCCAAAATATGCTCAGAAAAGAACATAAATTTTCGAAGATTTGCTTCAGCACCATAATAATATGCATAATGAACACGATAACATGCTTCCATCATCTATTCACGAGCAACTTAGTCCCCACCAAAATACCATCAGGGCGTTCAATTTACGCCAAAATAGATATCTTCTTATTTCCAACAAATTACACAAAGTATCTCGATCATGAATCTTCATCGAAGCGGACGACAAGTGATCCAAAATTCAGGCATTTTTATGATTTCCCTAAAGATATCATTCATCGAAAAGAAAATAAATCCACTTTCTTCGTCACTTCGCGGCTAATTGATAGGAAACCAAGCGAAAAACACATCGAATTCCAAGCAAAATGTTAAGGCAAAAGAAGGACCTTGTGGGAGAGCACGGGCGATGCCGACGCACACGGGATTCCGGCCTTTGGACTTGAGGCTCGAAGAGTAGTAGAGACACCCCTTGCAGGACTTGCCCTTGCGAGTGTTCGCCTTTGCCCCCGGATCATCTCTGCCAGCGCCACCTCTTCCGCCACCGCCGACGTAGTCCGGCGAATCCTCGGCCATCGGGTCAGCCGTCAAGATCCCTTTTCCCCCTCTCCCTTGTTCGACGGGCGCCTAAACCTCCCCCATGATCGATTTGGCTTGCCGCCGGCGACGATGACGGTGCGCTCAGAAGTGTCGAGAGGGCGGAACGAAGAGGAACCAAATCGCGTTTGGCCAAAGGGCTGCGTTGATGCTCTCGGTGGCACCAAGTCCGCGAACCACCGTGTACTGTTTTTTTTTCTTTCTCCTCAGGATTTTATTTTATTTTTTACTCAAATGTTACTTTTCTTACTCATAAAATTTAGAATCTGTATTATATTAAAAGCAAGAAAATTTGAAAGGAGAGGTTCACATTTGATAAAAGTAAAAAGTGACGAATGTCCTTGAGAATTATAATTAATTATAATAAGTTACCATGTCTCCTTAAATTTTTAACGCATATATTTATCATACTAATTAATAAAAATAATAATTAAATGTGGTAATCGTACAAGTAACTAATCAATTAATATGTATAAATTATTTAACATGATCTAACTAATTAAAATATTAATATAAGATAGATTGACAAATTCTTTAAAATGATAATTAATTAAATATTAATATTGATATGCAGTACAATGGCCATTACAAAATTAATATACTAATTTCATCCGTACAATGTTTTAAATAATTTAAATATTAATATTAATTTTTAACTAAATTCTAATGATTAGTTACGGAAGGTAGTTATAAATTACATTAATTATTTAATTAAAATAAATTAATGTGATATAACTAAATAAAATATTAATACATCATAGTTTTTCGGATACGGGTATTAATTGTGAAGATTATTGGATGATGGTTATTTGATTCGGCAACTGCTTCCGTTTTTTAAATAGTGTCTCCCTTCATATAAATACCTCAAAAAATCATTCAATCAATATCTCCCACTTTTTTCTCCTCTTCACGCAAATTTCTTTTTCTCTCTCTCCCCACCCCCTTCTCTCTCTCCCCATTATATATACATATATATATATATATATATATACGTTGTAAATTATAACTCTTATCTTTGTATTGTTATTATAATTCTTTTAATTTTACAAATTTAGTTCTTAACATGATCTTCTATGTTGGACTTTCCTGCAGGAATAACATTTATTTGATTCTTTGTTATTTAGATACTCTATCAGTCATTTTATATCATATTTTATTGTTATGATTCCTTATTGTTTAGATTTTTTATCAATTTTTTAAGATTTTATTAAGCAGGATGAATATCATGAACTATGTTATGATTTAAAAAAATTAGTGACCTTCATCAGAGTGTCTTTTAGATGTTGTGGTATATTACTGTTACTGCTCTCATGGCGCTCAACTCTTTATTTTTATATATTTTTTACATAATTATTTGACCACTTTATCTTGATAATATGGAGTTTGGTGTGCTCTTGATTCTGCATTCGTTGAAATTTAGGTGGCAAGTGGTAACTAATTATTGATAATTTTTTTCAATTAATAGTTAATAAAAACATTTCCATATTCTACATAGATTTTTAAAGGTATTTTCAAATTAAAAATAGAAAATTATTTTGGATTCTTTAATACTTAAAATTAATTATGAATTTTATAAACTTATTTTAAAATATATTCATTTAAATCTATCAAAAACTACCTCTAGGTAGAGTTTTTCATGGATGACGCCGCAAAAATAAGTGATTTTGGTAAATATTTTATTTTTTAATATGTTTTCATGATACATATATGGTAATAATTGTCTTGCATAAGTATTTTTTTGTCGATATTTTTTATGAACTTTTAGCACAACTCATGAAAGAATTATGACAATAAAAGTAAATTTTACTGATGATGTCAATTAATTAGTGCAACCACTACTAGGATGCCTACAAAATTGTAGGTATTTTAATAAAGTAATTAATGTTTTATCACAATTTTAAATGTATATTTTTCTCATTTATTCTTCTTATAAGTGCCTATAATACATATATACATGTCTTAGTTGCATTGTATTAAATGGCATTAAATTGTGGTAGTCTTGTGCAACGAGTTATGTATTAAGTGCTTTCGGTAAATGTTCTCTCTTTTACTATGTTTTCATGATATATATGTCTCTTATTTGTTGTCTTGAATAAGTTTTTGTGGATATTTTTTATGAATTTTTGTGCCATTTTAAAGTTGATATGAAGACAATGAAACAAATTTTATTAGTCATTTTAAAGTTTGTATTAGATTGTGACAAATTATATATTGATTTATCATATTCATGACATTTGATGATTAGTTAATAATTTATAAATATCAAGCAAAAACAATTTAGATCCTTTGTATCCTCTCATCTCTTTCTTGAAATACTATCTTTTGATATTATTATTATTATTATTATTATTATTATTATTATTATTATTATTATTATTATTGGTTACTTATTTTGTATCATTAGCTTTTGCTTTTTTCTTTTGTTTATTTGACAGAATAAGGGTTTGTGTTAATATACTTGGATTTATTATTATTATATAGTTGGAAAATTTTTTTAGTTATTTTCATTGTGAAAGTTTTTTGCAATTATTTTTAGTTATTTTTTCGTGAAAAGTTATTCAAAAATAATAAAAGTTTATGTAATCCTCTTTAAATATAGTGAAATATTTGCAATTAAAAATTTTAAAAAATTACTAACAGAGATGCTTCGTTATCTTTGTCATGTAAAAAAGTTTATCCCTTATCATAAAATAATTATGTACATTAGTTATCCTCATTTTCCTTTTTCCATACCAATATAATATATTAATATATCTATGATATTTCTGCTCTTTTTTTTCATAATGTCTCCCCCAAATTTCTAATAAATATTGCATATGCGGAATATATTCCAAACAACTAAATTATAGGTAGACGAAAATACATTTATAATCGAAGACATGAATATGCATGGATTTGTGCATGCCTCTACATTTTCTTGCTCCAACAAATTCTCTTTTTTTTTTAAATATATTACATTGGTATGTATATTATCATATTCTTTCTATAATTAGTTTCTTTTTTTTAAACAAACTATTTGTTGGTTATAATTGGTGGATGAAAAAATAACTAATATGCATATTAAATTAACTTAGTTATAATAATGGTTATTATGCATTTAGTTATGGTATATTCTTTCTTTTATTAAACTTTCCTTGGTCAACACTCAACATGATGCAATTAAATTAATTAGATTAAATCACAATAACAAGATTGATAAGATACATATTAATAGAAACTTAATATTATATTTGAAGATAACATTTTGCTATAACATTAATGTTAGTTATTATGTATTAGAAGATTCTATAAGGGTCATTATATATATATATATTTTTTTTTTGTTTCTTAAAATTTACCCCATTTAAAAACAAGATGGCATGCATTAAAAGAATATTACGAGATCGTACCTCCCTCATGGTATATAATAATCGCATTATTTAAGTATTATTACCTATCAAACTAATATTTATTTATTTTATAAATATTTGATTAATCGAATTTTGCATCATTCGCGCATCGCGCGGACGTCACACTAGTTATTTTTTTAAACATATCCTTATTTTCACATCTAACTCATAAATTATCTTACGATATCTCTATACTTTGTCGGGTACTTTAGTACATTTGTTAACTTATTTTATTAGTTTTTACTTTTTTTCCATTTGTAAAAATACTAAAGTGCATTGAAATATATGTGAT
Organism: Pontederia crassipes; assembly: GCA_030549335.1. NCBI lineage: Eukaryota > Viridiplantae > Streptophyta > Magnoliopsida > Commelinales > Pontederiaceae > Pontederia > Pontederia crassipes. The sequence goes on from CM060188.1 coordinate 53,926,097, forward strand.
ATCTTTTAATGTTTAAAAAAGAATAACATAATATAATAATAACAAATAATATAAAAATTAAAAAATAATTTTCTTTGTCATCGGAGACCTTTTTATATTAGTTACTATTATTATTTTATTTTTTAAAACATTAAAAGTAGCTCATATATTTCAACCGTGGAGAAGACGTTTTACGTTTTTATCTTTTCACAAATCAAGAAAACAAAACTAATACGAAAGTTAACATGACCAAGAATTAAAGTTGTGAATATAATGAAGTTTAAAGATATTGTAAGTCCATGAGATATAAAAAAATCCTAATAATTTAGGAAAGATTTAAGTAACCGTAAAATTTATTGATTTGAAATAATTTTACGAAGACATTATTGCCATTTCAAAATTATAATTGGCACTCCAACTTATTATATAAAAAAAATGCTTACTACTGACATAAAAAATGAGTAGTATTTTTAGAATAACAATGGTAATGTTCTTTCATCAATCTTTTCTCCAATTTTATTCATTTATACAACCAGAGAGTAACTTCCCGAAATTTTGTTTTTATAAGTAAATATTTACAATAGAAAAGAATAAAGAAAATGGCATGTGTATATGTTTTGTGAGTCCACAAATTTTATTCTGAACTTTCGTTTTTTTAATCATTATCATTATCGAGTTTTTATTGGAATCTTCTTCCGGGAAAAGAACTGATGGGAATTTTAAAATATTAAAATATATCAAATTTAATGAAGCATTGACGTGTCAATTTAGTGATTAGTACGATGATTCATCTGATGTATCGATAACAAGAAAACTAATCATATAGAATTAAAAGAAAAAAAAATAAAAATGATATATCTCGTCAGATTTAAAATGTTTTACTTCCTTCTTTCTGATCGAGTTTAACAGAAAATTCAACTATTCTATATATATTAAATGAATATAATTACTCAAAAGACTTTTTAAATGAAACAGAGTTGTCTTCATTTGTTTCTGTTGCTGTTTCTTTATTCATTTAATTGATAAAAATTCAAATATTTTGCACACTTATTTGCAAAAGGGTAATATGGGTGTCCCCCAACTTAAATGGGGGACTGTCCCCCTATGCAGCACCAGCCGTCGAATGCGAATCTGACGGCTGGCGTAAATCTGAGAATTTTAAATGGATTTGGCACGGTCCGACCGGAAGAATGAGCGGTTCGAAATTCAATTTGACGCGATTCGCACGGACCAATTTCAAGGGCTATATAAAAATAAAACCCTAGAATTTTTCCATTTTCTTCTCTCCTCTCTCTCCTCTGCTTTTCTCCTCTCCGCGCCGCCTCCTCTCTCTTTCCTCTCCGCACGGCTGCCTGACGCCGACGAGCCACCAACTCCTTTCTCTTCCTCTTCAGCGCTTCACCTCAGCGCCTCCGACGCCCGTCGCCGTAGATCTGCCCGTCGGCGACCCCCACGCGATGGCATCCGAGCTCTTCCATGCTTCTCCTTTGCGCGACGACCTCCTCCGACACCCGTCATCGCAGATCTGCCCGTCGTTGACCCCCGCGCGACGACGCCATCCGAGCTCTACAGCACTTCACCGCCGGTTCTATCCTCGCGTGGCGTGATGGACGGCCTCTCCTCGGGCAGCGCGGTGGATGGCCTCTCCTCGTACGGCGGACGGTTGCCCCCTGCGCAACGGCGACCTCCGCGACGGCCTCTCCTCGTGCGGCGCGGCGGACGGTTGTCCCCTTCGCCGATCTCTGACCAGATCCAACCGTCGATCTCGCCTCGATCCCGCCGAGCGTCGCCGACCTATCATCTCTGTCGTGGTGCTGTCGACCTCCGTGACGACCTCCTGGGACCTCGCACCACCGTCGACCCCGCACACCGAGCGCCGCCGCACGACTCACGCCGAGCGCCGCCCCTTCACCCTGCCGCCAAGTTCGACCACCCCGCCACTGACCCCACGCACCGTGACCCCACCGTACACTGTGATCCCGCCGCACGCCGCGATCCCGCCGTCCACCGCACGCCGCCGCCCCTTCACGCCGAGCTCCCGTCCCACCGCCGTTGAGCTTGCCTGCCCCGCCGCCGAGCTCGCATGTTCCGCCGTAAATCCTTCGTGTTGTTACCAAAATGTATCGTCTTTATCTTTGAGGCTATCGAGAAATGTAATCAGGTCCGCTTAAGATATACCAAAATGTTCATACACTTAATTCTTTTTCTTGGAGCTCGCCTCCGCGAGCTTCGCCCCACTTGTCCGTCGTTGCGCCCCCATTGAGCTTCGATGTCAAGCATCCCCGTCGAGCTCCACCGCCAAACGCCGCGCGTCCTTCATTCATTTGTATTTTTTTGGTTTTATTTAGGATGATTATTGTCATATGATTTAAAGTTACTTTGTTATTGATGTAATGAAGTCGACTTGGATTTCATGCAAATGCACTTAAGAATTTTCAGCAGAGGCAAATGAATAATCAAATTGCAAGAATCATACTGAGCTCATTGAGTTCATGAGATGCTTAGAATTGTGTACCTATATATGGATATACGGACCATAAAGTGATCTAAAAGCATCACGAAAGACGACACGATTCAAATGAACGAACAAAATGGAGAGGATTTAGCGGTGCTCGTAAAGCGATACGGAAGCACGATATGTACCAGATAGAGAATGTCTAGAAGCGAGAAAAGAAAGTATGTCCGACGAGAATGTAGAGAGCTAAGGTTTTCAGGCATTGTGCAAATGACGATGAGAAAACTTCAGTGCGACGTTGTCAATTGCATACAAAAGTCAAAAGTCAATTGCATACAAGCAAGAAAGACCGTCAATCACATACAAGTAAGAAAAAGAAATTTACATAACAAATCCAAGCATGGATTAACAAATGTTTAACTAGTTTACAACATGAATTAACACAAAAAATGAAGAATTAACATGAATTAACATGGATTAACAAAAAAATGAAGAATTTACAAAAGTGTTACTAATCACACTATTACAGAATGGATTAATTTATTAACAACATGGATTCATAGCAGCTTGGCGACGGCGGGGAAGGCGACCTTGGCGGTGGCAGGGCGGGCGAGCTCGATGGACGCGGTGGTGGTACACGAGCACGGCGACGGCGGGGCGGGCGAGCTTGATGGCGATGGTGGCGATGGGGTTGCGGCATATGGGGTCAGCGGCGGGGCGGTTGAACTCGGCGGCGATGGGGCGGCGCTAGGTGTGCTCGCGGCATGAGGGGGGGGCGGCGCTCAGCGTGCGGCGACGCTCGGTGTGCGGGTCACGGGAGGTCATCACGGGGGTCGACAGCACCACGACGGAGGTGATAGGAGGTCGGCGGCGCTCAGCGTGCGGCGACGCTTGGTGTGCGGGGTCGCGGGAGGTCGTCGCGGGGGTCGACAGCACCACTACGGAGGTGATAGGAGGTCGGCAGCGCTCGGCCTGAACGAGGTGGGGTGCTCGATGTCAGGACCGCGTGGATCTACTCGCCAACAGTTGGATCAAGCCCCCTTCACGCGTAGATCTGCTCGGCGGTCGGCGAAGGATGAGATCCGGTGCTCGAGGTCATCGCGGAGGTCACCGCTGCCCAGGGGGGAACCGTCGCCGCGCCGCGCGAGGAGAGAACAACCGTCCACCGTGCGCGGAGAAAGAGAGCAGAGGAGAGGAGAGCGGGGGTCAGCGGCGGGCAGATCTGCGGCGACAGGCGTCGGAGGTGAAATGCGGAGGTCGGCGGCGGGCAGAACTGTCATGAGGGACGTCGAACGAGGTCGCCGGGCATCCGCACGCGGAGAGGAGAGAGAGAGGAGGCGGCATGGAGGAGAAAGGAAGAGGAGAGAGAGAAGAGAGAAGAAAATAAAGGGTTTTCATCATTTTATATCTCTTGAAACCGGTCCGTGCGAACCGCGGCAGACCGAATCCTGAACCGCACATTCGACCGGGTCAGACCGCGTCAGATCTCATTGATCTGCACGACGACTGATGCATAATAGGGGGGCAATCTCCCCATTTAAGTTGGGGGATACCCATTATTTCCTTTGCAAAATCAAATGGTCTCAGTTATCATCCATGAAAGAATATATTGATCAAAATCATGACTTTGGATCACTACCAAAAGCATTTCTACATTGCATGTCTTCTCATATCGACATAAGGCGTGCTGGAAGGATAGAAATAACTGGTGGAATTTCAAGAGCCACCCTAGAGAATTGACCCCGGCCTACTGGGAAGTCCTTGGTGCTGCACACAATATGGCGGAAAGCTAGGAAGGGGTTACCTATTTGAGAGATAAAGATCAGCTACGAGACGGCGGCCACTTACTACTTTAACTCGAGCGTAGCAACCTGTGGATTTGTGGGGTCTACTGCTTGGAAAAACTCATGTTTTAGATTGCAGAAGTAGGTATCGGCTTTCAATAAATTGTAAGACCAGATACGAACTCCACGATTGGACAAGATCTCTTGTTGCTAAAAAAATTTGTTGATGATTATCTTGTTTATTTTGGTCCTAACTTAATTTTTGTATGTGCCAAGAAACAACAAACAATTAGCAGATCTTCTACCAAGTTTGAGTAGCTGATGCTTTGGATATAGTCACTCCTTCGTAAACTTCATACTCTCCTTTTATGGTGCGATAACTTGGGAGCTACATATTTAACTATTAATCCCATATTTTATGCACGAACTAAATACGTGGAGATTGGTTTTTATTCTGAAGTTAGCAACAAACATGTGTGATTTATTTCTTCAAAGGAATGTCTTGACGAAGCCATTATCTTGTGTTTGGTTCATATTTCCACATGACAAGCTTCGTCTTTGATCCCGAGAGAGCCAATTTTGAGGGGACGTGTTACAAGATCTCATATTTGTAGATCCTTCATATTTATCTTTATTAACTATCACATCTTATGAATATGTAACTACTTTAATTAATGTTGTTAGTTTATTATATTCATAATAACACACATACTAGTGTTTGAGGAAAATTATCTTAAAAATCCTACTTATTATGTGGATAAAATGGGTATCCCCCCATTTGAAATGGGGGGACAGTCCCACCATTTCCCTGCGCCCGTCCGATCCGGATCGGACGGGCACGAATGGAAGCCCGATTTTATTTTCAAAATGGGGCGGTCGACGACGGTTCGAGGAGAAAAAAATTGATCACGGCCCGGTCTGATGTCGAGGTACAAAAGCGCGCAGGGAAATGGTATCACCTCCTTCACTCTCTCTCTCTCTTTGCTCAACGACGGAGACCGGGCCGACGTCGACTCCTCTCCTCTCGCGACTTCTCCACCGGAGACCGGACCGCCGCCGGTGAGATCTGCGCCTCGGCTACCTCGTCCATCCAGATCTGTGGGCTGCCGACGAGATATGCGTCTCGGCGACCACATTCGAACAGTTTTGCCGGCCACGTGTTGAGATCTGCACCTCTAAGGCCACGTTCGAACAGATCTGCTTGTCGCCGACGAGATATGTGCCTCAGTGACTGCGGTGACCCCCCCCCTCCCCCCGCGACCTCGTCCCGATAGATCTGCCTGCCTGCGACCCCATCCCGATAGATCTGACCGCTAGCATATCTTCTCGCCTCCAGGAAGCCGCGACCCTCCCTCGAGCATGCTGATTTGCTCGCCGTCGACGCCCGCGCGAAGAGGAGCGGATCACCGAGCCCGTCCGCCATGTCTGCGACCCCGCACGACCGCCGCGCACCGACCCGACGATCAACCCTGCCGACCCCTTCGCACCCTGCCTCCCTATCCGCAGCCACTGCCCCGCCGCTCCCCCGCCGAGATCCACCAACAATCGCCGCCGATCAGCCATGCCGTCACACCGTTGAATCATGTTTTCAATATGCTTATCCTGAAATTTTATTTGTAATGTAATATATGTTTCTTAATGGATCTCTTGTAAAGCATTGTCGTAATTTGTAGCAATTACGCACTTTGTCCGCGTATCTCAGTGTTAAATTGACCATAAATTTCATGCTCCTCTTCCGGTTACGTTTCTTAATCACTTATGTCCGAAAGTTTTCTTAATCACTTATGTGCAAAAGTGAGATGAGATAGAGATGGAGGACGAGAATGTATGGAGAAAGGGAAGCGCTTCAAAGCTATTTGATATCTGAAAGATCCCCTCGCCGATAAAAACACATTTCATGTTTCCATTTGCTCGATTTGCAATGCTTTTAATTAATTTACAACATAGATTAGCAAAAAATTTAAAAAGTGTAACTAATCCCAGATGGATTAACAAAAGTATAACAAGCTTACAAGATTAAACAATAAAAATTTACAGTGCGAAGGATGGATTAACAATGAGATAAGACGGAGCAGGTGAGCTTGGCTGAGGCGGGGCGGGCGAACTCGACGGTGGCTGTGCGCGAGATCGGCAGCTGCCGGTGCGTGAGCTCGGTGACGGCGGACGCGGGCATGGCAACACCGGAGATCGGCGGGGGTCGCATCGTGCTCGAGGTCAGCGGCGGGCGCGGAGACACTGGAGATCTGCGGGAGTTGCGACGTGTTCGAGGTCGGCAGTGAAACAGATCGTGCGGGCGGCGGCGTGCGGCGGGGTTGTGTGAGCACAGCAGGGCGGCTGGCGGCGGGGTCGTGCGAGCGCGGCAGGGCGGCAGGGCGGCCGGCGGCGTGCGGCGGGGTCGTGCGAGCGTGGTAGGGCGGCCAGCGGCGTGCGGCGCGGTCGTGCGAGTGCAGCAGGGCAGCCGGATCTGGTCGATCGAGGCCGCCGCCGACTAGATCTAGATGGCGTCTGATCAGATCTGGTCGAACGAGGACGGCGACGACCAGATCTGGTCGGCGTCTAGTCGGATTTGGTCGAATGGGGCCGCCGATGACCAGATATAGTCGGCATCTGGTCGAATCTGGCCGAACGAGGCGGTGTCGATCAGAGATCGGAGAGCGAGTGATTGAAGAGCGAGAATGAGAGAGTTGAGAGCGAGAGTTGAGAGAGAGTGTGAGGCCGGGAAATGGGAGGAAAAGAGTTTACAACGGGTTTTTATTACTCCGATCGGATCGGACCGGGGTTTTTATTACTCCGATCGGATCGGACTGGTTTGATTTTGAACTGGTGTTGTGAACCGTTGTTGAAACGCCGGTTCAAGCAAAAAAATCTATTTTCCATCTGCGTCCGTCCGATCCGGATTGGACAAGCGCAGGAAAATGGGGGACTGTCCCCCATTTGAAGTGGGGGGATACCCGTTTTTCCCTTATTATGTAGTCCATACTTCGTATAGACGTAAGACATTAACTTCAAAGAAAACTAATTAATACCTTTGATTTCTTTTTCACAAATCCAATAACATAGCTATAGTTTATGGTAGGCATTACTTGTTAAAAGGGACCTATCAAAATAATTTTTATATAGTTGAAGGACTTGTCTAAGTCAAAGTTGAAAGGATAAAACAAACTTGGGAGCCCGTTCATGAATAATTTGAAACTTATGGTAATACCAACAAATTATCGAGAAACTGATGTTATTCGCTATGAGGGACGAATATTAATTAGACACAAATTTGTTATAAATTAAAGTTGAGAAACATTTATTTTAATAAGCATTTTAATTAAATGGAACTAGTCATTTTCAATTTTTAAAAATAGAATATTGTTATATTTGTAGGTGTCTAAATGAGATTCAAAATGAGAATTTGTAAAGTTGTATCGACGAAGACAAAAAAAGGCTATATTTGGAAGAGAACTTTTGATCAAAATTTGATTTACTTTTGTCAAACACCGATTGAAGTTCTTGTGGGTCTCACTAAAACTTAAGTTTCAGACAACGAATAAAATTTTCATCAGATCTCTATCAAAGTTCTCTCTGACGCTAAGAACTTCTGAGTCCCAACGTGAACGACACCATTTCTTTTTTTTTCTTTTCTTTTTATTTTTGGTTTTAATTAATATTTAATACATATATAATTATTTATTAATACATCATTATTCAAATTATAAATAAATTATTTAGTTCAATATTATTTTTTCTTAATTATTTATTATACTTTAATTAGTATTATAGTATAGTAAAATATTACTAATTAATATTTATTGTTAATATAATTTATTAAGCTATTTTTTACCTTATATTAAATAGAGTTTAATGATTGTGCAACACTCATTTTGTGAAGCATTGTGTAACACCCTAATCTGAACCCTCCATTTTGCATCGAGGGTTGTGATTATTTTATTATTTTTCTCTCTATCTCTGCTCTCTCGTGCTCTATCTCTTCTCTCTCCCCTCGGATCATTGCCGTCACCACCACCTCTTCGCCCCTTCCCCCTTCGATCGCCGCAGCCACGACCTCGTGGTGGCACGAGTGGCCGTCGATCTCTCAACTATTGCCATCGTGCGTCATTGCCGGCCCCTTCCCCGATAGCGTCCCCATCTTCAATCTATGTTGCTGTCGTTGACCCGAGCCCACACGTCGTCGAGTCCGCGTCACCATCGGCTTTCCTACTTCCTCCGATCGCCATAACCCCCGGTCGCGCCGTTCCTACTTCCTCCAATCACCACCCTATTTGTGCCCCAGCCACTGCTGGTTGATCCCCTTCCCTGATCTGCGTCCCTATCTCTGATTTGCATTGTTGTCGTCGATCTGAGCCGCACATCGTTGATCCAAGCCCATCATCGTCATTCTGAGCCGACACGTCATCGAGTCCGCGCCACCACTGGCTTTCCTGCTTTCGCCGATCACCACGATCCCTGATCACGTTGTTCCTACTTCTCCCGATCACCGCCGCACCGATTGCCGCTGCCATACGCGTGCCCCCATCATCGCCCAAGTTTGTTCCTCGGTGATCGTGAGAGTTAGAGATAGAGAGAAGAGAGAGAACGCAAGATCAATTCAAACCGTTGATCTAAAATGAACGGTTGAGATCGAAACGTTACACAATGTTTCACCAAATTGGTGTTACAAATCATTAAATCCTATTAAATAATAATAAATTATAAGATAAATTAAAACAATATTTTTTTACTATGAAAATAATTTTATCTCTTTAGTTTTTTACTTTTTATCTAAACTTACAAAAAGTTATCCGTCTAATTTAACTTTTTAATTATTGATCATTACATTTTTCATTCAAACACAACTCAAAACTTTTTTTTATCTAATTGATTAATTCATACATCTACACACAGTCGAAAATATCTTTCCTTGGGATCGGAGTTGTCTCAACTAAGGTTATCAAGATCTCGGTCTAAATTTTAAGATCTTACGATTTTACGATCTTATTACTTTTATCCGATCTCGATCTTATCTTCACAATTTTATGTGCAAGATCTTAATTTGATCTTAATTTTGATCACGAGATACTATCCGATCTTATACGATCCCATAAATTAATATAATCATTTAAATATAAATAAAACTATATATTTATGACAATAATTAATTTATATGAAGTTCAATATATTTTTTGTTTTTAATATATTTTAACGTAATTTTGTTTAAGAATCAATAAAAATATGACAGTGAGATGTAATTTATGATTTAAATACAATAAATTAATAAAAAAATATTTATTATTTTTTTAAAAAAATATTTCATTAATAGATAAGATTTTATAATACTCGACTTGATGTTACGATTTTCGATCTCTTATGACCCCCTTTGTTCTCGTGTAAAATCTCAATCTTAAACTACCTTAGTCTCAATGCCCAGAAGGTCGTCCAATCATGTATCTGATTCCATTACTTATTGAATAAATCAATATTTATATTATTTAATATTAACCACTGTTATCAAACAAACAATTTTGAAATAATCATAGATTTCATTATTAATCGGCAAATAAGTAAAATATAAAATTAAATATCTTTAGGTGGATAACTAAAAATTGTTTGTATTATTATTCATTAATATAAGTAACAAAAATGTTAAATCCTCGTGACTTGTCATTAACATTCACATAATTAAAAGACCCAAAAAAGTTGACGAATTTACCACGTATGCAACTTTGACCTAGGATTTTTAAGCTGATTTTTAGGAGAATATAGGAGGACTTTATAAGTAAATAATCAAATAGTTCAGGAATCATGGCTGTTGCCAAGGAAGTGGAGCCGGCCAAGTCGCACACATAGCTTGAGCACATTTTATGTCTCTCAATTGCCGCGCAACAGAATATGGGAAAAAAACGTCATAAAGATTTGAGTTGCATCACTATAAATATGAGGACGAAACCAAATTATTGTGTAGAACAGTTTCATCTAAATTATTTAATTTACAGAAAAGATAAGTGAAATAGACAAAGGAGAACTTGCACTTTACATATTAGAGCATAATGTATATACAAGAGGCTTCCTGGGCTATACGCTAAATAGCTTAGGCGGGGAGTCTTAAAATTAGCGCCACGCACAACAACCCTGCAAGGCATCAAACAGTGAAACATAAGAATACACTCAGGCGACACCAAATGTACAACATATCAAAAAGGGAACAAACAAGCCAATGTCAAGTATTGTTACACGGTGCAGGAAAACAAGATCATAAACAATAATTGGTGAACCTAATGATAGGATATATCCGAATATTATATACACACATATATTAGAGCTATGATGATTCCTTGTGGACAAACTCTTTGTTGGCTTAACATGTTGAGGACATGCAAGCAAACTTGCCTACAACAAAATCCCTCAGAACCATCTTTCAAACTGGAACAGTTATACAATGAACTTCACTGAAACTACTTTCCAAAACAATCAGAAGGTGAACAACTGAAGCCGTAGGAGTTTATCTTGAAGTGCCATATTACGGACTGAATTGCCTATTCAATAAAAAAGTAATTAGACTATGTCGACATTGAATTGTCTAATCTCTCTGACAGTCCACAGATTTTTTCAATTTTCAATCCCCTCACGCATTTCCTAAGTCATGATACCAGTATAAATACTAGAGGTAAAACTCTAAGGAAACCCCAAAACAAGACAATCGGGTTAAGAAGGAAACAAGGATAGAAAAACATAGAATGTCTTCAAACGAACATATCAAAATAGGCATAATTTAGATGTACCTCATGACTGGAATAAGGTAACCGTAGCTATATATCCATTCTTCATTACCTGGTTCAGCAAGAAAAAGCACAACATCAAAGTCAACAAGAGAGTATATAACCAGAACTGGACCGATGATAAAAATCTAATATTGTATATCTGAAAAGTGTATTTATGACCATTTCTAACCTCAAAGGCTATATTTTGATAGCCATAAACAAAAGTTGGTCCAAAAGGATTATTCATTGAACCTTGTGTCTGGATTGCGGCCCGACCACCATCCCCAAGTATCTCCTTTATAGGAAAAGAAAACATTTTCAAATTTGTTCTTCCATCAAGCAGCATAATTCATCAAGAAGTCTTTGACATGTAACAAACAAATGGTTCCCCTACCAACATTAAATTGGCTTTCTTGATCATGACTTCAAATATCAAAGTCATTATATGTACATAAATTTAATACAGCTCAAGTATACCATATATTTATCAGAACTTGTCTGTGTTGAATTATAACTTTCCAGGGTAACCTCCTAATCCTTTGACAAAACAAACTCTCCAGTATATTGGTGTTTTCAATAAAGCAAGAACAAAACAGTCAGTGTAAGAACTTTGATTTATTAGATTCAAAGTCAAGACTCAAAAGAACAATAAAGATGAAATACAAATATACAAGGAGACAGAAGACTATGCCTATGGCCTTTGTTCTCAATATTCTATCAAATCTCTTAGACATAATTGATGTTCCCACAAGTTTTTACATTTCTACAGTAATTATTGCTGAAGATATCTCTAGTCAAGTTCTTGCTACATTGATCCTGAACAAGCTGAGAGGAGTCTTGAATGTTGCAGCCATCAAATGTCCTGGTTTTGGGGATGCAAAGAAGGCTATTCTACAAGATATTTCTCTTATGACAGGTTAATTTCCATTGAGGTTATTGATTTATTTTCACTGTGTATATTCTACCTTTTCAAACTCCGCCTATGTTTTATGTCTTTGTCCTGTCTACCTTGAGATTGCCCCTATCTATCAACGGGGACCCCCCGAAAGGCGAATAGGAAGCTTCAAGCCGGTCCCAAGCCCGGATAAAGGAGGAGGGTTGTGTTAGGCCCCGACAGCCAGCGTAAAATCCTGTCGAATCTTATGAACATGGATCAACGAATAGAATAATATACAGAAAGGTTTGGTTACTAATAGAGCGGAATGGCGTCGTATGATCCATGTAGCCGACCCCACCTAGTGGGATAAGGCTTTGTTGTTGTTGTTGTTGTTGTTGTAGGACATTACCTTCAACATCAACAATTAGAAATCATACTGCCAGATAACAGACTATCTGATTTCTGATCATACCTAGACCAAAAAATCTGAGGCCACAGAAGTCTAGAGGAATTTAACACCGAATAAAAAGTAACAAAATGACTTTTGAATGCTGATTTATTGAATGATGTAACTCATAAACAAATAATTCAAAGAGTAAATGTTTAAAAACCCAACAGGGTTGAATGTGCTACCTTCACTTGTTCCCACTTTGTGCTTGGGGTAATGCAACTTTTACTAGCACTGCCAGGCAGAATAGCCCCCTCAACTACAGTAAAGAAAAGTCAACAAGTCAAATCTTTGTAGCGGCAGTCCATCATCAATAATGTTCAATTCAATATTGCATACTACTTACCACCACTATCATAGATAACAAAGTTGCATTTCATATATGAGTTGAAGTCGGGGTGCCCAGGAAAGTTAGTATGTAAAACAAACTTCTTGATCCTATGTGTCTGTATGTTAAGATAATAGTTACTAAGGATTCTGAAGAACTAACAGTAATCAAAATATTTCTACCCATGGAAAGAAAAAATAAAATCATGATAGAAAGAACAAACCTGTCCATCAAATAATATGTCTAGGCCACGAGAAAAGTAGTTATAAAAATAATCCCCACAAAGTGTAGTTCGAGGACGCGGGTCTGAAGCTGAATGTATCACCATTTGATCAACCTAAAGGATGAAAGAAATATCAAAGTTTAGCAGATAACCACATACACTAATCCAGAAGGCTAAGCCATTAACTATCACGTTTTTATGTAGTTTGGTTAGATGCTAAGCCATTAAATACATTTTTTCTCAAGAAACTTCATCGATCACACAGAGTATGCCCATGGGATGGCAAATGTTATTTTGGATAACATTCTGGTTGAAAGGTAATCATTATGCTTATTTTACGACAGTGGCTTTAATTTTCTTCACGAATTATAATTAACAAAGTGATGATGTATCAAGCTAAGTCTTGAAATATACCTTTCAAAACAAAGTTTTTGAAATCCAGAACTACTTGTTCAGTTGCATAAAAATATCATTTTTTTTTCTAAAGTTTTCATTTTCATCACATGTCCACTAATATTTTAGCTCTTCACAAATTCTTCATTTCTAGTTGTTAAGAATTAAAATAATTGATGTTGTCCTAACGACTTAAAATTTTAGAAAGATTGGTTAGCACATAAAATTTCAACATGTTATCAGAGCCATAGGCCAAGAGTTCAAATCTCGTTAAGCTCTTATTAAAAAAATATTTTCCTCCCATTGTTCATGTGGTTCTAAAGATAATATATATTTCCTCGGCCTATGTTCTATAGCCGGTCCCAAGCCCGGATAAAGGAGGAGGGTTGTGTTAGGCCCCGACAGCCAGCGTAAAACCCTGTCGAATCTCATGAACATGAATCAACGAGTCGTATGATCCATGTAGCCGACCCCACCTAGTGGGATAAGGCTTTGTTGTTATTGTTGTTGGTTAGATGAATCGATCAATGAGCTTAAGATGAAAAGCAGTGTTGTTCCCTCATGGATGGGATTTTACAAACCATGTCCACACCTTTTTACCAGTGTTAGTCGTAGTATCAATTGGCCCACTAGGCTCTCTTGTCCAGTTTTAGGTGGGAGTCTTAAACGAAAGCTTCTCGCAACAGTGACACTTCCGAAGTTTGATCTCATGGTCTCTCAACATCTTTTGGCTGAACTATTTTGAGTGAGGTCATTACAGGACAGGGAGTTCAAGGTTCTAATATGTTTCAATTTCAATTGTATATAGGTGGCAACTTTAACTTCATGAAACTGAAGGTTGTCCGTAATACTCAATGTACTATACAAAGTAGATGGGATGCTACTGGATGAGAGCACCTGGTTCTCATCCTTTACCCTCTCAAAACAAAAGTTAGATGGGAAGTTGCAATCAATATCAATTGCAAAGTTTGTTACAATTTCAGAATAATATGCTAATTGTTTAACCAACAGTATTTCAAATAGATGCTAAGGAAAGCTTCAAACTTCTTTGACTAGCAAATCATTTACCATAATTCAAAACATAAAATTGTAAATTCACCTGCTTTTGATGAATTCCACAAGGACGTCCCAGTTCAGTCCAGACATCCTACAAGAACATGAAAATTTGTAAGTTCTTGAAGCTTCTTTACCATTTATGTTGCCTAATGAAAACAGGAAATGCCTTAGACGCTAGGAACTTTATCAGATGTTCTTCAAAAACAATAGATCTTGTTACACAATCAGTTTAAATCAAGAGAAAGGTAATAAAAAATTTTGCTGCTCTCTTTTTGTGAGCCCATACTTGTACATGATTTCCATTTCATAGTTATATATATACACCCTGGTGGTCATCTTTTTTCCCTCTCACAAAAAAAAAGGGTAACCAAAATTATAAGGAAAGAACCTAAAAGCATGTGAGCAGCTATCAACCCATTAAACAGAAGAAAATAAGATAAAAATGTATGTATTTAATCATAGTTTTTACCACAAAGAAGTATCTACACAGTTCTGAGTCAAAATGTTTCAGCCATTATTTAGAAAGACAGACAACCATGCATCAAGAACTTACCTGTGGTGATGCACCAAAAGGAATATGCTGACCTCCAACTGTGAACCATAATTCTTCTCCAAGCTGCAACAGGGAGGAAAAGGACAAAATCTTACTTGACGGGTATTGCCCATATTTGGACTAAAGGAAACTTTTTAATCATGTGCAGGACTAAGATTGCTATGAATCAGTTGACGGGGTCAATGTGCAGTGCAGTAAAAGGAATGCAAAATCAAACTAAACAATAAAATAAAGCTAATCAAGCATCGAAGAAAAACAAGAACATAAAATGCAACTCAAAAGGTCAAGAGTAAAATACCAATCAATAATGTAAGCTTAAACTGTGAATGATTTAATAAACAGGAAAACAGTCAGAACTAGAAAGATATCAAGCACAAATCCTTGTAGTGACAGTGGATGAATCTAAATATAACTGAGCCAGTAAAGTAAAGATGCATCTAAATAACAGATAACTGAGTCTTCAAATTCTAACCTTTGCATGAACCTCTTCCATGTATAGACTGCCAACAGGCAATGGTGGAACTGAAGCCTTATCCATAAATGATCCCACACCAACCTTACTGTCTGAAGACCCATCATATATAGATACACGACAAGTCACTGGGGTTGTTCCATCAGGAAATTCAAGAGGCAATTCTGTTGTGACTGCCATAATAATTAGAAAATGGAGCTAAGTTTAACAATGATATTTATCATGAAAATAGAGCAGTAAAAGACTAAGATACTTCATACCTTCTCCATTTTGGCAGCAATTAGCATATTGGTCTGGAATTGGAAAGGCGAAGGAAAGTCCCTACAGCATCTCTAGTATAAGACAACATAGTTTGAATGAAAGGAAATGAATACACTCAATATCATGACCAACTGGTTTTACCGGATAAAAGAGGGTATAAATTCCTCTATCTTTGTCATAGGTTCCAGGAAATGTAGGACCAAAAAGTGTATACACTGCTACAAAGGTTGCTAGAGTAGCAGGACCACTGCAGACAGAACAAAATATATTGTTAGCATCACACTTGGAAAGCTAAGGAATTGAAAACAAGAGTTTATTTACCACTGACCCAATTAGAGAAGCTGCATAGCGCATTTGCAACCGTTTAATATCATAAACCTCAATAAGACGAAGTCTCTACAAAAGAACCATGAAAGTAAAACTTCAGCAATACGAAATGCATGTATTAACAAAAGTTTAACAATATCATCAAAGAAAAGAGCTAGAGAACATGTGTATAAAACCGACTTTTAGAAATTATAATATTCTCTGTTCTACTCAAATTTGTAAAGATTCTAATTTTCCCTTGGGCTTATATCTTGAATATAGGTCAGTTTTCCAAATGCTCAAGTATTCAATTTTTTTTTAAGTATTAAGTATTAAACTTTTATAAGTGATGTCACTGTGTTTGAGCTATAAAACCATTATGCTATACATCTACGCTCCACCACTACTGGATTCTTTGTAAATGGCTGCTACATTTGACAGTGCATTCCTTATTCTGCTATTCCAAGGTCAATTCTTTATGTTTAACCTCTAAATTTTGTGACAAAAAAAAAACACGAGTTCAAATCAAAATATATAATGCTTCACAAATTGCAGGTATGAGAAAGGAACAACATAGAACATTCTAACCATCTGCAACCAAGCTGTGTTATTATAGCACACAGTTTACCATAAAAAACAAGAGCAATGGGATAATAAAAGGGTATCAAAGAGCATTGTTGTGTTATCACATCATAAAAAGAAACTATTAAAGATCAAAGTGGCACATGAAGCAGAAGCATGTATCACTCGAGCCTATACCAAAAGTGATTCAATAGGCACCTCAACACCGTAGCTTTTACAGAGACATCCATTTAAACAATGTAGCTTTTCTTTACTCACAATAAGCATCCTGGTAATAAAATTTTCAAAGCTTTTGAAATGTGCATATTGAAGAGTAATGCATACCTGTGACCACGGATCAAAACGAAGATGAAAACCATGATCCGGAAAGCATATGACAATGTCTAGTTTCAGGGGCTCCTGCAAATGAGAAAAAGGCATCCATGTAAAGGCATGCACAATCCTAGCAAAGTGAACATGTCAAGCTAATACAACACCAAAAGACATGCGAAGATGTAACCTTTAAACATGTTTTGCAAAACGCACTTATCTAATGTTCTGAATGCAATGACACATGTCATGCCATAAATGACAAATTCATCGTCAGTCTCCAATTACCTCAAAACAGAACACAAATACAATTCACTTAATACTAAAGGGTACCTAAAATGCAACTGAAAGTATTGGTTAATTCTTATGATAAAATTACTGGACACAGGTCAAAGGCATAAATTCATAACATGATAAAGAAACTAAATTATTTTAGTAATATTTCAACATGCTTGAATTAGCGATTGAATTAGAATAATATTTCAAATTTTTTTTGAGAAGTGAAAGGATAGCTACCAAGGTTGTAGCTATCCGATTTTATTGAAAATATAATATTTTAAAATATAAAGCAAATTATTCAAAGTTGTATAACATACACAATTAACTACAGGAAATTTAAAAAAAAATCATGATACAAAAATTAACATAATATCTGAAGAATGTCATTTGGTAATAGTGATTCTTGTACGCCAAATAAACTTGCATGTTTGCTGAGTTAGTAATTCTTAAATTTGTGGGGCATAGAAAGTATGGCTTTTTTAGAGTATGTTCAAACAATGACGTAAAAAATATTCCCCATGGAAATAATAGGCCTCAAAACAAAGACTCAGATCAGAATCAAGCTTTTTTTTTTAGGAGAGAAGATCAGAATCAAGCTGATCATTAAAACATATAAATTGACTTGCACACCTCATCAAGATACTTCACGTGGACAACATCGTAGATGTTTGGTTGATGTTCTACTTGAGCAAACGCTTCATGTAGTGGCATGCCTGTATCAATTTGGTTATAGGAAAAAGAACAAATCTTTAGAATATAAAACAAACTGCAGTATGTAAGTAACACAAGAAAGAACTTATGAGTTACACATACATGATAAGAATATTTTAATTCTGTCACCATGTGAGCAGAAAAAACAAGGGTAACATCATTTTATGCTGTCACTTGGCAAGAGAAGTAATTCATCATAGTCATTTTGGTTTCAGAGACAGATATTGCACATTAATAAGTACAAAGAAAACCATGGCCTTTCAGCTTTTCAAAAGGATAGCATTGAATTTTCCATGCATAATGTTATGGATATAACGCAAAAAAGAGGAATCAATGATAGATAAATACACAAAGATTTATGAAATTCATCATTGATTGAGCTAGGTTCTCTGATGTGGTAGAATTAATTTTCTTACTGAGACGAAAACAAAAGGGGATACAAGATGCAAACTAATCCAAATCCTAATGAGTTTATATATGAACTAAATACAAAGTAGGAAACAAAAAACACATAATCATTTTAAGTTTTGGGCGTCCACTTTCAAGTTCCACTGTGGAAATCCCCCCACCCCGATAAACCACCCCTCCCCCCCACCTCTCCCTCGGGCTTACTGTCCAGGGGCAGCAAGACTCTCGTATGGAAGTGATTACAAAATTAATGTCTGCCTGAGATAGGAAAATCCAGGACAGGCCTAAGGAAGTGATTATGGTAGATTTGCTAGAAGCAAGGAGTTTCTTTCAGATATATCTAATTGTTAAACTTCTTATCACAATGCCTACAAAATATAATGTTTCACAATTAAGTTGCCTGGTGATTTGATAAACAGCTCAATCAAACAACATTCATTCTAAACGAATGAACCTAAATTGTCCTAGTCTTCATCAAATGAATTTTCTTTTGTTGTTTCTACAAAATTTCCTTCTCAAACCATTAAAATTAGCTTCAAAATTGATCATAACGGAAATCACATAAAAGTCACAAGCAATCATAATGGCAGAACAAAATTGCATAAAAGCTATCATGTCTGCAACTTCTCGTTAAAAGAAAGAGAGCATGTGCAAGGTTTCT
Source organism: Pontederia crassipes (assembly GCA_030549335.1). Lineage (NCBI taxonomy): Eukaryota > Viridiplantae > Streptophyta > Magnoliopsida > Commelinales > Pontederiaceae > Pontederia > Pontederia crassipes. Next base: position 53,944,925 of record CM060188.1, read on the forward strand.
CCCAACCGGGAAGACCTTCCAAAAAATCCCCAAAACAGACGTGTAATGCACGGGTGCTAATCCCCAACTTACGATCGAATTAAAGGCAAATTCCTAATTCTGCCATAAGCCCCAAAATTGAGAAGATGAGAGAAGCCCTAAAAGATCGTTACCCAGAGTAAAGGGTCCGATGCCAAAGCCTGGCCGGAGGTCGAGGGTAATGGCGCCCATGGCGGTGCCCTCGCACCGTCGCCTCGCCGCCGATGCTCCGCCTCCTCCGGCAGCCGCAGTGGGGCCCAGTGACGCCGCGCCGGCGGATCGCGGATGATGCTGCGCCTGCTGCATCGATTTTGTTGCGCAGTTTGGGTCCTGCGCGGAAGTTTCGTGTTGGTCGTTTCGTTTCTACCCGTCCTCCACGCATCGTCATTCTTTTTCTTGCGCTATTAAAATATATATACATACATTTCGTCTTCGAAACTAATATAGCGTATATATATATGGAAAAAACGGAGGTGCCCTTTTTATACGTATATACATTTTTTCTATTTATTAAATTAAAAAATTTATGAATCTTATTTTATTTATTTTTATTTAAAAATTTTAAATTTGATTCATAAATTTTTAATTTTTAATTTGATAATAAAAAAAGAAAGACGTTGTATCCCTCATTTAAAGAAAGGACATGTTCATTAAGTCTTATAACTAGTATGTCTGGATTAAATTAATGAGTTTAATAAATATAATTTATTATTAAATTAATCACATATTTTTAAAATGGAATAATATATATTTATTGTAATAATTTATTAATAAAGATATCATTTGAAATTAAATAAATTATAATCATTGACTTAATCATATTAGTTAAAATAGTTTAACCGCGATCATCGAATAATTTTTTTTATGATCATTTTCATCAAATTTTCATCTAATAAGTAAAATTAGTGCTCGTCCATTTTTCATATACATTTTTCTCATATATTAAATCCTATAATAATATGTCAAAATTAAGTCTTCTTCACAATTATGCAACTCTTTCTTCCCTAATAAACTCATTGGTTATGAAAATAAAATAATATAATGATATTTTAACAATTTAATAAACTCGTAATATAAGCTCATTAGTCCTTTTAAGGTTCGGCTCTATTTGACAAAATTAATAATCTAATTGTTGAATAATTATTTAATTGTTAAATAATACTGTAACTGATAGATAGCAATAGATATTAGAAAATAAAAAAATAACCATTTGCCTAACAAGTCTAACATCATAGTAATACACATCTTTATTCTTATATGCAATGATTCATTTTTGTGCATTAACCAAAATTAAAAAATAAAGAAAAGAGAAATGCGGAATATTGTCAAACTAAATATGTAATGTGTTTAAGAATCAAATGAAAGTTTTAAATAAAAATTTATTCTACAATAAAAGTAAAATCCAATATCCAAACTCTACGCTCTATACATAGGAATACCACGTAACATTCTCAGACTTTTAAATTGTCTAACGAATCAGGGGTTTTTGCTTGTCTACAAGAAACTGAAAGAACAAAAAATGACTGTAATGGAAAAAAAAATCAAAATATTATCATCATACATCTACTTTTCTTGAAAAGCAAACCATCTTTTAGAAAACACCCTCACAAAGAACCACCAAACATCTACTTCTTAGCAAGTATCTTATTTTGTTTTTCTTATTGTTTTAATTTATTTTTCCCTTATGAAGCAGTGATTTTTATTGTCTTTTTATGATATCCGTTTGTTGTACATAAAAGGAAGAAGTACATAGGGAGTAGAGATCTTTATCTTGATTAATTTGTGGTCAAGACCGTCATAGAACTTATAAGGTGAATTATTTCATGTCCATGAGCTAATCCAATAAACAATGTCTACGGACACTACGAGAAGTCCCAATTTGTGACGGATTTTTCCGTCGTGAAGCTCACTAAATTTGTCGAAAACATATTTTGCTGATAGCCTTTACCAATGGAGATTGAAAAATGTTCGTTCCAAAAAAAAATTTTGATGGGCAGAGAAATGCTTTGGAAGTTCTTATGAATTTAGCCATCGGAAAAGTCCTTTCACAAAGAACATTGTCTGTAGCATACCAAAAATTTTATGAAATTTAAAATTTTTATTATTTCTTACGTTTGACTTTCAGATGCTCGAAATCGAAACAAGCGTATGATATCACAACCGATCAGTGACTTCAATCGATGCACGATAGGACCACTGTACTTTCGGGCATCCGAAAATGCGACGGGCAAAACATTATCTTTGATTTCTTTGCATTATTCCATAATAATGGAGAGGGATTCGTAACCTCTCCACCATGATCTTTGAGTTCCAAACGACATGAATCCCCCCAAAGATTTCAATGTCATAAAATCTCACTTTTCCCTTCTCTCCTTTCTGCTTCCTTATTCTCATTCTCTGATTTTTCTCTGTCTTCGTGCTCCACGATTTTTGTCTCGGCCAGAAGATGTAAGGGGCAATCCAACAAGTCCTTCAGGCGCAAACGACGCAAAAGGACAAAGGGGGAGAAACTAGAGCTTAATCTGGCGAGGGAAGAACCAAAAGACTTCGAAAGAGATGTGTTTTCGGAATATGGATTATTCCTAAGATTGATGTATGTTCTTAAGGACCTAATTAGCGGTAGAATCCATGCTAGTTAGGATAGGAATCATGTTTTTATGATATCTATGATATTATAGATTCATTTACATTCAATTCTTAGTGTTAGCCGAATGATATGAATGTTACTATGAAATAAATTCTTGATGAATAATTGAATGAGTTAGTTTATATCTTGAATAGATAGTGATGAATTTCAATATGTTTCTGATCTGATAAGTTATGGTACGATAAGTCAAGATATGATTATGTAAAGGAAACTTATTTCTATGCATGAATAGAATATTATTTGCACGTCTAAGCTCTCACATCTGTAGGTGATGATGGATGATTTGATTTTGATAAGAATAATGTTAGGATCTATCTCTAAATACAGTTGTATATGAGTAGTATGTTTATTCAAGATTAGGATTATGTTTGGGTGAAAAACTAATTGAAAAACATAAGGATTCCACAATGACTTATCGAACTGAAGCGGGTGATCGAAACCTTTTTGGACATCTGATTCAGCTTGGCAGAGTATAACGGAGTGCCATATTGGACGTTCGAAACTTGACTAGACGATCAATATGGACTAGAACAGAAGTATGAAACTCTTTCAGACGATCGAACTAAAAAATGTCGAGACTAAAAAATGATGACGATAATCAGTCGGTCGATCAAAATCTTTTCGAGCGACTGATCTGGATTATCACTTGGAAGAGTTTTCGATGGTCGACGGGGAACCATCTCCGATCGACCAAGGAAGATGGCACTGTTCCCAACGGACGATCGACTCAGTTTCGGCCGATCGAAAGTTCGAGAGACTCCTCATGTGATAATGGACGACTGAATCTCTCTCGATTGACCGATCATATATGACATTGGAATGACCGACGGATGAACTCAGAATGGATGTCCGCACCCTTTTTTAGTCGACCGATGAACACATACAAAAAATGAGCATTCGCTTCACTTTCGAACGACTGTTGAATGCATACCAAGTAGACGATCGTTTGACTTTCGAGCATCCGATCTATGAATAGAAAGAACACAACTTTAATTTAAACCACTTTATTTGATTTCTGTCCATTTGATTGATGTCGATGAACCTAAAGGATGATACGAAGCTATGCTCCATACAACATTGATTGATCCAAGTGATCGAAAGATACTCATGAAATATAAGATAAAATGAAGGTTACCATTTGCCTATTTAGATGGAAGTTTTTCCTTACATATGTTTTCACTTTGCGCGAGATCATCTTATCTGACGGGCAATGGCCGTATACACTGATCCTCCATTGGCCCACCATGATATAGATAGTACACACTTGTGTATTTGCAATGGTATTTTATAAAAGTGGAGAGCTTTTTCAACCCATGGACAAGATGAAAGAATATGAATAACCAAAGATGAATGGAAGAACTTTGTCCTCATGAACATGAATAATGAATATTAATATGAAAAAGAAATGAAATGAAAAGGCATGAATTATGATCATTGATTCCCCATTATGATTTTTTTCTCATATGTGATTTATATATTTTTTATGCTTATTCTAATGGAACTTACCTATGACCTATATCAAGTCATACTTAGCATTATACTAATGATTGAGCTTGCTTCCCTATGTGATCCCCATAAGTACACCTAATATGGATGCGAACCTAGTTGATGTGTGTGCATCGATTATAGTTTGGTAGTGTGTGCACATGATTACCGTAGAGTCTAGATGGAGTCCTTTTCTCTTTTATCCATTGAGTTATATTTGAACTATTATGGAACCTATCAAGTTATAGTGTGAGATGGACTCTTATATGTCATAGTTGAAGTACTCTTTATTTATTCTATTTCAGTTTTCACATTTCTCATGTTCATTTATTATAATATTTTATTATTAAATCATCCACTTATGTGTCACTCTTTTTTACTATCTGGGTCGAGTCAAAAAATGATTGAAGAAAATAACGATCGAAAGGATATTTCACCACATTGCGTGGTCAAATTTTAGGACGTTACATTGTCAGTTGGAACTTTTGAAGACTATAGCCATCGAAGAGTATAGAATGGGATAGGAATCATCTGCAAACCTCATTGCTGGAGGAAATAAGGGGTCATACATTTGCAGAGCTGAGAGTGGAGTTTTCACGGGAGTCACAAGTTGACGAAGTTGAGAGAGAGAGAGAGAGAGAGAGAGAGAGAGTTGGAATCGAGAGAGAGTTAAAGGTTGAGAGAGAGAGAGAGAGTTGTTAGAGGAGTAGGGGAAAGTTTTATAACAGTTAAATATTATGTTATTTTACTAGTAGACAATGTAATCGAAAGTTTCGATGAGAGCAGCCGCCAACATGAAGTTCTAACGGAGGTGCCCATCGAAAATATATTATTAAAACATAAATAATAATTGTTACTTTAATGTTATAATATATAAAATATTAAATTTGAGTTTCGACAAGCGGTGTCGTCGGATGCATCGACTTGAGCTGCCACCGTCAAAAAATCTAACGACACTGCCTATAGAAAAGGTATTATTAAAATATAAATAATATTGTTGTTACTTTAATATTATAATATATAAAATATTAAATTCGAGTATCGATTGGTGGCCCGTCAAAAGTTCTAACAAGAGCTGCCACCATCGAAGTTTCGACAACGATGCCCATCGGTAAGGTTTTATTATAATATTAATAATATTCATTACTTCAATATTATAATATATAAAATATTAAATTTATATTTTGATGGGTTGCTCCATCCAAAGTTTTAATGGGAGCAATCGCCGTCGGAGGTTCCGATAACTCCGCCCCCTAGAAATGTATTAAACAATATTAATGAAGTGATAAAATATTGTATTAGGTTTCTGACTAGAATGATATTTTCATCGCTAATTGAGAAGAATGTTGTCAGCTGTTGCAAAATTCTCCATAAATTGAGAAGAACTTTAGTTGAACTATCGAAAATTTTGCATTTTCTTATAGTGGGATAAAATCAATTTTAATAATGGAATTAACCAAAAGAGTTTAATAACAATAACCTAAACTTAAAGAACGAAGTACACCATAACAAATGCCGAAAATCTTCTCACATTAAGAAAATTGGATGGCTCATATATTGCTCCTTCTAAACTATTAGCTCCATTCTATTTTAGGAAACAATTTTTGCTATGAGAATCTTAGGTGTGTCACATTAGATCGGGCATCACATGAAAAATAATATTAACATAACTTACAACATAAGACTTTATAAAAAGAATAGCATATATTTAATTAAAGATTAACAATAAATTGTCTTTCAATAGTTTAAAATCTTCAATTACATAAAACATAATGAGAATAAGACACATACACTTTATCATTATGAGTTGTCATTATCTAACTCTTATTCTTGATTCCTTGCACAAATTTAGGGTGCAAGATTTCTTAATCAAACTATACAGCAAACCAATATATGCAATGTCATAAAGCAAGATACTACATGACATGTTTATAAATTTTCATATGCTAAAAGAAATGAATAGATGATAGCATAAGCATCTACATGCCAATCAAAATATGACATATCATGCATTTATCATATGGGTATGTGAGCATACATCATACATGAATAATATTGTGCTTACCAACTTTTCGTAGGGTCGCCTTATAATCTTTTGAACATTATTTTTTTACTTTATAATTATCAACTTTATCATAAAATACTTTGAAGTTATATATTTCACTTTGTAACATACTTTATCTTATAACATCCTTTATTTTTCAGTCTTCATATTTTAGCTTAATCATGACTACACATGCATTATGTTATCTACGTATATAACAATCAGCAAACATCATTAGAAAATATTTATACTTAAGAAAATTGGCTTGTGATAACATATAAGGTTATTCCTATATGTTACGATCGCGAAAATAAAGTTCACGCTCATGAATTATACCTGTCATGATTGTGAAGACCATTTTCACGGGCGTGATAAAAAGTGTTTCTTTTTTCGCTAGCTCATGATTGTCACACTCATGAGGCGTTCCTTTCATAATCAGGAAAATTCTTTTCATGAGTGTAACATCAACATTATACTTTATTCAAATTTGTATGGTCTCGCTCATGGTCATGCCCATAAATCATGATCATGAGCTGGCTTTGTCATGGCCATGAAAAGACTTCTAGGAGCGTGACAGAGAGACACATTGTCATTTTTCTCAAATCCACTTGTGAACGAGCATGCCCATGCTTGTCACGCCCATGACTCAATACATATTCAACGATTTTCAATCAACACCAAAAGATTTTAGACCCATACCACATATGAAAACATCAATCACTCTAGAATTATTGAAAAAGGTGATTTATAAGCATTTAGACCATATAAAAGAACTTGGATAAGGACATAAAATGTGCTAATCATGATAAATTAAACATGGTTTAGGAATTTTCTTCAAACTCATTATAAACATTAAGATTTATTACAATAACACTTAATACAATCCTCAGTCACAATTTAAGACGAGGGCATGTTATCTCCATGTCTTTCAATTCAAAATATAGATATTATTGGAAGAGAGAAATGTTTCTATCATTTTTACATATTTTATCTAAGCATTTAATGACTATCCCCTATATTGAAATGGGGGACGGTCCCCTAGGGGTGTCATCATTGGATGGCAGATGGATGGCTAGATGGGATGCACACGGTTGAGAGGCGATTCACCTTTTACAAAATTGATTTTCATTTTTTACCAGAATGGTTTTTCCTTTAAACATGGTTTACACCTCCGACAAGCCTCTTCGTCCTCCTAGCAGGTGCGAGAGGAGGTCAGCGTCGGCATTGCGCGAGGAGATGGGCGTTGACGGTGCACTAGGAGGCCGGCATAAGAGGAGGTCACCGCGAGGATGTTGGAGAAGATTGGCACTGATGGCGCGCGAGGAGGTCACCCCGAGGATGTTAGAGGAGGTCAACGTCGATGGTGTGTGAGGAGATTGACGTTGGAGGAGGTCACTACGAGGATGTCGGAGGTTGACCTCAATGGAAAGAGAGGTCGACGATGGCGAGGATTGATGTCGCCAGTGAGCATTGTCCAAGGCACAATGGTTGGCGATGTTCAAGGTCACGAGGGCGAGAGGATCGGCAAAAGCAAGGTTGGATTTTGTCTAGGGCACGTGTGATCGTCGATAATGGCGAGTGTCAATGATGGGATTCCTTCTAATTGCATGCTTGAGCCGGACTGGAGCTCTCCTATACTCACATCTATTCTTGCGCCTTGGACAATGCTCACTGGCAATCTATTCTCTCGAGGGGGGGGGGGGGGGGGGGGGGGGGGGGTCTTGAATTCTTCTAAGTAATCTAGCCGTGACGAGATTAAAGAGATAACATAGAAATGAGAAGAGTGATGTGACTTTTATAGTGGAGGTCAAATATATTTGATTAAAAATGTGGGGTGTTATAATTTTTACATTCTAGCTCTGGCAATCTATTCTCTTATAATATACACAATATTACGTGGCAACGAAGAGTCCTATTAGGATTTTAAAAGTGTTTTCTTGCGTCTCTTACCTCAAAATAAAATTAGTCGATTACTAATCACTTTTAGCCCATCGATTTTTATTTTCTTGCAAAAACTCATAAAATTTGGGCTATTAAATTCGGCGAAAATAAAATAATAGCATAGTGATTGGAATTTTCCTCATAACATAATATGGAAGACGGCGATCGATTGGAGTAGTCTGCACTCTGCAGCTCGGAATTGGCGTCAAGAAACTGCTAAGATTGGATTGCAAATGACCTCAACTTTAGTTTTTTTTCCTTCGCTTGAGGAAAAAGGAATCCATATTCTTAAGAACTCATAATTTTTACATTAATTTCTAATTGTTGACACGGTCGGATCAATAGGGCCTCAAATATTTTTTTTAAAAAAAATTAAATCATGTCATACTATTACTTTAAATCGGGTCAAATATCGTTAAATTTTGAGCAGATAATGAGCTGAACAACTTGTTAGTAATTAAAACCCACTCAAATGCTTCGAACTTATCATATAATTAGTGTGGGTGAAAAAAATAAATAAGATTTGTATTTGTGAAAATACAGATGTATTAATTATATTTACATTTGAAACAAAAAAATAATTAAATAATAACTAAACAATTATTGTGCGCGCATATACAGGGTGAGATTGAAAGCTATATATATATCTATGTGGCTGTTATATAACCATCTCTAATATCTTCAAAAGTATAATTTAATATAGGCAATTCATATTAAAGTTTACTTGCCTTATTCTAATTATAAATATTATACCATAAATTTCATTATTCAATATTTTCTTATTTATGATATTTTGTTATCCACCTTAAACATATACAAAATCTAAATAAAAAGAATAATTGAAGGGCCCAATTTGAAACGTTTTGGATTTGGTTGTCTGGTTTCCATTTTTTCCAACCCGATTATTTTTGGTGAATCAAACTATTTCTCAAATGTCATCAAACTCAAATGAAAATAAACTAGTAGTGCATACTTGATTGAAATGAGAATAAAAAGTAACATAATCTTGAAACAGTTGAGAAAAGTCAGATAAAATTATCATGGTTCATTGATTATTGATTATAACCAATGCTCCAGCCCAGCATCGATGTCCAGCTCAATCGGTCAAAACCATTTTTAAGGTTAGAACGTTTTAATTCGGTGAATGAAAATTCAAATTCAATCGATCGAGCCAACAAATTTGATGACCCGATCGAGTGAAAAATGAAAAAAAAAATTAGGACAAAAAAATTTAATTTTTTAAAAAAACATTACTTACACAAACACACACATATTTAAAATTATCCACCGTTTTTTTTCATTTTCATAATTGATATTCGTTATTTATAATTATGAAAAAATAAAGTTCATATTTTATGTAATAACTATTTAATTAATACTTACTTATTATATTATTTGACTTTTTAAATTATTTTATTTGTTATTTATTTTACAAGTATTGGTCCGAAGATCATATTTCAAGTATTTTGATGATAGTAAATAAGGAAGATGATGTACTAATGTTAGTTGGAGTGTTGGTCCAAACAAATTAATTAATTTTCAAAAGAAAAGATCACTTTTAAATTCTGTAGATAAAACAAACGACTGATTTACATTCGAGCATTGGCTGGAGATAAAACAGACCGTAGAAACAATTGGCACAATGACCGCCATGTCCGAGAGTTTGATTTTCAAAACGGATGATCGATCTACCTTCGAGTGTCCGTTGAAAATAAAATGAATTTCCGAAACAACTAGTATAATGACCACAAATGTTTGTAAGTTTGGATTTTTTAAAATGGACTCGGACACCTACCGAAGGGATAATGGATAACTGTTATAACAATCGCTAATGTCTAAGACCTCAAAATTTTTATAACAGACGATAAAAAAAAAAAGAATGGACGCCCGTTTCGGACGACAAATCATGTGGAAGGGGGTGACCAAAGGAGATGCCACAACAATCGCTAAGGTCTTTTAAGAACGGATGTCCGTTCTTAGCAACAAAAGTAAAAAATCATATGGAATGAACTATCAAAAGAACTGTCACAATATCCACTAATGTCCAAGATTTTAATATTTTTTAAGCGGATGACCAAACTTGTAGCGGACCTCCGTTGAGTATCAGAAGTATATGTGCTACGAAGGAGGGTAACATATTACTGCTTAGAAAAGTAAAAAATAATAACAACTATTTTCTTTATAATGGACGTCTGCTTTAGATAATATAGATGTATAACGAATATTTTATGTACAAAAGGAACATCCGAATGTAAGATGGACGCCCATTTTAGAGTTGGCAGTACAAGATTAACTTTTCCAAAAATATTGCAATGGAAGCGATGCCAACGCTTGAAGGAAGATCATTCAAGCAAAAAAAAATCACCAAGTCGAAAGCATTTTTTAAAGCTCTAATTTATAAATTATCTGTTCCCTTTTCTATTTTATTAAGTGTGAGTATTCTTTATAAGAGAAGATAATTGGAGAGAATTCTTGTATTCTTATTTAGTAAAATTAAGAACTCCTTATAAGAAGAAATGTCTGCACATCCTGTTTTCACAAAACTCCTCAACGCATTATGTTTTATTGAATTTGATTCTTCTTACTTGCTCTTTGCTATTACATACTTATTCGCGATCATTTTTCTAAAATTAGTTTTAAAATTTTTTATTGAAATTTTTATATACTAATTCACTCGTCGGGCTTTCGATCATACAATAAGGCACTAAAAATACAAAAGAAATTTATTTATCATATTTTATTCATTTTTATTAACTTATATTATCCGATTTGATCGTTCAATTTGACCCGATTATATGCTTCAATTCGAATCCATAGTCGGATCGAAATTCCAGCATTGTGTATAACCAAGTGTAAACATGTCCATCGCGTGACCCGGTATGCAATCAGGCAGCCCTCTCGGATTGAGAGTTGATTAATTAAACCGCATATTATATCAATAAAAGTTGTACACTAAGGTCAATTTTCTGCCCCTTTATGTTTGAAGCAAAACGAATAAATGCTTTTGCAGGAACAGAATTTAAATTTTAATTAGACAATAATTCAAATTCACAATTTTTTTCTGATTAAATTTATATTATGTTTATTTTTTTGTTGACGTGAATTTTTGCATTGTACTATGAAAACGGTGAAAGCTAGCTAGTCTAATCTGTTATTATTTTTTAAAAAAAAACATTGTCATTTCGTTCCAACGAGAGAGAAAAGTAATTTACTACATTAGAATTGAGTTCATAAGAATTTCTATCCTTTTTACTATTAAGACTAATAATTTCCCCCCTTTTTTCTTTAATGTTTGGCGATAAAAAAACATAAGCTGAAATCTCTTCTTTAATTTATTTCTTCCTTAATTTGGTTTAAGCAAAGGTACGTTTTAGTTGCAAAACGAAAACATCAAATGATAGTGATGGTCAATTACAATCTGCAACGGCAAAATTTCGATATTCAAGATCAAACGCTTTGTTTGATTTTTAATACATTACAACTTGCATGAACTCTTCATCTCTACAAAAGCTTATAATTAAGCGTTGTATCTTATAATAACCTCGCATAACATCTCCCCCAGCTTTGCATTAATTCGTATCGTTTATTTCTTGTTTTCTTTCATGTGCCATGTGTGCACTCGGAATCAATCAATCTATCTATGTACATCTAATTAAAAACAAGATAAGATATATAAACAAAAAAAACAAAGAAGAAAGTAATCTGAACAAGAATCTAATCTATATATTGGAAGAATGAATTCAGCTGGATGGATTGGCCACAAAATAAGCGAGCGCCCCAACCAAGGGGGCGTTGATGTAGGTAGTTGGCTCGGACTTGCGGAAGTCGACCCGGTCGTCGTCGTAGGCGTCGTCCTCTCCCGGTCCGCCCACGACCGCGCCCACGTGAGGGTTCGGGTTCGGGTCCTGTGACTCGAAGTAGACCGAGCCGTCCTTGCACCCGATGGGCTCGGGCCGGGCGGCGATCGTCGGCATGGACGAGCCCCGGTGGTGAATCCTCTGCGGATACAGCTCGCCGTACCCTACCATGTAGGACATGTTCATCGGGTTGCTCCCCAGGATGTAATCAATCTGCTAATTAATTATTAAAGGATTATTATTATAGCATTAATATATAGGTGATGTGATGTTTGTTTGGTTGAAGAATAAATAATATTTATGACAATGATAGATGATGATGCAGCAATAGTAGTAATATTAGTAGTAGTAATTAAGTACCTGTCTTTTGGCTTGAAGGCGAAGGGAGTCAGGGCCGACGGCGATGTTGCCGCAGTTGACGGTCTGGGACGATGCGGAGAGGTAGTTGGCGTAGGCGAGGAGGAGGAAAGAGATGGTGGTGACGTGCTGCATGTTGCTCCCTCCGGGCTTGTAGATGAGCCCCCCGGGCGTGTACTGGATGTGCGAGGAGGAGGAGGACTCCGGTATCAGTGTGCACATGAAGCTGTCAGCCGACTCCTTGTAGGACTCCAGCGACAGCACTTGTCCCTCCATGAACTCCTACACCACCAACCACTTCAACGACTTCAACAACCACAAATCGTGAATTAACTTACATTTATGAAGTCCTTATTTTACTTTTACATATGAGCATCCGAAGACGTAGGGGTCCGGCATCATAAAATTTTTGCGTAATTTATTTTTTACGTACTCTTGATACCCATAACAATATATGATGATGATGATGATGATAGTAGTAGTAGTAGTAGTAGTGACCTTGGAGACGAGGACGTTAAGGCCGGCGTGCTTGTTGTCCCAGCCGAACTCGTTGATGTTGTCCTCGGCGCCGAGAGTTTTGCCGTTGTTTTGGATGTAGCTGAGGAACGAGTCATCTTGCGAGGCCCTCCTCAGCCATGCAGCTCCCCACAATAACTCATCCTGAATATATCAATATGATTATCAGCAATAAAAAAAAAAATATAAACATGAAGAACTTAATTAAATTCATCAACCAAGATGTAATTGACGAACGAAGATTAATTTATAACTATACATACTTCATATCTTATACACGTTTCTAGGATGCATGCCTATTTAATTAGCGGCAGGTGTAACCATGGTCAAATTCTAGGACTAATTGCCCATAATGAGCTACCTAATGATACTGTAGTTCGTATATTATTGGTGAGTGTATGCATACGTATGCATACATGTAATAAATTTATTTGTAAGATTTATTCATGATAAAAGTGAATAATACGAACCACTCTCAACTAATTGAACATAAGAATTTCATCAAATAATTGAACTTGCATTATTAAGATTGACATTAATTTTTTTTTAAAAAAAAACGTAAGCTTTCCTCTACTTCTCGTTCCATCCATGATACCCATCCTTGTGAGTTTCCTCCTACAAATAAACAAGAATCTATTTGGAGAATAAGTGGGGGCACAAGGAGCCAACATTGAAGTTCTGATCAGAGGTTCCAATCACGCTCAGTTGACCAATTCCTAAAATATACAATTTTAAACTAAAAAACAGTGCAATGAATTAGACTCCTTAATAACTAATCGAATAAATTAATTTGGTGCATTATTGATGCGTTTAGAATGTGTGCATAGTTAAATGATTAAATGTGTTTATTTGGGTTGACCATTTTGTACCAACAATTACTTGTTTCAACTAGCGCAGATAGGAGGGCCCTTCTCCATACATCACCCTTTCTTTTTTTTTTTTTTTTTTGTTTGGATTTTTTTCTTCTAATTATTAGTTTCAAAGAGTAAAACATCCGGGTCTAAATATTTCCGTTTAAAATTGGATTATACAAAGGTTAGTAGTTGACTTCTACATACCATAAATGGGTAAATTTCACTATAAGCTCTCCAAGTTTATCATTTTCCTAATTTTATCCTTCAATTTCACTTTGTAACGATACTGTCCTCCAACTATAAACTTATTTCACCGATTACTCTTTTCATCTATGATTGTCTCTTTCCAATTGTTGCATGATCTACTTAACATATTTCTCTTTCCTCCACATCATGTCGGACTGTCGTGGTGCTGCGTCGAATGATCACGCGCAAAAGGGAGAGGCTCTCCTCTTTGACGCAAAAGAGGAAAGAGGAAGAGGGATGGCTACACCCTCCTCCCCGATGTATGATTGAAAAAAGAGGGATCCAGCCCCTGCGCCCTTTTGCCTCTTTCAATCCTCTCCTCTCCCTCCTTTTTTATTTTTTAGATTTTTATATTATTATTTTCAAATTTTATATTTATTTTATTTTAAATAATATGTCACATGTGCGCATGAAGGAGAGAAAAACATGTCACACATATATAGCGTAATTGAAAATAGACGATCATAAGTAAAAATGATAATTGATGAAATAAGTTTATACTCGAAGGATAATGTACTTACAAAATATAAAATTAGATGGAAGAATTAAAGAATATTAAGAGAAATTTATCGTACCATAAATAATATCACAAAAGTAGCGATAACTTGCAAATACCTACATGTCAAGGGACCAAATTACTGTAAGGACCTTTTTTTCACAATGATTGTATTTGCGCAAAGCCACAATCATTTAGAAGACGCGAGAGTTCGAGCTAGCTGTTGGTCCATCAAGTCATCATTCATTTTAAATTCTCATTCGCACAAATTTAAAACTCAATTCTACTTGATGAAGAAGATAATTGTATCTTGGTATTTTATTCATCTGAAACTATTTATTGATCCCTTAGGAGCTCGATTAAAGACAAATGAACTCCATCTTTTTATTCGTGCGAAATTATTTATTGATATTCTTCATTCCCACATTATGTGCCCCTTAGTTTTCCAACTTAAAAGCATTATAATTCTACATTCTCAGTATAAAATATTATAGTGTCCAACAAAAAAACTAAAATCGAAACCTTTTCACTTCAAAATTTGATCCTCAGACAATTCTCCTCCCAAAATCCAATCCCCTTGCTCTTACATTTCTTTTTATTGCTCTGAATTATAATTTCCTTCAAAAAGTTGAGAAATTTAATTTGAGACAAATTCATTACTTTCTACATTATAACCATAATGATGCTCGGCCATCAAATTAATTTCTACCAGCAGTACTGACAGACAAGAAGATCAAATTCTTCCGCTAACCCAAGAATTAATTACTTGTTGGAAATTTCAGTGAAAAGCCAAGTAAAAAACGTCATTTTCAAATCACGTAGATCTATCATTCTTTTTTTTTTCCTCTGCACTTTTTTAATGATGTCCCGACACGGCAACAAATTAACATTTTTTTTCTCTTTCCTCTCGGTAATTAATTAAAAAAATTTCTTCTTATTTACCGGGCGTTGAGAGAGAAAGAGAGAGAGAGAGAGAGAGTTAAAGTGAGACGATGAATAATTGCAGAGCATGTGAACTTGCCTGGTAGCCGTCGAAGTCGCAGTAGAAAGGGCACACGCCGGCCTTGAGCCCCGGATCGTCGCTGTACGCGCCCTTGTACGTGTCGGCGAACTCGAACGCCGTCTTGGCGCTCGCCAGCAGCTCCTCCGAGTACCCCGGGTCCAGCTCCCGGAACACCATCGACGCCGCCGCCAACGCCGCCGCCGTCTCCCCCGCCACGTCCGACCCCGGCCTCTCCGCCGTCACGCTGTACACCGTCCTCGGCGTGTCCATGTCCTCCGGCCGCTCCCAGCAGTTGTGGTCCCGTAGAGGCTCCCCGACCTGAACGAAGACGACGCCCGGCTGCGAGACGGTCTTGAGGAGGTAGTCCGTGGCCCACCGGACGGCCGCGGCGGCGTGGCGCAGCTGCGCGGGCGGCATCGCGTCGCCGAACTCGACGATGCTCCAGGACAGCAATGTGGTGGTGAAGGCCATGGGGAAGCCGAACTTGACGTTGTCGCCGGCGTCGTAGTAGCCGCCGGTGAGGTCGACGCCTGCCTCCGAGCCGTCGGAGAGCGCGGAGTCCCCGCGCCAGTTCGCTCGCTGGTCCGGCGGGAGCCTGCCGGACCTCTGGCCTTCGAAGAAGAGGATGGATTTGACCAATGCGTCGTGGTAGTCGTGGCCCCGGGCCCTCGGCAGGGAGCGAGCTGCCATTAGGAGCAGCGCCGCTTCCACTATTAGCAGAATGCGCCAACTGCGATGTGGAAGAAGACGCGGCGCCTTCGCCATGATGAACATGAATGGTGGCCAGGAATTTTAGGTTGATGCGGCCATGGCTACATATTTATGTTATGTACACGATCAAGTGTTAGGGGTTCGAGTTCGATCGAGTTAAATTTCCCGAATGTTTAGATTCTTCGAGAAAATCGAGAGAGAGAGAGAGAGAGAGAGAGAGAGAGAGAGAGAGAGAGAGAGAGAGAGAGAGAGAGAGAGAGAGAGAGAGAGAGAGAGAGAGAGAGAGAGAGAGAGAGAGAGAGAATTTTTATTTCACGCGATCAAAATTAGGTTAGGTGGGATTTAGTTTCCACTGATTTTTTTAATATAAAAACTGTATAAAGCTTACATAACAACATTTTGCAATCATTTGATGCATGAACAAATAAACACTTAAACTAATGTTATCATACAACAAGTATTTTGATGATTGAGATATATTTAAGGAGTGCACTTCTCTTGTAATTGCATAATCTTTCGCCACAATGTCAATAGACTCAATTTTAATACTGGCAAAAATAAAAAAGGTATTATTATTGTCACTTCAAAACATTTCATCATGTGACTGCTACAAATGCTAGACAATTTTATTTTTATGAGATGAAACAGAGTGACAATAACATTTCTTTATGATGACAACAGTAATGTCAAAAAATAAAACAATGTCTAATTAAATTGGGGACTCCAAAAATTGAATCCAGAATTATTATCTTGTATACAGATTGAATGGGGAAAACAAAAATAATCTTGATCTTCTCTATTTAAACTAGAATAATACTGGAACAAATCCATAAAGTCCCCATTTTATTTAAATTTTCAATAATAAAAAACACGTAAAATTTCATGTATTTATATTAAATTATTTTGAAATAATAAAAAAATTAGAATAATAAATCAATAAAATAGTCATTAAATGAAAGATTCATAATGTATTATTTAAATAAATTTAGCATATACATATACATATTATTATGATTTATAAATCAGTATATTATATTATTCATATATATATATATATTATAATTAAAAAGTTATATAGATCTTTAAAAGTAAAATCAGTTTCGACTCGATCTAACATGGATCTAACTTAAAAAATTGAGCTGAGTAGTTTTTTTTATTTTCTACAATATCGAAACTTTGTTAGAAAACAATTGTCCAAAACATTTTTCTTACATTTCGAGAGAGTAAAAAACTTATTTGCGGCAAAATGCCATCGGATCCTTTTAGAAAACCTTTGGATAGATTTGATCCATGTACGCGCGCTCCTACAAAAGTGTATTTGATCGATGAGCGCCAAAATAGCATTTTGGAAGCATGTTTATGTTTTGTAACATTTGAGCTTAGAAAAAACGTTGTTATTTTATCTGTTTATAAATTAGAAAAAATAAGTTAAAAAACTCAAACTTATTTTATATGAGAAGAAAAAATTAATTAGTTTGAACAACAATGCTATTTTATTTTTAAAATATACATAAATTTCTTTCACATATTTCTTTTATTATAATATTAATAATTTATTGATTATCTGATTGAAATAATAGCTTTTTTTATTGTCAAATTTTAAATTAGCGATTAAGCTACTTATCAACATTTTAAATTTAACAACTATTTTATATCTCCTAAGCTAAGTCAAATAGAATTACTTAAAAGCTCAAATAAAATAGACTTTTTCTTTAATCATTTTTTTAAAGTTCTTTATACCCGCTAATCAGTATTATCAGCATATGTTTAATCCAAAGTCGAAATAAGAAAATGACTTTAGGAATAAAATCCGGGTTTAATAATTTTTCTCATATTATGTGATGATTTCAAAACTCAGAATTCAAACTAATTTAGACAAGTTTGAAACAAAAAATGACATAATTCCGCTGATTAACTGAGTTCAAATCTCGAAATTGTCTTGAGAACTTAATATCGAAAACAAAACAGAGGTCAAATTGTTCAACCTTTACTAATTATAGAAGGAATCGCAGGACAACCGTTCGTTGTTTTGCGCATGTGAATTTTGCTTAATCCAAATATTTTCATTAAAATTTGCCATGCTATAACGTTACAAAATTGCACCAAACGTTTACAATAAAAATTAAATAATAAAGTTCTTTATAATAAATAAATAAATGTAGCACAACAAAGAGAACGAATTTAGTAAACAAAAACGTAGTACATGCAAGTTTGTTAGAAGAAGACAAAAAAAAAAAAAAGTAGGAATGCCTACCAGAAAAAGGGAAATTTTATGTAGGAATGCATTTGTTTATTTTTCTTTTTCGATGGAGTTCAATCAGTAAACTAATTCGATGTTCGAAATCACACAATATGAATAAATAATGAATGAGTTTCGAACTTAAAACTATTAGCATATTTTCAGAACACAATTTCACTGTTTAATTAACTGGTGCGAAACAACTTGGTTAGAATGCATTTATTTATTTAAGAAAATATATAGGATATTTAGGAGTTACCATGTGTGCTCGAGAACTGAAACAATTTTGAAACAAAGCAATTATTTTGGATGCCAATTTCTCTAAGTAAATCATTCTTCATTAAAAGTAGATCGAAAGGAAACTTAAAAAAAAAATCATTCGTAGAAGAGCATACATAAAAAAAAAAGAAAAATAGGACAACCATTTGTTGTCATCTATCGGTGTCACCCGACTTCTTTAATATTAATTAAATAAATATATAAACAAAATGAACCTCTCGTCTCGAGAGTTATGTAATTAGACAAAAAGTAAATCATGCCCTATTAAAAGTAGCTTAAAAAATAACTAAGATGATTGGTTGATAGCAAAGTTGAGTCCTGAACGTTTGTTGAACATTAATAGTTTCATATTCGAATCTTAAAATCATCATCAAAGTGTTAATAATCTCGGTCATCGAAGATTTTCATAAATTTGAACCGGTATAAAAAAAAAGTAGCTTGAAAAATCATCACTAGATCACGAACAAGAATTAATCACGGGGAGGTGTAAGAGGGTTTGAGAATTTTTTCTCTTTTTTTTTTTTGGTAGGGTTCCAAGAATTTTTGGCAGAGTAAAAAAGGCGACAGAGGATGATGCTGTTGCATTGTCAGGATGCTCACATGCTGCTGCTTTATCAGGACTATCGCCACGCCAAGTGGTGCTGCTTTCGTCAAAGCACAAAATTGACGGAGTAATGCTAAAAAATAGAGTGCTCCTTATTCAAATATTTTTTAAACTATTTTAACCATGATTTTCAAACTCTCTTATCCAAGATTTTCAAACTCGAGAATCCACGTAAATTCATTTTACATCTAGTAAACTCGAGACGTAAACTCGAAACATAAACGCGCAGAGTTTACGTCATAGCTTTAAAAAATAAAAAAATCATATTGTATACCCTAAAGAATTTTTTATAATTGTTTTCCTATATCATTTTTTTCAGTTTTAAAAGCTTGAAAACTCACGTATGTATAAGATAAATGAATTACTAAGTCAAAACAATAAGCAGTAGTGCAATCACTAAGAACAATATAAATAGAATAAATTATGGATAGAAAAAAAAGAAATAATTAAGTGAAAACTAAATGCTAGAAGATAATCTTGACTTGCAATTCTCATCATTATACAAAAAATGGCAACATGCCAGTTTAAATTATTTGAATGATAGAATATTGAATTAACAAGTGATAAAAAGTGCTATATGAAATTTCTGCAACAACACGACGTACCTAAAAATAAGGATCTTCATTAACATAAATCTACCTTAAGTTATGAAATATGTAAAAATAACATCAAAGTATTAATTACCCACAAAGCATTAATTATCCATTTTTTATTTCCAATTATACTCCCAGACTTCATTTAAATACCTAACAAAGCTATATCCGAGTCTACCAACGATTGCACACGAGTTCATACGATTTTACCGATTTTGCCGAGTCTACTCGTGAGTCTAGGCGAGTTTACCACTATCACAGATTCTGAACCGAATTCACTCGATTTTGGGCTCTAGAGGATTGAAATCGTCCGAGTTTATGAGTCTAACTCGCAAGTTTAAGAACCTTGCTCCAATCAACTAAAAAGCTCACATTAAAATATAGAATCTATAATCAAATGGAATTGAGTAGACTTGATCGAGTCCACATGTAAACTTGATGATTATATTAATATATTAGATTAGATTTTGAGGTTTAATTGGAAGAAAAATGAAGTATGCCTTACATAGTACATGTTTATTTTAATATTATACTATATAAATATATTATAGTATATCATTGATACATTATCTTACAACTATTTTTATAACATGCGATATGTGAAATGATAATATTAGTAATAAATAATGAAATAATCAAAATTCACTCATTTAAAATACTTTTAAGTTAAATTAGGACAAAATGAGGTTATCCTAATTTAATCTTGATTAATTTGGGATGATTTGATTAATCACTACAAGAAATTTATCGATTGGCGACGCAGACAAATCGTCGCTAACTCGATGCTAAAGCGTGGCTAAAATAAATAGCCACACATTAGCGTCGACAATGACGTCGCATAGAGGAGACGCTGACGTTCGATAGCTATTAGCGTTGCAATGGGATAGATGTAGGGATGGCACCCGCCGCTGTTCGGAGCGGGGGACACCACCCCCGCCCCGACCCCGATGACCCGCCCCCACCCCCGACTCCGCCCCAAATCTCCGGTCCGGGGGAAATTTTATCCCCCGCCCCGATCCTCCCGGGACTCCGAATCCCCGCGGGGAATCCGATTCTCTGAATTTTTATTAAATAATATAAAAAAATAAAAAAATAGTAAAAAAATAGTGAAAAGGTGAATAATGTGAATAATTAAAAAAATTACAAAATAAAAATTAAAATAAAAAAATTTTGGTCTGCGCACAGTGTGCGCACAGTCGTAGAGGTGTGCACAGTGCGCAGAGGTGACTCACCACCTCTGCGCACTGTCTGAGTTGTCGTGCGCAGAGGTGACACCTCTGGCGCTCGCACACTGCGCGCAGAGGTGTTCGCCTCTGCGCGCTGCGCTCGCCGCTGTGCGCAGCGTGCGAGCGCAGAGGCGTTCTGTGCGCTGCCGTCGCTGTGCGCAGTGCGCGAGCTCAGCGGCGATTGCGCAGCGCGTGAGCACAATGGCGAAATCGCCGCTTTCGCCGCTGCGCACAACGGCGAAATTGCCGCTATGCGCGCGCAAGCGCAGCGGCGAAATAGCCCTCGATGACGACCCGCCCTTTCGGCCGCCCCTTTCAGTCGTCGCCGACGACGATCCCCTCGACGACGACGCCCTCGACCACGATGACGACCCGCCCTCGCCGACGCGCCGGCGGCCAACTGGTCGTAGACTCGTAGTAGGGTTTGAGAGTTAAGAGTTGAGATTTGAGAGAAAAGGGAGAAAGAAATAGTTGTTAGGGTTTAATGTTATATATATATATATGTAAAATGGACGATTGAGATCTAATCTAATAAATATAATTATAATAATTAATAATTATAAATAATTTATTTCGGAGATTTGGGCCCCGACGGGGCGGGGGGAACTACCTCGCCCCGATCCCCGAAAGAGGGGGCGGGGGCAGTTTGGCCCGCGGGGAAAAAATCCCCGAATGCGGGGCCCCGAATGGGGAATCCCCGCGGGGGTGGGGAATATTGCCACCCCTAGATAGATGTGACGCTATTAGTGCCACATGTTACGATGTTATGAGGTGAAAAGTGTCCTTGCAAAGATTTTATTTATGTCACTAACCCGGCGCTAAGTTGGCGCTGAATCGTGCGACACTATTACGATACTAAGGTGGCGCTAAGCTTGTGCTCTTTGTGATGCTACTTGGACGCTAGGGAGACATTAAAGTGATGTGGTGGTGCATCTCTATTGCGATGCTAATGTGATGTACAAACTTCAAAGATGCGACACTAAGGTGACGCTAGTTACGATACATTTTAAATAGCGCTCAACCTCCTTGCGTCGCTAATGTGATGCTAAAGTAACGCTAATTTCTGATAATTTTGCTCCATTCCAATTGTATTATTCCCTTCTAACATCATACAAACTATACAATGCATATATAATGCATTCTTCACATTGATGACAATTATAATAAAAAAAATCATAATAACCATCACAAAAGAATTAATAAGATAATAACATGATATAACACATCATAACAAAATCATATGAAATATATATGATGCAAAAACTTTCTATCCTAAATTATTATTGTCGTTGTTGTCATTCCTGCCATTAGACACCGACGTACTTGGTCCTTGGCCTCTTGGGGACTGAGCCTACGGGTGGAGCTCGATCTGGATCGCTTGCAAGATGAGAGCCAAATGTTAAGGAACCTATAGAGCTAGTTCCTCCGAGATGAGTCCCCTGAAGCTGTCCAACGTGAGCTCAGGTGCGGTAGATGAACTCAGAGCAGATGACTCACATGCATATCCTCCGCTCCTCCTAGGAACTTGAGCGGTTGTGCTAAGGCCACGCATGTATCCTCCTCGTGTCGTGCCGGCTACCTCTTCCCAAATAGTAGCGTCATCTACAAAATAGAGAAATTATATATAACATTATAAAATTTGTAAATTATATAACATAAAAAACATATAAACATACAAAGTGTTATAACATTAAAATCATGAATCATTTTTGAGATACGTTATCTGGTGGCTGAGTATTAGGCTCATCTCCGTATTTCTCGATCATCTTCTGATTATACACATTCTAAAAAAATTAAACATTACACATTTGAAAAATCATTTATGCTAATGTGAATAATCAAGTGAACATGTGATGATACTTACTAGAACTTTACGAGCAATGGATGTGACCAAATCATTGGTCTTCCTGCTCTTATACGGGTCTCATAGATCGCGCAAAAATCGACAGTACCATTTTGTTTTTCCTCCTACAATGAAGTTTCAAATTTTATAAAATAAATATAAAATAAAAGTTTGATTATTTCATTGGATTATTTTCATAAACCTCCCCTAAACTATCACGATTTTTCATATTTAATATTAAACTATGAACTTATTTTTTGGATCCCTAAACTATCACGACTTTTCACTTTAGTCCTTCTGTATACTTTTATTACATTTTCTGTTACTTTTAATTTTTTCCATTTATGAAAAGACTAAATTACCCCTCCCTCCATAACACATAAAATAATAAATATAAAAATGAAAAAAAATCGGGGGAGGGTAATTTAGTTTTTTCATAAATAATAATTTTTGTTTACTACTTTAATCCTTCCAATGATTTGTTTATTTTTTATATTTGTTATTTCGCATTTTTCTAGAGGGAGGGGTAATTTAGTCTTTTCATAAATGGAAAAAAGTAAAAGTAACGGAAAACGTAACAGAAGTGGACGGGATGATAAAAAAATAAGTTCATAGTTTAGGATTAGATGTGGAAAATTATGATAGTTTATGGGAGGTTTATGGAAATAACCCTATTTCATTTTGTATCTACACTACCATGCATCGTCAATGTTCATCAAATCCAATCGAGCCGCCTATGTGGATGTGTGCCTCGGACTTCGAAAGTCTGTTAACTTTTGCTTTTCATGACTTTCTTTTTCGTTCTTCATCCATCCTGTATCAATATCAAATACTTAGACTTTGTAAAATTATAAATTGAATAAAAAATAATTCAAATGTAAACTTCCTACTTTTTACACAACGACCCCCAAACTATGCACATAATATGTCTCGGACATCTTTGTATGCCCTACTCTAAACTAAGGTCGATAGACGTAACGACTTTATGAAACTTGTATAGCCGATTTCTAAGACGTTTCGCAGTCACCTCGTCAAAAGCTCACCGGATCGTCCCCAAATTAAAATTTGGATGAAACTAATTTTTTTCCTAAAAAATATTATTGATGTTAGTAATTTAAAAATAATATAAAACAAATTAAACACTAGAAAGATATCATCCTAAATTTGAATTGGGACATCTTTTCATGATCCTACCCTTTTCGGTAAGTGAAAAAGGACAAGAGCACTGACATCCTGCATGGTAGAATTGGGTATGAAAGTGGTCTTGTTGTTTACGAAAAAGAATTAATTTTGTATTTATTAGCAAAACTATAAAGAAATGTATAGAACTTATTTAAGTTACGACCGAACAAAATGATTTGCTTCTCATGTTGTTGACCCATTGTCGTCACTATTTGACATAGCGTCTCTTGATTTTGCGATGTTAATTTGCATTGCTATTCAGTAGTTTCCTTGTGGTGATTTTAGGATATGATTCAAATCTTGAAAATCCTTTTAAAAATAAGTCGGGTCTAGGTCGAGTTGAGTTACCCTACCACCACTGTTTTCTTCTTTTTATTTTTTCTAACTTTTTCATATTATTTAATATAAAAATATTATTTAATATTTTTAAATCATAAAATATGTTTTCCAAATATTTAATTATTATTTCCATATTTAAACTGTTTTATTTAATATTTTTAAAATTTTAAATCAAATTTAGGCTTACAATTACATTAAAATATAAAAAATGAAAAAAAACTAAAAATTTGGATTGATGGATCCATTGGGTCAACTCGGATTAGGATTTTCCAACCCGTACTTGACCCAAACATCGAATTAGGTTAGTCAGACCATTGGTTTCACTAGATCGACCACTCTCAAGTCTAGAACATAGGTGACTAGGTCCTAAACACAATTTTGCTCAATCATACTAAAAGTACTTACATTATGAAATATTTTTATATCATATAAGGTTGCACGTTGAATCAACACGTTTATGCTTCGAACTTATGACTCGAATTTACTACACACAAAACTAGTTTCCCTAGGCTTTCAAATTTGAAAACCTTAGTCTTGACCTCTAATATAACAGATAATATTTTTTATATTCAAAAGATTTATAATACTATAATTAAGATATAATTTTTAACATTTTTTTGAAAAATATCGAATAAGGATTCCATTATCTGAACAACTTATATAATGAAAGTTTCCTTAAATTTTTCTCCTCACATTTTGTTTTTTTATTATATTTTGTATTTTTTCCTTTTTTTCCACTCTTTTTTCTTTAATTAAACCGTGTCATTGTTTCATATAATTATGCGTCCACTCTATTTAATTGAATAATTCTATTAATTCCAAATTCTGGTTCCTCATAATGAACCGCAACTTTAAATTTTTTTTTGCAAGGGAGTGAGACTTTATAAATGAGAAAGGGTCTGAGGACTCTCTTAGCAGAGAAGATAAAGCAATCTATCTTTGTTACTTTATTGCTTTTCTTAATTTTTTTTATTGGAGATGCGGGTCAACATTTTAAAGAGTAAAATGCGTATGCTGTCTAAATTTTAATTCTCTCTACTCTCACGTGCGCTCTGTGGGATCTCACGCATGCTCTCTACAATCTCTCCACGCTTACAGCCGGCGGCGGTCAAGTGGGTAGAGAGGGTCGGCGGCGCTTGCGGCCGGTGGCGGTCGAGCGGGGTAGAGAGGGTTAGCGACAGTCAACGACTTCTTGCAGCCATCGAGGATGTGAGGGTCGGAGGGTGTGGAGAGAGGGGCGGACTCGGGGGTTCGGGTGCTCAGAGGAGGGTTCGATCGGGGGTGCCGACGATTGCGACTTGCAAGGGCGGCGGTGGATGGCGGGCGGCGGACGCGAAATCGGGGATGGTGGCAGCTCAAATCTAGAGAGGACATCGAGGACAGTGGATGACGGATCGAGGATGACGATGTAGATCTAGAGAAGAGGCATGTAGACGCGAGCTTGACGACGACGATGGAGAGAAAAAGGAGAGGAGGCCGATTGGGGTAGCAATCGCAGGCAAGAGAGGGGATCGGCGAGGTCAACCAGAGAGGAGGGCGATCGATGACCGGCAACGTCGACATCGCACGAATGAAAAGAGTGGGCGCGAGTGAAGAGAGAGAGCGTGAGAATCGTTCGATTATACCTTTCGGAATTGATCTGAACGGTTAAATTAGGGGCTACAAAAGGTTATACCGAAGGGGGGTTACAACACATTAATCTCTCTCTCTTTATATATATATATATATATATATATATATATATATATATATATATATAAGGACATTGTATATTCGACCTACTATTTAAAAAAGGAAATATTATTTCAATACTGGATGATTGCCCACTTTAACAGCATGCAGCATCTCTCCTGTGGGTTTCTTTATGCAATGGTCGATAGGGTTCCCTTCGGTCAAGTGCTTGTGCGTGTTGTTACCTACCGTAGGACCTCCGTCCCCGAAGCGAAGAAAGAGGAGCAGGAACAACAGGTTGTCCTCTCTTGCTTGTCCAGTAGTTATTTGTAATACAAATTATGTAGGAGTGTTGTCTCAAACAATTCTTATAGAGCCATTTGTAATAGGAATTGGAGTTCCATCAAGTTTTCGTAGTTCTAGTTGTGTTTTGATAGAGTAAAATTTAATGATGAAGAATAAAATAATTGATGTGATAAAAAAATAGATGCGATGGATTAATTTTTGATGAGTTTTAAAATAATAATTGATATTATAAATATAAAATAAAATATTATTAATAAATAAAATAAAAGAAAAAATTTAAAATTTTGTTCAAAAAAATATGTTATTTAAATATCAAGAAATCAGATTTTTAATAAATTATATGTAGTAAAATAGTAAATTTTTTTAATGAAATAACAAGTAAAAAATAATATTATATTAATATATTATAATAAATAATTTATATTTAATAAATTAATTATTTTCTAAGATACATATGTGTGAGAGAAAATAAAGAAAGAAAAAAAAACAAAATTGAAAAAAATGACAACTCGTCAACTGAAAAAAAAAGCTTCATTGATCAAAGCACGACCGGCACATAAACATGTGATAGTAGTATCATAAGATTTAAAAAAATCAGTCCATTACATGATGGAATGAACTTCTTTAGAGAGACATAACTTTGATCAGTCAAAGAATAAAGAATATGTTAAACAAAAGCATTTACAAAAGAAAAAATTAGGATAATTGTGAAAGTTTCAATACATGTGCCTTTTGCCACCATGAGTATGGATTGTGGCACACCTAAGTCCATTTTGTAGATGAATTATTTCTAATATTGAATTTGCAAAAGAGATTAAAAATAAAATGAAAACTTAACAATAAATTAATAAATCAGATGTTATAATCAATTAAGTCTAATCAAGAAAATCATCATCAACAACAGAATCAATAAAATAAACACATACACAATCAATTATAATAAAGATCAATAAAATCAACACTAGCTAACTAAACAAAAATAAAGTTTGATCACTTTATCCCTATTCCGCTATTTGTTTAGTGATATTCGCTCGAATAATTACTTATTTATCGAGATAACCTTGATCCAAATGCCCCCTTAGGTAATTTTGCTCTGTCCGTTTATCATACACCATTTAACAATAGAAGACTTTAATATCTTAAAGAAAACCATAATAAATAAAGACTATATATAATCATTAATTAACACCTTTTTCAACTATTAATTGCATTAATGTTCATTAAGACTTATTTAATTCTAAGCATGTACAATACTTTCAATATGAGATGGAGCCGCCATCATTACTTAACTTTGGTTACCTGCACGATGTAAAGTACATAATTTTCAATTAGAGCATGTAAAGATCAATAACTTATTACATAATACTACATGCCATACCTCAATTATCATCATCATAACATAACATATAAACATACATGTCATGCACTATATCATGAACCTTACAAAATATTACATCACACTTACCATTCATTCTTGATATGACAGAACATTCTTGAAACACAAATATCTTGACATATGTGCTTTACTTTAGAATCATCATATTCAATTATCATATAATAATGGCCTGTTTGGCTTAGCTCATACAAAATAGAGTATAAGTTGAAGTGTTTGAATTTCACAAATGATTGATTTTGCGAAGCAAATGTAGAGGTGCATGTGGTGGCCATACCATATTAATTGATGATACAAAGATCCGACATTCATTAGAACTTTTTTATTATTAACCGATATAAAAGTATTTGAAAGGTAGTTAATCTTTGAATGATTAGTAGGAAAAAGTTAAAAAGTAACAATTCATTTCTGCACTCTCATTCAAAGTTGTTCCATTATTTATTGTAATTTATGTAAAAATATAATTATTTGTTATTTGATAAAATTATATTGATTGGTTAAAGTTCGATAAGAAATAATTGTAAGAAACAACGACCCAAAATAACTCAATTATCACAGTAAGGGAAGAGTAAATTTTTGAAACGTGAGAAATTAAGAATGCCAGTATTTTTATGTTTATTATTTTAATAGTTCTTATTACACGTGGACTACTAAAATTTTGATCTTGTCTAACCTACAACATGGACAGTTCGGAGGGAAGAAATATTTTTAGAAAACCTTATTATAATTTGAACTCAAAACCTCACAATTTAAATTTAATATAATGTTAAAATAGTTGCAATAATTTTAATTTTTAAATAATGAAAATTACAATAATTTTATCTTGATAACTTAAATATTTATTTGGATAAGTAAATTTCATGGGAATATTTACGGGGAGAGAGAGAAAAGAAAGAAAGAAATATGAGTACATGAAGTCATGCACTGCGGTAGGTTGGACACATAGCACCCAACCTGCTACAGTTTTTAAAAGTGTTGCATTCTGAAAGGATCTTGTCCTTTCACTTCTTCTGTTTTCTGGATGGAAAATGAGGGCCACCTACTAATAAATCAATAGAGGGGCCGTTTGATTGATCCAAGATTTATTATTCCAATTGTAAGATTTATTGGTTTTCATATTTAGCTATAAGAAAAATGTTTGAATGAAACTTAAACACATCACTTTGGTAATTTTAACGCCCCCGAAATGCACTCCGTCACGTGGCCGAATACACTCCGGGGGCATTACGGGACATGACTTACGTGTACAATAATTTGATCAAAATAAGACTTTGACTGGTCAACATAATAGAGGAATAATTGCGAAAGGAAACATAGCTATTATTCGTTTAAAAAGAGGCATAATTAAAATGAATGCGGAAGTCTTAACAAGATAACACAACTAAGTCTCACATAATCTAAACATGATAGTTTGCATAAATAAATACAACTCGATGAAAATAAAAAGGAAGCTGAAGAGACTCGATTTCATGTGCAAAGATCACCACGAGCTTGATCTGTCGTCTGCGCCATCATCCTTTTTACTGGGACAGGTTATTACCTGTGAAATTGAATACACAGGGGAGGTGAACCTCCCTGTGAGCTTTGACGCCCAGTACATAATAATGATATGACATATAAGCAATAATGACATCATAAAGATAATCAAATAAACATAATCATAATTGATAGAGTCATGTAGATATGATTGATACAATAACATTATGATCAAGAGGCATGAACTAGAGTGGCATTAGTGATGATAATACGATAAGTGTAACGAGAATAACATGATCATCATTAAAAGATAATAATATCATTGGGCATTGTCCATCATCATAATCATTGTTATCTTTACATTTTTCATTATGTTACACTTATTTTGGAGTGTCTTTCAACTCCCTAAAATAAGGCCGGTGGAGTATCTTTCGACTCCCTTTTGGCCAGGGCGGAGCATCTCAACGCCTAATACGGGCCGGTGAAGTATCTTTCGACTCCCTTTTGGCCAGGTTGACCGTCGTCAACCAAACATAAGAAGAGCTCTTCATTTAATATTTTTCGTCTTTTATCTTATTTACTCTATAACTATCTTTAAGATTCAATATTCTATATTATGAATAGAAGAATAAATAAAATGGAGGACCGATTAGATCAAGACAAGAAGATTTACAGTGCGGATAGATCTTTTTTTAGCACATTACAGTGATCGAGTGATAATAAGAGGTTAAATAATATATCGACAAGACAATTAATTATCAGACAAATATGAATTGATAATGCAATACATATACACTTGTAATATGGACAAATACACTTGTAATAATACTGCTACAGTACTTTCGAGTACTATAGCAATGCATATACTAACTTATTATAGGATATATATTATGGTGCTCTGTAGGGGACATTAAAATGCCCATACGCATTTCCTGTTGTGTGCTTTTGGTACATCCAAGGCAGATTAAATGCTCACGCAATAATACAATACATTTAATGCACTTAAAGGAGATGCACTATCCTGTGCATATAGCCTAAGGCACTAAGAAAGAACCGACATGTGAGCGCTTGACATGAGTACATGTCATGTCTAAACATATATAATTAACAATATAGTCATGTAAGGTGTTGGTGTCGGTTGAAATATTTGTCAAATCACATTAGTGTTAGAGTTGGTGAATACTTCAGGGCCCCTTGTTTCTCACACCGGGTTCGCCCACGTGAGCTTAGGGGAATCTGAGTATTACCCAATTAACAGTATTGCTGGCGTACGAACGAAAGGGGGGGTTCGGGGGGCCCCGCCCCCCGACGGCGGTTTTGGGCTTTTGTTTAGCCGGCCCGTGTGGTTCGGATTAGGTTTTTTCTCTGTTTATTTGGGTTTTAAACCCGGTTTGGAGAGGCTATTAATAGCCTAATTTCTGATGTAATTTGGTGTGGCGGCTGTAAACCTAAACGATATAGTGGAACCTCTTTGCAGGACGTAGCCCTAATCTCAAGGGTGAACCTGGGTAAATTTCGTGTGTCTCCTCTATTTTTCTGCAATCTCTCTGCGTTCTTCTCTCCTTGTTCTCGAATTTTCCCATCAATTGGTATCAGAGCACAGGTTGTTCGAGGAATTAGGGTTTATTCGAGATGTCAGGAGGATCGCGAATCGAGATAGAAAAATTTGATGGAACACGATTTGATCTCTGGAAGATGAAGATGGAGGATCTCCTTTGTGATCGAGATCTTTGGATGGCAATCGAAAAGGAGAGACCAGGCATGGAGGCGGCGAAGGTCGCGGACGAGGCCTCCTCCAGTCAGGCAGATCCAAAGGCGATCGAAGAGTGGGATCGGATTGATAGAAAGGCGAAGGGTTTGATTCGGCTGTGTCTCGCGGATTCAATTCTTACGAATGTGATGGGCGAACCTACTGCCAGAGATCTGTGGAGGAAGTTGGAATCCCTATATCAAAGTAAGTCGTTAGTTAACAAGTTATTTCTGAGGAAGAAATTGTATAATCTTCGGATGCAGGAGGGTGACTCGTTTTCTACCCATCTTTATAACTTTAACACGGTGATCAGTCAACTTGTATCAATCGGTGTTAAGTTTCAAGATGATGATAAGGCAATAACATTGCTCTGTTCGTTGTCGGATTCATGGGACAATCTGATTGTTGTGATTGGTGGCGGGGATAAAGAACTTTCGTATGAAAGTGTATGTGCTGCCTTGTTATCAGAGGAAATACGGAGAAAGGGATCAGCAAGTTCTGGTAAAGAGGCGCTGGCGGCTAGAGGAAGGCAACCAGAAAGGAATCAAAATCAG
Source organism: Pontederia crassipes (assembly GCA_030549335.1). Classification (NCBI taxonomy): domain Eukaryota; kingdom Viridiplantae; phylum Streptophyta; class Magnoliopsida; order Commelinales; family Pontederiaceae; genus Pontederia; species Pontederia crassipes. The sequence continues at coordinate 53,976,555 of CM060188.1, forward strand.
AGAGGGAGATCCAAATCTCGTGGACGTTCGAAGAGTAAGGATAAGAAGGTGCAATGCTGGAGATGTCAAGAGTGGGGCCATCTGAAGCGAGATTGCAAAAACAAGCCGGTTCATAAGAAAGAAGCGGAGTCAACCTCGGACAAAAAGGAGGCTGAGGCAGGAGATATGTATGTGGCTTCTGCATGTACGGCACAGTCAGATAAAGATGTCTGGCTTATCGACACTGGTGCTTCGTACCACATGACACCTCATAAACACTGGTTCTGTGAATATGAGGAGTATAATGGTGGGGATGTCATGCTCGGAGATGACACTGCGGTTCAGATTGTTGGACGTGGCAGGGTGAAGTTGAGGATGAATGATGGCACGGTGAAGACTCTACCAGATGTGATGCATATACCACTTATGAGCAGGAGTTTATTATCTGTTGGTACAATGGCTGACTCGGGTGTTATATTCAGTTGCGATAAGGATTCGTGCAAGATGATCAGAGGGTCGATTGTAATTGCACGAGGGGTTCGCTATGGCACGTTGTACAAGTTGCTCGGAGAGACAATATCTGTGGGCTGCGGATTTATTTCTGAAGAGGCCAAAGAAGATGAAGACAGCAAATTTATGTTGTGGCATCGGAGATTAGGCCATATCAGTGAAAAAGGACTTTCCACTATAGCATCAAGTCAGATGGTAGAAGGAGTTCCGGATTGTTCTGTGGGCTTCGGGTTCTGTGAACATTGCCTCCATGGAAAACAGAACCGAGTCAGTTTTCAACACACAGGTTCAAGAGCAACGAAGATTCTCGAACTGATTCATAGTGATGTCTTTGGACCAACTCCGACTCCATCTATTGGAGGGTCCAGGTACTATGTTTCTTTTATAGATGATTTTTCGAGATACAGTTGGATTTATTTTATCAAGAATAAATCAGATGTATTCGATAAGTTTCGAGAATTTAAAGTTTTGGTGGAAAATCAATTGAGCTGCAAGATCAAGGTCCTTCGTACAGATAATGGAGGTGAATTTTGTTCAGATAAGTTTGAGCATTTCTGCGTGGACAATGGTATTGTTAGGCAGAAGACAACTCCATATACACCTGAGCAGAATGGAGTAGCTGAAAGGTTAAATCGGTCACTCATAGAGAAGGCCAGATGTATGCTGAGTTGGGCTGAATTGGGGCAAGAATTCTGGGCAGAAGCTGTAGCCACAGCAAACTACCTGAAGAACCGCTCACCGACCTCATCAGTGAAGGATCAGACACCTTATGAGGCAATGTTTGGGAAGAAGCCAAATTTGTCTCATGTTCGAGTGTTCGGATGTGACGCATATGTTCATATACCCAAGGAAAAGCGGGGTAAGCTTGATAGTAAATCTGAAAAGAACATATTTGTCGGATACAAGGAAGGGATCAAGGGCTACAAACTGTGGAATCCAAAGTCAAAGACTATTGTTTACAGCAGGGATGTTGTTTTCCGTGAATCACGTTCCCAAGTTGAAGTTCAAAAAGGTGATGAACCTAAGAAAGTGGTAGTGCTTGAAGAAGATTCTGATTCTGAAACTTCAGAGGTGGATGCACAAGATACTTCAGTTGAGTCTGTTATAGAACCGGATCAAGAGGACTCGGTTAATGAAGTTGAAGATGCAGATTCAGATGAAGACCCAGATATTGGTACTACCATACCAGTTCTCAGGAGATCGACACGAGAAAGAAGAGCACCTTTGAGATACTCTCTTAGTGCTCTGAGTTCGTTTCATGCTTTGAGCATCATCGGAGAAGAACCTAGTTCTGTAAAAGATGCAAGGTCTATGAATGATGCAAATCAGTGGGAGCTTGCTATGGCAGATGAGATGCAGTCACTGGATAAGAATGAAACATGGAGTTTGTGTAAATTGCCTAAGGATAGAAAGGCAATTGGTTGCAAATGAGTGTTCAAACGAAAGCTGAAACCGGATGGGTCTGTAGAGAAGTACAAGGCGAGGCTGGTAGCTAAAGGGTACTCTCAGGTTGAGGGAGTCGACTATGATGAGATTTTTTCTCCCGTGGCGAAAATGACTTCAATCAGATTTGTTCTATCTCTGGCAGCAGCATATAATCTTGAGGTAGAGCAGATGGATGTGAAGACGGCATTCCTTCATGGGGACTTGGAGGAAGAGATATATATGAGGCAACCAGAAGGCTTTGAAGTTCAAGGTAAAGAAAAGCTGGTGTGCAAATTGAAGAAGTCTTTGTATGGATTGAAGCAGTCGCCAAGGATGTGGTACCAGAAGTTTGATACGTACATGCTCGAACTCAAGTTTGTACGTTCAGATTCAGATCATTGTGTTTATGTGAAGAGAGTTGGAGATCAGTTTGTCATTCTTACACTGTATGTGGATGACATGTTGCTGATTGGAAACAGTATGAAGATGGTGAATTCAGTGAAGGGTTTGTTGGCCAAGAAGTTTGAGATGAAAGACTTGGGACTAGCGAATTTTATTTTGGGTATGCAGATTAGAAGGGATCGGCAGAAGAGAAAGTTGTGGCTAGGACAGGAGAAGTACATAAAAGAAGTGTTGAAGAAATTTAACATGTCGGACTGCAAGCCAGTGGGTACTCCTATGTCTCTAGGAACCAAACTTTCTGCAGAGCAATGCCCGAAGACGGATGAAGAAGCCGAAGAGATGGACCGTGTGCCATATGCAAGTGCAGTGGGCAGCTTGATGTACGCCATGGTTTGCACGCGTCCAGATATAGCCCAAGCAGTGGGAGTCTTGAGTCGGTATATGTCTAACCCAGGCAGGGAACATTGGAATACTATCAAGAGAGTTTTCAGGTACCTTCGTGGAACTTCAGATTTTGCTTTGTGCTTTGAAGGTGCGGGAAAAGGAAAGATGCTTGATATTGTGGGCCATGTAGATGCTGATTGGGGTGGAGACATTGATAGTAGACGGTCCACTAGCGGATATGTTTTTACATTATTTGGGGCTGCACTAAGTTGGATGAGCAAGAGACAAAGCGTGGTGGCACTTTCTTCTACAGAAGCAGAATATATGGCTCTTACTCATGCTGCAAAAGAGGCCATATGGATACGACGGTTGTGCTTGGAGCTCGGATTTGAGCAAGGTGCTATAGAGGTGAGATGTGATAATCAAGGTGCTATTCAGTTAGCTAAGAATCCCGCATTTCACTCACGCACAAAGCATATTGACATCCAATACCACTTTATTCGGGAAAAGGTGGAAAAGAAAGAGGTTCAGCTTGAAAAGGTTGATACAACAGAGAATAGTTCTGATTTTCTGACTAAAGCAGTTACAGGTGTAAAGTTTGAGTGGTGCTCTACTGCTGTCGGATTGAAGAAGAATGTTGCTGGCAAGGCTCTCATTGGTGTGAAGTATCCACCAAGTGGGAGAATGTTAGAGTTGGTGAATATTTCAGGGCCCCTTGTTTCTCACACCGGGTTCGCCCACGTGAGCTTAGGGGAATCTGAGTATTACCCAATTAACAGTATTGCTGGCGTACGAACGAAAGGGGGGGTTCGGGGGGCCCCGCCCCCCGACGGCGGTCCCGCTCGTGTGGTTCGGGGGGGGTTCGGGGGCAGCGCCCCCGAAACCTAGACGGGTTTTGGGCTTTTGTTTAGCCGGCCCGTGTGGTTCGGATTAGGTTTTTTCTCTGTTTGTTTGGGTTTTAAACCCGGTTTGGAGAGGCTATTAATAGCCTAATTTCTGATGTAATTTGGTGTGGCGGCTGTAAACCTAAACGATATAGTGGAACCTCTTTGCAGGACGTAGCCCTAATCTCAAGGGTGAACCTGGGTAAATTTCGTGTGTCTCCTCTATTTTTCTGCAATCTCTCTGCGTTCTTCTCTCCTTGTTCTCGAATTTTCCCATCAATTAGGCACCCAGGCAGAGACGAAGAAAGTGTATAATTGTATACAAATAGTTTTCTTTTCGTCCACAAAGCAGATCGATGATATCTTCGATGCAGTGCGCCAAAAATCAAACAGGCCGAGAGAGATTTACAGAAATATGTACCTTTTTCCTTCGAATATCACAAAAAATATTAGATCTGACGTCCTCGACGTCGGCGTCTCCCACGGCGATTTGGTACCTTTTCCTCCTCTCCTCCTATCACAATGAAAATGAAAAATACCGCGCCGTCATCTTAGGTTTTCTAGGGATTTATTAATATAAGATAAGGAGAGTTTCGTGTGGATAATGGGCGGTTACGAGAATGAGTCAAAATAGATTTATTCTCTTTTTTTTTCCAAAGTTGTTGGACGTCATATTATAAATCCCTTGAAATAAAATTCGTCCTCGAATTATGTACGGTGTATGAGCTTACCAAATAATCTAGGAAATTATTGACGCATTTCTGACTCGAGTTCCCAAGTCGCTTCATCTCCTTGATGATGACTCCATGCGACTTTAACCAGTGGCACATCTCTATTCTTATGACTCTGAACTTTCGATTCTAAGATTCTCAGCGGCTATTCTTCATATGTCAGATCTTCTTTAAGATTTTGCTCCTCATATCTGATAATATTTGCCTCATCATGCTTATACTTTCGGAGCATAGATACATGAAAAACATTATGCACTCGTCCATATGATGGAGGTAGTGCTAATCTGCATGCTGCCTCTCCGACTAATTCCAGTACTTCGAACGGACCTACATACCTCGGACTGAGCTTGCCCTTCTTGCTAAATCTCATGACTCCTTTCGTCGGAGAGACTTTTAACAATACCTGATTACCTGCATGAAAGATCTGCTCACGTCGGCCTTTATCTGCATAGGTCTTCTGGCGAGTCTGTGCTGCTTTCATTCTCTGCTGTATTAACTCCACCTTCTTGGCATATTCCTTGGTCTCCTTTAATTCTTTAGCACTCAGGAACTTTCGTTCGCCGACCTCATTCCAACAAGCTGGTGATCGACATGATCTCCCATACAAGGCCTCGAATGAAGCCATGCCTATGTTGGAACGATAGCTATTATTATAGGCGAACTCGATCAGGGGCAAGTGATCATCCCAACTGTCATGTCAGTCCAAAGCACATGCCCTCAATATGTCTTTCACTGTCTGGATGGTCCTCTCCGATTGACCATCTGTCTGGGGATGAAAAGTCGTACTATAGTTCAATCTTGTCCCAAAAGCATTCTACAGACTCCTCCAAAATCTAGCTGTAAAGCGAGGATCTCGATCTGACACTATGGAAACTGGAATACCATGTAATCTGATATCCTCCTGCACATATGTATCCATCAACCTCTCGATTGACTGACTCCATTTGATCGGTATGAAGTGTGCAGATTTTGTCAATCGATCGACCACTACCAAATAGCATCTCCTTTCTGTGTGCAAGGTAGACATGATATGAAATCCATGGAAATGTCTTCCCATTTCCACCTCGAGATTCCTAAAGAGCTAAGCTTGTCATATGGCCACTGATGTTCTATCTTCACTTGTTGGCATACTAGACACGTAGAGACATATTCCGCGATCTCTCGCTTCATATCGTGCCACCCGTAACTTCGTTGTACATCCTTGTACATTTTCGTGCTACCTGGATAGATGGCAAACTCTGACTTATGGCATTCGTCCATCACTTCCCTCTTAAGTTCAGCATCATTAGGGACCCACAGGCGGTCCCTATATCTGATTCTGCCATCAGTTGATATCTTGAAGTCTTCTGTTTCTTTCTCACACCTACTGACCATCTTGACATATTCTGCATCCTCTAGCTGTGCCTTGATGATTCTGTCAACCAAGTTTAGCTGAAGCTGGTGCATCATCAATATAGCTCCATTTCTGCCCGGCCTTGGATTCCATGTATTGAGTTCTTCAGTCATCTCAAATACTTGGAGCCTCATAAATGCTAATGAGCCTTCCCACTTACGACTCAATGCGTCAGCAATTGTGTTCGCCTTACATGGATGGTAGTTAATAGCGAACTCATAGTCTTTCAAAAACTCCATCCACCTGCGTTGCCTCATGTTTAGATCTTGAGAGAAGACATACTTTAGACTTTTGTGATCGGTGAACACCTCAAACTCCTCTCCGTACAAATAGTGTCTCCAGATTTTTAGAGCAAATACCACTGCCGCTAACTCCAAATCATGTGTCAGGTAGTTCACCTCGTGCTTCTTTAGTTGTCTCGATGCATATGCAATCACCTTACCATGCTGTATTAGTACGCATCCCAATCCTGTACCGCAGGCATCACTATACACCACATACCCACCGCTGCCAGAAGGGATAGTGAGTATCGGTGTTGTAGTCAATCTAGACTTCAGCTCCTGAAAGCTATCTTCACACTGTCGTGACCAGATAAACTTCTCACCCTTCTTTGTCAGCTTCGTCATTGGGGAGGCTATCTTCGAGAAGTCCTTTATGAATCACCTATAGTATCCGATCAATCTAAGAAAACTACGTATCTCGATCACATTCTTCGGTCGAGCCCAATTTGTCACTGCCTCTACCTTTGCTGGATCAACAGAAATACCCTTCTTAGAGGCAATGTGTCCAAGAAACATAATTTCTTCTAGCCAGAATTCACACTTCGACAGTTTTGCATAGAGTTTGTGCTGCCTAAGTGTCTCCAATACGATCCTCAGATGCTCCATGTGTTGCTCGAGGTTATCTGAATAGATCAATATGTCATCAACGAAGACGATGACGAATTGATCCAAATAAGGCTTGAACACCCTGTTCGTCAGGTCCATGAATGTTGCAGGTGCATTCGTCAACCCAAAAGGCATAACCAAGAACTCGTAATGGCCATATCTCGATCAGAAAGCAGTTTTCGGAATGTCTTCTTCTACAACTCGTAGTTGTTGATAACCACTCTGCAAGTCTATCTTGGAGAACACAGAAGCCTTTGACAGTTGATCAAATAAATCATCAATACGTGACAGTGGGTACTTATTTTTCACTGTGACCTTGTTTAGGATTCTGTAATCTATACATAATCTGAGGGAGCCATCCTTCTTCTTCACGAAGAGCACTGGTGCACCCCATGGTGACACACTGGGTCGGATAAACCCCTTATCTAAAAGCTCCTGGATTTGCTTGTTGAGTTCTTGCATTTCAGCTGGAGCCATTCGATATGGAGCTTTGGAGATAGGAGCAATGCCTGGATGGAGGTCGATGCGGAAATCGATCTCCCGTCGTGGTGGCAATCCAGTGACGTCTTCTGGAAAGACGTCCGAAAAGTCTTTAACTATGTCTATCTGTCGTGGGTCTAGAACTGGGGCATCTGTTTTCACGACACTAGCTAGATAACCTCTACAACCTTTATGCAACATCTTCTGTGCCTTCATTGCAGAAATGATCACCTTGCCTTCCTTGCCAGTAGTGCCCTTCACAGTAGCCTTCGGCTTGCCTTGAGTATCAATGATAATCTTCTTTTGCCTGCATACTACTACAACATCATGGTATGACAGCCAGTCCATACCAAGTATGACATCATAATTTGTCAAGGGAATCACAATCAGATCCGCAGAGAAATTCTTGCCATCGATCGTCACTGATACTTCTGGGATGTACTTCGTAGTGCAGAGAGTACCCATAGGGGTTGCCACACTCATGGAACATGTCATATCATGCATAGGCAAACTCAAAGCAATAGTACAATCTTGAGAGATAAATGAATGTGATGCACCCGAATCAAATAATACTGTAGTAGGCATGCTTGCTATAGGTAAGGTACCTCTGATGACATTGGCGTTAGCTGGTGTAGCATCCGTCTGCATATTATAAACTCTGCCTTGCACTAAGGTATTAGCACCTCCAACGCCACGCAGAGCTTGTTCTTTCCTTGCCTTCTTAGGACAGTCACGGATAAAGTGTCCCTGCTGACCACAGTGGATACATGCACCTGTTCTTCGTTGGCATTCTCCTGGGTGAAACCTCCCACAATGTTGGCAAGCTTTATTATTTTGCTAGGGCTGCTGTGGTGCCTGTCGCTATTGAGGCTAAAATCATTTATTCATTAGTCATCATCATTGCATACTTATAATTATTTATTTATTTTACTTCTCACCTGATGATAAGGTTGCTGCTGTTGTGGTGGCTGGCGTGGGGCGTTGCGAGGCTCATATGGCCTCACATGGTTATCCCGTCGGTGGTCTCTCCGGTTTGAACGCCTATCATTCCACCTGTGACGACCATGCTCAAGGGTTTGTGCAGGGGCCTTCCCTTTTTATTCTTCCAATTCTCTTAAGTGGTCTCGCTCCATAGTAGTTGCTAGCTCGACTGCCTCTTTCAGATTTTATAATTTTCCGGATAAAGTCTTGGACCTGATAATGGTGTTTAAACCTTGAGCAAATTGATTTGCCCTCTGCTTCTCACTCATGCGCATGGTATTGTATTTTTCCAGTTTTATGAACTGAAAGTGATACTCAGCAACAGTCATCTTCCCCTGACTAAGCTGTAGAAATTTCCGTTGTTTTTTAATGCGATCATGCTCTGGGAAATAGTGCGCCTCAAATGCCTCATAAAAGCTATTCCAGGGAATCATGTTCTGCCCTCCAAACTGAGTTGCTTTGGTACTTCTCCACCAATCAAGGGCTTCACCAGTCAGACGATTAGTGGCGTACAAAACTTTTCTATCCTCAGCACAACGCATCGCGAGGAAAGTTTTCGTCATACTTATGATCCACCTCTCCGCCTTATCGAAATTACCTGTGCTGTCGAATTGTGGCGAATGCAACCTCAAGAATTCTTGTAGGGTGTCCTGTGGTGGCACTGGCATGAGCTGCACAATCGGAGGCTGCATCGGCCATGGCTGCCCTTGTGGAGGCTGCACAGGCAAGAACTGCATCTGTGGGGGATAGACTAGTGGAGGCTGGACCGGTGGTGTCTGCATCAGTGGAGGCTCCTGCACCGCATGAGGCTCCTGCACTGGTGGAGGCTCAATTGGCGGTGTCTGCACTGGTGGTGGATGGACTGGTGGTGTCTGCGCCGGCGGAGGCTCAACTGGTGGGGGCTGCACCGGTGGAGGCTGTCCAAACTCAATCTCATTTTGATTCATCCCTTTGTTCAACATCGTTTACTCTATCACGACGAGGTCGACCACGACCTCTACTAGTGGTAGTACGTCGTGGAGGCATCTACAATATTGCACATCATGGAAACCTTTAATAAAACATTTAAATCATAAAAATATAACTTTCTTACTTGGTTTAGCATCGGTTGGCGCGGCGACATGCTCGTGGCTCTTTGCACATGGATTACATACTTGACATTTCATAACATAAAAATGTCTTGACTTTAGGCTCTGATACCTAACTTTAACGCCCCCGAAATGCACTCCGTCACGCGGCCGAATACACTCCGAGAACGTTACGGGACATGACTTACGTATACAATAATTTGACCAAAATAAGACTTTGACTGGTCAACATAATAGAGGAATAATTGCGAAAGGAAACATGGCTATTATTCATTTAAAAAGAGGCATAATTAAAATGAATGCGGAAGTCTTAACAAGATAACACAACTAAGTCTCACATAATCTAAACATGATAGTTTGCATAAATAAATACAACTCGATGAAAATAAAAAGGAAGCTGAAGAAATTCGATTTCATGTGTAAAGATCACCACGAGCTCGATCTGTCGCCTGCGCCATCATCCTTTTTACTGGGACAGGTTATTACCTGTGACATTGAATACACAGGGGAGGTGAACCTCCCTGTGAGCTTTGACGCCCAATACATAATAATGATATGACATATAAGCAATAATGACATCATAAAGATAATCAAATAAACATAATCATAATTGATAGAGTCATGTAGATATGATTGATACAATAACATCATGATCAAGAGGCATGAACTAGAGTGGCATTAGTGATGATAATACGATAAGTGTAACGAGAATAACATGATCATCATTAAAAGATCATAATATCATTGGGCATTGTCCATCATCATAATCATTGTCATCTTTACATTTTTCATTATGTTACACTTATTTTGGAGTGTCTTTCAACTCCCTAAAATAAGGCCGGTGGAGTATCTTTCGACTCCCTTTTGGCCAGGGCGGAGAATCTCAACGCCTAATACGGGCCGGTGAAGTATCTTTCGACTCCCTTTTGGCCAGGTTGACCGTCGTCAACCAAACATAAGAAGAGCTCTTCATTTAATATTTTTCGTCTTTTATCTTATTTACTCTATAACTATCTTTAAGATTCAATATTCTATATTATGAGTAGAAGAATAAATAAAAAGGAGGACCGATTAGATCAAGACAAGAAGATTTACAGTGCGGATAGATCTTTTTTTAGCACATTACAGTGATCGAGTGATAATAAGAGGTTAAATAATATATCGACAAGACAATTAATTATCAGACAAATATGAATTGATAATGCAATACATATACACTTGTAATATGGACAAATACATTTGTAATAATACTGCTACAGTACTTTCGAGTACTGTAGCAATACATACTAACTTATTATAGGATATATATTATGGTGCTCTGTAGGGGACATTAAAATGCCCATACACATTTCCTGTTGTGTGCTTTTGGTACATCCAAGGCAGATTAAATGCTCACGCATTAATACAATACATTTAATGCACTTATAAGGAGATGCAGTATTCTGTGCATATAGCCTAAGGCACTAAGAAAGAACCGACATGTGAGCACTTGACATGAGTACATGTCATGTCTAAACATATATAATTAACAATATAGTCATGTAAGGTGTTGGTGTCGGCTGAAATATTTGTCAAATCACATTAGGCACCCAGGCAGAGACGAAGAAAGTGTATAATTGTATACAAATAGTTTTCTTTTCGTCCACAAAGTAGATCGATGATATCTTCGATGCAGTGCGCCAAAAATCAAACAGGCCGAGAGAGATTTACAGAAATATGTACCTTTTTCCTTCGAATATCACAAAAAATATTAGATTTGACATCCTCGATGTCGACGTCTCCCACGATGATTTGGTACCTTTTCCTCCTCTCCTCCTATCACAATGAAAATGAAAAATACCGCGCCGTCATCTTAGATTTTCTAGGGATTTATTAATATAAGATAAGGAGAGTTTCGTGTGGATAATGGGCGGTTACGAGAATGAGTCAAAATAGATTTATTCTCTTTTTTTTCCAAAGTTGTTGGACGTCACAGTAATAGATTGCAACATACCTAATCTTGACAAGAATAATAGGATTGTAGTATAGATCAGAAGATCTTGGATCACGTGACGTTTAGTAGATAAAATGATTTCTTTCACTTATGAATCCCAAATAATTCGATAACGAATCCCATGGTTCTTAATGCGTTAACATAAATTTGAAGTTTATACTGCACAACAATACCTGTTTGAATTGTTCTCAACTCTTCACTCAGTAGAGATCAATTCCAAGACACTTCACAAAAGTATGATTGGGATGTCTATATTACGTTATGCACTAGAATTGTAGTGTATTTAGAAAGCAAAATATGTTTAGTGAGAAGCTCCAGATTAAGTTTCAGTTCACTACTTGGCCCTCGGGGTCCCAGTCTGGATCACCAACCTAAAGAAAACTTTTTGACCATTTATAGGGCTGAGCAGAATCGATACCGGGTCCGAGTTTGGACGGACCCGGTCCCGACCCAGTTTCTACCGAGGTCGGGAAACTTTGGACCCGGTACCAGTCCCGGACCCGGCCGGTACTTGGTCCGGGTCTGACTCGGTAAATTGGGAACGAGACTGGGTTTTGGACCGAGAATTTTTACTTTAAAGACACCCAAATTATTTTATGAAGAAATAAATAAGTATCTACTGAAATGTAAAGAAGTTTACATGTCCTGCATCATACCACATAAGTTTACATGAAATAAACAATTAAAATCATAAAGTTTACATGTCCAGCATCATACCACATACACCATTACATCCATGTTCAACAATCAGCATCATACCACATACATCATTCAATCCATGTCTAAATAGAATTAAATAAAAAGTTTAGAAAAAATTTAGATGCATGGCAATGCCCCCGTCCTTTTCCTTCCACGACCCACAGGGGGCAGCTACATCGCATACATAACAAAAGCATTGCACCAAATAACAAGAACCTGATGTTATGAGCTCAGAATCACAGATGAAATGTGTAGCCAGAAAAAAATTTTTGTAAGAGAGAACAACCAAGCAAAGATAGGAGAGAAAAAGTAAACAAGATAGTCAGATCGTTGAATCAAGAAGTATACAAGTGCTCCATGTCTAACAAGTACATGGATGTCAAGTGAACATATCATAACCACCAATGCAGCTTAGATTCATACTACTGCAGACACCTGAATGTATGCACACAACCAATTGATACCTTATTGTATTACGGGTAAAGAAACAGATTTCATGCGAGGTTGGTTTACATGCTTCTCTCATTTTGTTTTCAGGTATACATTGGGAAAAATAATCGATATAAGTTCTCTTGAAGAGATTTAACTGAAAAGGATCATGAATTTATAAAATAATTCCAGGAAATAGTTATCAACAAACCTCTAAAAGATTGTCAAGAAGTAGCCCATGATCCATTGGAAGCTCCATAACTCTGTTCACAAGAGAAAGTTACTTTTTAGAACTGTTTCTAAAATGCAAAAAATCAAGCTTCTTAATGATTCTGGAATTAGATTGAAATATGAAAGTGTTAAGACAGAAGTGTTTGTAAAAGATTGCGTTGAACAATTCAAATTTAGCATAAAATGATGAAACATCCACATACTCACAAATTCATAAATGAAAGAGTTAATTGTCTGTTATCATTTGATCTAACGATGAAGTTGAGGTTCCAACTTGGGTGCTCCCAGTAGCTTTTGCATAACAAAAAAAAAGTGCACCAAATTGCCATAGTCAATAACATGATTAACATATAAAAAATGAAAGAGTTACACAATATGTAAGTAGAATAATATAACTTTAACCTATAATTATATTATTTGTGAGCTCGAATTGTTCAAAATCTTCTTCAACTTTAAAATATGGTGACGATAGCCAACTTTGTGTGCACACGAGAGCTTCTGCCATTTTGGGCGATAGAGAACTCCTAAATAAATCAAGAATGCGTCCCCCAGTGCTAAAGACAGACTCCGAAGGAACTGTAGAAACTTGAATGACCAAAACATCACGTGCCATTTGAGAGAGCACTTTATACTTTGTATAATTGACCTTCCACCAATTTAGAATATCAAAATTCTCTTCGCCCTCACAAGGATCCATTAAATATCTTTCAATTTCAGATTTGTTATCGGTATTCTTTTTTTTCTTTTGCAGTCTACTCCATTGATGAATCCTTGCTGTCTTCTCATCAACATTTACATTTTCAGCCCTAGATATAGAATTTGTATTCTTCACTTGAGAAGTTGAGTCATTACTAACCTCATGTGCATAATAGTCATACATACGAAACATGCTATCTTGAATCTTTGTAACAACCATAGTAGCTATGGTTGAATCATAAAGATCCGTATAGTTCCATTTAACGTAGCCAAGTTTATATCTAGGATCTAATACAACAGTAATAAGTATTAATGGATTAATATTTTCAGATTTTCCCCAATACTTATCGTATTTAGATCTCATGTCGCAAGCCATCTTTTGCAAGTATGCATCATGACCATTACTCCATTTTGCAATTTGAGATTGAACAGATACAACCTCATGAAAGCAAGCACAAGATGTCACAAATGAAGAGCCAGATAAGTTATATGTTGCATCATAAAAAAATTTCAGAAACATCATAAAATTTCTAGCAGTTTCCCAATCTTCAGCTGTTGGCGGCACACAATTGTTATCTTTGGAATATGATTGGTATCCCCTATCTTCTTCATCCAACATCTCAAATACTTTTTGAAATTTTTCAGCTCGTTCCAACATTAAATATGTTGAATTCCATCGAGTTGGAACATTCATAACAACACTATATTGGCTAGTAATTTTCTCCTTTTGTATAAATCTTTTGAATTTTCCAAATCATGCCGGAGACGATCTCACGTAGCGAATAACCTCATGAATTGATACAATCGCTAATTTCATATCTTGCAAACCATCTTTGACCACAAGATTTAGTGTATGTGCACAACATCTGATGTGAATAAAATCACCATTACAAATTAAACCTTTCCAACTATTTAATCTCTTTTTCAAATGACCAATAACTTTATCATTGGCCGAAGCATTGTCAACGGTGATGATGAATACCTTTTCAATTTCCCATGCTAATAAACACTTTTCAATAGCTTTAGCAATGTCCTCGCCTTTATGACCTTCAATTGGACAAAGATTAAGAATACTTTTATGTAAAATCCAATCGTCATCAATAAAGTGTGCTGTGAGACACATATAACACAATTTCTGACAAGATGTCCAAGTGTCAGTGGTTAGACAAATACGTAAAGAAGACTTCTTAAAAAGTGCATTGAGTTTTTCCATTTCGTCAAGATATAATTGATAATAATCTCTTTTAATAGTAAATCTTGAAGGAATCATAAATCTAGGTTCCAAGCATTTTGAATACTTTCGAAAACCAACACCTTCTACAACTCTAAAAGCTTGCTCATCGCATATCACAAACTCAGCCAAGGCCCTTCTGCAGTCCTCATAGTTATATGAACGAGGGACAAACGGTTTTGCTACTCCTTGTAAGCTTTGTGCCAACATCTTTTGTCCCTACACTTCACTTCTATGCGAGAACTTCTTGCATCTTTTTAAATGTTTAAATAAACCAGTAGTCCCATGTTTATTAGGGTATGCAACAAAATCATTTTTGCAATATTTTCACCTTGCTCTAGCTTCATGATCTGAAGTAAACTTTTCAAAATGATTCCAGGCTTCGGATTTGTTTTTATTAGGCTTCCTCTTAACTATCTCTATTTGATTGGAAGTATCAATACTTTCTTCTACAGGGTTTGGATTAGATTGTGCAGACTCGATCACGATATCACCGGAAATAGGATTAGACCCAATATTAATCATTGCATTATCCTCCATTCCAAAAGTTTGAAAACCGACTTTGACAAAAAAATACACATATAATTAAAAAAATGAAATTTATAAATGTATACAAATATAAAATGACAATTTATAAAAGTAAAAAATGAAATTTAGATAATTCTAAATATCTCATGCATTAATGATCTTTTAATCTAAGCACACATTATTTTTTTTATTTTGTTTTATCATAAAATTAATGAGTTTAGTAGGCTGATTATAAAGAAATAGTACTATTTCTTTATAATAAGCACACTAACTCATTAGGTTTATGATAAAATAAAAAAATATAATGGCTGCTTAGACGATTATTAACGCTTGAGATATAGAACATTTCTCAATTTCATTTCTTTTACTTTTATACATTACCATTGTATACTTAATCAAAAGACTAGTAATGTTTCATAGATAGAAACATATAACAACAATATTGAAACCAAACGACATTAGCATTAGCATTTAGTAGATTCAACAGGTCATTGATATGATGATTGAAACATAATATTGAAACAAATAACACATTGATTACTAAGACATATAACACATCATTCAGCAGTGATCACATTTGCACATTAGCATTTAGCAAGACAAACAACAATCCAATCATCAAGATTCAGCAAAGAGAGAGGGAATACAATGACAACAACGGGCAGTTTAGCATTAGCATTTAGCATTCAGCAGTTAGCAACAATGCGTACCTTAGAACAAACGACCGTTGTCCGTTGAAAAGGGCGGCGACGGCAACGATGATATAATGGATTGAACCACTACGGAAGAGGAAGAGGAAGAGGGAGAAATGAGAAATAAAAACTCAAAAGCGCTCTGTGAGTCACGACTCACGACCTTCGGACCTTGCTCAGAGAGAGGGAAGAGAGGGAGAAGATGAGAAAGAGAAAGAAAATGAGAGAGAGAGGGCACCTGGCTGTCAAGGCCGGCAACCGGCCCGGCTGGCGACGGTTCAGTGAATAGCGCACCTCAAGGAGAAAAAGTCAAGAGAGCCCGCAAGGCCATCCAGGAGGAGTTCGAGACGTTGTTCGACAAGTAGTTCAGCTGTCCAGGAGAGGCAGAGAAGCTTGCTCGCGGCGACGCCGACGCGGCCTGCCGCCCTTGCACAGAGAGTCAGAGAGAGTGGAAGAGAGGGAGAAGAAGAGAAAGAGAAAGAGAATCAGAAAAGGTGAGAGAGGAAAAGCGAGAGAAGAGGACAAACTTGCAGCGACAACACACTGGCGATGGGCCATCGGCAATGGCAACAATGACAATCCGTCGGCAGCGTTTAGGGCTGAGGCAGCGGCGGCCGATGTAGGGCTGAGGTAGTGGCGGCCGATGTCGACTCTAGCAGCGGCGACCGACTCAAGCAGCGACGGTCGACTCGAGCGCCGACGACGGGCGATCTAGGGATTTAGGGTGGGCGTCGTCGCGTCGACTCGCGCCGAGTGGGAGATTATCGGACGGATAATTTGGATTTCACGAGTTAACGAGTGATGGGTTATTGGGTAAGTGGTAACGGGTCGACACTCGACAGTCAGGTTAAAACATTTAAAAAAAAATATTACCCGAGCCAAGTTTCGGATTGGGTTTCTGAGCATTGAACCCGGTCCTGGCCCGGAACCCACCGGGTCTTCAGGTTACTAGACCCGGACCAGGTCCGAATCCCACCCGGGCCGGGTCTTTTTTCCGGTTGCCCGGGTCGGTGCGGTCCGGGTCGACCACCGTGCTCAGCCCTAACCATTTTTACATATTGTCTTTGGAATATTTGGAACCCGCAAAATGATATATATTTTCAGTCCAAGCGAGCAACCGTCGGCGTGATTTTTACTCTGACATTACATTCTACTTTGATTATGGGTCTTTGATAGTGTGCTCATCAAGGAATCACTCACATCTGCATCTGCATTGTGTCACAACTGCTTGTTCGCATCACTAACCATTTTCATCACTGCCCTTGGCATCTTTATTTTGTCATCTCAGATATTTGGAACACCCTACAAAGCTTAGCTCCCACGCTTGTTGTAGTTTGTCCCCATGCCAGGCGATCACCCACCTCCGTATCAGGACTCTTTATTCACATAATAGAATGTTTCTTTTTTTCAAAAAAATCACACTCCGATGATTAACTACACCTAATTTTTATTGTATATATCTTAATTTAATTAATCCCTTTATTCCGAAGGGGGAAAAGCCACGATAATATACTCGTACTCTAGATATGTTTTTCTTAAAAAAATCACTAGTGACTAAAATGTTATGTTACGTTGAGCTACACATAAAAAGTAGTTGTTTTGTGAACCATTTAAGTAACATCCTCAGGTAATTGAGTAATGAGATTTTTGTATGCACACATGAAATCCCAATAATATGGATATCTCAATTTGGATGCATGCAGAAGGGGCGGGTGGAAAATTTCATGACATGGTATTAATTGGCACCTTCCAACAGTTGGGTTGATAAATGATGCAAAAAAGGACATGGTGAAAGTTACGGGACATGCTAATTAAATTTCAAAATATTTTGATATTTTTAAAATAAGTTTTTATTTATGCTGAATTTGGATTTTTATGTAGGGGTAAGAGTGGTGGGAACTCACATATGTTTACATATTAATTTTGAAATTAAAATTTTACCTAAGTATATTAATTTTTTGTATTATGCTATGAGAACCTAATCAACAACTTATCATATTAGCACTATAAAATTTAAAAATATCATAGATTAATTCCTTTTTACAATATTAAAATATACTCGATTTTTAAAATCTTAAAATATACACGATTTTAAATATAAAAATATACACGATTTTAAAATATTAAAATATACATGATTTTAAAATCCTAGGACAAAATTACGTTTAAAAATTTCTCTCAGAAAAAAATGGAAGGCAGTAGAAAGACTCTGGACGTGTACCATTTTTCATCTCTACCTTTTATAGGAACATATTATAATTTTATGATAATATTGAGTAATGTTTTACACACTTAATATAAAAGGTTTCCACATTGTATAAGTTTCAATATCATCATTTAAAAAACAATATATTTTTTTTACTAACATGTAATTGCAAATAACTTATATATCATTGAGCAATTTTATATGCGGTAGATGGCGCTCTTGATCGATGAAAATAAAATTTTATCAAACAAAGTTTACGGAAGTATATCAGGGTTGTCTCATGGCTCGGTTGCTGGAACCGTTTGTTTTGGCTGATGAGATTATGGACTCTCTCTAGCTCCGCTGTGGAAGCTTAAGGATTCTCACTAAAAATCCATGGAAGGTGTAAAACACACTGCTTCATGTTTCCCAAGCTAAACCATTTTTCAAGCCATATGAGGACAAGGCTGCGTCTATGCCGGTTTGGATCCAAATGCCGAGGGCTGCCATGGTTGCTCTTCAACTCAGTCCATTGACCGACTTGCATCGTCATTTGGTAACTTCCTATGTCTGGATACTAAGTCGGCCGTGGTAAGATGCTGCGTGGAAATCGACTTGTCGCTTCCCTTAAAGCAAGGGGTGTGGGTCAGATTACCGGACAAAACACGTTTTTATTAGCAGATCATGTATGAAAATGTTCCTATGTTTTATTTCAAGTGTGGCATCATTGGTCATCGATTTGAAGCCTGCCCAATAGTTGGATCGAAGGACACTATGTCACCTGGTGCTCGGAATTCGAAGGTACTCCTCTTTTGGCCTTGGATTCAGGCTTATGATGGTGGAAGACGGTCCTCCACGGCCAGCAACCACTTGAGAGTCAAGAGGCCTTTGGATGGAGCCACCGGCGGACCCTCTAGGCATGCTGAGCATTTCCCTGCTGGCATGCACCTTTCCGTAGACTGGTGTCAGGAGCCGTTAGATGTATCTTGTGTTCCTAATCTTAGGACACCTGTCCTCAACACTGTGCCTGATAGCTTAGAGTCACAAAGTATATGGGAGAAGGAGAACCATTTGATTACTCATCAGTCTGTTGAGCAACATACACGTGTCCCTCCCTCCCCCAAAACCTCTCAAACCCTACCCCTCAAATCACTGTTGCCATCCTCGCCAACACAATCTATCTTCCCCTCTCGATTTCCATCACTGATCATGTCTAGGCCACCTGCCTCGGCTTCTAACCCGACACTCCCAACGCAGTTGCCTGCCAGGAAGAACTTTCTCCCTAGAACATATAGCATGCTAGAGCCGTCATCTGCGTCTACCCCAAGACCTGGCGCCAATAAGGAGATTCACCAACCCACTCACTCGGAAATGGTGGAATGGGCTAAATTCAAGCTTCTCATAACTCCGGATGGGCCTATAGTAGCAGATGATTCTGGGACTAGCTCGGAGGTGAAACTAGAAGATGCTGAGCTTCTACCGCTGCCCAGGTCAGAACATTCACCTAGAAGAACAAAGACTGCGGTCAACCCTAGCTTTCAAATCCTTAAGAAGAAACCTAAGAGGAGCAAGGCCAGGAAACTGGGTAAGTTTGCTAATTCAGACTTTGATAATGTAGTTTACGAGGAGAGATTTTCTATGCCCGACCACCCTCTTGACTTAAACACATGAAAATCTTATCATGGAAATGTAGAGCGGCTTATCGTAGTAAAGTTCATGACTACCTATTCAATTTAGTTCTTAATAAGCAGCCAGATATTCTTGTATTACTTGAGTCCCATGCTGACGCTTCTCAATCTGCGGTGGTCGTTTGCTGATTAGGCCTGGCCTGGTGTGGTTGTTGTTGGTCTCCTGGCAACGGTGCTGCCAACGGCCTGATCTTGGTGTGACGATAGTAGAATGTGGAAGTTACGCCTATTATTATCAATACTCAGTATATTCATGTTGTGGTTTCCTAAAAAAACTTCTGCTTTTTTATTACATGTGTGTATACTAGTGCAATCCATTTCTTAGGAAGAATATGTGAAAAGATTTGAAGCATCTAAACGTTGAGGGCTATCCTTGGATGTTACTTGGGGATCTCAACAATGTTCTGTTCCAATATGATAAAAGAGGTGGCTCCCCTTTTCGCAATCCTCCTTCCTCCTATGTCCTTCATGACCTTATCCAAACTCAGGGTTTAATTGATTTACCTCCTCCTGGCTCGACTTCACATGGTCTAATAACAGAATTGGGCAGGCTACGATTCTTAGTAAGCTTGACAAAATTCTTGTCAATCCCGATTGGTTATTAAGATATCCTTTCGCTTTTACCATCACTCTACCTAGGTGTGTATCTGATCGCTCCCCTCTATTTCTACAAACTACTCAGACACAAAAAAGGAAACACAATTTTAAGTACGGACACTTCTGGTTTGAGTATCCTCAAATCAGGAATAGAGTTAAACAGGTATGGAACAATAGGCATCCTAGAGATACTTTGAATCAGCTCCTTCACAAGATCAAGATTAAAATCACTAAGTGGAATTCCTAGGACCTCGAGAAACTTGAAGTTAGAGCTCAGATTACTTTAACTAATATCCAAACTCTTGAGATTAAGGATGGCTCTACGGGCCTCAATGATAATGAAGTTACTCAATTACGAATCCTCTACCATAAGCATGCTGCTCTCCTAAGACAAATTAGTATAAAGTGATGAAGCAAATCTCTAGTCAACTGGATAACTAATGGCAATAAAA
This sequence comes from Pontederia crassipes, assembly GCA_030549335.1. Classification (NCBI taxonomy): domain Eukaryota; kingdom Viridiplantae; phylum Streptophyta; class Magnoliopsida; order Commelinales; family Pontederiaceae; genus Pontederia; species Pontederia crassipes. The sequence goes on from CM060188.1 coordinate 53,997,120, forward strand.
ACACTAAGTCTTATCATCTGAGCACCACAATTAGGCATAAATAGAACATGATTACAAATATCAAAGACAATAATGGCCAACTAAAATAGAACATGGAGAGATTCTTAACTCTTTTATGACCCACTATAAAACTCTCTAGGCTCCTGCTCATATTTCTACTGACCCCAGGAACTGATCTTCTCTGCCAATATTAAATAATTCCTGGCATCAATCACTCTTGGCTCCTATAACTTCTAAGAATATTAAGGATGTATTTTGGTCCATGTCCCCGGGGAAGGCCTCGGGACTTGATGGATTCACTTTGAAATTTTATAAACAATATTGGGATATCTTGGGAGAGGAGGTGGTCCTCCTCCATTCAGAATTTTTTCAACCATAATATCTTTCCTAGGGAGTGGGGGAACTCTTGTCTTTATTCCTAAAAAGACTCCCCCCCCAAACTATAAATGACTTCAGACCAATCAACCTTTGCAATGTTATCTATAGGGCAGTCTCTAAAGTTATAGCTAATAGACTTAAACCATCTCTTCCTGAGCTTATTGACCCATGCAATCTGCTTTCATTGCTGGCTATTCCATCCAAGATAATATCCTGGTTGCTCAGGAAATTGCTTACTCTCTTTCCATTGGTAGAAGGAAGCATATCATATTTAAAGCTGATATTCCAAAGCATTTGACAAAGTTTCTTGGTCTGCTCTCATATATGGGCATTAGACAAGGAGACCCCTTTCCCCTTACCTCATTATTCTCATATCTCAGTTCTTTCTTTACTTATTCATGATGAAGTAAGATTAAATCATCTTGTTCCATTTAACATTGGCAATTTCAATCTTAGCCATCTTCTTTTTGCTGATGACTTGCTCACATGTATTCGGGCCACTGCTAAAAATGTTAAGACTATTAAAGACATCTTAAACCTTTATAGTAATCTTACTAATCAGGTTGTAAATTATGAAAAATTTGAGCTCTATTTTCCTGCTAAGCTTTCTTCCATCAGGAAAATTAGAATCTTGGAGATCCTAGGCATCAAGCAAGGTAAGTTTTCTTTCACCTATTTGGGAGCCCTAATTTCATACAAATATATTACACAAATGCAGCAACATGGTATAATTGATAAAGCATCGCGGCGCCTAGCTGGTTGGAAAGGTAAGTTATTTAACATTACTGGTAAGAGTGTACTTATTAAGTCCATCCTAAATTCAATACCGGTTCATACATTATCATCTTCTATATGTCTCTAGGGGTCTTATCTCTTCCCTAGAAAAATACTCTAGATCCTTTCTCTAGTCTAACCATGGAAACAAGGTTGGAATGCATCTTGTAGTATGGCACATGGTACAAGCTCATCAATCCCTTGGTGGCTTGGGCATTCGTAATCTTTATTGGATCCGAAGCTCACTCCTTGCTAAGAGAGTTCTCGCGGCCCTGAATGGTGCGCAAGACATTTTCTCACAATTGGTAAAGAATAAGTATGATTATTTGATGCCCTGGAATGATAACATCTGCAGGAATGTTTCTTGGCCTTGGAAAATGATTGATATGGTCATGAAAGGAATTAGATTTGGTTTGCATAAATTCATTGTCAATGGTCTTTCTACCTTAATTACTCTAGATCCTTGGATATTTAATGTTCCTTTATCTCATAAACCAACCTATATAAATGTGCAGTAGCTCTGGATTCACTATATGTTAATAGTTTAATTATAGATGGTAGCTGGAATTTATTGCTATTACAAGATTTTTTTGGACCATCTCTGGTAGATGCTATTACTGCTATTTGATTGCCTCCTTCTTATGTGTGATGACCGGTGGATCTGGGCTGATCCACATGGTGAAGCTAAGGCCACTTCTGTTTATTACTCTCAGCCTAATCCGCTACCGACCACCGGACGACCTATTTGGAAGCATATTTGGTCCATCAATGTTCCCTCCAAAATTAAAACTTTTCTTTGAAAACTATCCCATTCTAGATTGCCTACTCTTGATATGATTTCTTCTTCTAACCTGAATATTAATACTAAATGCCCCCTTTGTGGTACTGTGGTAGAAACTAATCAGCATCTATTCTTTGATTGCTCGGTCGCCAGTGCTCTATGGTCTTTAATGCAACATGATCTAAACTACAACTTTAGTTTCCTTGCTAGTTGGCACCAGGGGGCTGGATCTTTGAAGGCCACGACCTTGACCCTCCCTCGGTGGCCAAACTTCAGTCTCTTATCACTTTTTGTTTATGGGGAATCTGGTTATCATGCAATGATGCCCACTATGCTTCCAAATCGATAACCATCTCGGTCATGTGGAGGAGGGCTCTGGCTGGCTCAGTTGAGTTTATCGGACCCACCATTTTTTAGGCAAACAACCCCAAGACCCTATTCGGATCTGGTGGGAGACTCCATCGCCTAATTGGGTGAAAGTGAACTCGAACGGATCCTTCACCAAACTTGGTGAGCCAGGGGGCGCAGGGTTTATCATTCGCAATACTTACGAATCTTGTGTTATGGCAAGTGCGCTTAGCTATTCGGTGAGCATTGTACTTGAAGCAGAATTGAAAGGTGCATTGGTAGGTCTTAGGTGCTGTCGCGACCAAGGGCTTACAAGAGTTTGGCTAGAAGTGGACTCATCAAATCTAGAGGATATTATCAACAAGAGATCAAAATGTCCCTGGGTTCTATGGACACTTTTTGCCGAAATTGGTTTTCTCATTTCAATTGTTTAAACCTTCAAATGTACTCATTACTATAGACAATATATTTCAGCCACCAACTTCCTGGCTAATAGGGGAAGGTTGGCTCTTTTGGACACTTTTTGGACGGGTCCCCTCCTCCGGAGGTCCTCAATATTACATACTCGTACATTACGGATTATTATAACAGATAAGCTTATTATTTTTCAACATATATATATATATATTCTCTGTTTTGCAGTATAGGGGAGTCATTTTTCAATTTTACTATCGCATATGGGAAAAAAAATCAAAGTGCATTTTCTACTTATTTTCAAAACATAATCAAACACAATTGAACTAATAATATTCAAATAGCTTTCATATTACTTCTATTAGAGTTTATGTACGGATGATATTACGCACCGAATGAACGCACGAGAATTTTATAGCGACGTAGAGTTTTATTACATACTCGACTAAGACTCTATATTAATTACTCAAAATTAGGACACCTATCTCGTGATAAGGAAATAAATCAATTTTGAATGACATTAATTTCGTAATGCGAAAACGTCTTTTATTTTAGAGTATCTTAGGGTTTAGATGAGTTTCCAATTGAGACATGATTCAATGAATTAGGGGTGTTCAGCGGGTCGGGTCCACCCGCGAACCCGATGACCAATTCAGGTATGGGTCAGAACCTTTTGACCTGAATCGACCTGACCCGATCGAAGACCCAATTTTTTTTAGTTTTCATCTATATCTTGTATAAAAAATAAAAAAATTATTAAAATAAAAATTTAAATATGTGAAATTATATTTAAATATTCAAAAAATATTGTATACTTTTAAAATAAATATTATATATTTTTATTAAATAATTTAAAAAGTAAGAAAACAATTAAAAAAAGAAAAAATGGTGGCCGGATAATCCGACCACCCGTCCCGATCCAACCCTCCAAAGAAGGTTGACCCGACCCTACTTGATCAAAATCAAGTGGGTCGGGTCGAGTCAAACTCGACTCGTGAATATTCTTATTATTAACAAATCTCTACTTTGAATTGAATCCTCCAATGAGATATCTAATTATTTATGCTACCATCATTCCCAACTTGGGACTACTTCAAACTATCAATATTTAGCAAGTTCAAGCAATTTTGAAACTTGCTAATAGGAACCCACTTAGTGAACATATATGTTGGATTATTATATGTGATGACTTTCTTCACCTTGATCCTCTTCTTAGTATGAATGAAGTGATACCTGACGTCGACGTATTTAGTTCTTTTGTGATGCACTTAATCCTTGGCTAAGCATATTCCATTTAGACTATCACAATACACTGTGACTTGATCTTGTCGTCGTCCAAGATCTCCAACAAGGCCTGTAATTTGTTTCTCTAGTAGATAATGTAACGATGGTTGGAGTGTGACTTTTCAATTGATAACAAAATTGTCAAGAGTGAGACATAGCCTGTCATTGATCTTCTCTCATCAACATCTATAGCATAGTATGAGTCTGAATAACCTGCAACAAAACACTCTTTACCACTTTTCTAGATAAGACCAACATCAAATGTTCCCCTCAAATATCGAAAGATATGTTTACTGCTTGTCAATGCTCCTTCCCAGGGTTTCTCTTGAACTTGGTGATTAACTAGCAACATTGCGCAATATTAGGTCTTGTGTATACCATAGCACACATCAAGCTTCACATTGCACTAGCATATGAAACTCGAGATGTGTACTCTTTTTCTTCGTCAAACATATGTGTAATTGTGGAAATGTGCACATTTGAAGCTGATAGAATACTTAAGGCATTCACTTTTGAATGTAACTTTTTTGAGACAAAAAGAGTTTATCCTTTATGTAATCCTTTAAATCTTCATCCTTAAGATTTTCTTTGTTACACCGAGATCCTTCATATCAAATTTTACACTAAAGAGCTTTTTCACATTCTGAATGTCTGACATATTCCTGGTAGCAATTAACATATCATCAACATACAAGAGCAAATAGATGAATCACCCTCCACCTTCTAGTAATAGACACAACAATTATAGGGGCTCCTTTTGAACCCCTTACTAATTATAAAACTATCGAATCTCTTGTACCACTGCCCGGGTGATTGCTTCAAGCCATATAGTGACCTTTTCAATTTGTAGACTTGATCCTCTTTGTCTGGGATAGAGCATCCTTCTGATTGACTCATGAGGATACCTTCTTCAAGTTCTCCATGTAGAAATGTTGTCTTCACGTCCAATTGTTCAAGTTCCAAATTCTGATATACTATAAGGGCAAATAGCATCCGGATGAAAGCATGCCTCACTACTAGAGATAAGACTGAGCAAACCTAGGACCGGGTCCGGGTCTAAGTGGACCCGGTCCCGACCCGAATTATGCCCGGTCAAAAATTTTTTGACCCAGTACCGGACCCGAACCCGGCCGGATCCGGTTCCAAGTCGCGAGTTTACGATCGGGAATCGTCAAAAAACATGGAAGGCGGATGCCCCGGCCTGATCTAGCCACTAGCGGCCGATCTGGCCGCCAGGCGCTCGGAGCGATCGCCAACGACCGGATTTGACACCAGACGGCCGGATCCGGCGCCAGGCGACTGGATCCGACGTCGGATCTGGCACCTGGCGGCCGATCCGACCGCCAGGTGCCGGATCGTGACGCTCCTAGTGACCGAGTAGAGAGAGAGAGGGAGGTCGGCCGGAGTCATCATCGTTGTCATCATTGCCGTTGCCGCTGTCGCCGTCACCATGAGAGAGAGAGGGAGAGGGCGAGAGACTGAGAGAGATGAGAGGGAGAGGGCGAGAGACGGAGAGAGAGATGGGAGAGAGAAAGTGAGAGGGTGAAATGAGAAAAACATGTGGAATGGGGCTTATACAGCACAAGTAATCCGGTTGAGTCCGGGTTGGATATTGGTATTGTAAACCCGGTCCTGACCTGAAACCCGCCGGGTTTTCTATCATTTGGACCCGGTTCCGACCCGAATTTGATCCGGGCCGGGTTATTTTCTCTATTTTTCGGGTCGGATCGACTGGGTCGACCCGGACCATGCTCAACCCTAACTAGAGAAAAATCTTGTTATAGTCTACTCCCTCTTTTTGACCATAACCTTTCATAATTAGACGTGCTTTGAATACGATGCTTTCAACTTTGGACTTCCTGACTTCTTAGTTGAAAATTCATTTGCATCCAATGACTTTCCTACCTTTTGGTAACTTAAGTAACTCTCATGTCTAATTCTTGTGAAGAGACTCTATCTCTTCACTCATTATCGCAATCCATTATTATGATTCTACACATGTAAGAGCATTCTTATAGCTTGATGGCTCTAGCGACTCCATCTTTTTAGCTATTTGAAATGTATATGTAACCATGTCCTCAAAGTCATAATGCTTAGAAGGACCTACTTGTCTGTGCATGTCCAACAGCTAGATTTGTCGTTGCTTCTTCTGGTTGCTCTTCAGGTTCTGGTTGTTCAACCAGATGAGATTCTTCTGCCCATTATGAATTGGAGTTAATCTAAACTTTACTTGTTTGTTGACACTCTCATCTCCTGAGTCATCATTATCTGATTCTACTAGAGTATAGACGTTTCTTCAAAAGATATATTTCAATTGTGAATAACCTTGTGATCTGAAGGAGTTTGAAGCCTTTTACACTAGCACCATATCCCACAAAGACTCTTTTTTGTTCTTTGATTCAAGTTTTCCTTCGCTAATATGGTAATATGCTGGACAACAAAAAACTTTCAGGTTAGCATAATCAGCAGGATTTTCTAACCATACCTCAATAGGAGTTGAGATCGATTGCAGTTGGAGGACTTTGATTCACTAGGTAACATGTTGTGCTAACTGCCTCAAACTAGAGTGACTTGTTCAAGTATGCATCGTGCCCTCTCCAGAAGTATTTTGTTCATACGTTCTGCTATACCATTTTGCTGCAGTGCAACGTTTGTCAATGTCTTCGTCCTTGCAAATTGATCAAATTCGGATGAACATAACTCTACAAGAATGAAAGCATTTCACCTTTCATTGTTTGAAGGCTTCGAATGCCTCCCTCTTGTGCTTCATCATGAATATCCATGTCATTCTTAAGTAGTCATCTATAACAAATATGAAGCATCTAAAATCTCCTAAAGATGGAACACAAAAGGGGCTCAGTAGTCAGCGTGGATATAATCAAGTGTTGCCTTCGTCTTGTGCACTTTTTTGTTTTGACGTCATTTTTGCTTGCAGAAGGTGCAATGCTTGCAAAACCTAATTTTGAATATCTTCTGACCACCCAGAAGATTGCGCTTGCTGAAGATATCCATCCCTTTTTAATCATATGTTTAAGTCATATGTGTCACAACTTAGATGCTTCTGATTTGAATGAACTACTTACTACAGTCACGTAAAAAATTATTGCCTTGTAGTATGTAGAAGGACTTTTAATTGACTCTTCTCATGACTTCAATATCACCCTTGGTAACCATGAGAACACCTCTCGTAGCATCAATCCGATATCCTTTGAGTCCAAAACTCTTAATGAGATGAATTTTTTCATTAATGCCCTCATCTAATTATCATGAGTTATAATATGAATTGAGTCGATTCCAACTATTTTATAGACCGCATTTGCCCATGATGACATTTCCGCCATCAATATTCTGTTAAGTTGAGAACGACTTTTTGTGCGAAGTCATATCATAAGAGCATCCTAAATTTAGAATCCAACTCTCCTTCAAACATTTCTGATCAGACATCATGAGATCCAAATCATCATCATCAGATTCATTACTCTGATGTACTGCTACAACAATCACGTCCTTCTTCTTCTTGGAGAAATCCTTCTTTCAGTGACTAAGTTCTTTGCAGTAATTGCGTATGTCCTTCGAATTCACGTTCTTCCTCTTCGGCTTACCCTTTTTAAAGTTCAGATGACGTCCCTTCTTTGTGGTCATCACCAACTCTGTGCCCTAAGTCTCAACAACCTTGCTTGATGCCTTATGTCGAGGTCCATGAGTATGTAGACTCGATGTTCACTTCTTTCAGAGTTATTGTATCTCTTTCGATGATGACAGACTGAAGGAAATTTAGATTCGTTACTCTGATGTACTACTACAACAATCACGTCCTTCTTCTTCTTGGGGAAATCCTTCTTTCAATGACTAGGTTCTTTGCAGTAATTGCATATGTCCTTCGAATTCACGTTCTTCCTTTTCAGCTTACCCTTTTTAAAGTTTAGATGATGTCCCTTCTTTGTGGTCATCACCAACTCTGTGCCCTAAGTCTCAACAACCTTGCTTGATGCCTTATGTCGAGGTCCATGAGTATGTAGACTCGATGTTCACTTCTTTTAGAGTTATTGTATCTCTTCCGATGATGACAGACTGAACGAAATTTTCGTATGACAGTGAAAGAGATACCAACAGAAATAGGACAACATTTTCATGCTGAATCTTCACATCTATGTTTCGTAATTCTATTAACAGAGTATTCATTTGATCATTGTGATCTTTCGAAAGGGTATCTTCTTGCATGCGGAGGAAGAACAGACGTTGTTTCAACAATAATTTGTTGGTAAGAGATTTGATTATTTAGAGACTTTCAAGTTTTGACCAACAATCGTCGTTTCTTCATCGACGACTTCAATAATCAAGTCGTCCTCCAAACATAACAGGATCATAGAGTGTGCCTTCTCCTTCTATGTTGCCATTGGCGATGTCGATCTTTTTTTCTTTGCCCTTTGAATCTTTCTCATTTGATTTGTTCTTCGACACATTCGCAAGTGTGCCCAAATTTCTTGTTGTTTCAGAAGTGCCCACATCGTGATCTGTCAGATACTAAAACTATTCTGCCTTGTAAATTTCTTAATTTTCATGTTGTGTGATGTCATCTATATCTTGATGGAGGATTGACGATGAAGCTTAACTGATACTAGTTTGTTAAGGTTTTGTACGAGAGATATTGCGCACCTAACGAACGCAAGAGAATTTTAAGGTGACACAGAGCTTTATTATATGGAAATCAAAAGAGAATTATAAATTAGATTTATTTCTATTCATATCCCTAGAGAGTTTATATAGACACTCTCTTTACAGACGATAAGGATTATAGACCGACTGAGACTTTGTATTAATCCCTCAAAATTAAGACACTTATCTTGTGAGAAGAAAATAAATCAATTACTCTCGTAATACGAGGGTGCCTTTTATTTTGGAGTGTTTTGGGACCAGGTTTCGAGTTAGGGTAGGATTCAAGACATTATTAACAATTTCTTACGTAACACATTTATAGCATAAAAAATAAAATGAAACTAAGTTGTTTTGCTCACTTGCTTCTCCTAATTAACCGATTTGAACTTCCAAAATTTTAGTTTGATCAATATTTATTGTTATTGAAGAGAATGAACATGAATAATATCTCCTCAAGAGGTCTAGAGTTAGATTTTCACTATTGAGAATTATCATTGATTTTTCTCTCCTTTAACAACTTTGATTTTATGTGCATATGCATCTGTAAGGCTTTAGATGATAAATTTGGTGCCCATTTTCTAGTTTTGATCCTTTCAATACATGATGCAAGCAAGTTCTTGCGGACTGCTGGTTTTATGTAGATACAACAAACTAGACTTTCGTGAAATAAAATTTATTTAAATAAATTTAAAAATTTTAAATTTAAATTATAAGTTCTAACCATATTAAAATTAGGTGCCCATAAGTCTCCAATTCTCTAGTTCTCTCATATCCTCTCTTTCTCTCTCATGGCATGCATGCATGATTTTCCTTCCTTGATAGTGAATGATGATCCATGAAGGATAGGACTGGTGAGGACAAGTTACAAAAAAGTATAAGACACACCAAAATGAAAAGTAGAAAACTTAAATTCAAAGTCACTCAAGGAATGCAAGATATCAAATTCATCTTTGAATGTGATTTGTTAATAGATTAATCAGCGATAGAAATTCTAATTGTGGTCCCTATATAAGTTTCCTAGGACTCGTGCCAATTGCACATTGACCTAGGGATTTAAATCACAATCAAAGATAAGATACCATCACTCAGAGAACGAGAAGTCACGAGTTTAATCTCATCAGTGAGACGTATGTACTCCTTTATTTTCATTCTTTAATTTTCTTGCATCGGATTGTTGATCAACTTGTCCCAAGTTTCATTTTAGACTAAGTAGGTGGCGTTCAGTGCCTTGTCTAGACGACCCATCCATGTGTCAAATAATCTAGTCTGAATTTCGTTATATGCAAGAAGATCATTTAGTAGTAGTCATGACACAACTTAAGTTTCAATTTCTTGTTGCATGCTTTGTTTTTTTTACAAAAAGGTATTGCATGCATAAATGCATTAGATTACCTTAATGGTTTTTTAATTGAATGTAAGAATTAGTTGCACAAAGTTATATTATTTCTAGTTAACCCATTTAATTATTTCCATAATTAATTGCATGTGATGTTCCTTAATAAAGAGAATAAATAAATATCATGACTTCGAAGCACAATCGCTATTTTTAGTGAATTATTTATCCTCACACAAAGTTTTCTATTGAGTTCCTGAAAATAATACTCCCAGATACAATAAAGTCATAGAGTTCGTCAACTAAAAACTATTGAAACATTCGGTCTCTTATTTTAGTAATTTACAATGACTTGAATGCATTTTCACACATAATACTTATGTATTTTTATCATTTCTCGTTGCTTTTGATTGCTTGAAAATGTATGAAAGGGAAGCTTATAAGCCTATTTATAAGCTTGAAAGATTGTTTTGTGAAGGAATGCGTTTAGTGTATTTTCATTAAAAAAACACATATTAATGATAAGATTCACTTAATTCATTTTCATATAAGGACATACCTTATGATGAAATAACACACATATTCATATGTGAATATATCTCAAGAGCTTATGATGATGAAAGGATGCATTTATTTAAGTGGGAGCACAACTCTTCAAATGCGAATGCAAATATTCAAATGTGAACATATCTCTTCACTTAAGAAGAGATGCAACTCTTCATCTAAGAATATCCTTTTAATAATGAAAGAACTCGCACAATTTCATTAACATATGTGAACATGTCTTTTCATTCAATACTATAACACTTCATTGATGAAAAAAATGCAATGTTACATTTCATATTTAACTAATTAGGATGAACACATTTTCAATGTTCACTAATAATATATTTGAAATTTGAAAAATTTCAAATTCCAACAATTCAAAAGTTTGCGAATTTAAAATATTAAGTTGTACATTCATGCATAGCGAAATGTATCACTAGATTTGAACATTAAATTAGTGCAAATATTTAAAAGTTCAAACAAATAAATGGTATTTATTAGATTTTGACCATTACTCATGGGGGACATTTCTCTAGAGGTAATCTTTGTAAATTACCAAGTAATATTGCGTTAAATTATCTAGGTCCACCACATTACCATATTTACTTGTCACATGTAATGGATAATCTAAATTACCCAAGCAAATCATATTGCTTATGAAGTGACAATGTAGATTGTCTATGGGTGGGGAGGCAATCCAGATTACCATTTGAGTTGTAATATTTTTAATTTCACTTTTCGATTCGTCTTCATAGTTTTATTCAAATAAATTTTAAAACTCATTAAATAAATTATAAAACTAAATAAATAAATTATAAACTTATTAAATAAATTATAAAATTAATCAAATACATATCAGTTAATTATTATGAACATATTATTATAATATTTTAACAAATATATTAATTATTTTATAAATTTTAATTTTATGGGTGAGAATATATATTTGTGTTTTAAGTTTACGAAGCTAAAAATAGTATATATATATATATATATATACATGATTCTTTTGATTAGGGGTATATTAATAAAATTTGTGAATTAACTTATAAATCTTTATTTTTTAATAAATAAGTAATATGAATTGTGAGATAGATTACTTATACATACTAAATAAGGTAGTGTACATTGCTGACAATTTAACAAGTGACAATCTTTTTTAGAGACAATCTACATTAGTAGGTAATGTTAAATGATAGTGCAATGAACGCACCCTTAACGTTGGAATAAAAAATATTACACACATAATTGTGCTCAGTATTTCGAATAAAACATTATAATAACTATCACTACTATGAACATATGTTCATCCTGGTTTCATGAATATTTACACAAGTAAAACCTCTAAACTTCTTGACTGAAGCACTACTTATATATTCATATAGGTGAAATACATCGATAACACATATCCATTTAGAATAACACACATCTATCCACTATGAACTTTTAACTCATACTCAATTAATATTTACACTAAATCTTCTACTTAGTGCATCGATTATTAAATAACTTGTTATTATCCTTTGAACCTTGAGTTCAAATTTTTATTAGAATAAGAAAATATTTCCATTAATAATAACCATAGGTTTAAATTGTCATTTAAGTATCAACATTGCACAATTTTGTCAATGTAAAATATTTTTAAATGGATGATAGAAATAGTTGTCACTAGTCTTATCCACAACATTTCTATTTAAAATATTCAAACCATTTCACTTCTTTCCAACTGACAATATTACACAAATTTAACAAGGAAATATATTTCATTAAAATTAAACCATTGACTTCACCACTTTATCACAAAGTAATTTTACATACATTAACACATGTGTGCTTTAATTGACTTTTGAGGTGGTGCACCCCCAACATTTTAAGATAATCATGAATTTATTTCTCTATACTCAAAAGAGAAATTTAATTACATTTATGATTTTAACGAGATGGTCAAAAATTGATTTGATCATTACTCGATAGTCATACTTATGGTTTTAATGAGATTACAAAAAAATTTATACCATTTAATCATTAGGAGCTCTTGTCAACATGTGAACTCCTATCATTGAATCTTAGTCTTTTTTCGCTACATAGTTTTATTCTATGTAGACTTTTTTCACCAATGTTTATCTAGATTAGTCTGTTTCCAAAAACTAATATGAATGTTTCTTTCAAACATTTCTTTGCCACATAGGCACAAGTATAATTTCACTTTATATTCAATAGACATAAAAGATCTACAAATAGACTTTCTCGTAGTCCTCTGATTTGCTCTTTGTCATCTATTCACATGATCAATTTCACACAAATCAAGACTACAACAATTCAAGTTGTTATTCTTCATAGATTTCTTATACACGTTCCAAACATCATGTCACGAATGATAATTTCATTTCGATGATTTCATACGGAATAACAAAATCACTTCAAGATTGAATCATCAATCAAATGTCCCACATAGTCTTTTTCGGTAGCTAGCCCTCAATGTTTGGGAAGTGATGTCGACGGTTCAACCCGCGTGGCGCTAAAAAATGTGCTGTCCACAGGTTAAAGATCGATCCACCAAATGTCCTAAATAGTTGCTTACTTTAGATATATAATTCATTTATCATTCTATCACTTCGAACACATTTTTGAAATTTGAAATCAATTTGTATGCGGATGTCAGCCTATACTAACTCTTCTAACAATAGAATCCAATTTAGGATCCTTATGAATATGATATCTCTAAGCCTTTATGTCTCTAAGCATTTATGGGCAATTTTTTTGAACTTTTTGTGTTCTTCAATTGCTGACAATTTGATAATCAATTCCCTCGTATGCTCACATTTGCAAAAAGCAAATGAGTGCTTCATATTTGATTCATACACTTTGCCAACATCTATATCTGCTTACTCTTGCAAGGCATACAATGCAAGTATATTTTAAAATTTGATACCAACAATATTGACAATGTTTATATTTGCTTATTTTTGCAAATATATTCTTTAACCGGTGTGATAAGCTCATAATTTTCTTATATTTGTTAACTCAAATAGAGTTTAAAGCGCAAATACATTTTCATGTATGATAATTTAGTAATAAATTATAATTTAGAAATATCACATATATTTCTTCCATTATAATTTAATTACACCATAATTAAATTAAAAATTTTAGAAATAAATTATGATAGTGAAATTCTCAAATATTTCATCTATCATAATTTAATTACACTAATACTATAACAATGTTGAACATCATCTCTTTTTATCGCTCAATATTTTGGGATCTCTTAGATGTTTTCCCCATAACATCCTATAGTTGAACTTTCTCCTCTGATTCTTCACCCCCACATGCCTAATATATGTAGAGTAGGCTTTTTTTATCATCTGGACAAACATACATTCATATGCATTATGCATTGTCGCTTAAGATGTTTACGAGTAACATTTTTTTCTTAAAAGTGTCTGAGGCTTAGATAGATCTGACAATATCCAATTGCCTCCATCCCTCACTTGTGGGTCATGTTATACTCGTTTCTAATACGAATACAAGATATTTGTTAGTAGCATCTTGCGGTGAACGTTGCGTCTAAAAATTCTTCTAAGCATGACATCTTATGCTACCATTATTTGTAATGTGTCAAGATATTATTTGTGTCAAATATTTTTTTTATAACTTGTTAAACATGTTAGGTCCATGTTTTATTTTCTTGTGATGTTTACAAGTAACATCATTAAATAAATGTTACACTTACTTTATTATGTAACAACCAACAAAAAGATTAAAAAAAAGAATCAAAATTGAAACAAGGATGGCCGGTTGGAAATAAAAACCAAAGTTCAATTGGATTAGGGACTCCACCTACAAGTTGGTCTCCACCAATCAGGGAGTTGATTAGATAACTTTAAATTGGATTATATTTAAAAGAGAGGGGACTTATATTAGGTAAAAACAGAACCCTTTCTCTCCCTTGGAAAATCTCACGAGACCTTTGCTGGAAATTCTGGACGCCGCCAGGCCGCTGGGCATTCGCGACTGCGACCGATCCCTCCTCCCTCTCATCTCAAGTGCAAATCGTACAGAAATCTACTTGTTCTCTTACCACCTGTTGGGTGTTGTTCTCACGCCTTTGCTGAAATTTCTGCAGAGGCTGGCCGAGAGGAACCGGGGGAAGAACAGGGGCGCTGTTATCGATTTTTTTTACGAACGGAAAGACGGATTGATCGCAAACCGAGGTGGGTGAATCGAAATCACCTTGTATGACCTCTGAATTGTCCCAAATTCATGCCCTAATCGTTATGAAAAGAAAAGATCAAAGCTAGGGTTCAAGTTATCATTTTAATTGATTGATTCCTTGTATTCTTTGATTGATTGATTGAATTGCATGCATAATTCACTTCTTATTGTTCTGTTGTTGTGTGATTGATTTGCTAGGAGATAGGAACTAGGTTAGGATGAGATTGCATTGGAAAAACGATGAAATTCGAAAGTTTCATAATTTTATGGACGCCGACCGGTCGACCGGTCCGCAGGTATTGTGGCAACCGGTCGATCGATAACCTGCCTATCGTCGTATTTCTGCACATGTCAACCGGTCGACCGATCCCTATCACCGGTCGACCGATCCTTGTCCACTGGTTGACCATTCAACCGAACGGATCGACCGAACCAATTAAACCCGACTTGACCTATCGGTCAACCGATCTTAACAGACCGGTTGATCGATCAACAAACTACCGGTCGACCGTTCCACCGAACCGGTCGACCGATTCCCTAGAAAATCTTTTATTACATTTATTAATTATTTTTTCTTTTATCCAGATATTATTTATATATATATATATATGATGATTGATCCAATTTTCTGACCCCACAGAGATCCCTCACTGATTTACATGATTTACTCTGTTATTGATTTATTTCACATTGATCCTATCGTATCGGTTGAATCAAGAACAAAGAGCTACAAGTTATTAAAAGCGATTAATAAGTTCAGATGAAAGATTAATGATGGGTTGCCAGTCCAAGCCAAGTGCATCAAGATAAGGGTCGTTCTCTTGGTCATGATTTGATCACCCATTGACCCGCACAAGGCCGTATCGTTTGCTAGGCATACCCCAAGAATTAAAGGCACCTAAAGTCACCCTGATTGCTAATTAATAACCAAGATCAAGAAGTAAGTTCAAGTCAAGTCAAGTATGCCATGATTCCAAGTTTAATATATATTATTGATCCTCATGATTCATGATATTTACTGATCTTATTCTCATTATGATCCATGATACTGATATGTTATCTTTCACGTTCAAGTTAAGCATGATTATTTATCGCTGATTATTATATTCATGTCATGCATTATATATCATGTAGTTCCCCACTAGGCTGTAAAACTTACGGGAGGAACTCCTCCCCTGTGTCTGATTTCCACAGGATCAGGTCAGTGACGTGGTAGAATAGGCGTGTGGTGATGAAATTCTGGCGATAAGACGACACATGAACCATAGGGCTTTTAGAGTGTTATTTAGTTTTCATTTACCTTCCGCATTTTAGATTCATGATGTAGAACCTATTTTCTTTTCTTAGCAATGATATAGCCACTTTTAGACTTTCTCATAATTATGTTATCTTCTTTTATTTTATTATCTTTTCGCTGACGTGTCTCAGTTTTTGACTGAGATATAGTCAATATTATGGTCAAGTTATAGCATGTCGTAGCGTCTCCAGATTGATCTTTGCCCGTGGCGGGGGTCGATTTGGGGGCATTACATTTATGGTATCAGAGCCTAAAGTCAGGACTCTCTTGACGTCCTAGTGTATAGAATATGTATGGTATTGGTTCATGTGCTATCGCCGAGCAGTCGCCACACCCTCCACCGTAAAGTACAAGTAAGATTTTCTTGCATTAAGTTATTCTTTATTGATGTATTGATATGTATTTCACATGAGTGGTTGATTCCTAGAAAGGTCACTCTGTGTGGTAGGAATCAACTTAAATGTTATTAGTGATTAAACAAAAAGGATCATAAAGGTTACGAACAAATTGGAAAAGAATAAACAACATGCATGTGGATAAATATACCTACGTGAAAAAAAAAGTCTTACAGATATTTAAAGAATAAAATATAAGAAACGATTATGTTTCTTATAATCCATATTTTTCATCTCTTTCATGATTGCTCTATTCACGGACTTCTTCTGCTGACTGCAGCAGTATGAAGAGGAAAATGAATAAGCATATCAGTTGCAAAGAGATGTAGATTTAAGAAAGAAACGAAAGAATTATAAGAGTAATTAAAGGATTCGACTCACACAACACGTAGGTGTGAGATTATTTCAAATAGTAGAGGTGAAACCAAGCATGCATAAGTTATGATTTATGGTGATGACTTATGTGGTTCTATTGGTCTACCAATATAAGGGTTCAATAAATTATCTTATATGTTTATGTTGATAAGTATGGACCCATAATGATTCTTGCGCCTTAGACTTCATATGATCCCTTTATTATGTGGATAAAGGTCCTAAGCAAAAAAAAAAATCAAATTAGTTATACGAATTTCTAATTAGATTACCTTATATTGGAAATAGGAATTAGAAAGATTAATCATGTTCAAGTTATGCAAGATTAGTTAAACAATAATTTAAGTATTAGTGAGCTGCCCAAGAATCATGCATAAGGTATGGATGGACAAATATAGAAGCTTAAAGTGTTCAGAAGTCACCTTGGCTTGAATAAATGTTAGAAGGAATTTTCAATGAGTAAGTGACTGTTTGAGTTAATCGAACATTTAAATCTAGCATATTCATACGCATATCTACATATAACATAGTATACTTATAAATATATAAAGATAAATAAATAAATAATTAGATTTAACTAACTTAGTTTAGTACATAGTATATTTGAAATTTTATTAATATGAAGTATATTTTTAAATAGCCATTATTAAAGAATGAATTCTCTATCATCGCAATGTATATATATTTTCAAAATAGACTAATATGATTAATACAAGAATTATATAAGAACAAGTAAGACATGAAAGGGTTAAAATGAATGTGAGAAATTTTAAAAAGATTTAAGGTCTCTTAATTGAGATATGCTTGAGGAGGATATGAGCCTCCAGCCATTAAGTATTAAAAGATCAAAACATCAAGTGAGGAAATCTTTAGAAAGTATGGGGGGTTAAGGTAAAGTATGAGGAATTTTATAAGTCCCCTATAAGATTTTTGGAAAAGCAAGTTATGTACCCGAGAGGGATGATTATGCAAGTTTTAATTGATTTATCTTGATTATTGATATAATTATAGTTTTCATAATAATGTCAAAATGTATAGAGTATTTAAGCATATAATCATAGTTGATGGTTCAAGAGGAAAAATAAATCATATATATGTTTAGATAATGGGTTAAGCAAGCCATCGGATGATACATAGAATGTCCTCTAAGATGCAAGATATAAGATGATATATATAATGTTCTCTAAGATGCCTCTACGTCAGTATGATGAAAAATGTTCAAGATTTTGTCTTGATCAAGTGGACCACTTATGATTTGATCATAAGTCTTATAAATGGATTAGTTCTCCTTTCCAACTTTAAAGTTATCCCGACCCTCTCCCATGTATTACAAGATATCGTTAATGCAAAAGACAATAAAATGATGCACGAAGAAAAAGAATGATTGCTTGTCTTCTGTTTTGTTGATTGTTTTGTTTCCCTGTCTTGTTGGTTGAATTCATTCCATGTATCTACCTGCATTCATGATATTTGACTAAGTACTTATGTTAGGTAATGCACATAAATTGTTCTATTAATTCTGGATTAGATCATACTATGTAGCGACCCCAGAGTAGATACCGTTCAACCTTAACATTAATTCAAAGTGCTTCAAGATACTCAAGAAAAGAACTTGTTGTGGTAATATATAACCACTAGTCTCCTATGAAATTATATGATATGGCATTGCAAGAACCAGATCAATGTAGTCAAATAAATTATGTCTTCCACTCAAAAGCTAAATGATTATGATGATATTTAGAGTAGGGTCACATCAAACATAGGTCATCGTGAAAGTGATTGATCTAAATTGACCTTATAAAGATGATGATTGACATGATTCCATCACCTATTTTATCGAATCATATGATGATGCCATTATCTACGATGATGGACAATGTTCTTAGTGATCCTATTGATCCTTACACGACATAGGTCACCCGATAAGGACGATGACCCTATGGAAATAACTTCATACCATGAAGTCCATGCTAGTGATATTAATGACGATTGAAGATAAGATCTATTCTTCACATCGGCTAGAAACTTCTTAGGAGGATTACGTTGGGATTCCTATTTGATTCTTCCTTTTAAGATGTATAGGTATTATGAAAAAAAAAAGAAGAAGATAGTTGCCAGTATTGAAAAATCTAAAAGATATAGTTAGAAGTTGAGTGTCATATCGACCTCCTTTCACGCATGACCTTGATTTTCAAGGCCCCATGACACACGAACTGAAAAAGACAAATTTAATAACTTCAAGACAAGGGGCTTATGAGACTGAAGGTCTCATTTTTAGATGTTTCACATCTTTTGTAAGAAGAATGATGACTCTATGAATCTAGAGATTTATTAACAAGTTGTTAAATAAAATAACCATCAAGACATAAGTGTTTGTTACAATGCAAAGATGACCTATTTAAGGCTAAGTGCTCTCAAGATCGATCTAGGGAGTGAGTACCAGTAGTTCGAGTTGCTGAAGAGGAAGTAATGAAGATAATTTTTCCTGGCAATGAATGATCACTATAAATTGAGCGATGTCATTGGACTAAGAATACCGCTCAAACTTTTAGGTCCTCACGAACATTATGTTCAAACTATGCCTACATTTGTGTAGAAAAGATTGAAGTGTTCATCGATTAAAAAAAAGGTCCTAGGTATGTTTTCTTTTAGTAGTATGCTAATATGTGACAATGAAGATAACATGAAGTTTGAAAGATTCTGAGTTCTCCATGAAGTATCATTTTGGTAAAAATGAACTCAGTTACACATACACTCAGACACAAGTGATGCTCGCTAGGCTTCATGAGGCTGCGTATGTAAATGTTGGAGGAACTAAGCATGTGAAACCCAAATGATGAAGTCTTAAAGAGAGCAATATTAGATGAATAACATAAGTCTGGGTTGCGGACCATTTAGGAATAAGTCTTATAAGAAGTATTGGATGAATATTATAAATTTGGGTTACGATCCATTTGGAAAATACAAGAAGTATAAGGATGTAACCATAAACCTGAGTTGCGATCCATTCGGGAAGGACACGGATGTATAAGGATGAACAAATAGTAATGACATGAAATATGGAGATACGAAAATAAGTCCCAAGTACCCAGCATGTCAATGTGGAGAAAAAAAAAGTAGAGCATCAGAAATCCTATTAGATGATGATGCATGACGTTAAGAATTCGTAGACTTGACCTTCGCTGAGTATCCAACGCACATAGTGGAGCGCATGGTGCAACGTCAGAAGAACAAGGGACGTAACCATGGTCAGAATAGCTTGGCGCTACCATTACGGCGATGATGAAACATGGGAGCTCGAATCGGAAATGCGCCAAGAATTTTCTCACCTTTTCGGTAAGCCCTCTACTTAGTGCAAAATTCGAGGATGAATTTTCTTTTAAGGGGGTAAGAATGTAACAACCAACAAAAAGATTAAAAAAAGAATCAAAATTGAAACAAGGATGGCCGGTTGGAAATAAAAACCAAAGTCCAATTGGATTAGGGACTCCACCTACAAGTTGGTCTCCACCAATCAGGGAGTTGATTAGATAACTTTAAATTGGATTATATTTAAAAGAGAGGGGACTTATATTAGGTAAAAACAGAACCCTTTCTCTCCCTTGGAAAATCTCACGAGACCTTTGCTGGAAATTCTGGACGCCGCCAGGCCGCTGGGCATTCGCGACTGCGACCGATCCCTCCTCCCTCTCATCTCAAGTGCAAATCGTACAGAAATCTACTTGTTCTCTTACCACCTGTTGGGTGTTGTTCTCACGCCTTTGCTGAAATTTCTGCAGAGGCTGGCCGAGAGGAATCGGGAGAAGAACAGGGGCGCTGTTATCGATTTTTTTTACGAACGGAAAGACAGATTGATCGCAAACCGAGGTGGGTGAATCGAAACCACCTTGTATGACCTCTGAATTGTCCCAAATTCATGCCCTAATCGTTATGAAAAGAAAAGATCAAAGCTAGGGTTCAAGTTATCATTTTAATTGATTGATTCCTTGTATTCTTTGATTGATTGATTGAATTGCATGCATAATTCACTTCTTATTGTTCTGTAGGAGATAGGAACTAGGTTAGGATGAGATTGCATTGGAAAAATGATGAAATTCGAAAGTTTCGTAATTTTCTGGACGCCGACCGGTCCGCAGGTATTGTGGCAACCGATCGACCGATAACCTGCCTATCGTCGTATTTCTGCACATGTTAACCGGTCGACCGATCCCTATCACCGGTCGACCGATCCTTGTCCACTGGTTGACCGTACAACCGAACGGATCGACCGAACCAATTAAACCCGACTTGACCTATCGGTCAACCGATCTTAACAGACCGGTTGACCGATCAACAGACTACCGGTCGACCGATTCCTTAGAAAATCTTTTATTACATTTATTAATTATTTTTCTTTTATCCAGATATTATTTATATATATATATATATATATGATGATTGATCCCATTTTCTGACCCCACAGAGATCCCTCACTGATTTACTCTATTATTGATTTATTTCACATTGATCCTATCGTATCGGTTGAATCAAGAACAAAGAGCTACAAGTTATTAAAAGCGATTAATAAGTTCAGATGAAAGATTAATGATGGGTTGCCAGTCCAAGCCAAGTGCATCAAGATAAGGGTCGCTCCCTTGGTCATGGTTTGATCACCCATCGACCCGCACAAGGCCGTATCATTTGCTGGACATACCCCAAGAATTAAATGCACCTAAAGTCACCCTGATTGCTAATTAATAACCAAGATCAAGAAGTAAGTTCAAGTCAAGTTAAGTATGTCATGATTTCAAGTTTAATATATATTATTGATCCTCATGATTCATGATATCTACTGATCTTATTCTCATTATGATCCATGATACTGATATGTTATCTTTCACGTTCAAGTTAAGCATAATTATTTATCGCTGGTTATTATATTCATGTCATGCATTGTATATCATGTGGTTTCCCACTAGGCTGTAAAACTTACGGGAGGAACTCCTCCCCTGTGTCTGATTTCCACAGGATCAGGTCAGTGACGTGGTGGAATAGGCGTGTGGTGATGAAGTTCTGGCGATAAGACGACACATGAACTATAGGGCTTTTAGAGTGTTTTTTAGTTTTCATTAACTTCCGTATTTTAGATTCATGATGTAGAATATTTTCTTTTCTTAGCAATGATATAGCCACTAATTATGTTATCTTCTTTTATTTTATTATCTTTTCGCTGACGTGTCTCAGTTTTTGACTGAGATATGATCAATATTATAGTCAAGTTATAGCATGTCGTAGCGTCTCCAGATTGATCTTCGCCACGTGGCGGGGATCGATTTGGGGGCGTTACATATTATCTCTATGTTCACGAACAACACTCTCAATCAGGGTCATATACTTTTGTTGAACATCTATCATTATGTTCTAATGTTCATTTATGTGTTGAGTTTTTAATCGATAAAAAATGTTTGGTACATCTTGTTTGTCGTTATTATTACAAATTTTCTTTCTGAAATCAAGAGCTCATCTACAGGAAAATGATAAACAATAAAAAATGAGGCACTTATCACGAATAATGATAAAGGTGAATAATGTTTTAGGATATACTGGAAAATAACTTTCTAATAGCTCTATGTTAATCGTTATATGATGGTTTTTTAAGTGGCACAAAATATTGGGTACAACTTGTTTATCGTTATTATTAATTATATCTATTATGGTTTTTTCTGTTAGCTCCAATGATCCGTCAACATCCAATGATTCGAGACTACCTCTCATATCATTACGCAATTAAAACATAATATTTGTCTCAAGCTATGATGAGAGGAAATGGAGTAAACAAAAGAAGAAAAGCAATAACTAAAAAAAAAAAAAAGGCTGAACAAACAGTGGAATGTCTTCCACCGAAATCAAGTTACTCACGGTTATTACTTTTACCGTTCGATCTCTGACATCGAATTAGTCTAATAACTCTATGCACCAGTGACGGAGCTAGGTTAATTCTTTTGGTGGGGGGCAACATGCAAAATCAGTATATCTTTTTATAATTCTATATAAATTATATAGAAATCTCAAAAGTTGGGAGGAAGCTTGGCTCCGTCCCTGCTATGCACCGATGTATCTAAAATCATGTGACGGAAAAAAAATTTATATAGCCAAAACATTAAAAATCGAAAAGAATGACAATGGTTTCATTTCACAAGCGATCCTTGGTCCTAATTGGATAATTTAGCTAAAAAAAATGACATGAACAACACATAAAAACGCAGCCATAATCATCCTATTGGAAGTCATCGTCTAAAAATGGAAGTCCAAAACTAACTAGATAATAAAGTATAGGAATAAAACCAGATAAAAACAATTAGCTCCTCAAACTTTCTTCTCTGTTCAGACAAGTGTGGATGATGGTGTCACATACTAAGGAAACTATTTTTCTATAAGTTGTAAGTTCAGAGGTTAATTAATTAGTTACAAATAAAATTGAGGACCACTGAAAATTCCTCAAAGAAAAAATACCTATCATGTGGTTTCTTCACACCACAGGCCT
Source organism: Pontederia crassipes (assembly GCA_030549335.1). Taxonomy (NCBI): domain Eukaryota; kingdom Viridiplantae; phylum Streptophyta; class Magnoliopsida; order Commelinales; family Pontederiaceae; genus Pontederia; species Pontederia crassipes. The sequence goes on from CM060188.1 coordinate 54,020,436, forward strand.
AGAAGCAGGTCCAAGGGCCTGTTACAAATAACAAAAAAGTTTTATAGGCCCAAAGTTGTTATAAAATCTCATTTGCCTCCATTATCACATAAGTTTCTTTTATAATAGTTTTAAATTAAAATAATATTATCATTGTTTTATAGCATTTTTTCTAAGTTTTAAATCTGTATTAACATTTCTTTTCGGTGTAGAATTTTTTTATTAACATTTTTAAAAGTAACAAGAATAATATATTTTATGTGGCAGTACAATAACATATACAAATTTTTAAGATATTATATAAGTACTTACATATACTCAAATAAAAAATAATATATATATATATATATATATATATTTACATAGTTCTTAGGGAACAGACGTCGACTCATCGGATGATTATTTTTTCTTAATCATCTAAATTTTTTAATGCCAGAAAAACCCAAATCTTCAAATTTTGTAAAGAATTATAGATAAGACCACTCTACTAATAGCTTGTTTATAAGCTAAGTAATTTACCTCCAATTTTCCATCGGGCTTTAGGAGGTAAAATCAAAAGAAAGTAGCAAGTTTCAATTATTAAACTCTTTTTTGCATTAATAATATAACTAAAATATGACTGATTGCAAAACAAGGCCAATCTACGGTGATGCAACTATTTTTTTGGGTTGTATTTGGCTTTGAAACTTGGGCCAGTGCTCAGAACTTTTGCTAAATAATTTATATGACGAAAATTTAGCAAGTTCCTGTCACATGATGTGCGATTGAAATTTTTAATTAAAAGTTTCAGTCGTAAAGTTCTTGCTATTAGCAAGAACTTTGCTAATAGCAAGAACAACTTATTTTTTTATAGATCTAAAAATAGGTGGAGCTATTTTTAGACCTATAACCTATTATTTTAATAATATTGTTATATGTTATATGTTATACATATAATATATACATATATATATTATATTTATTTATTATTTATATATTATCATAAATTTATAATTTACTTAGGTATAATAACAAAAGAAGTACATTAATTATTTATTACAATTTACTTAGTGTTATAATAAAATAAAATTTCCCATTATTATTTATTATGAAAAATATATTTTATTGTTTAAATGTTGACGTAGATATTTTTATTTATTTTACTTATCATATATCATAATAAAAATTAACTAGTACAATATTAGTATAATATAGTTAAATTATTAATTATGTTATTCTAAATAAGTTATAATTATTTTATATAAATATGATGTTAAATTTTCATTTATATTTTATTTTTAGTTATTAATTAGTTGATCTTAATTTTTTTCTTCTATCTAATTTGCTAATTATAAAAATATTGTGTAATTAATAATATAAAAATAATCTTATAAAATAATAAAATATATATTTAGTTCTTACTTTTTATTCAAACACCTACTAAACTTATCTATCAAATCAACTTTTTAAATTCTCATCATTACATTTTCCATCCAAACACCAACCTAAATTTTTCTATCTAATCAATTAGTTTTCGAGAACTAATTTTTTTCCAAAATTCTCGTACCAAACATGGGTGTGTTTGGATGACCTTTAACTTCTTGTCTAGTTCTATAAAACTAATTGATTAGATGAAAAAGTTTTAGTATGTGTTTGGATGAAAAATATAATGCTGGAAATTTAAAAGTTAATTTTATAAATAAATTTTAATGAGTGTTGGCATCATAATGAATTAAACATGAATAACAATAAACATTCTATTTCTAAACATGATTAGCAATAGAACAATAATATTAATGAAACATGAAGCATCTTAATGCAACCATGAACATCCCCTAATCATACATTCCAAGAACAAATACCTTGTTCTTCATGCCATAATCCACACATTCAAACAACATTAAGGGGTGATTAGAAAATTGGATCCCCTCAACATACTTTAATGAGAGAAATTCTCTGCACCCGATGAATCTGTGCAGGTATGGATAAGACTTAAACTCGGCGGTGAGGGTCTCATGACGATGATGTGCACATGTGACGATTGGGGTCCGGCGCAAGTTATCTTACTTTATATTGTGTTGTGATGATGAACTCCTTTAATTTGAAAATCAAAGTAAGTATGACTTGTGGATCTTTGAGTCATGAACTCATTTATGTATTATAAATCCTATGTTGGGTTAGCCTATGTGCATTTTCTTGGGATTATATGTTTATAAGTCTTTTGCTATTTTATATTATTGTCATTTTATGTTATATTATTATGTTTTCACTGTAATGTTTTATAAAATTAGGTTATGAAGAATTGGGAAAAAGTAACATCGCCTAGGATTCGTCAACTATATTGGAGCCAAATTTTGGGGGTGTTAAAGTTGATATAAAATTATAGTAAATAAATATATTATATGTGTTTATTTATTTAAAATAATAATTACTAGCATGTAAAAAATATTATATGTAATTATTAATTAAATTTTTTATTAAAAAATAAGTTGTGTTGCAATATAGTAATATTAATTTTGATTAAATTTTTATATGTTATTAATATTATAATTTATGTAAATTTTAAGATCCATATATAATATATTTTTTCTAAAAGTAATTGAATATTTTAATTAATAAAATTCCATTATAATAAATATAATATTATACATAAGACTTTACATTAATTTATTTAATTAATATTATAATAGAATAAAAATAGTTATGATTTTACATCATTTCAGTTAATTAATATGATTTTTTATAATTTAATTATAGTACAATACTAAGAATAACTAATTAATAAAATATTTTTAAATTATTAGAACTAAATAACTTATAATTAATACAATTGAATAATTTAATTTATAATCTTGATAATAATGTATTAATAAAATAATTAATATGTACATTAAAAAATTAAAAGAAAGAAGGAAAAGGGGGAAGTTCCACCAAGAACTTCCAATTCTTTTGAACGATTACATGACATAAAATGTTTGGCAGCATTTGGATAAGTTCTGCTTATATTCCGTCAACCAAACATGTCTTTAGGATCAAGAATTGAACACAGATATATTTTTTTTTATAGACAAAAATGTGATATCATAAGTAATCTTATATGCAAAGTTAAACCATGCATGCCATAACAAGAATCACATGAGCCATGGTTTCTTTGGTATAAGGTGACGTAGATAAATTATTGATAATTTTATTTAAAACTCTAAAAACTCATCTTACTCTCATGTTTGGTTGAACATATTATCATGGTGTCCAGAGATGTCTTTTCAAATTATCGGTTGGATGACATGTATTTTAATAAAAATATTCTTCAATCGAATGTTTAAAATAAATGTTGTCATCCATTTATCTTCTTTGTTTATTTGAATCTTTTACCAATAATTCATACTGTAATTACCTCATCTTTTTTTAATTCATATTCACTTTTCTACTTTTTATTTTGTTTTATTTATAATAATAATAATAATAATAATAATAATAATAATAATAATAATAATAATAATAATAATGATAATATTATTATTATTATTATTATTATTATTATTATTATTATTATTATTATTATTATTATTATTATTATTATTATTATTATTATTATGTGATCAAAATCTAAAATAATTTTTACATATACTTTAGTTTAATGATTTTAGTTATTATTTATATTACTAGTGCTTACCAAACATTATAATATGATATTATTGATAGTCTAAATACTAATTATCTATTTTAGTGATAATCCAAATTATTGATTAACTAAATCCGTAATGCGGTCTCCTAAAAAACTGAAAGTTAAGGACCAGAGTAATCTTTGCACCTATGAAGAGAAATTTGAAATCTATGGGAATCAAACATCCGAAATGGATGATACCTTAATGGGTAAGAGGGGTTTCCATAAAATATTTTAGCAAAAACAAATAAATAAAGGCACTGACTCATTCCATAATTGATTTTCATAAGTTTACATGCATAAAAAAATTTATACAAATATAAGCATTAGTTCTACAGTTAGAGGAGATAGTGCCCCCAGGTTACGTTGTCATTGGCAGAAAAATGACCAAATTTTTTTTTCTTTGTAATCAGAAAAAAAATCCCAACCCTTTTTTCCATAATACAGAAATTAAGATGAATACTCGGTGTGGCTAAATTCAGGAAAAAAATATATAACTGAATTTGAAAAATATATAATTGCAGGAACATTGTCCCAACAAAGTCGGCATAATTTATAAAGACATATCTTAGAAATAGATGCCAAGAATCATAATTGTCGACCCACTTTTGTTAATTTTTTTTCTGAGTACCGGCCATGACATGTGGGATTCCTGACGACTCACATGGACAGTTGATTCGTGGGTCTAGGCATGCATGAAGAATTAGTTTTGAAAATTAATAATAAGAAAATAACTCAATCTAATTTGTAATAATTAATTAATGAAAAAAGGGTCAATAGCATTCACATTTTGTACCCCTCTCTTTGAACATATATCAGACAGGCATAAAAATTTCTATATGCTTGTAGCATGCCTGATTTGACGAGTGTGAAATCAATTAAGTGATAACAGCTCGGAAGAAAATTCTAAGAACATTGTGCATGAGCATTAACTGTCAGATCTGAGTTTGTATATATTTGAATATTTGATTTATGAGATGAGGCACACTATTTTTTAGATGTATATATATGTAGATATACATAAGAAAATGTCTTGAATATCTATGATGCACAGCAATTAATGTTATATTAAGAGTACAACTTCGAGTATCTTAATTAGTTTAAAAAGAAAACTTAGGTACGTGTGCATGGTCATTTTCTCTTATGATGTATTAGTATTTTTGTATAATACTTTCTTAACAATAATGCATATGGGTAGTATACTTTTACTCTTGTTTTTTTTTTCTGTACAGAGCTTAACAAATTAAATTTGATTGCCCCTAACAATATATCCCGATTTGATTCGGGAAAAGAATATTTCTATGCTATTTGTATCAGGGTTGATTGATCATGTGCTCTTATATAATTGTCAATATTACTAAATGCAAAGGGTCTCAACCATGTAATAAAAGAAGGCTAAAAAAAATCTAGACAAAAATAAAATGATATATATAATTATCACTATTAAAATTTAAGCATGAGATTTCTTCATTGACGAGCTAAAGATCGTCCCACTGCGTGAATCCTCATTTTCCAATTTATTATATGCTTGTTGAAGTATGCTAAATCGCCTTAATTATTAGTTTTCCTCTATATTTACTGAGATGTGATGTGCATACATGTGGGTACAAAAACATAGATGGAGAAAAAAAAAGAAATGACATGGAACTTTACAATTTGTCTCCATTTCATTATATTACATCTTTTTACAATCCAACTATAATAAACCAATTAGATAAAAAAGAAAACATGCTATGAATATTGTCACGTTTCTTGACAAGTATAACAAGAAAAGTTCGAATCGGAATTATTTTTGTCCTCTCACTAGTTTCCTTCTTCTTAAACTTCTTTCCTTTATATATATTTTTACCTTATATGTATATATATATATATATATATATATATAATTCAAGTAATTAAGACATCCGAAGCATCCCAAGCCCTCCTCCATCCTAAACCTGCCAAGACAATTAGCTGCTGTAAATTTTACTTGCAGCGTCCAAAGTTATATTTGCTGATCCAGCGAGAGAGGCCTCTTTTTGTGCAGATAATGAGCAGCTCATCGGATTCCATGCATTACATCTCTTGCATGAGAGATCGATCGATCGATCACGACGAACTGGAGCTCAAACCCTTGGCTTCAGATCCTTTCATTATCCTCATCCTTTTGCACGAGGACACGAACATCCTGCATGACCATATAATATAACATGCACAAAAACATAAATATGCGTATTCATGTAATTAATAGCACGCATGAAAGATTATTGAGTATGATGCATTTTTACTTACTCGAATGGGACATCTCCAACCAGCATCCAGTCGCCATCTTTGTCCTCGTAGGTGATGGCGTACTCCGATCGATGGTCGTACCCTTCTGATCCTTCGCCTATGGAGAAGCACTGGAACATGTTCTCCAGGGCCACCCTCAGATCCTTGTAGCCCTTGTGGACCTTGAGGTCCACCTTCCTCAGGTATGGAGCTCCGTCCATGCTGACCTTCACGTAGACCCCCGCCCTGTCCTCGGCTTCCGCCTTCCTCGCCGTCCGGAAGCTGTTCATCCGGTAAGACCTCACCGGCGGCCATCCAACCACCTGCGCCCTGCATCACGCAGACGTACCGGTTTAGAATCGCAAAGAAAGAAACGTTATACGATTCTGCATGCATGAGCACGCTGCACGAATGCATGTGTGTACGGAGACTTACTTGTTGGCAGCAGGTGCGCCTTCGCAGACGCTGCCCTCCGAAGCCGCGTCCTTGGCTTGGGTCTCGCCGTCGACCTCGGAGATCGCCCTCTTGGTGCCCCTCGGGGCGTCGCTGGCGCCGGCGCCTGGGAGACCCAGCGTGAGCTCGGTGGCTTTGAGATTGTAATCAAGATCTCGATCCATTACTTTCTATCTGCTGATCAGAGAATTAAACTCACAGCAATATCTATCTCCGCCCGGCCGGCCGTCTCGACCAAAAAATGCAGATTGATCGATGTCGCTCGCTCTTCACAGAGCTAGGGGGCTTCGTATGTTAATGTGGGAGGTGTGGTCCAAGGGCATGATATATAGTCGTGAGCCATGACATGAGCGGTGGCGAGGTGGGGAAGAAATTAATATATTTAGGTGGGCGGATGGAGGAGGTCTCCAACTCTTACTTTGCAGGCAGGCAAAGTAGACAGGGAAGGGCGGTAGGGGAGACGGGGGGGCAGGGTCCAGACTGAGTGCCCGGCCAAACCGGGGACAGCGGGCCCGGCCGTGGCCCCCAGCTGCGGCAGCGGGGGGAGGGCGGAGTGCAGCAGTGATTGATTACTTGGTCTCCAGCGATGACCGAGTCCGCCAGGACCGGGAGCTGCCGGCCATGTGCAAAGCATTAAAACTGACCCTTTTCCCTCCTCCCTCCGTGTTTTTTTTGGTTTTCTAATAGACGAAAATGCATAGGTACGTAAAGGCATTGTTCTACGTGTTTTACTTATCAGATTAATAAAATAAATATATATTAATTTAAAGTATGTATTAAATAGTAAATAGTATGTATTACGGATTTTGCTATTTGAAGTAATTATATAAATGTGTAAATTGTATGTATTAAATAGTAAATAGTAATTCTTTTAAAATTGTATAAATGAACTATATATATTCAGTTCTTGGTGCTCACTCTCATGTTCTTCTAAGGAGATAGCTAGAAATATGTGTGCAAAAATTTTAAAAATCATTTTCGATAATGATTATGGTCACAGTGTCTTTTTTGAGATCTTTGTATTCTGATTTCTGAGTTCAAACTCTTGATTACGTAATTATGTCACCTTAATCGGTCCAATAATATTAAAATGAAATGTCATGATCAAATCTACTATATAATGTAATTTTTTGTTCCAGCCTTAATTAAACTCCATATTGCCGGACGAAGTAATGTCCTTGCTTACTTCAGAATTTTTGCAATTAAGATGTACTGAATATTTTAGATATTTTGAAGGATGTATGTTCAGTGATTATCGGTTCATGATTTTAGGGATTTGAATTACAAAATGAGATGGATTATGTCACATTTTTTATATTATATATCTGGATACCAAAACTTTTATATATATATATATATATATATATATGTTTAATTCATATATGAAGTAGGAAGCATTACATGATAGGACTGTGGATAATAATGATTATTCATGTACGCTCTATATTTTTATTTCGACTTTATTTTTCTCGATGGCATTAAGTTATTCGAATTTATTTTGTTAAATATGTCAAGGTCAAATCTTTACGTGTGGGGTCTGACACATGCCTTTGTTTTTTTTTTCTCTTTTGGTCGATATCTCTTTTGTTTGTGACACTATAAAGCGGCCATGAGTGTTGGTCGAAAGTTCCTCCACAGCTTTCATCCTTTTGGCCATGAGGGGAGAAATTTGACTATGGATGTACACCATGATTCTCTCGAGATGTTTCTCTTTTTGTGCAATGTGAAAATTTGTTAGGTCTTCTCCTATTCTTGGCTTGTGGAAATTGATTTCATGTTCTCATTAATTCATTCATCTTGTGCCTTGCGTTCTTAATATCAGACGAGACCAATTGATTCGACCAATTCAATCATGAATCAAAAGTTATGTCCGACTTATTTAAAATATAAATCTATTTTTGACCAAAATCATATTGCAGTCAAAATAAAAAAAGTTGGGTCGAAACGAAAAATCGATTTAATCTGACTTTTAGTTAAACTATTAAAAGTCATGAAATTTGAAAAAAAAAGAAAAGTAAATAAGGAATGTGACACTGAATTAATTTAATGACAAAAAAAATTGAAAGAGGAAGAAAAATAGGAAGTAAAATAAATGAAAGAGAGATATAATTAATGATGATTATAGGAGTTGAATTAGAATATGAAATAAGTATAAGAAAATTAATTTGAATTAATGTAAGAAAGATAATTTGAAAGGAAATAAGTGCAAGAAAATTGATTTTGAACTGGGGAAGTTAATTTGAATTGATGGGGAAAAGTTAATAAAATTGCATAAAATTAAAAATATGCTAAAGAACTTTGAACAAGAAAATAATATAGTTTACATTAAATATTATATATTTTAAAATAAGAAAAATATTTATTAATAATTTATATAATTATTTGACCATTTATATATTATTATTCAAACTTTTTACATTTTTCATTCCATTTCATTTTCAAGGTCAGTAAAAATAATATTTTTTTGATAAAAATTGACTCAACTCGATCAACAGTGGTCAAATTTATCGAACCACAATCTAGTTGGTCCATCAGTTCGATTGCCTGACCAATTTTAAAAATATTTGTTTGTGCCATGATGAAATTAAAAAATCATTAGGTTTTAGATATATTTTAGGTTAAATGATCTGGAAAAAATATTTAAATTTATTATCGGTCAGATCGCAAGCATATCGAATCCATTATCCAAATTATTATTAGGTTTTGATGTTTATTGACATGAACTTGAACATACCTCGTATATGTATGTAATTCAAAGTCACACTCTAGATGAGATTTTTATCGCTTTTTTCCATGCGAAAGAAATAGAAAATATGATATTGTTTAAGTTGAACATATAACTTTTGCAGGCGGCCTGGCTGCTCGGTCCGCAAGCCAGATCAGCCGCAGGAGGTCGCATCCGATTGCTCGTAGGCCGATTGTCCACAATAGTGAGATCGGCCGCCTGCAGGCCGATTGTAGCACCCTCCTCTCTCGATCCCCCTCTCGGCGGTGCTCAACTTTGCCATGGGTCGCATGACGGCCGGTCCGGCTGTAGGTTCAATTTTTTATATTTTAAAAATAGTTTTCGACCATCGAAACGTTCATCGGTGCCCCCTCGGAACCTTTGGCGGGGCTTTCCCGCTGGAGGTTCCGATGGTTCCATCGAAGGTTACGACGGGACATCTTCGCCGATGATCCGTCCAAACCTCCGTTGGGCAAATCCCCTTGGAGGTTTCGACCGAGAGTTACCTGTTGAACCCCTGATGGGCATTTTTCCCTCGAAGCCTCTGTGGAAAGTTCCGTCGGAAATTCCTTCGAAAACATCGACAAATCTCAAGATCTGTCAGAAACATGTTACCGACGACACTGTTCCTGTCGAAAATTGAATTTTTCGATGGATTTCATGAATTTTCAGGCAACTTTGGTCATGGGAAAATGTTAAAATTGTTATAGTGTTAAACCAAGCTCTTATAAATCGGCAGAACACATATCTTTTCTGCCGAACTCTAATTCCATTTAGAATACATGCAATTAACTATATTACACCCGACATTGCATGTATATTTATTTAAATGCAGTCTGGTAGCAAGGTACTAGATTTATATATATATGTTAGTTCACCAGAATGCCACTTTTGTGATACCTAATTGCTTCAAGTTGATTTTATGCCGAACAGATATCAATGGAGAAAGCAGCTTAATTAACGTGCAGATATATATCATACAATGCAGCCACTTTATCCAAAAATTAAGCAGCACTCCACCTCAACACCTTTTGATATAAGATGACTAACTAATTAATGAATTGAATCAAATTTAATTCACACTCAATTATATATCCAGCACTTCATTGACATTTTATTGTTCGCTAACAGGAGCTTCTAATTAACAAAATAATCAACTCAGTAGTACATCAAATGCTATATAAAGAGGTTACTCTTAATAAACAAAATTTGTTTTCCAAGCAAAGAAATATTATTTTTTTCTCAAATTCAGTATTATAATCTTGCTAACTCAAACTAGATATCTGCGATCACTTTAATTACTTGAGAACTCATCTTTCTAACCTTTTTTGTTATTATTTTTCAACCAAGAAATGGTTTGCATCATGATCAAACTCCACAAATCATCATTGTACCTTGAGTTAGTGGTCTTTGGATGCCAAGACTACTACGTAAATAACGGATGTATAAAGTACCATCTATTCCATTTCACACCATATATAAAATTATTTGACCATAATTATTTAATTTGAATTATAAATTTAATTGCGAGATCATTTCATAAATAATAATATCATTTTTTTAATTACAAAAGAACATACACAACTTTATTTTTTTTTAAAAATCACTACTAAAAATTGAATCTAAAATTTTGATGCACTACGCCCATCATTCCCTAATTTGTACCCACGTATATCTTATGAATTTTCTACATTGTAGTTACATCAATAACTATATATTTCAACCCTCCAAATGCCAAGAATTTTGCAAAAGTTAAACAAAGCTTGAATTGATTGATTCTCGAAGCTCATGATTTTTTTTTTCACCAGATCCGAGATCTAGTTATATGTTCATAAGTAAATCATGGGGTGTCACTAATAACATCTTACGTATCTCGGAATACGGCACAAGTTTTTAAATTAATTTTTATGTATAGAGACATTGATCATATATATAATAATGTTTTCTTCCCAAGACGGCAAAGCCATAAACAATGTTTCCATATCAATTACTAGTTTCTAGTAAGCCAAGGGACAATGGACCCAAGAAAAATCAATAAGTTTAGGGCCTCACGCTGCATTATTCAACTAAATTATATTAAAGATCACTTTCCCCATAAATTTATAATTAATTGACTCCACTTTGTTTTGATGCCGATCTCTCCACCTTTTTGGATCTTTTTTTTAAATATGAAATTGCCATTACTTATTAAAAAGACTCATGGAGTTGTTGTACAAAATACTGTGGAGGCTGGAATCATCAACCCAAAAATGCTCGTAATTTTGGCAGTTAAAAATAGCTAAATTCATAGTTCTAGAGCAAAATACAATGGATAATGAAGTAAAACTTTCATGAAACTCCAAATGTCCTCGAGGACCTGATACGCCACGGGCAAGTACGTGTGCACGTGCACCTGATGTTGTATATAAGATCTCTGAGTGCAAATTTTGACATGAGTCCGTGCAGTCCGGCCACCAGCTCCTACCAAAATGAAAGTACCAGTGTGAGATCGTAGGATGAAACCATAGCCCCCATTCCTATTGGCCCGGTAGCACGAGCCATCTGAATTGAGCTTGCCCTCCAGCCAAGTTAATTGACAAAGGTTGCCAATTTGTAAACCGTGCTAGCATTTGGGAGCCCATGGTCATTAGTCGTCCAAAGCCATGCGTCATCACGGCAATGTGGGGAATATGAATTCACAAATGATATCGCAAATTGAAACATAAAAAAATTGAGACAGCAAAGGAATATTTCAAGTGATTTACGATGAGATCCGATACTTTGAGAGTGGAGATGTCAATATCTATATTTAACTAGGTCGAAGATCTACTAAGAGTGATAGAGGATATCCAAGGGTCATGAAGGATCGAAGTATCCGATCCGGAATCGATAACCTTAATGAAGCCCAGACGGAGATGATGGACTCATTCAAGGATAAGACGCCAAGACCAAATAGGTTTCAAAAAGGCACCAGGAGCCCAGAGGCAGAAAGGATCGTACTTGGTGAAGGTGAGACGTGCCCAAAGGAATGATGAGTTGTTTAAAAGGTTGAGGATTTTGCGAGCAAGGAGAGAGGAGCATATAAGATGAAGATTTATGATACCTAGGCCACCCTCAACTCGTGGAAGCTGGACAATTGACCAGCGGATGAGATGAAATAAATGACGATCATTACCAAAATCCCAAAAGAGGGATCAACTGAGCTTTTCCAGTGCAGAGAGAGTGCCGACAAATAGTTATGTCGTACTAAGGAAGTAGGTGAGAATGGAAGAGAGGGTTGATTTGATGAGAGTAGTGTCACAAGCTTGATTCAGCAAGTGGCGACACCAGCCGATAAGCCTAGTCGCAATCCTTTTCATGATGAATGATTGTTGTTTGGCATGGATGTATTTTGGGAAGATGAGGGGCCCAATATGTACTCGGCAGGATGCCTAAGCACATGATGAGGGATTGTCTTCTTTGAGGACAGAACTTTGTAGGAAAATATATAGCTAATTTGAGGGGCTTCAGATGTTTTCCTATAAGGAATTCGTAGGATTGAAGGAGCAGCTTGAGCTAACAACAATTAGATAGGGTGGCGTAGATGCATATTAATAGGTCATCTATGAAAAGGAGGTGACTAATAGAGAAATTGTTATGAATAAAAGGTTTGACATCTGCGATACGAATCGTTGACAGGGCAGGAGCAGGTGGAGTGACATGGTGGCCCACGGTGGCACCACGTGCGCCACGTGAAGCTGACAAGCCGTCGGTTAAGACCCATGGGCCGTCGGTTAAGACCTGCATACGAACACATTCATTTTCAAAAGCAAAGATGAAGAAGGAGTTACCCAAAGGCGATATAATTGGAGGATAGGGGAGCAGCATGATGCCTTTCTTGAGAGCTTCCAGAGTGCCGATGAAACGATCGGTTAGGCACATGCGCAGAGATTCACCGGGATGATGACTTTGACCGTGGTGGCCGCCTGTAGCTCCCTCAGTTGCCAAGGCGAGATCCTAGTAGACGAAGCAAGGTGCTTTTCTCGAGCAGCCGTGAGCCATGATTTTGCAGGTAGCGGTGGTAGGGAAGAAGGGAGTGGAAGGATTCCTTGGTGGTTTAAGGGTGGAGAGGGTAGGGAGGTTTTGGATTGAAGAGGGGGAAAAGGGTCCACCACGGGGCCTGGGACTCGCGTGGAAGAAGGGGAGGCCGGGTGTGTCAATCTCAAGTTGGGGAGAGAATGAGTGAAGGGAGGCATTAAATGCTTTTTTCAGATGGCGCCTCCGACGGGGTTCACCAGAGATGGGGGGCACTACCCCCAGAGGACTTAGAGTAGGCCGAGGAGGCGAAGTAGTGGATGAGACTAGAAAAAGAGGAGGGGTAGTGGTGGAAGGAAGACCGTCACTAGGGACGTCAGAATCCCTCCACCAAAACCCTTGGAGAGAGGAGGTCGAAGCCGAGCAGAAACGACTTCCTACCTTTTTGGATCTCGTAATTGGAGCAAACACACACACAATATTATTAATTAAGTTATATATTATTAATTAAAGAATATATTTTATCATGATTTTGATGTTGGATGGTTCAAGGATCATTCACAAATTTTTTTACAATAATGGACATTAATTTGTTATCAAAAGAGTTCAATTTTCGTGTGAAATGTATGTCAAGACGGAGCGTATGGTATATATAATAAGAGGCAATGTTTTCAGAACCGGACCGGCGACTGGACCAGACTCATCACTGGGTCACGATTGGATCGGTCGGACCGGATTGAACCGGATTTTATTAAAATAATATTATTTGTAATAATTATAAAGATATAATATAAGTTATATGATATAATATATGAATATTATACTAATGACTTATTAAAAATACTAAAAAATAATATAACATATTTTTATTAATTAAAAGTTTTATAATGATAATATAAATAGATTATTAATAATTTAATATCTACTATTTAATGATGATAGATGTTATATTATTAAATTTTATCTTAAATTATTCTTATTTCTTTTTTTTCAACACTTTCCTTTTTATTTTCTTTATTTTATGCCCTTTAATAAGTTTCTATTCTAATATTATTCAATTTCAAATACTTACCTTTTTTATTTTAATTCCTATTTAATTGTATACACATGATATTCCCTCCTCTTTAAATTTTTTTATATTTCTTTCCTTTTTTCTCATTTAACTTTCCTATTTTTATCATTTTTTAAATTTTCTTTTCAAAATCTGCATTGAACCGGGTTGAACCGATACCGATTTTGCCCGGTTCAATGCAAAACGGTTTTAGAGGCCTAACCGAACCAGATCACTGGTCAGTTCACGATTGAACTAGTTGATGTGCATTTGGCACACATCTCGATGTATATATAATCATGTGATTTATTGGATGTCCTTTAACTTGCAGCTCACCTTTTGGGCAGCATATTTAACTCCATATAAGAATATATCATATATTTTTTTCTTAAAAAGATATATTAGCAGGCCATCCTAATCTTATGAAATCTACATAAAGACAATATATTATTATATTTATGAGATATGTGAACAGATTTATAGTGTGATGTGTGCATTTATGAAAAATATAATATATATACTAGGGGTGAAAGTGGTGCGGGTCGGGTGGATTTTTCCGTTAAAAAAGACCACCCTATATATTTTGGTTGGGTTTTTAAAATTAAAAAAACCTTATCGATTTTTTCGGTTGATTTTTTCGGGTCCCTTTATTTTATACATTTTATATTTATATAAAAATTATTAATGATATGAAGAGATATTTTGTTTTATAAATTAACAACATTCACATGTTATATATTGTAATAGTGCTATTTATGGTTTATATTAATTTCCTATACATGTTATAAGATAAATAATATGTTTAGTGAATAATTTTATGTATATTATAAATATTTAAAATATAATATTAATATATATTTTATAAAATTTTAATTATGTAGGTCTCCATCGGACTCCTCGGGTGGTTTATTTAATTTTAAAAACCACTTAAGTTTTTTTTAAACGAAAAAAACCTAAAAATTTCATGTCGGGTCGGGTCGGTTTTTTAGGTTTTCGAGTTTTCGGTTTTTTGCTTACACCCCTAATATATACCAATAAGTTTGATTTTTTTTCTATAACAAATCAAACCACTTAAGTATTTACAAAAATCAGTTACATATATATTCATCAAACTTTTTTATGTTAATTACTATATATATATGTATTATGTTAAATATAATATATTTTTTTATCATAAAATTCAACTTGCAATATGAACATGACAAATAAAAATTGCACGATGAATAATAAAAATATATATTTGAACTAAAAATAAAATAAATTATAACTATAAGTTATTTTACAATATATACTTTTCTAGAGTAAATTTATTTTCTTAATGTTAAATAATGCCTTGAATCCTACTTTAACTGAAAATATGTTTGGATCCAAAGAAATAATAGGGAGACTTCGAGAGATGCTTGGACGAAAAGTGCAGGGTCGGAAGGATTCCTACTCCTAGTAGGAATAGGAGTCGGCCGATTTTCGATGTCGAGAAGGACATGGCGGATTCTTGAAAGGCCGAGCTCCCTTTTGAACCGAGGAGCACTTGGAGATGGAGTCTGGACGTAGAGGAAGACTTGAAGATAGCAGGGGCGCCTGGAGGAGTCCCAGTCCGAGTGGGACTCGGACTGGACAGCCAGGGCCCGCCCCGGGCGCGCCCGGGCATGTTGGGCGCCAGGTGGGCGCCTGGCCCAATTTGATTTCAAGGAGGAATTCAAGTTGGCCGAGATCTTCAAGGGTCTTCAGGAAGTCAAATTTCTACTCCTAGTCCAAGGATGTTTTTCTAGAGAAGGGGCTTGCATGTCTAGTAGGATTAGGTCCTTAAGTTAGAGTAGGAGTTATTTCTTCAAGGCCCTATAAAAGGACTTGTAATCAAGGCTTGTAAGACCATTTTGGGCAATCCTGAATCAATCTGATCTTGTAATCCTCTTCTGTTTCTTCCATTTAATACAATTCTGCGTTGCCTTAAATTTCTCGGGTTTTCTCGCGGTGCATAATTCCTAACAAACTGGTATCGGAGCGAGGCTTCATCGTCGATCCTCTGTCAGCCGTAGAGATGGCATCGCATGACGTGAACATCGAAAAATTCACGGAACGAAATAGTTTCAGTCTCTGACATATCAAGATGAGGGCACTTCTAAAATAATAAGGAGTCTCTGACAAATCAAGATGATGGCACTTCTAAAACATGCCAAAGAACAAACCAAAGGAGGGAGACTCGAAGGGCAAAGAAAAGGAGTCCGACCTCGCAAGTTTGGCGGCACAGTAAGAGAAGACGCACTCTATGATCCTATTGTGTCTGGCGGATGAGGTGATTATCGAAGTCGCCGATCAAGAGACGGTGGCCAGTCTGTGGTCGAAATTTGAGAGTCTCTACATGACCAAGTCTCTGACCAATAAGTTGCTGTTGAAGCAACGTCTGTTCGCCCTCCGCATGCAAGAAGGTACTCCTCTGAAAGATCATCTTGATCAGATGAATACTCTGTTGATGGAATTACAAAATATAGATGTGAAGATTGATGATGAAGATGCTGTCATACTTCTATTGGTGTCTCTTTCTCTGTCGTACGAAAATTTCGTACAATCCATTATCATCGGAAGAGACACAATTAGTTTGAAAGAAGTAAGATCGAGTTTACATACTCGTGAACTTCGTCATAGAACGTCTGGAAAGGCTATGGAGACTCAGGCCGTAGGATTGATAACAACCACAGAAAAGACAAACCCTAAAAAGGAGAAGTCGAAGAAGAAGAACATCAATCCGAAGGACATCTGCAACTACTGCAAAGAACCGAGTCACTGGAAGAAGGATTGCCCCAAGAAGAAGAAGAAAGACACGGTTGCTGCAGTAGCTCACCAGAATAGCGAATCTGATGATGATTTGGCTCTTCTGATATCTGATCAGAGATGTTCGAAAGAGAATTGGATTCTCGACTCAGGATGTTCTTATCATATGATTCCGCACAAAGAGTGGTTCTTAACTTATCAGAACATTGATGGCGGAAACATCATCATGGACAATGATGCAGCCTGTAGAATACAGAGGACCGTCATGTTCCGCAGCTGAAGAAAAATCTGATATCGTTGGGAGTTCTAGACTCCAAAGGATGTCGGATGGATGCCGCAGAAGATGTTCTCACAGTCACCAAGGGTGATGTTGAAGTCATGAGAGGAGTCAGACAAAAGTCCTTGTATATATTACAAGGCACAGTAATTTTTGGCATGGCTGCAGTAGGTAGTTCATCCAAATTAGAATCAGAAGCATCTAAGTTGTGGCACGTGCGACTTGGACATATGAGTCAGAAACGGATGAATATCCGCAGCAGACGCAATCTTCTAGATGGTCAGAAGATATCTGAAATCTGATTTTGCAAATACTACATTTTTGGCAAGCAAAAACGACATCAATTCAGCAAAGCCGTGCACAAGATGAAGGCAACACTCGATTACATCCACGCTGATTATTGGGGCCCATCTCGTGTTCCATCTCTAGGAGGTTCCAGATATTTTTTATCTGTGATAGATGATTACTCAAGGATGACATAGGTATTCATAATGAAGCACAAGAGCGAGGCATTTGAAGCTTTCAAGCAATGGAAGACTTTGGTGGAGAATCAAACATCGAGAAAAGTGAAACGTCTTCGTACCAATAACGGCTTGGAGTTCTGTTCGTCTGACTTTGATCGATTCTGCAAGAATGATGGCGTTGCCAGACATCACACCGTCAGAGATACACCACAGCAGAATGATGTAGTAGAACGCATGAATAGAATTCTTTTGGAGAGGGCACGGTGCATGCTCTCTAATTCTGGTCTGAACAAGTCATTCTGGGCTGAGGCTGTTAGCACAGCATGCTACCTTGTCAATCGGAGTCCTGCAATCGCGATCGATCTGAAGACTCCCATTGAGGTATGGTCAGGAAATCCTACTGATTATACTAATCTGAAAGTGTTTGGCTGTCCAGCATATTATCACATCAGTGAAGGAAAGCTGGAACCAAGAGCCAAAAAAGGAGTTTTTATGGGATATGGTGCAGGTGTAAAAGGCTTCAGAATTTGGTCTCCTTTAGAGCACAAGATTATTCACAGCAGAAACGTATCTTGTGATGAGATGTCTATGCTCAAGCAGAAATCAGATGTTGTTGACTCAGAAGAGGAGGGAGTCAACAAACAGGTGGAGTTTGAATTAACTCCAATTCAGAATGGGCCAGAAGAATCTCACTAGGTTGAACAACCAGAGTCTGAGGAGCAAGCGGAAGAAGCAACGACAAGTCTAGCTGCAAGACGTGCTCGCAGGCAAGTAGGTCCTCCTAAGAGTTATGGCTTTGAGGACATGGTTGCATATGCATTCCAAGTAGTTGAAGAGGTGAAATCGCCAAATCAAGCTACAAGGATGCTATCGCATGTGCAAAATCAGAACAGGGATTAGTGGCGGCAGAGAGTGTTAGATATCTGATTGTAAGATTCAATTCAAGGTGGAGATTTGTTAAATAATGCCTTGAATCCTACTTTAACTGAAAATCTGTTTGGATCTAAAGAAGTAATAGGGAGACTTCGAGAGATGCTTGGACAAAAAGTGCAGGGTCAGAAGGATTCCTGCTCCTAGTAGGAATAGGAGTCGTCCGCTTTTCGATGTCGAGAAGAACATGACGGATTCTTTAAGGGCTGAGCTCCCTTCTGAACCGAGGAACACTTGGAGATGGAGTCTGGACGTGGAGGAAGACTTGAAGACAGCAGGTGCACCTGAAGGAGTCCTAGTCTGAGTGGGACTCGGACTGGACAGCCAGGGCGCGCCCGGGCATGTTGGGCGCCAGGTGGGCGTCCGGCCCAATTTGATTCCAGAGAGGAATTCAAGATGGCCAAGATCTTTCAGGGTCTTCAAGAAGTCAGATTTCTACTCCTAGTCCAAGGAGGTTTTTCTAGAGAAGGGTCTTGCATGCCTAGTAGGATTAGGTCCTTAAGTTAGAGTAGGAGTTATTTCTCCAAGGCCCTATAAAATGACTTATAATCAAGGCTTGTAAGATCATCTTGGACAATATTGGATTATCTTGTAATCCTTTTATATTTTTTTCATCTAATACATCGCCTTAAATTTCTCGGATTTTTTCGCGGTGCATAATTTCTCTCGTACAGAAATCCTAACACTTAATTTTGTTATACTTTGTATTGATTTTTTTCTCCGCACTCTTTATATTTCAAATAATAAGTTCAATTATTGTTGATGATTCTATTCTACATTCAAAAAATACGATGTTTTCGTAGTTCAATTGGCTGATTGAACTAGGAAAGCGCAACTAAAAATTGGACTTCGAACTTGTCATTATTTAAAGAAATTCTGATATTTAAGTCTTCATAATCTTTGTTTCGAACTAATTTAATTAAAAGAATTAACAATTTTTTTCATATTAATAACAAAATAATTATGTTTATCCAGAAAATAATACTCTAATGTATCATATATTTGATCTAATCATATGTATCTCAAATATATATCATTTCCACCTATCACCAAAATTTAATATTTTGCAAACTTAATTAGACTCAATCTAATCCGATTATATATCTATTATGTTTAATTTATCTTCTGAGATATTTGTTGAATTTGATGTGCTAATTAATTTTTCTAAATACTTAAGACATTAGGAAGAGTAACAATGATTTTATATTCAACAATGTTGAAGAAATAAGTAACCGATGCACATGAGAAAGATTGATTAATTTTGGAAGTTTCTTGCCACCAAACATACAGGAAAGCAAGAAACGAACGAGAGAATTTTCCTGCCGACCTTATTTCTATTTCCAGGCCATACAACACGAACAAAAGGAAAGAAAAGAAAGGCAACTCATTCACATCAGTCTTCTTTGCCTTCCTTCTAGCTAAGTATATGGCAAAAAAACTTATGGCACTATCTCATCCGTCTCCAGTTATTGCCTTTGTTCAAGTTTTCGGGGACACCAAAATAGATCAATTTGTTTGTGATTTGATATTTTCTTAAATTCGTGCATAACATATATATATATATATATATATATATATATATATATATATAAGGTCATTGCGTGGTCTAGACCAACCCATGTCAGGTCATTGCGTGGTCTAGACCAACCCATGTGCACGACACAAACTTGTTCTATAAGGGCATTATATATATTGTCAAACAGTGCAGATAAACTCGTCAATTCTTGTCGGCATCGTAAGACGTCATATCTCAATTGTGTATATGGAGATTTAGAATCCTAAAGCCCCTGATCTCGATCGTATCATCAAATATTATGGGTGAGTGAGATAAAGTAGAATACTAGTTTAAACTCATTCGATGTTGAGACTTTTATCCCATCCTTACTATTATAAGAAATTTTGCAATAAAAAAATAATTAGTTTTTCTAATTTTATCATTTAACTTATATATATATATATATATATATATATATATAGAGAGAGAGAGAGAGAAAGATAACAATCAGGATCATGCAATCATTCCATCTGATTCAAGTTAAAATTATTTTAATTATAACGATTAAGATTTAATCATCTATCATAATTCGGATACATCAAATAAAACCTGATTAAAAAAGAACCTTTTTGGCTGCCGCCGTTGGTTCAACAAATAAAACCTGGTTTTAAAAAAATTCTTGTCCCTGACCTCTCCTCTCCTCTCTTACCTGCGACCGACCTCTCCTCTCCTTTGTTGGCTACGGCTGAACGTGGCGAGCGACGTTCTAAGCATCATTGATCGAAGGCCGCGAGTGACATTTCAAGTGTCGTCGATCGAAGATGACAAGTGGCATTCTAGGTGTCATCGATCGAAGGCAATGAGCATTTTTTTTTGTCGGGCAGAGAAGAGGATCAAACCACTTTGCAGCAACTGCACTGTCAATCGAAGTTAACGAGATGCATTGCAGGTATTTTTTTTTTTCATCGATGGAAGGTCGCCGGCTTTTGCTGCTGAGAGGCGTCATCCATCGTTTGTGGAGAGGCGGCGCAATGCGAGGGCATGGGGGGAAGTGCCTGTCGCCGCACCTCCTCCTCCCCTTCCGGTCAGATGACCCCCACATTGTGCACAGCCATGCATGCTGTGTTGTGAACCAGACCGATCGTTTGTGGAGAGGCGTCGTTGTCAGTGCGACGCACAATGTGCCTGCCGCCACACCTTCCCCCTTTTCGATCAGATGACCCTCCCCCACACGCGCACGCGCGCACACGCACACACACACTTGGTGCGCAGCCGTGAACGGCCTGCAGAGATCTCAACCGTCGAAGCAATTTTGAACTTATGCAAATGTGCATGCACCCCAATATTCCTATATATATATAGTTTATATATATATAAAGTTCTTGGGCCCTTGGCCATGCATGTGCATGTGCCATTTAAATATATATCTTAATCTTTATACAGAGAATAAATTGCAGATGGGCAACCCAAACTTGGTGGAGATCATAATATCTCAGCCCCAGCCTGGCATTATCGCTGTCTATCACTTTTTCAAACTTGTAGGTTTTGGGGGAAAAAAACATAAAAATACAAGTGATACTTGTCAATAATGCTTTTCTGGAAGGAAATGTATTGTTCCATTAACATGCAAAACTGTACCAGCGAAGCTTTTTATGGATTCCAACGCATCAAGTTGCATGTGTTGTCCCCACTTCAGCAGGTTAATTCATGTTTTTTCTTGGTTTTGTGTGTATGGCGTGCTCTATAAGCAATCTTGACACTCATTGCAGACTGACTTTAAGTATACATGCAAATTTCTGAATTACATATATACCAAGACATGGAAGAATTCTGGAGACCGCAAATTCTAATATTCTATGAGGTCAAATGTAAAAAAAAAACATAAAATAAGTCAAAAGAATGATGAAGATATATAATGTATATAAAAATAGTAAAAGGAGTATTCGATGCTACTTAACATGATCGATCTGAATTTTTGTTATATCAAATCACGACTTATTTGTAACAAGTTGTATACTTACTATAGAAATTGAACGAGAGTACTGGCCCTTATAAGGTGTCATCAACATTGTATGTTACACATCGAAGAGTAAAGAAAAAATTGCATTTCACAGACCTTGTTCTACCTTCCCCCGGGCGTTCTTATGGCTTAGAAAGAAAGATATTATTTCTCAGGACCGTTTCTAATGGATTGCAGGTATGACAGCACAAAAGCAAAAAGAAAAGAAGGTACATAAATAATCACTCCATATCTTGCCACATTTTACAATCACAATTTAAGTATCATAAGTTGATTCGGTTTTTCCTATTCCTTACGCAGGGTGGGCCATCACATTAAGACAGACAACTGAAAGCTTCAGCTACTCAATGACCAGGAAGAGCAAAACTCCGCAGGTGCTGGGACTGGAAACATACCGTTTTTCACTTATCTGCATCACTTTGGAATGCCCCAGTCGGAACAACGATAGGAGAGTCATGGTTGTTATCACTTGAGAGCTCCATGTGCTGAGTCTTCCATGAATCAAGAGACAAAAATTATAAGGTTATGACTTATGAGTGAATCAGTAAACTGTCAACGTTTCCAACCAGGCTGGAGCTTAGTAACTAAAAGGCAAGAAAAGATTATCGTATACCTGAGTATTTGAAGCCTGACCATGACCTCGAACAGGTCTTGCATTGAGATCAATCATGTTTGAATCAGCATTTCTGTGACCATTGCCATTGATATCTAAGCCAACGTCGACAGGAACCTTGTGGGTTGGCATTTTATCTCTCCCTACAGTCTTCTGATCCCTCCTAAGTGCTATTGGGTCCTTGGCTTGATTTGGCAAGTCCTCTGCGTTACCACCTGAAAACTATAAATCGAGAATTCGTTGATCAAACATGATCTGAATTGCTTGTTTACCTGAAAGGTGATACACCAACTAACCTCAACCCTTTGCCTCAGCAGTAGATATCTTGCATGGGTTCTCTTTCCCCCAACATGCACAATCATATCACACTGCAAACATAGGGAACTTCCATCTATCTCACAGTAAAAGAAAGCTAGAAAGACAATAGAAATCGCTCAGGTACAGTTCAATTAATATAAGAAGACATCTCAACAGATTAAAAAAACTACAAACCAGGTGCATTTTCACAAATGTCACAACGTGGTACTTCTCTAGGGTCGGCCAGACCTACACGCACATGCCTGCTTGCAAGCTTGTTACACAGATGCACCTATAGCACCAATTGCAAAAGTCAGAAGTAGACATGTTAAGTTTATTTTATACATATCTTACAATTGAGATGATTCATAAGCACCGCCAGGTTAAACTTGCTAAAGTTTTCTGAGAAGTTTTACCTTACTAAGTTTTGATGGAAAGTTAAACTATTGTTTTAAAATGTTCAAGGAAAACACCAATTAGATAGAACAAAAGAAATTGTATTCATGCAAATACAGCATATATGTGAAGTGTATGTATACACACATTGACACATTACTTACCAAACGTACATACATTGACACATGACTTATCTAATCCAACTACACTTCGGCAAATCTCACAATTGAGATCCTCTAATAACCCTTGTCAACCTTTATGTTAAAGTATTTCTGTTTTATAATACTTTAGGGATATTAATAAAATACTAAAGGTTTTTTTATAAGGAAATTGAAAAGGGTTATATTCATGTATATACATCAAGCATGAAAAAGGTATGTCAGCATATGCACATTGAACTTTTATACATTGCTAAACTCCAAAGAAATAATGATGTATATAAAATGCACATGCCTGCTAAACCAACTGTTTTGTTGCAAATCATAGAAAGAACTATTGATAGATATATCAACACCTTGCATATAAGAAATCGGCAAAAGTAATAGCTTCAAAGAGTGCATTTGAAGTAAGAAGAAAAAAAAGTATTACCAAGTCAGGAAAAAACATGCAAATGGGCTATTTTATGCGGATCTCAACCTTTCATAAGTATCAACAGCCAAATTAAACAAAATATTTATCATATATCAAACATTTTAAGAAAAATATACATAGATAAATTAAATATATGTCAATGCTTAGTTTTAATAGAACATAAATTCAAGACGATATATATTCATTTTAAGTATGTATAACCAAACATAGGATATAATAAATCGAAAAGATCATCAAAGGATCTCCTTGTGGAATTGAATCAATGTCATACAACTCATAGAATAGAAAAATATGGAACCAAAACCAACACCCAACACCAACATCAAAGGGCGGAGTTTTAAAGATGAGATGGGAGCTGCGACAGTGCGTGCATGAGCATAAGTCATGTGACTTTAACAAAAATTGGGGTCATTAAAATTAAAAAGTTGGTTTTTCCTTTTTCAAATAAAATTAACCTTACTAAATTATTGTAGAAATTTAATTTTTTCTTGAAAAAAGAAAACACTTGCATATACAAGAAACATGAAAATGCATGTAATGATATGCACATCGAAACATCACATGTTACCAAGCTGCGAAGATTTAATGATGTATACAAAATGCACGTTAGGATTAAGCCAAATGAATTGATGCAAAACATAGAGCTATGTGGATACATAAACCAACATCCTACATGCAAAAAAGTATCTACATGCAAAAGTAATAGCTATATAAAGATGTATTAGGAGTTAAACAACAACAACAAAGCCTTTTCCCACTAGGTGGGGTCGGCTACATGGATCATACGACGCTCGTTGATCCATATTCATAAGATTCGACAGGATTTTATGCTGGCTGTCGGGGCCTAACACAACCCTCCTCCTTTATCCGGGCTTGGGACCGGCTATAAAATATAGGCGGAGTTATGTATTAGGAGTTAAAAAGAAGAAGAATTCTTTTAAACTAGAAAGATAGGGTATTTATGCATATCTCACAACCGAGATCCTTTCATAAGGATGATTGTCCTTGTGTGAAGTAGAATAAACAAGAAAAAAACATGAAAAATGAAAATAAAATAAAGTAAAACAACATGATTGAACATAATTGTTTTATTATACCGATGCCCACTGAAAAAGAAATAAGAAAATAACAAATTAATTAAAAAACTACATTCTCTACCTTATCTGACAAGTCGTAATCCATGCTGCTCTAGCTAGAACTAAACCAATAAAGATTGTATTGGACAAAGAAACCTGCTTATTTTGTACTTTAAAATTGGATTCTTTTTTTTCATTTTTTTGTTGTGAACTTTAAGTTCTTTTCATTTTGCATTTTTAGGATGCATTTAAGGCATACGCAACAACAACAACAACATACGCATACAAAAAAAAATGTTTGTGAATTAGAGTTATCACTAACGCGAATGCAAGGTCATCTATAGTTTTAAAAAACAATTTTCTCTATAAGCACATTACTTAATTAGACGATCCAAATAGTTGTATGATTTTTAATAAACTTAACAAAGGTGCACATATATGTTTTAATCAACATAGAAATCAGCTTTGCATCTAACATTACCAATTCATGATGCTCCTTTTAGGTCAAAAGTTTTACCAAAAATAAGCCAATTTATTATGATCCGCATTGTTGCACAATAGTGGGTTGATATTAACATGCAACTAAAACTGAAGCATAACTTTATCAATTTCTTTCTAAATATTTTTTTAATCAAAAGAAAAAAAAACTACGGCTCTAAGGCTCAAAACCGTAGCAAAGTTGATTACTTGATCTTACTAAGAAGGGACATCATAGAAATTATATGGTGCGTAGATTAGAGAGACTTTTCAGTAGGATTCTCAACAAGAGCTTTGCCTGAATCAACTTTGAACTTCTGTGGCAGGATTCGATAACAATAGTCAAAGAGTTTGTAGGACTTAATGCTCCACTTCCAGAAATCTTTAGGTTAAGTTTCATCACACGGCTTAGCGAAAGAACCCTAGCGCGTATTTCATACGAAGCATGACATGCAGCAAGAAACCCACTTTAATCGTGGAATCCGACCGATCTCGATCGCCGCGAACAGCGAGCAGCGATGAAACGCAAAAGGACTGAAACGAAGGATCAAAGCAAGGGAAGACCTTTTCGTCGCAGGGTCGGCACAGGGCGGCCTCGTCGGCAGCGCAGAACAAGACGGCCGGAGCGCTCTCGCAAACGTCGCAGATCGTTCGCATCGTCTCTTCCTTCTCATCTCCCTTCCCGCTATCGCACCCGCGCCATTCCCCCCTTCTCCCCCTCCTTCCTCCACCCGCTCTCCCAGCGCCGCTGACTTCCACAGCCGGAGAGGGCGCCGTGAAACTGGCCCGAATAATCGGGAACGGGGCGAGGTACGAGGTACACGGCGACGGCGGCGGCGGCGGCGGCGAGGTGTCGGGGGAGTAAAAGAAAGGTGCGTTGGAGAGTTGGCGGTGGACATTTTTTTGGGGGGCCTTGGCTTCATTTTTTTTCTCCGGTGGGTCCCAACGAGGCGGAGGCGGAGGCGGAGGAGGGTGGTGGTGGTGACGGTGGTGGGAATATCGAGCGCGGGGCCGGTGCGTGGCGAGCTCTGATTGGCGGAGAGGGGTGTTCGCTGTCGACCACAAGATTTGTCGGACGGGCTCTGCGACTGCGGGGGCGGGGAGGAAAAGATTAATGCAGCGGTGTGCGTGTGCGCTCAGGATAAACGCGAGGTACCACATGTTTATTTTATCACAATTATTATTTAATTATATTTTAGATGATTTATTTGGATTAATTTTCAATTGTTTAAAGTATTATCACAAATAAATTGCCATGCTTAAATCGACTAAATATTTTAAAGCATTTGAAAAAAAATGTTAATATTATTTGACGTGTTAAAGGATTAGAATGAATGGATGAAAATAATCTATCTGTTTTATCTAAATTTATTGTAGATGGTTTACTTTGATTAATTTCATGATTTAAAGTATTCTAGCAAATAAGTTGCCATGATTATATCGATGACGTATGTTAAATATTTGAAAAAAGATATTATAATTTAACAATAATTTTTTTTGAATAATTATTATTAGCTTGGATGGATGATTAAAAATAATCATCTGTTTTATTGCTACATCTCCATTTTTTGAAGAATCATTTCTTCAGGTCAAACATGTGGTACATAATGAGAGAGACAGACAGGATGGCGAGATCCATTAACCAGATTCATTTTATATTTTTATTTATTCGCTTGTAATATTATGTGGCTTATACAATAATAAGAATAAAAAGTAATCCACTCCTATTTTCGCCGTCAATTCCGAAATTCAAAAAGTGACTATTTCCGATTAATATAGTTATTTTTTTTAAAAAAGTATCATCATGCTAAGTAATCATTTATCAGATAATTAATTCCTAAGTTATAAATTAGTTATGTTAATTATCATGTTTGAATTAAGTGCAAGTTATTTGTGGTTCTCCTGCTTAATAAAAAAAAATATTTGGTACTAAGTTAATTTTCTACTTGGTTCTTAAGCTATTCCAATTCAAGACTCAATTAATATACTTTTTTTTTTCTCCCGACCTACCGGCGTCTCATTAATTAGTTCAAACTTTACTTGTTTTTTTTTCCATTAAATTTAGTTCCCTTCAATGTTTCCTTACCCTAATATATATATATATATATTATATATATAAAATATATATATACGAGATTAAGTAGGCTGGCTGCTCCCATCGACGCCGTCCGATCATATTTTTTATGGATTAAAGGTTTAGATGCAGGCGCTCGTGAACCGGCAGCTTGAGAGACCTAGTTCCAGGTTTTCTTGATTTTTTTTCTTATTCGGTTCGGCCCTCCACCTCTCTTGCCAAAGTACTCTCCCAAACAATTGTCTGTTGTCGCCTCTTTGTTCTGGTTGCAGGCTGCTCTCTCGCACTTCATAGGAGAACTCCGACGAACGCCCACGCAAACTGCACGCGCGTGACCAACTCCAGTGAACACCTCGCACTGTACCTCCCTTGAACCCCTCGTTACCTCCCGAAATCTCTTCTTTCTCTCCCCTCTCCCATGATCTCACCGTTCTGCCCCATTTTTTTATTTTTGTGGATCTCTGAAAAACTAATTAGCTTGCCATCGGATGATCCCAAAAAAGGGAAAACTCGTTCTGTTATTTTACATGGTATATTCCTAACTTTTTGTGAACATTTTTTTTTCTCTATTCACCAGGTTATTTCGTTGTGTCTACTTTTGAGGGCACTGCAACATCAAGATATTGCAGTAAGATCAATTCACATATTCTACTTTTTGTACTTCCGTTTTGTGTAATGCAGGTTTGGAACTCACTTTTTCTTTGTCACACAGGCTTTCAAGAGGCATGGTGCATCGTTAGCGGACAAAAGTTTTGACAATTTTTGGCGTGATGTTATGTCTATGTGGCATAATGCATGTGTTTGTGGCTGTCATTAAACTGAGAAATTTTTTTATAATGGTGATATGTTTGTGGCAAGGTGCATGTGTTTGTGGCTGACATTAAACTCAGACCACTCTCTAAATCATATCTTCTTCTACTCACCCACATGATAAATCTTCGATTAATTTATCGATTGATGAAAGTTTTCCTAATCTTCACATCATAAGACGTACGATTCACACCTTTAATAAGTACAAAAACTGAAAGAAATCATAATTGACATACATCTCAACATTAAACATGATTTAAACACTCAACATAATAACAAAAAATTGCAAGTGAGCAAGTACTAGTCTCAAAGAAAAAAAGGAGTCTTTTATATCGAGGTTTGACGGCTTGTACTTCATCTTCACTTCTTTGTCTTCTTCTTGGCAATCACATTAAAGTTAATCATTGCTGTTTTAACCATTTCTATCAAACCTTTGCAAACCATATCCATGTTCAGTGGCAAAACACAAGCTGCAAGAGCAAGATAAATAGATGATTAGATTGAACCTTATTTTTGCATCTTTTAAATGAAAAATCTGCAAAGAAAAATATGAGAGAAAAAATATTATTGACTAAATTTTCTGATCTAAAAAATCACTTATCGACAGAGATAAATGAAATAAGAAAACAAGAAAAAAGAGATTTTTATCATCATTGGAGTCCGAGATCAAGGGAGAGAACATATATAAATAAAAAAAAGTACTTTCAAAATGGGCGGAGGGGTGTTTGCTTCGCTAGAGTTCGGCGAAGTCCACCCATTTGGGGGTCAAAAGCGGGAGCAGATTGCACGATATATAAGGAAAAAAAAAACAAAAATAACATTTCAAAATGGGGAAGATCAAAGAGATCAAGTGTAATAACCTCACTTTTTCAAAAAAAAAAAAAAAGGGAGTGGGATGTGAGAATTGGTCTCTCCCCCACTCCACTCTCTCTCCCCCACTCCCCCATGACTCTCTCTCCCCTCTCCCCCAATTCTCTCCCTCACTCCCCCATGACTTCTTCTCCAAGAGAGGGGGCGGCCAGCCTATAAAAGGGAGTGAAGGACTCCCCCCACAGCACCACAACTCCACTCTCCCCCTCTGCTCTCCCTCTACATTGCTTTCTCCGGCGACCGACGACGAGTGACGAGCAGAGTGCAGACGAATCGGCGGACGTAGAGCACACGAGCGAACGTAGGATGACCAAAAGAGGTACCGTAGACGTATAAAATCCCTTGATGAAGAAATGTAGATCATTTATCATGCATTGCAAATCTATTAGGACGTAGAGAATTATAAAAATATCTTTCGATCCAAAATTTGCTTTATCATTATTTTCAATTTAGAATGAGATGATTATCGAATTCAGGACGGGACGACTTCGAGACGTTGGATGGTAATTGAAGTACGTCAAATCCATGTCTCGTTAATTATTTTGGAGGAACTGTCGGTTAAACATAGTAGTTTGAAGATTATGCGATTGTTATTAATCTGTCCTCTTTCAATCCATATTTATATACATTGCGTAGAATTTTAAGTACGTCCATGATTAGCATTAATACTTACTCATTTATAATTGTGCCTCACAAAATTATTCATATAAGCCATGCACAATTATTAACCACTCATATTTATTCTTTTATATTATGTAAGTACGCACGGTATCATTTATATCTAGAAAGATGACATGATTAAGTGTGTTAATAATAATAATAATTACATAGGGAGGGGTAGGTTGCTCTCGGAATATATATACCATGATGTATATATAATAATAATAATTATTATTATTTAGTGGGAAGGTTGCTTATACCATGATGTATATATAATAATTATTATTATTTAGTGGGCAGGTTGCTCTCGGAATATATATATATATAAATTTATATATATGAGAGTAATAATAATGATAGATATTTAAAGGGGGCATGTTGCTCTCGAAATTTATATATCACAATGAGTATATAATAATAAGTGCACAGGTTACTCTCGGAATGTATACATATATACATGATAAGAGTAATAATAATAATTATCTAGTAGGCATGTACTCTCGAAATATATATATATTTATATACATATATGTATGAATTATAATAATACTTACTCAAGAAGGGCCAAAGTACATGTGAAATAACTAAAATGCCCTCGAGGGGCCAAAGCAATTGTGAAATGACCTAATTGCCCTTGAAGGGCCGGAGCATATGTAAAATGACTAAAATGCCCTTGAGAGGCCAGAGCAAAGGAAATCAATGTTGAACCTTCGACTAGCCATTATTGGCTATTTCCATTATGATTAAACAAGTGACGGATCTTCGTCCGCAGGAAGGGGAATCAGACTTCACCCCTTCTCTGAATCATGATTTAAAACTCCATATTGGTAAAGAAGATAAGCAAAGCAAAGATCAATGAATGGAATAGCTATTTGTTATTCAAGGTAAAGGTCAAGATCAAGGCATTGGAGGGGCAGGTAGCTGCACTGAGGAGACAGTGTACCTACTGAGTTTAAATACCACTGCTCCTGGACCACAGGCACTCTCCCACCTGTGCTCTGAATAAGAGTGATGCAAAGAAACGCACTCTTCCCCCACGGGGGCATATATTTTAATTTCATTGTTATGCCAGAGGGACATGTAGCTTAGCTGTGGAGACAGTGAACCTACGGGTCCGTAACGACCACTGTTCCTGAAATGTAGACCTTCTCCCACCTGCATTCCGAAAAGGTTGTGCCTGAGTGTACACCTTCCCTGTTATGGGCATCCTGGCAATATTCAAGGCAGAGACACATCTAGCTTCCCAAGTAATTAAAGTCGAGCTCGCATAGGATAACGAACATCAAGGATCTTCTAGTAATGTAAAATACGTAGTCCCACACAAAGTATAACAGAGCATGGTAATGTACAACACAGTATAGTAATGAATAACAGAGCATGATAAAGAATAACAGAGCATGACAATGGACACAGAGCATAGCATTGTATAAAGCATTGTTAAAATAAAGCATAAAGCAATTGGACATTGAAATATGATAATGGACAGCAGAGTATGGTAATGGATCACAGAGTATAGTATTGTATAAAGTATTGTTAAAGTAATAAGTAAAGCATTTGATTATTGATTATCATTTCATCATCTATGACTCTATAAGTACTGGACGTTAGCTCACGGGCATTCCATGCCCCTATTTTGGAATTTTGCAGGTGAGAACCCTGCTTAGGAGGAGGTGGATAATGCAGAGCTCCAGGATGGCGGCACATGACTAGCAACGACCACAACTTTCCGCTATTTGTATTATGCATTTAAATTATCTAGCTTTGTATATATGAAGTACTTCTATTTCCCTTTATAGCTTTGCTTCTGTTAATGTTCCCAGAATTATTCGAACTTCCTTTGTTTTCCTAGTTCTCTCGAATTATCTTGCATCATGTGACATCGGTTGCTTTTCAATGATATTTGTTCCACATTTCCATGTCATGTGACATCTGTTGAATTTTAGTAATATTCCTTCCGCATCATTATTATATCTTTATTCATTTCTACTGCCACGTGGGTCATTTGTTGATCAGTCAAAGTCAAGGTCAAAGTCAAAATAGTCATAGGTAGTGAGTAGCGCTCCCTTGGTCAATCCGACCGCCAGCGTGGCGGAAGGGCGGATTTTGGGGGCGTTACATCAAGGGAGAGGGGAAAGCGTGCTGGAGGTTGCGAACGGATGTTCGGAGCTTCGCCGGAGTTCGCTGGGAGGTGCGAGGCCGGGATGCATGCGCATTTATTTTTTGAGAGAGACTGCTCTCTAGCCGAAGGGAGAGGGAAGGTGGCTCGGTTGAATGAACCAGATGAGAAAAAAAAGACTCCAAAAACATCTCAAACCAACTCACTTAAGTGGACGGTTCACGCGCCTGCATCTACACCTTTAACCCATAAAGAAGATGATCGGACGACGTCGATCAAATGGGAGCAGCCTGCAACCAATTTCTTTGGTTGCAGTCTACTTAACCCCTATAATATATATATATATATATATATATATATATATATATATATATATATATATTGAAAACCCTCACTGTGAGAGGACTAATTTCTAATTGGCCTCCTTGCTTCCACTTCCAAAAATAGGATTAGGAGCAGGTGAAACAAAAAAACATTTTATTTGATCATACTCTAATTAACCAAGTGATTTGTCATCAATATATATATATATGATTTAAGTAATATATAATAAAAAATTGTACAGTCAATATGCATCCAATGAATCTGAACTGTTAGATGATGATTAGATGGTTGAGATTAAATGTAATAACTTAACATTAAATTCAATAGATGTTGAATCTCAACTATTTAATCATGATTTACGTCCTCATTTATTGGTTGTATAACTTTTGATTGCATCCTAGCTATATATATATAGAGAGAGAGAGAGAGGTGGGGTGGGTGGGTTAACTAACATGCAATTAACTTTTTTACAATCAACATGATGATTATATAGTTAAGATTTAATCTTTATTAAATTTAATATTAGTTTATTATGTTTAATCTCGACCATATAACCATGTTGAGTTGGTGCATTGAAAAGCTTCACATCTGAAGATTTGATTTTATTATGATTAAGTGCATTGAATTTTTTAAAATAATTTAACATGCATGGTGGGAAAAATAGTATTAGAGCTTTCATATATATATTTTATGTGTTGTGAAATTTCCAATCCTCAACTATTTTTTTTCTCCATGTGAACCATCCTATTGATAAACTCGTTACTTTAATGTTATTAAATATAACATGAGTCAATTGTTAAAAAAATAGTTTCAAAGAAGTTTTTTTAAGTTAATAAATGATATATGGCACTTCCACTTTTCATTAAAGAAGTTTCTTCTTCATCTGTCACTTTCTACATGAAGTTGTCAACGTGGAATGATCTCTTGTCATTAACTTGGTAATTTTAATTAGTTCTTTTCCCGTTTTATTCTTTTGGATGAATGTCTATTTTTTTAATTGAGAAATTTTATCTTCCTCCAATTGAACTTGAAGGAGCTACATAAATATACAAATTATTATTTTTTATGAAGGAACTAAGAAGCCGTTTGGTTCGGTGTTAAGAATGCATGGAATAAAGGCAATTATTATGTCTAATTATATTTTATAAATTTTGCACTCAAAATATCTATATTCCACATTTTTAAAAGAATACATTATCTCTAAAAAAATGTATTGTTTGTAAGTTTAGCTTTTAAAAAAAATGATAAATTTGTCTTTTGTACTTTATGTGAGATATGGATCGTCTTTGGCCATATTTTATGGTTCCACCATTTAATTACCAACCAAATGGCACCTTAAGCAAAACAATTATACCCTACAATTTTTTTATTGGAGCCGTTAAATATTTACATTACCTATTTTCGGTTATTGAATTCGGAGATGTGAAATAAAAGTTAGAGATCTATTTTATTTATAAGATAAAATGATATATAGTTTGGCCAATCATGATCTGCTTACTCAATAAGATGAGCAACTTGAGAGAAGACTATTCCATTACGATTAATATATGTAAAATGTGGGATTGCGAAAGGTTGAATTTTTTTTTAATTTAGATACGTTTTTTCATAGATTGAAAGGTTAGTTTACTATATAGTAAAATATTATGTCTGTTGAATTTGTTTGGTTTGCTAATAATGTGTCTTTAACTTAGGAAAATATTATCCATGCTTCAATACGAAAAACATCATGTTGGTCATTTTAAATATCTATAAATTGAAGGGATTTACATGGTTAAGAATATTAAAATTGTCCCAAGCTTACCAAAATATCAATCTGATGGAAAATGATTAAAGAGCTGATTTCTTATCACGTACTTCAATTAGAAAGTTCGATGACAGCTTTGCACTCATCCGTAAAAAAATTTTAAAGTCATAGATGAGGAATTACTTGAAGCACGACCCAATGATAATAGAATATCTAATATGTTTTATTTTTGTAGATAAATATTCTATTATTAATTATATTTTTTTTAATAGTATGACACAAATGCTTAACACATCAAGTTTCATTGTCACGTACTTCAATATCGACATTGCTGGAGCTAGTATTAGCGATGATTCTCGAACTCTACCATATTTTAAAATTTAATTCTTTAATTTTATTTTGTAACTACACATTCATTCAACTAATAACTTATTTTCAACTATGTTCCTTTTGATCCACGATAGTCGATTTTCTGATAATATTAATAATTAATAATATAATAATATAATACAATACAATAGAAATAATATAAAACAATAATAGTTGTAGATGTAGTTGGAGCTGCAATAGTCCTCCCAATCGACTTTTCCTCACTCCCACCTTGAGATACTTTTTTATTATTCTTAAGCTGATCTTCTGATAAACTAATCTTCATCTCCTCCTGATAGCAGGGTTCCATCCCTCATTAACTAGAGCCCCTATAAACAAAGCATATCCATCTTACCAAATAGATTTTAGCACCTAAAAAAAAACGAAAGAGCATTGATGGTCATACTCATACCCCTAAAATCGGGTTCTATTATTTAAATGCACAATAAGTGTGAAGAAAAATTAATCTCTCGTTCATGACCATTAGGGAACTTTATTTTAATTATCTCCCTAGCTCATCCAATTCTTCGTTTACTCCCATGTAACCCACTCTTTGCCCTTGAACAACTACAATAGTTGGAGAAGTAAAAGTAATTTTGATGACGAGGTGCAAAATCTAGGGTAGGAGATGAGCAAAAGAGGAGGTAGGACCATGTCGAAACTTGGAACACGAAGAACTAAAAATAAAACCCCAAAGAGGTGAGTAAACATATTCATATCAATGAATAATTTTTTTCTATTAGGAGATTTGGTTTATGATCTAATAAAATTAATGATTGGTTTCAAGAACCATTGAATATTACTACAAGAATATTACGATTTTACGACGGATTTATCCGTTGCAAAACCTTCAAAATTCGTCATAAATAGGCCTTTGCGACGGATTTTTGACGAATAGTGGTTAGCTGGCCTTCGGAAAAAATTATCGATGGTCCTCAAATATCCCTTCGAAAGTTTTGACGAAAAATTAGCCTTCAAAATTTTTTACGGGTAAAATCCGTCGAAAGTTTCAAAGGGAAGGTCGTCCTTCAGAACTTCTGCTGGATTTGCTGTCAGAAGCTCCTAATCCGACTGCCGGAGCCGGAGGTTGGAGTGTTGGGCCCTTCACAATTTCTGACGGGTTTCGACAGGAAATTTCGTTGATAGTTCCGACGGGAGACCACGCATCAAATTTCGATGGGTGCAACCCTCCGAAGCCTTTGACGGATACACACCTGTTGAAACCTTCGACGAATCTGACCTGTCGAAGGCTTCAGCGGGGACCACCCATCGAACACTTCGACGGGCGCTCTCCCGCCGAAGGCTTCGATGGGTGACACCCATCTAAGCCTTCGACGGGCGCTGCCTGTCATAGGCACCGGTGGAGTGCGACGGATATGCCCGTCAAAAACTTCTTAAAAATAAAAAAATAAGCCATCTGCTATCGGATCGTGCTGACAGTCGATCCACAACAAGCAGCCAGAGAGAGGAGGAGGGGGATGGGGAGAAGGCCACGGACGAGATCGCCTGCAGTCGGATACGGCCGATTTCCTATAGCCGGATCCGGCCGCACGCGTGCTGAATCTGGTCGCAGGAGACCGGATCCGACCGCACGTGTGCAGGATCCAGTGGTAGGAGACCGGATCCAGAGGTGCGACTGGATCCGGCGCGCCGACAGCTGAACCGGTCGCTCGTGCGCTAGATCAGGTCTCAGGCGACCGGATCGGCCGCCCGTGCACAGAATCCGATTGCGGGCGATCGGATCTGGTCGCGGCTGCCTGGGAGTTGGATCCGACTGCCCATGCGCCGGATTCGGTCTCAGGTGATCGGATCGGATGCCTGCGCGTTGGATCCAATCTCGGGCGATTGGATCGGGCACCTGCAATCGAATCCGACGCGCTGGCGGCTGATCCGATTGCCTGCGCGTCGAATTAGGTCGTAGGCGATCGGATCAGCTGCCCACGCGCCGGATCTAGTCGCAAGCGACCAGATCTGGCACGCCTCTCCCGGCCGATCCGATCGCCCTCGAGTCGGATCAGGTCGTAGGCGATCGGATCAGTCGCCCGCACGTCGGATCCAGTCGTAGGTGGCCGGATCCGGCCACCTCGGAGCTAGATCTGATCGCCCACACATTGGATCCAATCGTAGGAGATCGGATCCGGCCGCTTGGGAGCCAGATCCAGTCGTAGGAGACTAGATCCGGCCGCCTGGGAGCTAGATCCGGTCGGCCGCGCACCGGATCGGTAGCCCGCACACCGAATCCGGTCTCACTCGATGGGATCGAATGCCCGTGCGCCTGATCCGATCAAAGGCACACCGAATCGGGCACCTATGATCGGATCCGGCGCGTGGGCGGCTCCGGTGCGCCAGCAGCCGCCCGCGCGCCGGATCTGGTCATAGGCTACCGAATTGGCCGCCCATGAGCCGGATCCGATCTTAGGCCCGCACGACCGGATCCGGCATCTTGTGCGCCGGATCCACGATAATGATTTTGTTTCGGCAGAAGAAGAGGGATTCCATGATAATGGGGTGGTCACTATGAACAACATTGCTTAGCCATAAATTAAATAATTTTTTTCATACTCGTTTGATAGTTTTGTTTATAAACACAAAATTAATTCATTTTCGTAAATTGCAGGATCACTTTCATACCCACTCTACTGTGTGGGATGTCAATGCTCTTGTCCTTTCTCACTTGTCGGAAGGGGTAGGATCGTGGAAAGATTTCTAATTCAAGTGTGGGATGACATCTTTCTGATGTTTACTATATGATTTTTTTGCATTAAATATTTTATTTTATATTATTTTGAAATTACTAACATTTATAATATTTTTTAGGAAGCAAATCAGTTTCATATGGATTTAAATTTAGGGATGATCCGAAGAGCGTTTGAGGAAGCGGCTGCGAAATGCCTCATAAATCGATTATATAAATTTCGCAAAGCCGTTACGTTCACCGGCCTCAGTTTGGAGCAGGGCATACAAAGATGCCCGAGACATATTATACGCCTAGTTTGAGAGTCATGTAAGAAGTGGTAAGTTTACATTTGAATTATTTTTATTAAATTTATAATTTTATAAAGTCTAAGTATTTGATGTTACAGGATGGATGAAGAATGGCAAAAAAAGTCTACAAAGGCCAAAGGTAACAGACTTTCAAAGCCCGAGACGTGCATCCACACTGGCGGCTCCATGCGATTTGATGAGCATAGAAGATGCATGGTAATGTCGATACAAAATGAAATAAACAAAATTTTGTCTTATACTTATTTTATAAAATTTGAATCTTTATTTCAGGAGGAAAAATAAGGTGGTACTCTAGACTTTCGCGCAGCCTACGAGGCCACACATAAGAGTAGGAAGACCAATGACTTGGTCATGCCATCACATGGTCACTTGGTTGTTCACATTTGCGTAAATGATTTTTCAAATATGCAATGTTTAAATTTTTTAGGATGCGTATAATCAAAAGATGGCCGAGAGTACGAAGATAATCTTAGTACTCAGCCATTAACATATCTCCAAAATAATTCACATTTTTAATGTTATAACACTTTGTATGTTTATATGTTTTTTTGATGTTATATAACTTATAAGATTTATAATGTTATATATAATTAGTCTATTTTGTAGAGGACGTTGTTGTTTGGGAGGAGGTGGTCAGTATGACATGAGGAGGATGCTTGCGTGGCCTAGGCACATGCAACCGTTCAGGTTCCTAGGAGGATATGCAGACGATTCATCTGCTCCGAGTTCATCCATCGCACATGAAATCACGTTGTACAACATCAGGAAACTCATCTTCGAGCAGCTAGCTAAGCAACTTCCTCAACATTTGGCTCCTATTTTGAAGGCAATCCAGATCGTGCTTCAGCCACAAACTCATTCCCCACAAGGCCAAGGACCGAGTACGTCGGTGTCGAATATTATGAATGACAATTAATGATTTAGAATATAAACTTTTGTATCATATATCTTTCATATGATTTTGTTTATGATGTACGATATCATTTTGTTATCTTCTTAGTACTTTTGTGATGATTATTAGTGCTTTGCTTTACTATTATTGTTATCAATGTGAAGAATGCATTATATTTGCATGCTATAATTCGTATGGGCGGGAAGGAAACAAAACAGCTCGAATGGGACAATTTTTTTTGTATTTAGCGTCTCCTTAGCGTCGCATTAGCAATGCCACAATATTAGACACTATTTTAAATATATCGCATCTGGCATCACTTTAGCATCGTTTTAGCGTGGCAACATTTGGCTCACATTAGCGTCACAGTAGAGACGACACACGACATCATGTTAGCATCACATTAGCGTCTAATTAGCGTCGGGTTAGTAGAAGTTTAGCGCCACTTTAGCATCCATTAGCGTCGCCAAATGCAACATCAACGTAGTGTCGGATTAGCGACGCCCTTACTCTCCTCGCCAGTACACATTTCACGTCATTTTAACATCATAGTTGCGTCACTCTGTGACGCTAGTAGCGTCGATCGTCGGTGCCGTTGTGACGCTACTAGCCACCGAAGGCTAGCGTCTCCATCTTGCGACGTCATTTAGATGCTAATGTGTGGCTATTATTTTTAGCCATACATTAGCATCACCTTAGCGCTGACTTGTCTGCGTCACAAATCGACAGACTTCTTGTAGTAGATTATACAAATACAAGAGCTTCAATCTATGCGAAAAAATGGGCTCGAGATTGAGGAGGCTACCTATCCGAATTGTCAGAGAGAATAGGGGCAATCTAAAGGCATGAAGGAGAGAGAGAGTGGGGGAGAGAGAGCCTTAGTGCGAAAGAGATAGAAGCATAATAGGAGAAGAAGAGCGGGGGGGGGGGGGGGGGGGGGGGGGGGGGGGGGGGGGGAGGGAGGAGCAACTCCGGTGCTGTTAACTGAGATCGTGGGTGGTGATTATTATCCATTTGATAAATGGATGTTATGATAGTGGTGATTATCGGGGTTCATTTGAATATTAACAAATAAGTCTAGTAAACTTAGCAGTAGAATTATATGATAAATATAAATTGATATAATTGAATATATGATAAATTATGCAATTCAAGCACTATACAAATTTTATTTTAATGTAACAAATAATTTATATCCCAATAAAATAAAATAAATTTATTAAAATATTTAGAAATTTATATTGACAATAAATTTGTATAGTAAATATATGATATGAACATATTAAATATTAAATTCTTTTTGTATTCATAGTTAATAAATATATAATTTGTAAATAAGTAAGCATGAATGTAAAAGGAAATATAGTTGAATGGCGATAAAATAAAATGAGAAAATGATAGATAAGTTGATAAATGAAATAATGTATTTGAATAAGGATAAATTTGGGAAAGTATATAAATATCTAAACTCTAATATTTATGCTCTAGTACAAGTGGTATTTTAATATTTTTATTCAAAACTCTAAACTCTACTTGTTTACGTCATTTACCAAATAAAAAATAATATTTGAATCACTAAATGAAAGAGTAGCAAATCCAATTCTTACTACTCGCATTTGTGCAATGGATTAACTTTTTGCTTTGTGTGACGTTTGAGCAAAGATGGAGCCATGCATAATATGAAACAAGTTAGAATCTAGGCAAGTTCAGTCCCAAGTTCTAGATGCAAACACTACTCAGTTGAGGTATCAATAATAAAGATGTCTATTTTTTAAAGATGTCTATTTTTTGTTCAAAATAATATTTTGGGACAGGGAGGGGAGATACAATGTTAATTCTTAGCTCTCTCTCCATCACATCAATTTAAGTATAAATCTCTTTCATTGACTTCATTATTTTTTTTTAATTCAAAATGCATTGGACTTCTATTTTCTCAAATAACTAAGACAAGAATTTAAATTAACTCGCATGTGTTCTACATGCTAATAATATACTTAATTACTTGATGTGATTTCAAAAGGCTAAATCTCGAACTTTACCCTCTTTCATAATTTTGTATTTCAACTTTATTTTATAATCAGACTAACCTCAACTATTAACTTGTTTCTCCAAATGCCCTTTCCATCGGGTATAGCCCGTTACCTCATTTGTCTTACATGACAGACTGTTTAAAAATAAAGTAATATAAAATGATAAATTAAATATATAAAATAAATATAATTAGAAAAAGAGGGGTACAACCCCTTTCCCTTTGACTGCTTGAGCGCAGACGCTGGAAGGGAGAGAGGGAGGGGGTGCCAATCCCTCGTCCTCTCCTCTTTGGCGCCAAAGAGGAGAGGACGAGGGGATGGTGCCCCTCCCTCTCTACGCACTGATGCAGAGGAGGAGGGCGAAAGAGGAGAGGATGAGGGGTGCCCCCACCCTCTCTGTGCCCACGACGTAGATAAGGAGGACCGCACCCACCCCCTCTCTCTTCTCCGCACCAGAGAGGAGAATCCTACATTCGCTCATCTTCTCTGTGTCCCCACCACCATGGCACATGCACTAGCGAGGTTACACCATGGGGTCTCTGGTTCCGCAGCCACGACTGTCGCCTTTGCCGAACTCAGCTACTCCACCAATTCATCCTCCTCCTCTTCGTCTGAGGAGTCCAATGACGAGGTAACCAAAGATGCTGGTGGGGGGCAAGAAAGATGATGCAGAAGTGCAATAGTGCTGGAAGAGTGAGGTCGAAGTCCAATTGCAAAATGATGGTGTTCGTCGAGGGATTGATGAGATGGAGCGATGGGAGGCTACGCAACAAAGGTTCTTGGAGACTATCGAGAAGAGGGAACAGAACAAGATGATCTAGGAGGAGGCATGGCGAAGGTAGGAGATGGCAAGGCTCATCTGGGAGCAGGAGGTCTTGGCACAAGAGCACACCATGGTGGAAACAAGAGACAACACCTTGATCTCTTATCTTTAGAAGGTCAACTATTATACAATACCCGTATCGACCATGCTAGTCACGGTCAACACCACCATCTCTCCCACTTCGCTTGCACCTCAGACGATGTTCATACCTCCACCTTGCAACCTAAACAACAACTTCACCAGCGATCCCAATCATCACAAACAAAAAGCAACGCCAAAAGGCTAATGCCAATCCAACCTCTACAAAGACAACCTCCTCCTCCTCCTCCTCTTCCTCCACGCCAAAGCATCGAGGTCACAAGGAATCAGACATCAACCACTCATCTCATTGCAGGCACAAACCTAGAGTTCGTTAGCTTCGAGGCCTTGACGTTGTCACACTTGCATTGGCCCAAAGCGGAGGTCCACGCAAAGGAGCATGGTTGTTAGGATCACTTTCCGATTTTAAGATCATAAGATCTTATGATCCAAGAGTCGACCAACGATCCCGGTCTCACTTTTGAGATCGAAAATGTAAGATGTGGATCTATCGTGGGAACATAAGATGCTACTGATCCTATGATTTTATTTTTCTTTTATTTTTTATTGAAAAAACTTAAAAAATAGAGTATTAGAAACTAAAAATGGAAATAAAAGAGGTAACTTTCTCTGTCTATCATGGCAATCTTATGATTTTATTTATTTAAAATTTTTACATATTTTAAAATTTTAGAAAACTAAAAAATAGAATGCTAAAAATAAAAATTGACAAGGAATGAGATTAAATTCCTCTCCATTCTCTCCCTCTCAATTTATCTATTTATTTTTTATGTATGATCTAATGCCAATTAATAAACTTATGTGAAAAAATATATTTGGAAAATAAAAATCATATAAAGTTTTATAATTTGAATGAGGAAACTGATTTACCATTGTTAATTATCATAATTAATTTGTTTTAACTTCTACCTTTCTATATTGTGATGTAGTGCATAAAAGTTGTAAATTAAGTATAATGTAGATATTGAGAGCAAAATATTAAATAGATATTAAATGATATTATTATTGTTATTATTTTTATTATTATTTAAAATTTTTAGTTATAAGGTAGAATATCCTCGATGCTCGGAACCCTCCCGATCCTACCTCATAACATGATACTGACAACCTTGCAAAGGAGGAAGAGGTGTCGCCCCCTCCTCCTCTCTTATCTAGTGTCGGAGAGAAATGGGCCAAGACCCCTTTTTAAAATTTTTAATTATTATATTATTATTTTAATATTTCATATTTAGTTTATCTTTAAATACTTTGTCACATTAGTCAAATGATGGAATAACAAACTATACTTGATCGAAAGAGCATTTGGTGAAATAAGTTAATACTTGGAGGGTTACACAATAAAGTTAGAGAATATAATTGAAAAAGATGATAAAGTTCTAATGAACTTAATGTACTTCACAATGCATTACTTAACGTTTCATGTTAGATTAATTTAT
This sequence comes from Pontederia crassipes, assembly GCA_030549335.1. NCBI lineage: Eukaryota > Viridiplantae > Streptophyta > Magnoliopsida > Commelinales > Pontederiaceae > Pontederia > Pontederia crassipes. The sequence continues at coordinate 54,063,188 of CM060188.1, forward strand.
AGTTATGGAAGTTTTTGAACTTGCAATTGTGATTATTCATCTTATATTTCCATGTTTCTTTTACCCATTTGGAGCGATTAATATGTGGATCTATACTTTGTATTTCCCACCCTTGGTACTCAACTGAGAACTAGACACTATTGGCTTAGAGGAATTCTAGACACAATGAGGAAAGTAATTTAATAGGTAGAGTTTTTTTAGTGGAGTGTAGCAAGCATCTTATTTGTGGAGAAGATTAGAGGTGACTCGGTTGAGCTTCTTTTGATCCAATATGAAATTAATGAATAATTAGGTATCCGATTTCGGGTCTTATACCTCAAGCAACCTTCCTCTAAAAAGTCCATATGTATGAAACCAACTACAAGGTTAAATCCTAACACACATATTCTCTGATAAATCTAAGGCATGACCCTCACATTAATGAATTTGTTAGAGTACTGAGAAGCATATTAGAATAACAATTAATCTTGTTATTAAGATAGTAATGCACAATTAGCAGGAGGACAACAACAAATAATAGTAACGCTAACACCAAAATCACGAACAAATAACTCAAAATCACTCATAACCCACAAACAACAATTGCACTCTCCTGCATTAAGATAATGAAAATACGTCTAGCCTCAACTTTCATGCAATTCCTGCTCCTCCTCTTCTTCTTCCTACAGATACTCCTCTGCTTCTAACGCTTGTGCGGTGGCGACCAATGCGTTCAAGAACTCACGGGCGGCGGATGGCAACTGCACCATGACCGCGCCTTCTTCATCTTGCTGATGCTCTTCCTCCGTAATCTGCTGTTGTGGCCACTATTGCTGCCCTTGTGATATTATTTGCATTGAATCAATTCCAAATGGTTCATTGCATATATAATCAATCTCCTCTATTGTGATGAAGATATTGTCATTGTGATCACAGTAGGAAATATCATTTGTTGCGAATAGAACACCGAGGATCGATGAATAATCAAAACAATGAAAGAAAGAGAAGATAAACACATAGATTTAACGTGGTAAAACTCTCTTGATCAATGTGAACAAGAGAGAAACATCCACGGACAAAAGAGGCCGTCGCCAAAAATTTTCACTATGAGCCAAAAGAGAATGTACATCATATAAAACCCTAACCCTCATATATAAAGGTCCATACCGCGGGGGGGCTTCGCCCCCCGCACCCCCCACGAGAATCAGTGGCGGGCTACGGACTTGGGCCTAACGGCCCAAACCCTTCGCTTCCGCCACAGATTCTCATTTTTTATTTTTTTCTTTCATAATTTTGGGTACATGGTATATAATTGAAGGCACATCAACAAATCTCCACCTTGACTTTAATTTCACAAAACTCTCAAAAAAAATTGCTCAAACATGCTCTCCTTTGCCGAATGGCCCACGAGGGTCTAGCTTGATCTTTGCGTAATGCCCGCCAAGTCTGAACAATAGTCAAACTTGGCAACAGGTAAGCTCTTTGTCATCATATCTGCTGGATTGTCATGTGTGCTAATCTTCTGAACTTGAACATCTTGCTTTTCCACAATATCTCGAACAAAATGATATCTCACATCTATATGCTTTGTTCTTTCATGATGCATTTGATCTTTTGTAAGATGTATTGCACTCTGACTATCACAATATATGATAGTGGCTTCCTCTTTCATAGTGAGCTCTCCAACTAATCCTCTCAACCAGATAGCTTCTTTCACAGCTTCAGTGATGGCCATGTATTCAACTTCAGTAGTGGATAATGCTACTGTATCCTGCAAAATAGCTTTCCAACTCACAGCACAATCAGTAATAGTAAAGACATAACCAGTTAGGGACCTTCTTCTATCAAGATCTCTTGCAAAATCTAAATCAACATAGCCAACCAGTCCAGCTGAATTTCTACTAAATTCCAAGCATATATCAGAAGTACCTCTTTAATATCTCAGTATTCACTTAACAGCTTCCCAGTGCTTTTTTCCTGGATTAGGCATATATCTACTAACAACACTGACAGCATGAGATATATATGGACGAGTGCAAACTATTGCATACATAATGCTACCAACTGCACTACAGTAAGGAACTTTTGACATATATCTTTTGTCTTCATCAGATTGAGGTGAACATGAAGCTGAGAGTTTAAAGTGTGCTGCAATCGGTGTACTGACAGCCTTAGCATTCTGCATTCCAAAACGCTCTAAGACTTTTTCAATATATTTCTGCTGAGACAGAAATAGTCTTCCTGAACTTCTATCTCTAAAAATTTCCATTCCCAAAATCTTCTTTGCTGCTCCAAGATCCTTCATCTCAAATTCAGAACTTAACTTATTTTTCAAAATATTAATTTCAGATATATCTTTCACTGCAATTAACATATCATCAACATAGAGCAACAAATAGATGAATGAACCATCGGAAAGTTGATTCAAATAAACACAATTATCATATTTGCTTCTAGCAAAACCAATACTCAACATGCATGAATGAATCAAACCTTTTATACCACTGCCGAGGGGATTGTTTAAGTCCATACAAGGACTTCTTCAGATGGCCCAAGCCCTCCGCTTCCGCCATAGATTCTCATTTTTCCTCATTTTTCATTTTTTTTCTTTCATAATTTTGGGTACAGGGTACATAATTCAAGGCACATCAACATCATTCATTGAAGTATCAGGTGCTAACATCGTCGTCTCCACGAAATCGCAGCAGTCAGACGCGAGGACGATCAGTTGATGTTGTTCTGCTGACTCGCTGACTGTGCCTTCTTCGTTCTGATGCTCTAGACTTTGTTGATATGTGACGCCATCATGCTGCTGGTAATGGAGCATCCCAGCAACGCCGTGCTCCTCCTCCATATTCTGCTCTTGTTGTGACAATATGTAATCGATCTCCTCCGTTGTGAGGATGACCTCGTTGTTTTCATCAACACCATAGGAATCATTTATGGAAAGAGGCGTTGCTTCAACAGAGGGATAAGCATAAGACACCCATGGTGTAAATCTGTTGTTCCCTTGCTGTGCTTCATGAGTCGGTAGGAAGTCTTTGTAACGGCCCCAAAATTGCCCCTCCTGCCACGTAGGCAGTCAAGTTGACCCCGGGAGCACTATACTGCCTACTATACTATTGATCATGATCATTCAACAAAATGACATACGTGGCATCAATATGATACAAAATATAATAAAAGACTTTAATGCGAAAGTTTAAACGTTAGAATATCAAGAGACATCGATAGTTAATGCTGTCTATAATAAAGCGGAGAAAACTCACCACTTAACAAGTTCGTCGGAAGGAAATATTCGATATACGGAAGAACATGATGTCTATCAATAGAAGAGAACATGCTGAAATATAAATGCATAATTCAAGAGCTTGTAGCAATAGTTTGTGCCATGTGCAGCGTTCTCCAAGCTCTGTGCCCCTCCATCACCTCATCAATTAGGGTTCTCACCTACAAAATCCCAATGTAGGAGAATCGAATACCCGTGAGCAAAAAGTCCAATACAATAGAAATATACACGGTGAAATAAGGATCAATGATAGTCGTAACAACAATATATCAGTGATGAACAATACTATACTTTGACTTCTATACATTGACTATAATGGGACAATACATCATGCTCTAACAATATCCATATCTGTACTATGTTCTTTACTATGGTCATACTTTGTCTTTACTCTACATTATCTTTATCATACCATGTTCCATGCTTTGCTATACCATACTATACAATACTTTACTTTGCATTTGGATTACTGTGAGTTGCACTACGTCTTTTATATTACTATGATATCCTTAAAGTTAGTTGTCATATGCGAGCTCAACTTTATTAAATTGGGATGTCAGAGGTGCCTCTATGAATCCGTAAAGTCAGTAAGCCCATGAAGGGAAAGGGGTGTGACGTGCATCACCCAGTTCGAAATGTAGGTGGGAGAGGACCTACACCCAAGGAATAGTAGTCATTTAAGAACATGTAAGTTCACTGTCTCCTCAGTTAGCTACTTGTCCCTCTGGCTCAATACTATGTTCCTTGGGGGAAGGAGTGTGACCAATGCATCACTCTTCTTCGAGACACAGGTGGGAGAGAACCTGAAGTCTCAAGAACAGTGGACATTTAAGACCAGTAGGTCCGCTATCTCCTCGGCTAACTACCTGCCCCTCTCTATGCCATACTATAATCTTTGTTCGTGTAATGGGGCGGCACATAACAATCCTGTATCTTTATTTTTATTTTGTTTATCTTTGTTTATCATGTAATTTATGAATCAGAGCCCAAATGAGCGTTAATGTCTACAATGGAACTCAGCCAGTTATAAGTGAACTGGGTAAAGTCTCCGGTTAGAATTTAAAAGTCTGAAATGGTTCACTGTCTGAATCGGTCAATCATTTCTAGACTGGTCAACCGTTCTTCTTGATTCGGTCGAGCCGAACTGGTAGACATGAACCGATCGACCGTCTGTTGTGGGACCGGTCGACCGTTCTATAATACCGATCGACCGGTCCTTTGGGATCGGTCGACCTTCTTGTTTGTTGGAAGTCCGTCGGACCGGTCGACCGTACACATGTGGCTGGTCGAACAATTTCTTTTTGTACATCCTTGGATCGATCGGCCGTTTCTAGGGACCGGTCGATCGATCTGGTGAACAAGGAGACGCACAGTGCACGTCGGATCGGTCGACCGCTCGAGGAATCGGTCGATCGCCCATGACTGTCAGGCAATAATGGACCGATCGACCGCTCTAGTGAGATCGGTCGACCGATCGAAGGATGAACCACTATGATGCCATAACAGGATCGGTCGACTGGTCCCTGCGATAAAACAAGGCCGTCGAACTTAGTCCTCAATTCCGACGATCTTTCGGCCATCAAATCATCACGACATGAATACAAAAAATGTAGATAATAATCTCAGGATCATGATGGACTATTCCTATGCATTAAACAATCTGTATTTCTTCGTCTAGGGATTTAAAAAGCTAAGGTACATTAACGTTGTTGACGGTTGGAGTTCGCCGGAGTTTTTCGCGTCGTCCATTCGATCACCGGTCGTCCTTGACCGATGGGAAGGGGCGCCTGGTCCTCGTGAGTGCCGCTAGGAGGTCGCCGTGGATCGACGGGGCATGGTTGTGCGTTGAATCGTTCGATGCGTCGTCCCTGCTCTGCTTCGCTGCTCGTAAGTCCGCTCGATCGTTGAAGAAGAAGAACAGGAGGACGGGATGGTGGCCGGCGAGGTATCCAAGGGGATGCGAGGGCGCTCCCTTCTCGCCCTTTTATAGCATCGGTCGGCCAGAGGGCTGGCCGATCGTGGGGCGCGATCAGGGGAGGGAATCCCTCCCCTGGTCGGCCGTTTCTTATTTCGTCCGTTCCCTTTTTTTAATCTGTTTCAAATTCTTGCCTTAATTGCTCATTAATTTAATTTTGAATTGATTTCATGGTTTTAAAATCATAGACGTGACATTATTACCCCCTTAAAAGAAAATTCGTCCTCAAATTTTGATAAGAGTTAGGACTTATCGAAAGTTTAGGAAATTTCTCTCACATTTCTGATTTTACATCCCAAGTGGCCTCTTTTCGCTGATGATGCTTCCATGCCACTTTGATCAATGGTACTCTCTTCTTCCCTTGTTGTTGTTCTTGATATTCTAGTATTTCCGTAGGTTGTTCTTCGTATGTCAGATTCTCCTTAAGGTTTGGTTCCTCAATTAGGATTATGTTGGCGTAGTCGTGCTTGTACATCCGGAGCAAGGAGACATAAAAAATATTGTGAACCCTGGCATATGCCAGGGGTAGAGCCAATATGCAAGCTGAGTCCCCAACCATGTCTAATATTTCAAAAGGGTCTGCATACCTTGGGCTCAATTTCTCACGCTTATTAAAACACATCACTCCTTTGATGGGGGGACCTTAAGCAGGACTTGAGCTCTTTCCTTGAACGTGTGCTCCCGACATTTCTTGTTTGCATAGACCTTCTGACGATCTTGAGTAGATTTTATCATCTTCTTTATCAATTCAACCACGTTTGTGTACTCTTGAGTATGCTTCTGTAATTTTGCGCTCAAGATCTTCCTTTCGCCCACTTCGTCCCAACACGTCGGGGAGCGACATAGTCGACCATACAGTGCTTCAAAGGGGGACATCTCTACGCTAGCATGGAAGCTGTTGTTGTAGGAGAACTCAATAAGAGGTAGGTGCTTATCCCATTTGCCATGTTAATCCAGCGCACATGCTCTAAGCATGTCCTCCAATGTCTGGATCGTCCTCTCTGACTGTCCGTCTATCTGGGGATGGAAGACTGTACTGTAGCGAAGTCTCGTCCCAAAAGCATTATGGAGGCTCTTCCAAAATCTTGACATGAATATGGGATCTCTATTAGATACGATGACTGATGGGATCCCGTGGAGTCTAACAATCTCCTGCACATATAGATCCATTAGGCTTTCAAGAGATTGTTTTACCTTGATGGTAGGAAATGGACCGATTTAGTGAGTCGGTCCACTATCACCCATATGGCATCATGCCCTTTCTGAGTCCGAGGCAGACTCATAATGAAGTCCATCGCTATTTATTCCCACTTCCACTGTGGGATGCCCAGACTCTTCAAGGTTCCTTGAGGTTTCTGGTGTTCCACCTTGACCTGTTGGCGAACTATGCATTTGGAGATATAGTTTGCGATCTCCTTCTTCATATCGGGCCACCAGAAACTCCTCTGTACATCTTTATACATTTTGGTACTCCCAGGGTAGATTGCAAATTCAGACTTGTGGCACTCGTCTAGGACTTCTCTTCGTAGTTTCGGATTGTTCGGTACCCATAAATGATCATGGTACCTGATGCCACCATCTGAAGAGACCTTAAAATTTGTAGCCTCAAGACTAGTCTTTATCATCATAGTCTGATAGTCTGGGTTCTCAATATGTGCTTCAATGATCCTTCCTATGATGTCTGGTACTATACGCTGCATCATCATCATTGACTCATCATGTCTTACCCTTGGTGTCCACTTGAAAAGTTCTTCCATCATTTCGAATTGTCGAAGGCGCATGAAGGCAACAAATCCTTCCCACTTTCGACAAAGTGCATCTGCTACTGAGTTTACTTTATCAGGATGGTAGTTGATAGCGAACTCATAGACCTTTAAGAACTCCATCCATCGTCTTTGGCGCATATTCAAATCTTTCTGTGTGAAGACGTACTTCAAGCTCTTATGGTCAGTGTAGACTACAAATTCTTCTCCATATAGGTAATGGCGTCAAAGTTTGAGGGCAAACACTACTACTGCCAATTCAAGGTCATGCGTTGGATAATTGACCTCATGTTTCTTCAGCTGTCTGAATGCATATGTCACTACTTTCCCATGTTGCATCAATACGCACCCCAATCCCGTACCACTAGCATCACTGTAGACTACGTAACCACTGTTGTCCGATGACAACGTCAGGATTGGTGCTGAAGTTAGCCGCTTCTTTAACTCTTGAAAACTTTCTTCACATTTGGGCGATCAGATAAACTTTTCTCCTTTTCTGCTAAGCTTGGTCAGCGGAAATGCAATTTTGAAGAAGTCCTTGATGAAGCATCTGTAGTAGCCTACTAGACCAAGGAAGCTCCTGATCTTGGAGACATTCTTTGGTTGAGTCCAGTTGGATACTGCTTCTATCTTCGACGGATCCACTACAATTCCATCTTTGAAGACAATGTGGTCGAGAAACATCATCGTTTCTAGCCAGAATTCACATTTGAAAAACTTTGCGTACAGTTTCTTGCTCGCAAAGTTTCCAACACTATCCTCTAATGTTTCCTGTGTTGCTCCATACTTGGCGAGTAGATGAGGATGTCGTCGATGAAGACAATTACAAACTTATCCAAATGTTCGTGGAATGTTTGATTCATGAGGTTCATGAATGTTGCAGGGGCATTTGTTAACCCAAACGGCATTACTAAGAACTCGTAATGTCCATACCGTGATCTGAAGGCTGTCTTTGGGATGTCTTCTTCTGCTACTCTTAGTTGATGATATCCGCTCCTCATATCAATTTTGGAGAAAACTTTTGCTTTGGACAACTGATCAAATAAGTCGTCGATGCGAGGTAGTGGGTATTTGTTCTTTATTGTGACTTTGTTCAACATTCTGTAGTCGATACAAAGTCTTAATGATCCGTCCTTTTTTTTGACAAAGAGGACTGGTGCACCCCATGTGAGACACTAGGCTTGATGAAGCCTTTGTCTAGAAGCTCTTGAATCTTACTCTTCAATTTCTTCATCTCTGTTGGGGCCATGCGGTATGGAGCTTTGGAAATCGGTGCTGTGTCGAGTGCCACTTCGATATGAAAGTCTATCTCCCTTCTGGACGGTAGACCACTAACGTCATCAGGGAATACATCAAAAAATTCCCTCACAACCTCTATGTTTTGAGAGGTCTTGACTGGCTCTGCTATCTTGGTCACACTTGCCAGATAACCTCTACACCCCTTTTATAATAGTTTTTGTGCCTTCATGGCAGACACTATAATTTTTTGTTTCTTCTGTGCAATGTCTCTGACAATGACTTTGTCTATACTCTGTGTACCTATAACTACCTTCTTTTGCTTACACAATATAGAAGCATTATGGGAGGTTAGCCAATCCATGCCCAAAATTATATCATAATCTCTCATAGGGATAATGATAAGATTTGCAGGGAAGTTCTTTTTCTCTATCTCTATAGGTACATTAGGGAGGTACTTTGTGATAATCAGGATTCCTTGTGGGGTAAGTATATTCATCTTATGATCTAGGTTCATTGCAGTTAATCCCAATGTATGGGCACACTCTTCAGATATAAAGGAATGGGGGGCACCGAAATCGAACAATACTGTAGTGGGTAGTTCAGCTACGAATAGCGTATCTCGAATGACCTCAGCATCATTTAGTGGAGCTTCATCTTCCAAGTTGAAGAGTCTTCCTTGTACTAGCTATTGTTGTCCACATCTTGGACAGTTCACTGCAATGTGGCCCATTCCACCGTAGTGAAAATATGCTCCAGTCTTCATGCGGCATTCCCCAGCATGAGTCCTGCCACAAGTATTGCGTAAGACCCGCTCACCTTGTGCAGGTGGTGCTTGAGGGGCTCTAGGAGGCTGTTGCCTCTGTTGTTGAGCTAGGCGCCTTGGCGCCTGTTGAGGGAGTTGTTGGTTCTGTTGCTGTTGTTGTTGTTGTTGTTGAGGTGGAGGAGCTTGTTGTTGTGAACGGTAAGGCTGTTGTTGTGGACAGTTGTACTATTGAGGCGCTGGGTAAGGGCGGGGCCAGTTATCCCGTCATTGTTGCTGACGGTTATTCCCCTAAATTGGTATTATTGCTGGGAACTTGCCCTACATTTTGTTGGTCCCTCTTGTCCTTCTGGAGGTCCTAATGGTCCTTTTCGGTCAGTGTAACCAAACTGACCGCCTCATCCAGGGTTTGGCAATTCCCTGGTCTTGTCTAGGACCTCAAGGTGGGGTTCAGCCCATCGACAAAGCACTTTGTTACATCTCGTTCATCCATAATCAATTTGGAGTATTTCCTTAGTCGGACAAACTTGGTCATATACTGGGCCACTGTCATGGTCCTTTGTTCTATGTTCAGAAACTCTTTCTGCTTCAAATCCTTTTGGAACGTATGGAAGAAGCACGTCTCGAATGCCTTGCGGAATTCCTCCCAGGCAACGATTCTGACTTCCGAAAAGCTGATGGGCTTCTTAGCTTTCCACCATTCTTTCGCGTCCTTCTGAAGAGTGTCTCCAACGAAAAATTTCTTCTTATTTTTGTGGATGTCTAGGATGTCGAACTTGTCTTCTATCATCTCTATCCACTGTTCGGCTACTTCTATGCCCCCTTCTCCATTGAACATCGGAGGTTTCGACCTTTAGAATTCTTGTAGCGTGCAGGGAAGAGGAACTTGCCATCCTTGCTGCATCAGGTGGAGGAGGAGAAGGTGGAAGTGGAGGAGGATAAGATGGAGGTCGGGGAATGAAAGGGGTCTCCCCTTCGTTAGGTATCTCATTTTCACTGGTGGACGCTTGTAATTTTCTTTGAGGAGACATCTATAAAAAGACCATGCAAATATTTGAGAAATAGCATATAACCAAAGATCTTTAATCAAAGTAAATCTTAGATCATAATTGAGACCTTATGGCTCAATATCCGCTTAAAACAAAAGTCAATCTTATGGTAGAGTTAGTCAAAACAAAACATAAGTATTCGTCTAAGGCACACTAAGGCCTTCCACGTTAAGAAACATTAGACACTAATCATTATGTCACGAAGTTTCTCCAGGTTCATTCCCGGGGTCCTTCTTATGCTTAGGATAATTTAGGCATTCACATTCAAAATGCCCAAATTGTTCACAATAATGGTAGTACGGCTTTGGATCTTCTTCTTCTTCGTCTGAAGACAGATAGATAGGGTTGTTGATGCGTGCTCCTGAACCTATTCACCTTATAATCTGCAATTTTCTTTTTCATTCCCTTTCTTCAGATGTCTCAGCTGGCGGAGAAAATATCGTTGGATCGTTACTCCCCACGCTTTCCAAATCTGAATGCTTTTGTTCTTCTAGAGCAGGAGGTGGTGGAATCGCACGGCCACAGCCACGTCCGCGACCCTATACCGGTACTTGCATCTACTCTTGTTCTTAAGCCAGTGCAGTGGGAGGGTGCATGATTGCTTTGGCTACCCAGAAAATTCTGCTTCCGCCACGTACCACTTTGGACGTTATGTGGCGCGGAGGCATCTATAAAAATGAGTTAACTCAATAATATAAGTATCATCTACATGAGAATGTACTTAATACTTACTTAAGGAGTGGAGCTGCGGATGCTTGAGAAGCTTGCACATGACTTTACTTTTGAGCTATGAAACAATATGAACATTAATAACTATGCATGAATATCTGCTCTACTATAATCAATGAGGGAGACAAGAACTTAGGCTCTGATACCAAACTGTAACGCCCCCAAAATCGCCACTCCTGTCACGTAGGCAGTCAGGTTGACCCCAGGAACGCTACACTGCCTACTACACTATGGACCATGACTATTCAATAAAATGGCATACGTGGCATCAATATAATACAAAATATAATCAAAGACTTTAATGCGGAAGTTTAAACATTAGAATGTCAAGAGACATCGATAGTTAATGATGTCTATAATAAAGCGGAGAAAAATCACCACTTAACAAGTTCGTCGGAAGGAAAGGTTCGATATGCGGAAGAACATGATGTCTATCAATAGAAGAGAACTTGCTGAAATATAAATGCATAATTCAAGAGCTTGTAGCAATAGTTTGTCCCTCCATCACCTCATCAATTAGGGTTCTTACCTGCAAAATCTCAATGCAGAGGAATCGAATATCCGTGAGCAAAAAGCCCAGTACAATAGCAATATAGACGGTGAAATAAGGATCAATGATAGTCGTAGCAACAATATATCAGTGATGAACAATACTATACTTTGACTTCTATACATTGACTATAATGGGACAATACATCATGCTCTACAATATTCATATCTGTACTCTGTTCTTTACTATGGTCATACTTTGTCTTTACTCTATATTATCTTTACCATACCATGTTCCATGCTTTGCTATACCATATTCTATACCATACTATACAATACTTTACTTTGCATTTGCATTACTGTGAGTTGCACTACGTCTTTTACATTGCTATGATATCCTTAAAGTTAGTTGTCCTATGCGAGCTCGACTTTATTAAATTGGGATGTCAGAGGTGCCTCTATGAATCCATAAAGCCAGTAAGCCCATAAAGGGAAAGGGGTGTGACAATGCATCCCCAATTCGGAATGTAAGTGAGAGAGGATCTACACTCCAGGAACAGTGGTCATTTAAGAATCTGTAAGTTCACTGTCTCCTCAGTTAGCTACCTGTCCATCTGGCTCAATACTATGTTCTTTGGGGGAAGAAGTGTGACCAATGCATCACCCTTCTTTGAGACACAGGTGGGAGAGTACCTGAAGTCTCAGGAACAGTGATCATTTAAGACCAGTAGGTTCGTTATCTCCTCGGCTAACTATCTGCCCCTCTCTATGCCATACTATAATCATTGTTCCGTACAATGGGATGACACATAACAATCCCGTATCTTTATTTTTATTTTATTTATCTTTGTTTATCATGTAGTCTATGAATCAGTGCCCAAATAAGCGTTAATGTCTGTACAATGGAACTCAACCAATTATAAGTGAACTGGGTAAAGTCTCCGGTTAGAATTTAAAAGTCTGAAATGGTTCACTGTCTGAATTGGACAACCGTTTATAGACCGGTCGACCGTTCTTCTTAATTCGGCCGAGCCGAACTGGTAGACTTGTACCGGACGACCGTCTGTTGTGGGACCGATTGACCGTTCTACAATACCAATCGACCAGTCCTTTTGGATCGGTCGACCTTCTTGTTTGTTGGAAGTCCATCGGACCGGTCGACCGTACACACGTGGTCGGTCGACCGATTTCTTTCTGTACATCCTTGATCGTTCGGCCGTTCCTAGGGACCGGTCGACCGATCTGGTAAACAAGGAGACTCGCACTGCGCGTCGAATCGGTCGACCGCTCGGGGAATCGGTCGATCGCCCATGAATGTCAAGCAACAATGGACCGGTCGATCGATCGAAGGATGAACCGCTGCGATGCCATAACAGGATTGGTCGACCGTTCATTGAACCGGTCGACCGGTCCCTACGATAAAACAGGACCGTCGAACTTCGTCCTCAATTTCGATGGTCTTCCGGCCATCAAATCATCACGACATGAATACAAAAAATATAGATAATAATCTCAGGATCATGATGGACTATTCCTATGCATCAAACAATCCGTATTTCTTCGTCTAGGGATTTAAAACGCTAAGGTACCTTAACGTTGTTGACGGTTGGAGTTCGCCGAAGTTTTTCGCATCGTCCGTTCGATCACCGGCCATCCTTGACCGATGGGAAGGGGCGCCTGGTCCTCGTGAGTGCCGCTAGGAGGTCACTGTGGATCGGTGGGGTGTGGCTTTGCGTCGAATCGTTCGTCGTCCCTGCTCTGCTTCGCCGCTCGTAAGTTGAAGAAGAAGAAGAGGACGATGGGATGGTGGCCGGCGAGGTATCCAAGGGGGTGCGAGGGCGTCCCCTTCTCGCCTTTTTATAGCATCGGCCGGCCAATCGTGGAGTGCGATAAGGGGAGGGAATTCCTCCCCGGTCGGCCGTTTCCTATTTCGTCCGTTCCCTTTTTTTAATCCGTTTCAAATTCTTGCTTAATTGCTCATTAATTTGATTTTGAATTTATTTCATGGTTTTAAAATCGCAGACGTTATAGTCTTGCTGTGGCACCATCATCATATTGGACGCCGACAATTTCCAATTTGACCCAGACGCAGTCGAACCATCGACGATCTGATCTCTTTTGCGTTTCTTGAGGGCTGGCATGGCGGAGCAGGAAGCCTCAGCAGCTGCAGATTCATGATCTTGTTCGTTCTTTCTGTGACGAGTCTTCTTGATGTGGCATAGCACGTCTTCTTGAAAGTTTCTGTGGACGTCCAAGAGTTCGAACTCGTACATCGCCCACCCGAAGTCCTTTTTTTTGCCGACCTTGTAGGCCAGACTGATCTTGAGGCCCACCGCTTTGTGTCCGAGGCCGTCCACGGCCGACTTGATCTCCTCGTCCCTTTTATAGGTCTGCCATGATCCCTGGCCGCCGGTTCTGCACGGTCACTTGGAGTTGAGGGACCTCCGAGTTCGGTGGGCAAAGAAGTAACCCTCTTTCCGGCCGCCGACCAGCAGGTTCCAAGGTTCCGTGCCGTAGACGTCCGCCTCGACGACAGTGCCCTCCAGCAGTGGCTGGCCGGCCAGGTACCGCCGAAGTTAGAAGATCACAAGATCTTCGTCGCTAGGGCAGAACAGAAAGTCCGGAGGACCCCTGTTCGCAGCGGAGGAAGAGCAGGTGATACTCGGTGCCGCCGTTCAACCAGCTGCACTGGGGGACGTTCTCGATGTCGGCGGTTCTTGGCGACGCCGGTGTTACTCGCTTGAGTTTTCATGGAGAAACAAGAACGCGATCGAAAGCTAAAGGAGCTTTAAGATTCAAGAATGCGAATCGGGGAGAGAGCAGAGCCAAGGCGTGCGCAGTGAGAAAGAGAGAGAAGCACCTTGGGAGGGGGCATCTGAATTAATATATAAATATCAGTGTCGACTTGTAACGGGAAGAAAGAAAGACGTTCTTGCATAAATATCTTTTGAAAATATTTATACGACCCAATTCTTTTTCTTCTTTCTTAATTTTTTCCTTTTTAATAATTCATTATTATTATTATTATTACATGCTCTCAGTTATTATTTTTTTATTCTTTTATTGAGAATACATACTACGTAGCCTCCTATATCAAATATGCATTTAGAAATGGAATTTCGGGCGGGCCGCACGGCCCGGCATGCCGCCGGCCCACCCAAAAGCCGTGCCCGCCCGGCCCGGCACGGACACGGCCCACGCACGGAAACACGGACCGTGTCGTGCCATTTCGTGCCGGGTCGTCCTTCCACACTATTAACACGACACGGCCCGAGCACGGTGAACACGGATCTGACACGACACGGCCCGTTTTGACACGGACACGGACCGCGCATGATGCATAACACGGTCCGCGCTGAGATCACACGGTCCATGTTATTTCGATTTGACAACATGATCACGGGCCGCGTTCACGGGCGCGTTATGAGTATAACACGGATCGTGTTTAAATCAAACGGACCGTGTTGAATCCCCTCCGCCACTTATAAAATGCGGTCAAACTCCTCTCTTTTCTTCATCACTCTCATTATTTTCCCCTCATACTCTCACTCTCACTCCCAATCTCCACTCCTCTCCTCTCCTTCCTCAAATGGCTACACGACTACATTCCTCTCTTTCTCTCAATCACATCTTCTCTCATTAAATAATTAAGGTATCATTTTCATAATAGTCGTTCTTAGACTCATTTCGAGTGATACTATCTTTTCTCTTGAAATTGATCTAAATAGCGACTGTTGTGAATATGATGCCATGATTACTCAATGAAAGTTTGAAAATTATAACCTATTAGTTATTACTTAGTAATTAGTACTCAATTGTTCATTTTACAAATTTATTTATTTAATAGTTATAAATTAATGACTTAATGTATTTGAAAATTTAACTATTTAATTGTTTACATAATAATTAAAGTAGTCACTACTCACTAGACTCACTAGTCACTAAGTCATATATTATAGAATAATTAATAATATTAATTATATTATATAATAATCTATAAGTAAATTAAAAATTATAAAAGTTCATGAAAGGTAAAAAAAGAGGGCCGGGCCGTCCGACCCGGCACGATTCGGCCCGGTCAGGCCGGGCCCAGACCGTGCCGGAGTCCAAAACGGACCGTGTGGCACGATACTGCCCGCGGCACGATCAAACACGGGTTGACCAGCCCGAGCACGGCCCGACACGGCCCGTTTGTCCATCTTTATATGCATTTTGTTATATATATATATATATATATATATGGGTCATACGTTGTAATTTTTTCTTTTTTTATTTATGTTTATTTTATTGTCACCATTTTTATTTGTACTAAACTTCGTTAGTTATATGACGTAAAAGTTAAATCAGCGTATTAGTCACGTGGTGATAAAATCATAAGAATTAACGTTAATAGACCGGTCAATCATAATAATTTAAATTTTGTATATATTCATATCCAACCCTAGTAATAAACTTCAAAGCCCCCTCCCTGCTCTTAATTTTTTTTATTATTCACCGCGGATGTGGCGAAAGAGAAATAATAATGTGGTTGCAATAAAATGAAAGATCGAACAATCAAATAGTTAACTAGATATAGCTGATTGAGACAACAAAACATGCACACAGCACACTTTATTTAAGGTCAGACTAGTTCGGTTCAGATCAAATTTTCATTAAAAGACATTTATTATTTTTTTATCAATTTTAAAATTAAAAAAATTCATCCTAATATTATGTAAAAAAATAAAAAAAATCATTATCTAGCAAATCAAGATTTTTTGGGTCATACTTTTTTATAATTATATTTTCAATATATATAAAAAATTAAAAATTAACATAAAATTATTTAACTTTATAATAAATATAAATTATACTCCTAAAATTTTTAAATTACCTGATTAGAGTTCAATAATGTCATAGAAAAATGTGAAAATATATTAAAAAATAATAAAAATTGATAACTTATATATTATTTGTATAATAAAAAATGGGCTCCACGAAATTTTCTTGGATGGGACCCTAATTTCAGCAGGTGAATTTTAATTTATTAAAAATTATCCTAAACTATAATCGGACTTCTAATTTTTAATTTTCTTGATTCAATTTTTTTAGATCTTTGGTCAAATTTTTTTACACCCTAACTTTATTGGTTGAATTTTAAAGAAGAGAATCTAAATAAAAAAGGATAACTAAATTTAAATTTTAACTATAAAATTAATATCAAACTACCACAAAAAAGTTTGAATTAAATTTTATGCTGATCAAAATCCTCAACAATAAATATGCTTATTAGCGCATGGATATTGATATTGCACAATTTCTGTCACAAAATTAATAAATATGCTTATTAGCGCATGGATATTGATATTGCACAATTTTTGTCACAAAATTATTGATTGCTGAAGGTTGTTAAAGTAGACGGATGAGTGTAATGTAATGAATTTTAAAAAGATTAAGATTTGTTTCTATAATTAGAACATTAAAATATTAAAAATTTGTTAGGGATAATAAAGTTTGAAAAAAAATAAAAGTATAGTTACATAAAGATTAAAAAAGAAGATAAGGTAAGTGTGAGATTTAGATTAAGATGAAGAATATAAATTCAAATTTAAACATAAGTTTATGGTATAAAAGGTTCCTAACAATAATTAAATTAAGAATTTTAAGCTCAAAATATTTAGGAAATAAAACAATACAATTTATTATATTTTAAATTCAAAAGTTAAAAGATGAAAATAACATTTCATTATTTAATTTCAATAATTTCATAAGTGAGAAGAATAATGAAATTTGTATTGACATGGGATAAATGGAATAATATTAGAAATAAATATTAAAATAAAATGAGAAATAATATTCCTAAGTTAATTATGTTTGTATTTAATACTTTTAATTATATTAGAAATTTAAGACCTTTTCCCTATAAAGATAGCCAAGGGTCTCTCTCCTCTCACTCCATCCACACCTAAGTTTCCTCTCTTTTCTCCTCTCCCTTTGTGGGATCATTTCTTTCTTCTTGAAATGTGTGCACAATTTCCATCACATCCAACCAATTTTCATTTTCTGAAGTTTAAAGATAGAGATGGAAAAATAGGTCGTGTCATGTCGTGCTCGTGTCGGTCAACCTGTGTTTGATCGTGTCATGGGCCATGTCGTGCCAACACGGAGGGTCGTGCTGAGTCAAGCGGCCCATTATTTTTAATTTTAACTTTTCAAACAGTAAAATAAATTTAATTATTAAACTATTATATAATATATGATTGATAATAATTATATAGTTAAAATTTCAAATACATTAAGTCATTAATTTATAATGATTAAGTAAATAAATTTGTAAAATGATTAATTGAGTAATAACTAATAAGTTATAACCTTATATATAAAAGTAATTGGTAAGTATTTAATAAATATATATTAGTAGTATTCTACAAGAGAAGAGACGGAAAGTGAGAGTGAGACTGCGAGAGTTTGAGAGAGAGAGAGAATATAATATATAGTACTACATTATATATAATTTATTGTATAATGCATAAGTAGTATAGATAATTAGGTAATTAGGTAGTATAGTATAGATAACTAAGTACTACTTTATTATATAGTAAAATAGTAATGAACACAAAGATTAACGTGGTTCGACTATTTTAGCCTACTTCCACAGGAGTTTTAATGTTTTATTATTATTGATTATTATGAAATGATCAATAAATGAGAATTTACAAAAAAAATAAAAATTATATCTTGTACAACAATTATTTTATGAACAATTATTTTATAAAGAATTATAGTCGAAGGAGACATCTGTTTCATCATCATTTTCTATGTATGGTAATATGAATTCCTGACCTTGTGTTCGAGTATCTACATCAAACCAATCTTTTAGTAATATATAAACCTCCATCGATTCTATTTCTTCTCTCGTCCAAAATTTTAGAACCTGCAAAAAATTATTGTTCTGATGCGACTGTAGATATCGGAAGAGCTAAAAGATCTCGAGTTAAGGCAGAGAGAATTGAATACGTACGATCACTTAATCTCCACGAGGTCAAGATATCGATTTCATTATCACATTCATTATACAAAGGGGCAGTTGAATTGGATGAACCTTCATCCGAACCTCTTGATGTGCCCCCTCCAATAGAATACATGAATATAGAAAATGATCTATTATTAGAAGGTCGAAGTGTTACTGGTGGATGTGATGAAGATGCTTGCTCTCTACGTACACCAAATTTTGCTTCATAAATATTATATAAGTTATTTATTATATTTTCATAATCATGAACTGGATTAATAAAACTGTTAGTTTGCAATTCTGGATGACTTCTTATATATTATTCGGAAAAACAATTCTTAATTTCTCTTATATACCATTTAAGACCAGATCCTTTAAATTTAGTATCCATCATCATTGCTAAAATTCTTATGAGAGGCAAATTATTCTAATATTCTAAAAATTTTGATTTCATCAAATAAATTATTTCAAAAAATTCATTTGATAATTCACATTTTTCATTAAATGAACCTGTCATTTCATGAAGTTGATTAATTATTAAATGTGAAGTAGGAGAATAAATGGTAGATAACTCTAAAGTAGCATTATAAAAAACTTGTAACAATTTCATAACTTCATTAGCAGCATCCCATTTCGAATCAGAAATTCGAACTGCTGGACATTGCATCACAGTTAAAATATAATTATCGAGTGCATGTCTAAATGGAATACATAATTTAAGCATGTCATAAATACTATTCCATCTTGTAGACACATCAGTGTTTAATTTTCTATAAGGAATATTATAACGATGACTAATTTCTTTAAATGTTTGTCTTTTAGGTTCAGAGTGACGTAAATTTACAATAACTGATCTAAGAGTTTCAAGTACACTAACAACTACTTTTAATCCTTTTTAACACACAAATTAATAATATGACATGCACATATTTGATGAAAAATAATTTCATTTAAAGGAGAATTTAATCTTTGAATTAAAAAATTGTGCAGCGAAATTATTAGCACTTGCATTATCAAGTGTAAGACATAGAATTTTATCTTAGACCATATTGATAATGACTTTTTCTATCACATTAGCAATTTGCAAATAATTATGAGGATGCTCACTTTTTTTTAAATGCAACAATTCTTTTTTGCACTACCCAATTTGTATCAATCCAATGAATTGTAACACATAAGAAACCATCACCATTTAAAGAAGTCCATATGTCACTAGTCAAACTACACATGAATTTAGAATCTAAAAAATAATTAATTCATTCATTTTCTTCTTACGATAAAATTTAATAACAATTTTTCTACTAACATTTCTAAAGGCACCGTGTACATAATTTTGTTGATAATATAAAATTTTTTCATCTTCAACAAATGTATAAGACATTTCTGCATGTATAGCATATCCTGCTAAACCTTCACACATATTTTCTTGATTATAAGCAAATAAAAAGCTCCTGGTAGTACCACGACCGGGTGCAACTAGTTGAGTTTGTTGTGGTAATTGACCCGCTAAAAATTTTTCCCTAGTCGTTATAGGTTGTGATTCTAAATGCCATTTTAAACTACCTGTGCTCGAAGAAGAGGCGGCGGCATATCCGAGGCAGTGAACGAAGTGAACTCAATGCTTAAAGAAAGTCCTTGAAAGAAGAGGAGCGGCCATGGAAGAGCCACTTGCTTCCTCTTATGAAGGTGAGCTGTTCCAATGGTCGTCTATCCTTACAAATTTTACAAATAGCTTTATCCTTTTTTGGATCATTTTCATCTACATTTTTTTTAAAATAATTCCAAACTTCATTAGTTAACTTTGATGTTCTTCTTTTTTTACATGTTATCTCACCTTGCGTGGGAGCATCTGAGCTTGACGGACTTGTGGGCATCACAGTTACACAATCTCTTCAGAACCTGTAGAACTTGAAGCAATATTAAGATTAGGAACGACAAGAAGATTAACATATGTAGTTGAAGTAATTGGACAGTTAGTTGATGGCGCCATAATTTTCATATAACCCGACGAATCACCACTTAACTGTGCTGATAAAAATTATAATCACCATTATTATTAGTATTATATGGTATACCATATGGATATGTAGGTAGTGGTCCATAAGGTGAATAAGCAGCAAAATCACCATATAGACGAAAGAGATCTTGCGGGTCCATAATGCAGTTATATATAAGAAATAAAAAATGAACAATAATATAAAAATACTACTAAATAAATATTACAATATAAATATAAATTAAGAGTCAGAGAGTTTGAGAGCAGAGCATGAATGGAAAGAAGAGAAATGTAGAAATACTAAGTCACTCAGTGTCAGAGAGGCAGAGAGAGTCACAGAGAGCACTATGGAAAACTTGGAAGTAAATTAGTAGTAGACAATATTCGAATGGTGGAGTGGAGACGAACGATCAGCCACGCCTTTTATAAGCGGAGGAATGGAATAAAAATATTTCAACACGGTCCGTGTTGAACCCTTTGACCACGTCCATTATCTTACGTTCCGTGTTTGTGTTGTCAAATCGTGAATCTCATTTTAAAATGAAAAAATGGGTTGTGTTTGATCAGTGCGGCCGTGTTGAAGTCTCAAATGACCGCGTAGATTGTTGTCCTCTTCTAAACGCAAATCGTGTTAGGGCACACACGGTCCGTGTTAGAGTACAAATACGTCGTCCGATGCGTCTCGTCATCGCGGTGCGCGGACCGTGCTGGTATTGCACGGTCCGTGTTTGAACGTTGAAAAAATAGGCCGTGTCATGCCGGGTCCATATTCACCGTGCCTAAGTCGTGTCGTGCCAACAGTGCGGATGGCCGACCTGACACGGAATGGCACAACACATTTTATCGTGTGCGGGCCATGTTCGTGCCGGGCTGGCGGCGTGCCGGGCCATGCGGCCCGCCCAAAATTCCATCTTTAATCAAAGACATTCAATAACATTGGAAGTGAGGATCAAATTTGAAGAAAAGCATTAGGAAATTTAGGTTTTAGGTAGACCTAAAGAACAAATACACTAGTTTTGTTATTTTTAATGAAATTAATGGTTTGATTAAATTTTAAAAGTAATCAAAATCTTAATGTATTATGATCAAGTTTTCAAAGTTCTCTTGTGGATTTCATAATGTTCTCAGTAGCTTAGTCACGATCAAAGTAGATGAATCGTCATGATGTTTTTATAAGGGTAGAACCCAATCCGATTTTCATGAACCGACTTGAATTCTGCAATTTTTATCGCCACACAAAGTTAAAAAATATAGAACCTGATTTGGTTGCAGACTATTCAACTTGAATTTTAGCTAGTGTAGGTTACCTAGGAAAGTACATGGCTCGAGTTGTAAAATCATCCAACCCAGATTCTCGAATGATTCAATCTGAGTTGAGATATAAGTTTAGGAAAGAGCGCATGCATTTTGGCACCTTGTCACAATGACTTGGCTAGGTGCTATCATACTTGATCTAGTTCTGCTAATATAAGAAGACAATTAAGATGTCTCAACCAGACCCACATGTCAAGAGACTCGGCCTAGATTTTGCATTAAGATTTTTTTACAACATTTTATCGAGCCATTGTCCAAGGATTATTAGTTGAAAGATGTTTGTGAGAGGAATATGACCCGATTCTATTGGATCCAAACTGCATTCTAGTAAGTACTTGACTTGAGTTTATGAAAACTCAGCCTAGGTTATTTGGGAAAGAAGTTTTCAAAAGGTTAGCGTTATAATCCGTGCCAAGTTGCTATCACATTCGGCTCGATTCTAAAGCCACTTGACCTATGTTGATTGTCAGAACCAAGTTCAATTTATTTTTAAGTGATTTTTATCCTAGTAATGTCTAAATAACTTTGTTGCATTTGTACTTGATGATGCTATAAAGATATTTAAACAAGGTAATAAGATAAAACTCATAAAGCGTAGGTTCATCATGTTTTTCGTGATGGTATTTATTACTTGTCATTTTGTTTGGATTGAAATATATCTTGTAAGGGTTAAAAGCCCAGCTCTCTCAAAAGTGATGGATACTTTCTTCATGTGTATAGATAGAAATATATCCTATACGATTAAAACCCCGCTCGTGAGGGATACTTCCTTCATATGCATGCTATGAAAAATATTCTGCAAGGATTAAAAGTCCCATTATAAAGTGATAAATACTTCTTACTTGTTAATGTGTCAAAGAAAATTTCGTAGGAAGCATACATAATTATTGCATTTGCAACTGTACTTGACATAAAAGACATCATATCATAGACTAAAAAAGAAAGAACAATTTCATTTTATGAAGAAGAAAAACTCATTTGTATTTGACTAAATTCACTTGCTAGTGATCTACTTGATCAGTTGATCACTTGTTAGTTGATTATTTGGCCCAATGTTGTCAAGACCGGACCATCCAGTAGTTATAAAAAGGCCCAAAATCATCCTTAAAATTGAAATAGAGATTGGACCGCTTTGAATCATTTCAAATCAGTGAAGAACTGGTCAAAACTAGGTAGAACCATTCAAAACCGATCTAAGTGAAGCGGTCAAGGTAAATTTTTTTAACAAACAAAAATTTATTTTGACCTATGGTCTACTAGTGTGACCCGTTTTATAATGAATGTTTTCCTTTCACTTTCTTGGTGCCTCTAGTGTGGGACTATTCAGTTGTACATATGTCTCTTTTGCTTTACTTGTTTAATAATTAAACTTTGTCAATATTATTAATGTGTGAATATTTTATTTATACAATTTTTTGACAAATATTTTTTTCTCATTTATTTAATTTATGTATATTAAACTATTTTATATACATATTTTTTTAATTTTTACTCTGATTTTATGTCATTTTAATTTATAATACAACAATATTTTCCATTATTGCAAGTTCATTTTTCATATAAAAAATCTTTATATTAAATATTAGTATAAATTTATTAGCTATTAAGATAATATGTATTCATTTTTAAAATTTAGTTTATGATGTAATTTTATATGATCTATGCAATATGTGATTGGATTGAATATATCTTTTAAATTTATAATATTTTATTATTATCCGATCCGACTGGTCCAACCGGTTTGACTTCAAACGTAAACTTATTCGAGTTAATGTCTGGTCCGGTTCTCACAACACGGATTTGGCCACTTGCCATTTGTTACCTGATAGTTCTTATTTGATAAAGTCTAATTATTTATATTAAGAAATTTTCTTGAATTTGAATTTTACGAATAATTGATTCTGCTTATGAATGATAATATTTTGCGACCCTCATGGGGCCTCACGAGGAATCTCCCTTCATAGGAATTTTTCCCCAACGAAGGCGGGATGGAGTCAAAAGTGGCCCCAGGGGTCACTTCGGGGATCGGGGCAGGATACTTGTTCTCGTCCCATGGAGTACCGATCTCCAAAATTATTATTATTTTTAAAAAATTAATAATAATCTAATAAATTTATTTTTAAAATAAGTAATATATGTAATTTTTAATATTATATAATAAAATATTGTATTGCATTATTTTAATTAGTCATATTTCAATATTTTAATATACATTATCTATTACTTTATTATTTTTATGATTATTTTTAATAGTTATTAATTATTTTATAAATAAAATGATGGAGGTTTAGGGTTCCCACGGGAATCGAGGACATGCAAGGATGGAGGTGGGGTGAGGCATGTATCTCCTGCCCGAAACAGGGGCGGGTGTCACCGATGGAGATGTATGCAATGATAATGTTGAGTTGCACATGAGATCGAGTTAGCAGGATTTATTATTATTTTGATGTATTAGTTATTTTGATACTAGTATACATAGTTATTTGTTAGACTTTGGGAGACTATCTTAGAGTTGGGTGTTTAGTTTTCGCACTTCATATTATAAAGTTGTGTTTCTTTATTTGATATGATTGATTGACCGATCAAAATCTTAGTCCTAGTAGAACCAATTCAAAGGAGCTCAAAAGTCACAAGATAGGAGGATGAATTTTGAAATGTTACTATAAGTCCATTGCTTAAATATGAATGATGAATGCCAATATACTATAATGATTCTCATTAAGACTTCGTTTAATATTATTAGCGATTTAATAATGAATAACATATAGCAGATGATGATTAGTGGCTATAGGTTCATTTAAAATTTTAACGAGTAAGTGTTTAGTAAACTTAACGTTATAATTAGTTTATGAATATAAATGACACAATTAGACATACGATAAATTATTCAATTCAAGTAATGTTCAAATTTTATAATGTAATAATAAATTATTTATATCTCAATCAAATAAAATAAATTGCAACAATTTTTTTATGTCATTTTCCAAATAAATAATAATAATGTTTGAACTCATAAACAAAAGAGTAGCAAATTGAATTCTCACTACATGGAAATTGTGCTATGGATTAACTTTCTTTTTTTTTCTTTGTGCGCTCTTTGAGTAGAGATGGAGCCTTGCATAATTGGAAACAAGTTGGAGCATAGGCTTCTAAGTTCTAGATCCAAACACTGCTCACTTAGGTACCAATAATAGAGGTGTCTAGCGCGGGTAAAGCGTTTATTTTTTAGTAGATAAGAGTTGACTTAGTTGAGCTTCTTAAACACTATTTGAATTCATAATACTTAGATCATCTAGTTTGGCGGCTTATACCATAGCTAACCTTTCCTTCATAATAAAATGATATTATCTTTTTGTTCAAAATAATATTGCGGGGGATACAATGTTAAATTTTAGCTCTCTTTGATTGACTTCATTATTTATTGTTTAATCAAAATTCATTGGACTCCTCTTGTTCTCAATTAATTAGATAAGGATTTAAATTAATTCTCACAGTTCTACATTACACTCATATACATAATTACTTGCTGTGACTTCAAAATGCATTACTTGAAGTTCCGTACTATATTAATTTATAACGATGGAACCTTTTGAACTTGCAATTGCGATTTTTCATCTTATATTTCTATATTTCTTTTATCCATTTGGAGTGGTTAATACGTGGACCTATACTTTACATGTCCCACCCCTGCTATATATTCAAGTGAGAACTAGATTTAGTGGACTATTGGCTTAGAGGAATTCTAGACACAAAGAGAAAAGTAATTTAATAAGTAGAGTTTTTTAGTGGTGTGTAGCAAGCATCTTATTTCTCGAGAATATTAGAAGTAATTCCGTTGAGCTTCTTTTTACCCAATATGAAATTAATAAATAATGAGGTATCTGATTTCGGGTCTTATACCTTAAACAACCTTCATTTAAAAAGTTCATGCTATGAAAACAACTACAAGGTCAAATTCTAACACACACACTCTCTCATAAGTTTAAGGCATAACCCTCTCATTAATGAATTTGTTGACGTGAGAATCAGATTAAAATAACAATTACTCATGTTATTCAATATGTTTTGGGGAGTTGATAATCATGTAGTTATTCAATTATTTTAATATAATTATCCTAAGATTGATGTGTTTTATATTATTTCATCATTAATCATCAAGGATTTTGAAATCTATATTATTATTTGTTTTGTTTGAGAACTATGAAAATCTGACAAAAGTTTGGCAAAAACACATCTATAAAAACTCAATACAGGCAGCCAATATTAAAGCCTTCCAGCTAGTATTAAAGTCCTTCAGATCATATTCAGCTCGCAGTAGAAAATACGGGCATGTCATATTTCTGTCACTTTGCCCGTATTTTAAGCCACTTTGCCCATATTAAAGTCCTTCAGACCGTATCGCACTCTAAAATCAATACGGCTTGATCCAACTGATCGTGATGCCTCATCCTAGGCCGTATTGGACCTATTTCGGTCGTATTAGACTAATTTTTGAGATATTTTAGACATTTTTGTAACCTTATTTGAGAGGAGTATAAAAAGACATTTTGAGGACAAAAAGGGGGCTCACATATTGTTATTGAGGAGGTCAAGATGGTTGGGACGATTTCTTATTTTTCTTTGCATTTTTGTACCTTTCTTAGACTTAATCTCATTTTCTTTTCATGAAATCTTATGTTTTGAAGATGATTTCTTTCTCTATACTTGTCTAAACTTCTTTTTTTAGGGTTTGATGAAACTTAAGATTGATCATTATAGAATATTTTTATTTGATTTGATGTGTTACATGTCTTTCATGTGCTTAATGAAATGCTTATATTAGATTAGTCAACTAATTAAGCTACTTACATTACGAAAGTAATTCATTAAGATTAGTTAAAAAGAATGACATGAAATGTATTATTTCTTAGAAATAAGAATAATCATTTTACTCATAAATCTTAGTTTATAATGCAATTTAAATAATCTAAATGACTATGAAAGTAGATGTTTATTATTTTAATTAGAATTGTGATTGCCTAAAAAGAAGATGCATGACTTTTGAAGATTGAGTAGAGTGCTCATGATTTTATTATCTCTAAAATCCCTATAATCAAAACCCTCGGTGGATATAAAACTCTAGAACTTTCATTCTCATTTTTACTCATAATCAATTCTCGTTCTTTCTCGTCGCTCTAATTTTTCTACATTCATTTTGGCACTTTACTTTATTTAGTTATTATTATTATTTCTCTCTTTTTTTATCGTCTAGATATCATTTAGAATCATATACTTCTAATACTTGAACTTTTCCCTGTGAGACAATATTTTATATGCTATGAATTTGACCCCGTATACTTGCGAAAGATTTATCAAGTTTTTTGTGCCATTGTCGGGGAAGAGCGTCAATATTAGATTTTTTTATTTTATTTGTTAATCTAGACAAAAAAATTTTGGTATATGCTACGCAGAAATAGGACACTTGAACCATATATTCCCAAAATTGAAAGACAGTGTCAAACAAATTGAAGAGTAAGAAGAAAACAACAAATGATCAATAACCAAAATAGAATACCGAACATGGAAGAAGGCCAACAACAAATGCAACAACAACAGGTGGAGGAAGTTGAACCTCTAATGAGGGATCTAGCTAGAAGGTCATACAGAAGCACTACTCTCGTGCATAGTGAGCCCTAGGATTATTGCAAACAATTTCGAACTGAAGTTCGGGCTCAGTCAGATGGTGCAATTGGATCATTTTAGAGGGGAACACAATGAAGACCCTCTATCTTACATTAACCGTTTTCTGCAAATGTGCACCACTACCAAAATGAATGGTGTTGATGAAGATGTCATCAAGATGAAGCTCTTCCCATTTTCGCTCAGAGTTGAAGCTCAGGATAGGTTAGACTCTCAGCCACCTAGAGTTTTAATACATGGGATGAACTATTCCAAGCATTCATGAAGAGATTCTTTTCTCCTGGTAAATTCATCAAGTTGAGGAATGAAATTACATGTTTTAAGCAAAAAGACAATGAATATCTAGGCAATGCATAGAAGAGATTCAAGAAGCTACAAATGTCATACCTATTGGGCTCTTAATAGAGACCTTCCACAATGGTCTTTCCCCAAGTCTGAAATTCAATGTGGATTCAGCAGCTGTGGGAGGATCCATCATGAACCTCCCCTATTCAAAAGCATGCAACTTGCTAGATCAGTTGGCAACAAATGATGAAGACTATGATGAAGAAGGATCATCAAGTTTAGCAGCTGTTAGAGACCATGAAGGGTATAGAAAATTGAGTGCTAATATGAATTCTCTAATGCAGTTGGTGGTAAGTATGAATACATCACATCCTAGTTGTAACAATTGTGAAGGACCTCACAATACCCTGGACTGCATGCAGAGAGAAAAAATACGCGATGGGAAAAATTAAAGATTTCGATGGACAAACTTTCGAAAGTATCGACGGACTTGGATCCGTTGATAATTTCTAAGGAGATAGCCGTCGGTAATTAGAATAATATTATTTATTATCAATGTTTATATATAAGGTTATTATTAAGCATTAATATGTATTAATATTAATTAATGTACTAATATATATGATTTAAACATTAATAATATAATATTATATTATAAATAAAATCAAATATAGATATGTATTATATTATAAATATTAATAATAAATTATTACTTTAATTATGACGGCTAGACCCTTCAGAATTATGATGGTTTAATATCTTTCGGTAATTCTGAAGGTACCAATCATCAATAATTAGAATAACATTATTTATTATTAATATTTATATATAAAATATTATTATTAAGCATTAATAATATTATATGTATTAATATTAATTATATGTACTAATATATATGATATAAACATTAATAATATAATATTTTAGATAAATTGAAGATAGATATGTATTATATTATAAATATTAATAATAAATTATTATTTTAATTATGGATCAGCACTTCTTTCGAAGAAGTGTCCGTCGGTAATTAAAATAATATTATTTATTATCCATTTTTATAATACATATCTATCTTTCTACATGTTCTATTTATTCTTTTCTTAATATATTAATAAATATTATGATTAAATAAGTTATCATTAATTTTTATTTTCTCATGAAACATCTTTATTTTTTTATCCTTTTACTCGTTTTCCTTTTAATATAATTATAGATATAGAATATAGATTATAAATAAATTTAGAATATAAAATTGATAAATTTTAATATGCACTAAAATTTTAACATAATGATTATTTTTAACATAAATCACAATATGACTCTTTAAAAATATATAAAAGGACATATGATAAAAGACATAATATGTTTTTTATAAATAATTTTATTCATGTTTTTTTTAATATGTAATAAGATAATAAAGATTAAATTGACATTTCACAATTAATAAAAAGTAACTTAATAGATTAAATTTATAACTAAATTTATAAATGATGATGAACCTTTTCAAAAATCACAAATGACCCTTTAAAAGTATACAAAATGACATATTATAAAAGACACATATATCTTAATTTCATAATGTTAATGCATATATAGTAGTGATGTTAATCAATATGTGTACATACTATCCATATTATATATCTTAATATTATCATTAGATATAATTGTAGGATCTCAAGGGGGGGGGGGGGGTGAATTGGTGTAATTTAAAAACCAAAATTATCAATTTTACAAAATACGTTGCAGAAGATTAAAATCGATTAAAACAATCTTCAAACCACAACAAGTTAAATCAGATCACAAACATAATAGGAGAATGAGAGGAAGAGAGAATGCAAACACAAGAACACAGGTAGTTGTTGACGAAGTTCGACCACACCTTCGCCTACATCCCCATTCCGACTTCTTGACCTCGAGACCGCCAGATATTCTACTAAAACTCTTCCTTTGTTCCAAATGGGGCAAGAAAGAAAAAACCCTTTAGGTAAACTATCTTTTCTCTGCTTTGAGAGGTAAGGCACACCTCTCCTCCTAGGAAGCTTACATTTTCTCTCGCTCAAGAGGTAAGATATGGAACCTCTTTTACACAGGATCTCCTGTTGAGAATTTGAAGTTTTTCTTCAATGCTTTGATGGATGCCTTTGCTTCTGGCTTTGGCAATCTTTTATAGGATTCAACATGTGAAAAATTTGTCAATAATTTATTCCATAATTTCCTCATTCAAAAGTAGTCATTATTGTTCATTTCAGCCGGGGACCGATCGACCGCACTAATGGACCGGTCGACTGGTCTATGTGACCGTTGCGTTGATTTGCTCAGTTACCACAAATGGTCGATCGACCGGACTATTGACTGGTGTAGTCTCGACATTTTCATTTTCGCCCGTTGAACTGATCGATCGGCCGATGCATCGACCGGTCTATCGACCGATGTAGTCTCGTCATGGATTTGGGCAATTCATTCATTGATCGATCGACCAGTATCTTTGATCGGTCAACTAGTGTAGTCTCGACCTGCCAGCATTGTATCGATCAATAGGTTGACCGTCCTGTACTATTTTGAACAAAATGTTTTGTACAATTGTCCAAATGAGACAATCTTAGATTCTATGGATAGCTAACAGAATTCTCTACGACTTTGACATTTATCATTCATCCAAAATCCAATTAGACCATAGTCAATTGTTTAACCAATGTTTAGTGCATAAAGTTGTCCATTTTTATTTAAACGTTTTTAGCATATAACTTTAATCTTTTAAGGTTTGTATCATCAAAATATAATTTTATAGGATATTAAAACTTTGCTCCAACAATCTTCCCCTTTTTTATGAAGATAAACCTAAAAATATGAAAAATATATAAGTTGCGAAAAAATTGTAAAATCTTGTAAGATCAATTTTTACTCCCTCTAAACTTAGCTTTCCTTACAATGCTAGATATTCACATAAGTATTAATTGTAACGTATCACTATAAAAAAATAAAAAAATAGCGACACAATGAACGAGACGCTACTACAACGCTATTGAGTCTTTGGTATACATAGCGTCACTTTAACGTCCAAATAGCGCCGCTAAAATGCGACACCGGTAATCGGTGGTTAGTGGCGTCGCAATAGAGTAAACAAAAGAAGAGACTCTACTAGCGCCAACGGTTGATGCTATCTCGACGTTACAAAGACGCGTGATGTTGGTATCAGTAGATAGACGTCGCTAAGGAGACACTAACATGACACGACTTAGGAGGCGCTACTCCGGTGCTCAAGAGACGCTAACATTATGAATTAGTTGACGCTATTTCGGCGCTTCTGTGAGACCAACATCATGTTTGTTATGATGCCAATGAGACGCTAAGGTGACGTGATATGTCGACGCGAAGAAGACGTTAACGTGACACTAAGAACGATATATTTAATATAGAGTCGACTATGTGTGCGTCGCTAGGGTGACGCTATGGAGGTGCTAACTACATATTTTTTTGACCCATTACAACAACATTTTTTACTTTCCCACACCATACAATTATATAATACATATAAATGCATTAATATTCATCACAAGCACAAAATAAAAACATCACAGGCACAATATTTAAGATAAGATATGAAAATAATAAACTGAACTAACAAACTATACGTATATCTAATAATAGGTCTATAAGTAACAAAAGTATAGTTTCTATCAATGGTTTGTTTGTTTCTATCCTAGGTTTGAGAGTTATTGTTATCGTTCTGGATGTTGGATCCCGACGTGCTCGATCCATGGCCTCGTGGGGATTGATTCTGCGTCGGGATCAATCCTTGAATCGCCTACAATAATGGAGCCAACTACTGCGACAGCTGCTGTGACACCTATTGCGATATTTGCTTCGATAGCTGCTGCGATAATTTCTGCGACAGCTGCATCATATCAGGTGCAGTGGATGAGCCCGGATCAGATGGGCTGTCTGCATATCCTTCGCTCCTCCTAGGTACTTGAGCGGTTGTGTCAAGGCCACGAAAGTATCCTCCTCTTATCATGCCGGACACCTCCTCCTAAACAGCAGGGTCTTCTACGAAATAAAAAAATTATACAATCATATAATATATAAATTATATATCAAAACACACAAATTAAAAACATGAATCCCTTTCAAGAAACATTATCTGGTGGCTGAGTACTCGGATCATCTCTGTACTTTTCAGCCATTTTCGCATTATACTCATCCTAAAAAATTTAAACATTGTGCATATAAAAAATAGTGCACTAAAGTCAACAACCAAATGAACATGTGATGAGACTTATCAGAAGCCTACGAGCAATGGGCGTGATCAAGTCATTGGTCTTCCGGCTCTTATGCATGGCCTCGTATACCACGCAAAAGTCCATGTGATCGCCTTGTTTCTCTTCTTACAATATAAAGAGAAGCCTACGAGCAATGGACGTGATCAAGTCATTGGTCTTTCGGCTCTTATGCATGGCCTCGTATACCACGCAAAAGTCCATGTGACCGCCTTGTTTCTCTTCTTACAATATAAAGTTTCAAATTTTATAAAATAAGTATAAGTTAAAAGTTTGATTAATTGAATTTGTATGTAAATTATCATACGTCGTCGATGCTCGTCAAATCGCATCGACCCCCTGTGTGGATGTGGGCCTTGGGCTTCGAAAGTCGGTTAACTCTTGTCTTTTCCGACTTCCTTTGCCATCGTTCATCCGTCCTTTATGAATATCAAATACTTAGACTTTCAAAAATCATAAATTTAATAAAAATAATTTAAAAGTAAACATACTTACTACTTCCTACATAAGGACTCTCAAACCAACACCTAATATGCGCATCTTTATATGCCCTGCTCCAAAGTGAGGTCGGCGGACGTGACAACCTTACAAATCTTGTACAATCAATTTCGGAGAGGTTTCGCAGAGACCTCCCCAAAAGCTCTCCGGATCATTCATAAACTAAGATCCAGATGAAACTAATTTGCCTCCTACACAATACTTTAAAACTTAGTAACTTAAAAATAATATAAAACAAATTATGTAACCCAAATAGAAGATCATACCGTAAAGGCTCGAAAGATGTCATCCCGCACTTGAATTGGGACATCTTTCTAGGATCATGCCCCTTCCGGCAAGTGGGAAAGAACAAGGGCACTGACATCTCGCACGATACTAGCGGATATGAAAGTGATCCTACCAATTATAAAGAAGAATTAATTTTTAATGATAACGAAAACTATAACAAAATTTCTACAACTTATTTAACTTGCGGTCGAGCAATATTATTCACGGTGACCACTCCATTATCATGTAATCCATCTTCATATGTCGAAGAGGAATCATCATCCGGTACAGTTGGGATAGGCTGAGAAGATCCAACATCATCTACGGGCCCTAATAAAAAATAAATCATTAGTGTCATATCAAATTAAACTAGTGATAATTGATATTTGTACAGTAATGTTCTCACCTCACGTGATGTCTATCCCTGCATGATCCATGACAGTCCGCTCGTCTGAATGTGACAAGTCGAGTGCTTGTGCTATCGGCAATGTAACAACTGACATTATTAAAAATTATTAATGTAATTAATTGAGAACTATAATGTCAATAGTAATAAATATATCATCTGGGGCAAGATGTCACTCGTCAATGATAGAATGTGGTGAAGCATCCAGTAATCTCGGCGGTGGCGGTGACGTAGCAACTGTCATAATAAGAAAATACATAAAATTTACCTCCTATTTAAATTTATGGAATATATTAGAAAATAATCTAGTGTGACATGTCGATTGTTGTCGTGCGATCGAGATGTCCTGACTATGTGCCCCGTCGACGGTGGAGCAACAATCACAAGAGCAAAATATTTAGAAAACTCTACCGCCTACTATGTATCGCCTACTATGTGACACGTGGAGTCTCCCCTATTATGTGACAATCTGGCTACGTGCTCCATCGATGGTGGAGCAATTGACATTATTAAAAAACAAATTTAACTATTATAGTCAACAAGAAATAAGCAACTGATAATAAATATAATACTTGGTGGTCGTGATGGCTCACTCATCTAGAGTGAACGCCCATAAGAGCGAGATGATCCAAATGCTCGACCTCTAGTAACCATGACTGAAAAAAGAGTAATAATCTTGTTTTATTATCGGTAACCATATATAACTAAAAAAATGTAAGAAGCTTGTGTCATTAGAAGAACTTCGGGATTCATTCGCTTGTTTCATATTTTGATTCATTTTCATCATCTTCGTTGTCGTCGCTATAATTTTGGTTCGAGTCATTGTCAACGAATTTGTCAAAGTTCACTTCCAAGAGGTCATTTGAATTGAATTCTTTCGTTAGCTCAGCGTCATCGACCAATTGAATATTCTCAACTCCATCGGCTACATTAATCATCTCATATTCTTGATAGTTGATGCATGAAAATTCATGCATTAATGTAGGCCATTTGATTAGCATTTTAGAATGTTTTTATGTTTAGAAAAGAGGAGTTTTGATATATTTTCATACAATTTCCTTTAGATTTGATTTCTACTCAAGTTTGGAAATTATTCATGGTAGGATATGAGAAAATGTTGAAATCAAGGTAAGAAAAGGCCCTAAAATAGCTCAACAGATTGTCACAACTGTGACAAAAATATATTGCAATCAGAAAATTGGCTAAGTTACTGTTACGACCATGATAGTTTCTATCACAAACGTGACAGAGATATTTCCAACAGAAAATTTTTCAAAGTACTTTTCAGTCTTGACAACCTTTTGTGACAACTGTGACAGAGCCTTTCATGGCCGTGACGGCGGTCAATTAGGTAGTTTTAAAGTCATTTTTATCCACTTTTTTCATAGAATTTCAGTTTCTTTCCTTTGGGGACGAGAAAACCTATAAAAGAAGGTAGAAGAGGGCCTGAAAAAGTATCCTTAGAGCATAGATTTAAATCCTACAAAGAGGAGAAGATCAAGAACAATAACGAAGCTCTGTCGGAAACTCGCAAGAGCACGTGCACAGTGGCTTTCAAAGTTCTTCATTTTTTTCCAATCTTTTATATTAGATTTGATGTTGTTATTCTCAGATTTATTCCTTTATTAGGGTCATCTTAGTTGAATCCTATTTGGAATCTTTTTTAATATTAGTTTGATTTGAATCTTTAATAGCATTGCAATTTCATGTTTAATGCTTTCCTTTGATTTCATGATTTGTTATTTGATTGCTATCTGAGAAGAAGTGATTATTATCATAATAGTTTATAGGATTGATCTTAATTTATTGCATTTTACAATTAAGGAAATCGAAAGAGACCTAATTTGTGAAGTCATTAAAGTGACTTGAAAAAGCCCTTGATCATAATTCTGATTTAATGCATTTTTTGATTAATTAGATAAGTTAAAAACTGAAAGGATTGATTTATTCTAATTATTTCTTAAGATAGTAGTTAAAGCCAGAAATATTGATTAACTAAATTTGGGAGTTCACTTTGTTATTGATTCAACTAATTTTAGGTTAAGAAAATTTGTTAAATTTTAGTGGTGATAATTAGGTGCCTTAATCATCAAATCATTATTTCTTAAGGTGATCATTTCTTTTATTTTTATTATTTCTTTTTATTCACATTTGAAATCAACTATTTTCTTAATTTCTCAATTAACAAAGTTCAAATAAAATTTAAATTATTAACTGTCCTCGTAGTAATAATAACTCTACTCATTCACTTTATTACTTGAGCGACTAGTGCACTTACTAGCGTTTACTATCAATTCTACACGCATCAATAGTTATCATCCACAGGCACATCGTTGTACTCGGATGATGTTTTATTATCATCTACTATTGTTTCTACTAAGAATAGTCTACTTCCGCTTATTCTGCCAATGCGAATGGATCGTATGACTGAAGTCTCGATCGAGGGTTAATATTCACCAATTTAAACTTTTGATCGATCCAAACTCTTTTCTCTAAATCTAACCAATGACATTTTAGCACCACGGAAGAGGTCGGCGTAGGCGGAGGAGGATGGCGGCGGAGGAGGTGGAGTAGGCGGAGGGCGGCGGAGGCAGATGGCGGCGCAGGGCGGCGAGCCGTAGAGGCAAAGAGCGAATGAGGGCGGGCCGTAGAGGAGGTCGGCGCAAGGCGAGGAGAAGCGGGCGGGCGAGTTCGATCGTCGAAGTAGTGGGTGTCAATCGTCGGAGCAGCGGGGTCGGGCGAGTTCGACGCGGGTGACTTCGATTGTCGGAGTAGAGGGATCGGGCGAGTTCGACGACAACAAGTTCGACGATGGCGGGGTCGGGTGTCGGAGCAGTGGGCGTCGATCGTCGGACGTCATCGGTCGTGGTGAAATCGGCAGCAAGCTTAAAAGTAAAAAGTGAAAATGCAGAAGAGGGGTTAGGAATTTAAATTAAGTATTTAGCTCCTCAACTAACGCGACGCTACTTAGACGCTACGAGGGCGTTATAATCGAGACGCTATTTCAAGGCTGTAGGGATGCTATATCGAATTTTCTTCCTAACTTAAGATTATATGTGCGAGATTAAGTGATAATAATATGTGCACACATTATAGATGTCTATTTATATGTCAATATGTGCCCGATTAAGTGAGGGTAATAAAAAGTCATAGAGAAACTAATATGTCGCTAAGAAATATTAACGATAGAATAGCGTC
Organism: Pontederia crassipes; assembly: GCA_030549335.1. Taxonomy (NCBI): domain Eukaryota; kingdom Viridiplantae; phylum Streptophyta; class Magnoliopsida; order Commelinales; family Pontederiaceae; genus Pontederia; species Pontederia crassipes. The sequence continues at coordinate 54,099,371 of CM060188.1, forward strand.
GTAGTAGCGTCTCCACGAACTTAGCGTCTCACATTGGAGACGCTAGGGCGACGCTAATAGGTTTCTACATTCTAATTTTCTATTATATTTATGTAATTTTCTTTATCAAGATAGCGTCTCATCGCATTGTGCCATGTTCCAATCGTTTTGTTCCCTTCCTACAATATAAAAATTATGGACTTAATGGGTGTGTCCCTCCTTTAAATGAGGGACATGGTGTCTCCCTTCTTCTTATTCATCAGATCAAGAATTTATGAATCAGATTTAAAGTTTTTAAATGGAAATAAATCAAATAGGATCCATAGATTTCTAATCAAATGGATAGAAACATAGGGGACACGGTGTCCCTCTTTTAAAAAGGGAGCACCTCCATTTTTTCTTATAATTATTCATGTATGTATATAAAATTATAAGTCTGTATGCATATATGTATATAACAAAATTGTATATATATATATATATATATATATATATATATCTAATATATGTGTATGTATATGTCTACTTGTGAGAGATTAAGTCACAATAATGTGTATATCTATATGTATTATAAGTATATGCGTGTATGTATATGTCTATATATGTACAAAATTAAGTGACAATAACATGTATATGTATACATATTATAAGTATATATATGTATGTATATGTTTATATGTGTGAGATTAAGTGACAATAATATGTATATGTGTACTTATTATATATAATTATAAATATATATGTGTATTTATATGTCTATATGTGCCCGATTAAGTGAGTGTAATAAAAAGTCAGCTACTGTTGCGCTATAGAGATGCTATCAAGTCACTAAAACATATTAGCGACACACAAGCATCGACGTAGCGTCTCATACGTGTTAGCGACCCAATAAGGAGACGCCAGAGAGATGCCATTAGTGTCTCTTTAGTGCCAACCATAATTGCGGCTCTCGTGTGGCGCTACATAGACACTATTGAGCATCCACGGAGATACTAAAATGAAATAATTTATAACAAATCATGCCTCTTAATTCAACCATCGTAATTTTATGATTAAGAAGATAAAAATAATATATGTATAATTAAGATATGATATATGTTGTATGGATAAGTAACATATATAATATAGGTAACAAATTATATATTTAGGAATACTCCTATGATGTAGACATATATAAGTAATTATGTAGGAATACATATATATGTTGAAGGTACATATACAATATTTAATTTATTTATTGATTAAAGTATAGTGTAGATAATATATATGGTTGCGTCAAAATAGATAACATATAGTGATATAAATATAGATAGCCTATATATAGATATCTATTTCTTAATTAACATATATAGTTATGAGATGTCAAGTGTTAAAATAGTGCTTCTTCATATTGACGTCTAAATAGCATCTTCTTAAATGTGACACCAGATAGCGTCTCCATAACGTCTCAGAAGATGCGATGCTAGCGTCGTGTCGAACACTATCGACACGAGAACAGCGCTAGGTTCTCCTGCGCACTTTCGCTTCATGGCGCGCAATAATAGCGGCTACCTATCGAAATGCTAATGTGATGCTATTGAGAGGCAAGTAGCGTCTCTTGTTTGGGACTCAATTGAGACGCCATAACAATGCTCGTGGTGTCGATTTAGCGTCACCATGTTTCGAGACACTATTTTGCATCGCTAATCGCCTGCATTCTTCATATAAAGTTATATCATATTTCTCCTATATTTCTCCCCATTATGTTTCATGAAAAAATAGTTTGCACACGAAGGACATAAGAAACCATATGTAATTCCCCATTTAATCATGTTATCTTTAAAAAAAATTATTCTCCACTTTTGTCATAAATATGTAAAGTATTACATAATAAAAATTATAAAATATGCAAAAAATAACTCTCCCTAAATTTATGGCTATTTTATAATAGTAAAATGAAATCAAATTCATCTAGTGGTTATGAAACTCACAAGCAAAAAAATGTATTAAGAATCAAAATATTGCATAAAACTTTAATACAATAATGATATCAATGATATGTCAAAATAAAGTTGAAAGATTTTAATATGCTCACCCTATCACTATGACCAATTTTCTTTTTTTATTTTATATCTTACTATTTTCTTTCAAAAAAATGATGATTTTGAAATTTGAGAGAAATAAAAATGTAGGATTCACTTAAGAACGATAAAAGATTGCAAGAATATAATCAATGATAATTTTACTATAACATTTGTGCCTTTACATTTTCATTCGTCCTTTGCTTTACATGTGAGGCACATCTGAAAAATAATTATTTAACTTTTGGTACTCAAACTTCTTTGGGTCCTATTTTATTAGTCAATGTTTCTTTTGGAATCCATATCATATTTATAGAATTCTTAATTTTGCATTTGAAGGCATAGTAATCATGAACATATCTTGATTTCAAAAAATTATGATGAGAAGCATTAGAATGTTTAACATTAAAAGAGCGATCATAAGAATGTTTATTTCTCAAATAATAATCATTAGTGTGCTTTGATTATGAAGAATAATAATATTTTAAGTAGTATCCATGTGAGTTTTTGTAATATTTTTTCAAATTAATTTTCTTACAAGATGCATGGACAATAGACTTTTTAGCTACTTTGCAATTATTTGTAGACTTTTGAAAATCATCATTGATAATGCTTTTCAATGGCATATTAAGTTTATAATTCAAAGATTTTTGTAAGGAAATAATTTTGTTTTTCAAAATTTTATTTTCATTTTCACATATCCAAATTTTCATTTTCAACTAAACATGCATTCTTTTCATTGTTTAAATTTTCAAAATCATTTTTCATAATATGATGATCATTCATCAAGGTTTCATTTTGAATTAGACAATCATATCTTTCTTTTTTTCAAAATATTAAGGCCATTTTTCATAATATGAAGATCATTCATCAAGATTTCATTTTGTACAAAACACGCATCTCTTTCCTCTTTCAAAATTTCAAACTCATTTTAAAAAAAACATATTTATTCATTAATGTTCTATTTTTCTTTTTAAGTTAAAGATGCTTTTGAATAAGAGAAGCAAATTCTTTACAACACCATCATCACTATCACTAGAGGAATAAGATAAAGTTGATGTTACTTCATCATCCTCACTTTTTTCCATTAAGCATAACACATCATCTTTGGATGTCATAGATGTAAAAATATCATTTTCTTCATTGTTCATATCCGATGTGCTCTTTTTGTCAAAGTTACTCCCTCCAGAATTATTTAACAAAACTTGTCAAATCTGACAAGAAGTGGAGCATTTAGAAATAAGATTCATGCCATAAGAATATAAAGAGGAATAAAATACATTTTTTACATTGTAGTCAAATTTTTCAATCAACATTTGAAAATCGTTATATTAAAAAATGGAAGATCCATAGAAACACCATTTAAAATCTTAAAAAAAGAAACAAGGATCCCAAGACACCAACATGGAGGTGAATTGGTGTTTAAAAATTAAAATTATTGATTTTACAAAATATGTTGCATAAGCTTAAAATCGATTAAAATAATCTTCAAACCATAACAAATTAAATCAGATCACAAACATAATATGAGAAGGAGAGGGAGAGAGAATGCAAATAGAAGAATATAAATGATTATTGTCGAGATTCGGCCACACCATGGCCTATGTCCCATCTTCGACTTCTCGACCTCGAGACCGTCGGAGATTTCACTAAAACTCTTCCTTTATTTTAAATGGGGCAAGAAAGAGCAAGTCCTTTACATCAACTAAATTTTTTCTGCTTCGAGAGGTAAGGCACACATCTTCTCTTAGGAAGATATGGAATCACTTTTACACATGAGCTCTCTTAATTTTTCTGAATAATTGTTTCTCTCTTTTACAATATCATGCTCATAATATAAAAGAAAGAAAGAAGAGAAATTTAAAATGATAATTTCAAGAGAAGGATCTTCTAATGAGAACTTGAAATTTTTCTTCGATGCTTGAATGTATGCCTTTACTTCTGGCTTTGACACTCTTTTTATAGGCTTCAATATGTAAAAAATTTGTTTAGAATTTGTTCCACAATTTCCTCATTCAAAACTAACCATCACTGTTCATTCTAGTCGGGGACCGGTCGATCATATTTATGGACCGGTCAACCATTCTATGTGACCTTTGCATTGGTTTGCTCAGTTACCGTAGATGGTCGGTCGACCGGTATAGTCTTGACATTTCCATTTTCGCCCGTTGAGTTGATCGATTGGCCGGTGCATCGATCGGTCTGTCGACTGGTGTAGTCTCATAATGGATCTAGGCAATTCATACATTGGGCGGTCGACCGGTATCTCTAATCGGTCGACCAGTGTAGTCTCTACCTACCTACATTGTATCGATTGACAAGTTGTCTGCCCTGCACTATTTTAAACATAACTTTTTTGCATAGTTATCTAAATGAGATAATCTTAAATTCTATGGATAGCTATCAGAATTCTCTACGATTTTGATATTCATCATTCATCCAAAATCTAATTATACAATAGTCAATTGTTTAATCAAAGTTTAGTGCATAAAGTTGTCCATTTTTATTTAAACTTTTTCAGCATATAACTTTAATCTTTCGAGGTTTGTATCATTAAAATATAATTTTCTAGGGCATTAAAACTTTACTCCAACAATAATTAGATAAAGAATAAGTGAATTGTTAGAACTTAGAATACTTATCGTTCACAATTTATAAATGTATTTTTCTTTAAAAAATATTTTTTATGAATAAGAGGTACTCCATAAATTTATACTTATGATTAAAACTAACTTATATTATTTTAAAATTTGTTATATTGTGATTAAAATTAGTTATATTTTGGATAGGAAAATTAAAATATTTTAATTTTATTAAAAATCTTCTATTTTGTATTCTAAATTTATTTATAATATATATTCTAGATCTATAAATATATTAAAGTAAATGAGTAAAAAGACAAAATATTAAAGACAATTATGAGAAATTGAAAAATAATGATAATTTATTTAATATATTATGTTATATTAATGCATCTAGAAAAGAATAAAAGTAAATGTAAGAAATATGCATTATATTATATTATAAACATTACTAATAAATTATTATTTTAATTATTGACGTGCTTAGCTTTTGAAATTACCGACGAATTTATTTCTATCGATAATTTTGAAGGTTAGATCTATCGGTAATTAAAGTAATAATTTTAATATATACTATTATAAAAATTAATTGTCGATGGGTCTACCCTTCAGAATTATCGACAGATCAATATCCCTCGATAATTTCGAAGGCTAGACCCATTAATAATTTTAATAATAAAATATTTATAATATAATTATATTATATCATATACATATTATTACAAATATAATTACCGACGGATCCAGCCTTCGAAATTACTGACGAATATAATTTCATTGGTTATTCCGAAAGATATACCCATGATTTCGAAAGATTTGTGGCCTCCAGTATTTGGAAATATTTTTTCTATCCATCGCAAAGGCCGTCAAAAAATGAAGGATTATTTTTTGTTGGAAATTTATCATCGCAAATTTGCAATTCTCTTGTAGTGAGGTAGAATATGCACATGATCACAAATTTCTTAGAAGAATTTTAATGATGATGATGAATTTATTATTCTTTTGTATCTTCATTAAAGAAATGATATTTTTGTTTGATCTTTTTTTAATATTGTCATGTCTATTTTTCAATAAGAAAACTAATTAACTTTTTAATAAAATTACTTTTCAGCATCATACTAGTTCTAAATGGAAGATATAAAGTACAAATAGGAAAACAAAAGTGGGCACTTCTTTTGTGTATATATATATGTATATATGTATGTATGTATGTATGTATGTATGTATGTATGTATGTATGTATGTATGTATGTATGTATGTATGTATGTATGTATAGTACTATCACAAAAGAGAATAGTTTCATGCCATCTCAATTTTCTAATAAAAGTAGTTTAACACAGAATATAAAAAATATTTAGATCCCTCGTATAATAATAAAAATGTATGTAAGATTTCGTCTACCAACATATCCTTTGGGTACGAGTATAATATAATGACCAGAAAGATGAATCACCATGGTCAATCAAGCATGTGATTAATGTCAGCTCATTTTTTTGCACCAAAAAAAATAAAAAATTTCAATAGTTGTATAAGAGTTGCGTCTAGTTAAGATTGTGTTCTCACTATATATATATTCAGTACATATATCATGATTTATGCATATGAAAAATTCAAGACATGCCCCATACATTTTTAAATTTCAAGAAATTCAAGATATCGATTTTTTTTCGATCCGATAGATTTCTTTAGATTTGAGTTGCACCCGGGACTCATTGGTCTAATTGGATAATGTGATTGAATTGAGAGTCGATTGAATTCAGAGATTGGTTTAATTTAGATTTTAGATTTTAGCACTTCACCCTAATTCACACCCTGTTGATCCAATTTGGGATTTCTAATTGGTGTGAGCGAGCGTGGACTTCCAAATAGGAATGCAGCTCTACGAACATATCTTTTGGAAAAAACAACGCTCAAAATAGTAGTTCCGGATCGATTCTTGGAGCCATCACGCTGATCAGGAAAATTACCTTTGTCGTTCAAATTCTGACATCAGATTAATCGGAGCTAGTAGCTCTTGACAACGATGAATCCGAACCGTGTGACCGACAAAAAAATATCAAGCAAAATAGTTCCATATCCACACAAGATGTCTCCCAAGGTCATGTGTAGTTGGGCAATTAATTTCGATTTTCTTTTTTACCAAATAACCGACCCATTTTTTTCAAATTAATGGAACCAAATTTATCCAAACTTAATTTCGACTCAGTTGATAGATAAAAGAAAAATATTAACCAATGTCTATTTGGCCAATTCGATCAATCAATTAAAAAAAAACTACTTAACAACTGAAATTAACCAATAAGTAAAATAAAGTTATTAGTTATTTATTAAATTACCTTGTTATAAAGACTTGTAATTTTTTTATGCAATTTTCAATAAGAAATATTGTTTTTACTCCATGATTAATTTGCTTAGTCAATGTTGCTTATTTTTCTAAATTTGTAAATCTTGACATCTAATCATATTTCTACCCAATTATTTCTTCTTTTTTTCCTTGTTACGTTGGAGTTTATATTCATTCTTCAATTGAGCAATCATTATTTTATTTCTTATTTAAGTATTTCAAACTGTATTTCTTTAATATTAATTTTATTTTCTTTTTTTTCTTTGCATAAATCGATGTTCTTTCGAGTTTAATTGCCCAGGTACTAATTGTAAAATTTCAAGCCAAATAAAAAGAGATAATAAATGATGGAGCAACTGAGACTTAATTCATTGATCTCTATCAAAGAAATAAAGGCCATAATTAATTCATCTAGAAGATGGAGTTGGTTTTTGGTATATATATTAAAATGACTTGATTTTAATTCTAATCTTAATTAAAATTAAATTCACCATCTAAGTTAAAATAAAATTATATATAATTATTATATCAATATATTAAATATTAGTAATTTTACACTCGTTTAATGTTGAATGAATTTTGCAACTCACTGATTATCGAATTGATTTTACAAAGCATGATGCTACCAAATCCAAAAGAATTGTTTCAATACGTTTCCTAATTAAATTAAGAGTTATTTTCTCTAACCACCCATAAACTATCGTGAATTATCACATCTAACCCCATACTACGAACTTCATTTTTTGAGTACCTAAACTATCACGATTTTTTCGATTTAGTCCTTCCGTCCAATTCTGTAAACTTTTCAGTTAACTTCTATTTTTTTTATTTGTGAAAAGACCATCGTACCCCTTCCTTAAATGTTAATCTATTTTACATAAAATAATATATAAAAATAATTAAAAAAATAAAAAAAGGACGGGGGCGTGGCCCCCCTTGTCGTCGGAGCAAAAAGGGGGGTGCCGCCCCCCTGTCGCCGGAGCGAAAGGGGGGTGCCGCCCCCCTGTCGCAGGAGCGAAAGGGGGGCGCCGGCCCCCCGTGCGACGAATAAAGCGGGGCCGGCGCCCCCCCCCCCCCCCCCCCCCCCCCCCCCCAAGAGCTCGCGGCTCGCTCGCTCAGGGGGGCGCTGGCCCCCCTAATCTCCCTCGCCGCGCACAAGGGATAAAGGGGGGGTCGGCACCCCCCGAACGAGCTCGCCGGCGGTGCGAGCTCGCTCAGGGGGCGTTGGCCTCCCTAATCTCCCTCGCCGCGCACGAGGGAGAAAGAAGGGGCCGGCGCCGGCCCCCCTAATCTCCCTCGCCGCGCGCAAGGGAGAAAGGGGGGAGGGCGGCGCCCCCTGAGCGAGCTCGCGGGCCCCCCGAGCGAGCTCGCCGGCGCGATGAGCTCGCTCAGGGAGCTCGCCGGACCCCTGGGTGAGCTCGCCGACGCGGGCGAGCTCACTCAGGGGGCGTCGACACCCCTTTCTCCCTCGCCGCGCGCGAGAAAGAAAAGGGGGCGACGGGTCCCCCCTCCCCTCCCGGTCCTTTTTTTTAATTGTTTTTTTTATATTTTAATTATTTTTATATTTATTATATATTATTTTATGAAAAAATAAATTAACACTTAAGAAAAGGGTACGATGGTCTTTTCATAAATAAAAAACTCAAAGTTAACTGAAAAGTTCACGGAATTGGACGGAAGGATCAAATTGGAAAAATCACGATAGTTTAGGTACCCAAAAAATGAAGTTCGTAGTCTGGAGTTAGATATGGTAATTCGCGATAGTTCAGGAGTGGTTAGAGAAAATAACTCTTAAATTAAATTAAATAGATGCCAAGATCAATTTTGATTTACACATCTATATATCTAGAATGAGTGAAGCTAATTGTAACTATTTTTATAACTATTCATCATTATTTTTTTCCATGGAGATCTATCGGTGTGCATGACTATTAGCACTCGATTAATTTGATGTTCGAATAAAAATGATATGAATAAATCCTTGCTAAAGTGGTGACTATGATAGTTAAACATGTGGCTACTAGCACCACTGATTGTATGGCACAACTCCATTACCCGATTGTGCCAACTATTCTTAATTATCATTTTAATAAATATAAATTACATTTAAGCATAGTTTGGTAGAGAAATAAATCAAGAACCAAGTTGTTCTCGCTCTTCAACCAGACAACATATATAATGTCTAATGGTTTAAAAAAGAGAAAGAAAAATGTTGACTCATTCTCATAACTGAATAGGAGTAACTAAGCTAAAGATAAAATATATATATATAAATGAAAGAGCTCTTATATTTTATTGACAATTGTCAACTTGGCCAAAAAGAAGTCGAAAGATGCTCTACTGGCCTATGTTTATGCTCTATGAATTTAATGATGATTATATTATCCTTCTTGTTACACTTATCATGTTATCATCATTCACGCCACTTTATTTTTTATCTCTTAATCACGATATTATCATACCGATTATGTCCACACGACTCTATCATTTATAATTATGTTCATTTAATTATCATTATGATGTCATCATTATTTATATTTCTATATGATTTTTATGCGTTGGGCATCAAAGTTCACAGGAAAATTTATTCAATGTCATAGGTAACAACCTGGTCCAGTAAAAAGAACAATGACGTATGCGACAAATCGAGCTCGTGATGTCTTTTGCACATGAAATTGATTCCCTTCACTTTTCTTTCTATTTTTATCAAGTTGTATTTAACTTATGCAAACTTTGATGTTTATGTTATTTGAGGCTCAATTATATTATTATGTTAAAACTTTCGTAGTCATTATAATCATGTCTCTTTCTATTCAAACGATAGCTTTTAGGATTTGTTTTCTATTGTTTTTCTTTTCTATTTATCAATTTATTTTATCTTAAACTATCGTTTAAGAACATATGAACATTATACTTGAGCATAAGAGAAATAGAAAGATATGACTATGTATAATACCATTTCCTGATTTTCAATGAAGCTAATCCAATATTATTCACGTTAGACTTTGTTGCATATTTATAGTTATACAGTTATTTATTAAGTTTTATGAATTTATTATCATATTTATCGATTTACTATCATAATATATACATACCATTTTCTACTGGATTTAATTTGCATCACATGTTTGTTTGATTTAATGTCAAATTCTGGCAACAGTTATTTTTTTTACTTACCTTTTCCCTATTTTATTACCTCTTTAGTTCCATTTTAAGTTTAGGTGACATATGTCGGGTGAATTTCACTAATTTCCTTCAAGCTTTAACCTCTTTTTCAATTCAATTTTTCCAATTTTTTTTAAACGAGATTGTCCTACAACTATTGACTTATTTTACATATTGTCGTTTTGACTAAATATATTTACTAGCAATATCATGTTGTGGCACCTATTATGAAATAAATTAATTATAAATAATAAAAATATTTTTTAAATGAAAAAAAAAGACGAAAGGAGGGGGGATGGGATAGCCCTTCTCTCACTGCTGATGGAGGGGGTCACCAAGAGAGGGGGGCGATGTGTAATACCCGGCCCACATAAAAATAAATAAATAAATAAATGAAAACTAAATTGTAAAGACAACCCCATAGTTCAATTAGTGAGCCCATTAGTCTAATAGTCCTACAACTACTCTATAAAAAGGGCTAATGGCCCTAAAGCTCTCTTTTAGCCACCATTTCTCTCCTTCACTCCTCTCTCTTCCTCCCTAAGGCCATCTATTCAGCAAAGAAAAAAGGATTCTAATAAGGTGTTGCATCAAGGTTATCTACATTTCTGCACCCTTTTAATCCTTAAATCCATTACTCACTTCTTCTCTCCAATTGGATGACTTTCTAGGTGGAGAACAATAAGGGGAAGTGTTCTTGGTGATTGGAAAGGCTCAAGCTAGGAGCAATCACGAAATAAGGTGGGTGATACCGAAAACTCTTGTATAACATGATTATCAATTGATTGGAATTAGGATTCTTACATGGATAGTGTTCTTGATTGAAGAGAACTATGGAATGGAATGATTGGTTGCACTTCTTGTGTTTGATGCATGTTCTATGATTCTTATGACTATAGATAGGTTCTGTATTAGTCCTTCATGCTTAGATAGTTGATTGAATGCCTTGATTGTAATTTTGTATTGAAAATCATCGTTATTTCCATTCTGTCCAGTTTCTATTTTTCAAGCAGACCGGTCGACCGATCCTGTATATCGGTCGACCGGTGATGAGGTTATCGGTCGATCGATCCTTGGAGACTGGTCGACCGATCAATTCTTTCGAGCCTTGTATTGTTCGGTCGATCGGTCGATCGAAGCTCTTTTTGTTTAAGTACCAACCGATCGATCGATCCAGAGATATCGGTCGACCGGTGTAGCAAAAACTCATTGTATTACATTCAGACCAACCGGTCGACCGATCCAGAGGTATCGGATGATCGGTGTCCGAAAAACAGTCGACCGATCTGTGAGGACCGGTCGACCGATATCTGTCCAGTTTGCAAATTGATTATTATTTTGATTGAGGTTCTTTCTATGTTTGTGTTGTGTTACTCCTTACTATTTGGCATGCTATGTGATTGAATCCTTGATCTTGTTTTGATATGTTCCATGATCCAATCCTATTATGATATGCAAGTATGGCAAAGTGATAAAGTGATTAAGCAAGAAAGTGATGAGCATGTTTATGGGAGTGGTGGTCAGAGCTTAAGCTGAGTGCTCATCGGACGGGTCGCTCCCTAAGCCATAGCTGGATCCACCATTGGCCGCACGAAGTTGTATTTGGTCGCTCTAGCGTAAATTCCCCAAGTTAAAGGCACCACAAGGCACCTAATGTTAAGTGAAAGTAAAAGCACAAAGAATATGGAAAAGTGACATGAATATGATGAACAAAGTATGATTATTGATCCAGTATGATCTCTGAAATTTTTTATGATTATAAGATTGACTCATGATCTCTATCTCTTTTATCCATCGATATCTCAAGTGAATGATCATATGCTCAAATTTGATCTTATTGCAAGTGATTACTAATTCAGCCAATTGTTATTTATTGTTATGCATTGTGCACTTATGGGTTCCCACTAGGCTGTATAGCTTACGGGAGGACCTCCCCTGTGTTGATTTCTACAGGGCCAGGTCAGTGATAGTGTCGAGATCGTGTGTCGCGACCAGCGATGCTAAAGGACATGAACTAAGAGAGGGTCTAGTTATCTTTATCTTTATTTTCCGCATTATGAGCTTGATGTAATTTAGACATTATGGATATCATGGACTTTGTAATATTTTGGAACTTTCACTTTTATGATATTTCTATCTTTCCTTCTTTGCTTTTATTATTGGCATGCCATTATTTTTATTTGAGATTTGGTCAAGTTTAAGTCATGTTATAGTATTTTCGTAACGCCTTCGAATAGATCCTCGCCACGTGGCGTTGGTCGATTTGGGGGCGTTACACGATGTGCTTCCCATGACGTCGGCTAACTCATCCATGGCAGTCATTGACAATGACGGAGGGGGTTACGATTGGCGAGTCCTTTAACTTCCGCATATCATTAGCAGATAGGAGCCCTCTCCAATGGGTCAACTCGCAAATTCAATGACATGATTCGATCTAACCTCAATTATTTTTGTTTTTGATCGACTTTTTTTATTTTTTTAGTTTTCAGCTTATATTATATATAAAAAAATAAAATATTTTAAATATGTCAAATAATATTTAAATATTTAACAAAATATTTATGTTTTCTAATTAAATATTATATAATAATTTTTATTAAATAATAGAAACAAATATGAAAAAAAATTAAAAAAAAAAAGAAAAAATGGTGGTCGAATAACCCAACCACCTGGCCAACCCGATTCGAACTTGGTGACTCGAATCTGGCTGGATTGGATCAAATCCAATCCTGCAAAGAGGGCTGACCTGAGCCAACCCGACCCGATCAAGATCGGATGAGTCGGGTCGGATCCGAGGCCGAGTTGGGTCAAACCCGACCCGTGAACATCCCTACTCTCCAACCTCCCCAAAAACTTCCACTTCTTGCACTCCTCCTCACTAGATTACGATCACATCTCATTTCATGCCACATCAATAGCCTCATCGACAACACCAAGGAGCAGATCGACGAAAAAGCATCAATCACGATGACCAAGGAGATGAAGAGAGATCTAGCAGCAACTTCGGGTTCAACTTTAGGCCATTCATGAAAAGGTAGTCAGCAGCACATTAGAGCCACGCGGCATCCACCAATCCACCACCATCATCGCGATGCTGATGAAGAGTACAACAACAGTCATGGTCGCATCAAGACCAAGTCCCTTCCTCAACATTAGAAAGATCAATGCGACCTTGTTTGTCGGAAAGGATGACATCAACATTAGAAAGATTAGGTGGATGTCTTCAACGGTGACAATCGCGGCCTCCAGGGCAACTCCATGTCACGGTTGTGTCTCATTTTATTTTGAATTATTTTTTTAAACCTCTCCTAAATTATTATAATTTTTTGTATCTAATCTCAAAGTATGAACTTACCTTAGAATATCCCTAACCTTTATAGCATTTTTCACTTTAATCCTTCCGTCTGATTTTATTATTTTTTCTATTATTTTACTTTTTCTCATTTATAAAATACTAAAATGCCCTTTCACAAACTCTTATCTCTTTTAATATTATAAAAATAAAAAACTAAATATATAAAAACCTTTTCAATTTGTTATTATATATTAATGTCCTCCCTCTCGCAGAAGTTTTTATATTTTTTTAGTTTTTATATTATTTGTTAATATTAAAAGTGAGAAGAATTCGTGGAAGAGTATTTTAGTCTTTTCATAAATGGAAATAACAAAAAAAAATAACAAAAAAGTTAACAAATTCATATAGAAATATTAAAGTGAAAAATATGGTAATTTAGGGATATCGTAAGGCAAATTTATATTTTGAAGTTAGATGCGAAAAATCATAATAGTTTAGCTGAGGTTTAAGAAATTAACCCTTTTATTTTCTAACATAGTGATATTAGCGGTAATCTTGTTATACCGGTAAAAAAAATTATTTGAAGGACAATTTCATTGTAAATAAAATTGAAAAAATGTAAGGTTAGAGGATAATTAGTAAATTTACACTATATGCTACATCATCCATAAGAAAAAAGATTAAAACAAAAAATGTTAGCATCGCACAATATAATAATTCCACAATAAAATGCTCAAATTACTAATTACTATAATTTAGAAATTAGTCTTATATTGTATGAAAGTCATCAATATTTTAAAATAAAATTGATATTAGTTCTGACAAAATACTACATAACCCTTATTTAATATATTTTTTGCAAGATATATTATTTCTTGCAAATCAAAATTTGAATGACTCACTTATATATATATATATATATATATATATATATATAGAGAGAGAGAGAGAGAGAGAGAGAGAGAGAGAGAGAATTTTATTGGGGGAACTAAGTTGGGAGCACCTTGCTACCAACATTATCAACTGCACGATTTAGACAAAACGGTGGATTTTGCGCACGCGCGGTTCAACAATTTTTTTATCTCACTTTCATCGGCTCAACGTGACCTAACTCCTTGCCCCCTCTTTCGCCCTCGCCTCACCGGCTGGGAGGAACTCATCTTCTATTTGGGCGAGGCGGCCACGAGCGGCATCGACGACCTCGTGGTTGGGGCGGTCACCGAGTACGTGGAGGACGGAGCGGGCTTCAGCAATGTCATATATGATGGCGATCATGGATGCTACGAGGGCAGGTCGGCAGTGTAGGTCTAGCATGCAATCGATGACAAGCTCTTGGAACTCGTAGGATGTGGTGGGGCGCATTGATGTGGGGGACTGCTCGAGGTTGGTGGTGGAGGGGGACTTGGGTAGGTGAGAGAGGATGTAGGAGACAATTAACCGGGAGGATCTCATCTTTGATTTGGGTGAGGCGGCGCGCAGCGTTGAGGGCCTCATGGTCGAGGCGGTCGCCGAGTATGCTGAGGACGGAGCGGGCATGAGCGATGTCGAATATGGCAGCGGTCATGGATGCTAAGAGGGCAGGTCAGCGGTGTAGGTCCGGCATGCGATCGACAACAAGCTCTTTGAGCTCGTAGGATGTGGTGGGGCACATCGACATATGGGGGGGTTCTCGAGGAAAAAAATGTGACGGGGCACACCGACGTGTTGTGGAGGAGGGGAAGGAGAGAGGAATGTTAGATGGGAAAAGCCGGCGGAAGTGAGACTGAACCGGCAAAAGCGAGGCTGAACCGTCCATCGCAAGGAAAAAAATGTTGAACCGCGCGTGCAGAATCCATCCTACCATCTCAATCATGCAGATGATAATGTTGGTAGTAGGGTGCTCCCCCATTAAATTCATATATATATATATATATATATATATATATATATATATATATATATATATATATAACTAAATGGTCGTGAAACTCCCCTTCATGCAGCGCCATGAAACGCCTGGATCGCGACCGTCCATGGCGCATCACACGGCTGAGTCAGAACGAATGAATCCCGACCATCGGATTGAAAGGAACGGCGTAGATCACTCGATGGAAAAAAATGCCACCCGCCTCCATCGTGAGGCTTCTGCGTGCGACTGCCCTAGGCGACCTGGAGCCCCTCATGCCGACCGCAACTCCGGGAATATCCCAGAGGAGAGGCGGTGGGATGAGGTGAGACGTCGGCATCCCTCCGCCTCTCACTCTACTTGTTCAGAGGTTCTCCCGTCCTCAATCCCCTCTTCGTGCGATGCCCTAGGTGATGAACGCTGCTGCCAGAGCCACTCGTCTCCCTCATGCCGGCCGTGACTCCGAACATCCCTCAGAGGTGAGACGTTGGCATCCCTCCGCCACTCACTCTATTTCCTCAGAGGTTCTCCCCACCCCCAATCCCCTCTCTACGCCTGATGCCCTAGGTAACGAACACTATTGCAGGATCTGCTCGTCTCTGTCACACCAACCGCGACCCCGGACATCCTCAGAGGTGAGACGCCCTAAGCTTTTGATCTTTCTTTTTATCTTTCTATCGATTTCTGATGCATCCTTTGCCAATGCCCTAGCTGATGACCCCAGCTGCCGGAGCTGAATTAAACCGACATCTCCCTCTTGCGGGCCGCGACTTCGGTCATCCCTCGGGTGAGACGTCGCCCCCCTTCCGTCTTTTACTCTACTCATGTTGATACTCTTCTCTCTTGCCTATTGTTTTTCTTTTTTTCTTTTAATTTCATTGTGTCCGATTGTTGCCTGATTGTTGTTATCTTGTTGTATAGTGCTCCTTTGTAAAAATTGGATGATGTTGTGTTGTTCTTTTTTTTACTATAATTTGTCGACTACTTTGTACTTGTTGAAGGTGTCGTGCTCATTTTTTAAGTCAGATGTTGATGGAGAATGTTTGTGTGTCCGAACATGATAGGTATATGTAATTTTCAAGGAAATTACTCGAAAATCTTTATTTCATATACACTTCATTAATCGATTATCTTTGTAACAGCTGTAAAAATAATAATGAGAATGCGACTAACGAAATTGTGGAAGGTGAAGATAATGGTCATGTGAAATCCAATGAATTTAGAAAACCATTTATTGGCATGACTTTTGATAATGACGAAGATGCATTTAAATACTATAATATGTATGCTAGATTGACGGGGTTTTCCGTGCGAAAATCTTATTCTCATAGATTGAACGTGTTATGAAAAATCGTTAGTAAAAACTTTTTTTGTTCTAAAGAAGACATTTTCTTGTGCATGCGAATTAACTACTGGTGAAGACATTTTCACTCCAATGCAAAAATGGACTTGGCATAGTAATCTACGTAGGGTCAGAGAGCTCGGTTTGGTTTCATCAGAACATTTAAGACTTTGTGCACTACTAGTAGACGAGGTCATCAATAAGTTGGAAGCTTTCAAAGTTGTTGATAAGGAAAAAATTAATGCATCACAGGCTACGCAAGCTTCTATGATTTCTGTTAATGAAGACTCTAACATGATACAATCATCTCAATTTGACATACGTGACCCAACTCGAGTAAAAGCAAAAGGTAGACCAAAAAACATGGGAAGAATTAAATCTGGTATCGAGATTACTATGTCACAAAAAGAGGTTAAAAAAAAGTGTGTTGTATGTGGGAAGAATGATCATGACAAAAGAAATTGCTCAGTCTTCAAGGTAAACAAAGTCCAAACAAATATATAAATTGTCTATATTAATTTTGACATAGTGATGTTTTTTACAAACTATATTAATTTTTTTACAAACTATAGGGGAAGAGGCAAAAGAAGGTGACTTGCACAAGAGATAGAATGCAAGATGGTTGCTATCTTTTTGTTTTCTTAGGATGCATTGTAATACTGTATTTTATCCTGACTGACCTCATAGCTTTCTTGTATGCATTTTAGATTATGTCACAGCATACATTCTGTTGCATTAATAATTTTGTTCTAGTTTTGTGTTTGGATCACTGTTCTTGTAGTTTGGATCATTGTTTTGAGTCTCTTCTTCGTTCTATAATTCCATTTGTGCAACCCGAACGAAGCTACTTTTTTTAACTGAAAGTTTGGCTCATTTTATCTTAAGAGTCTCTTCTTACTTTTATTTTTGCTCAATTTTATCATGTCCTACTTGCAGGTGCTCAAGGAAGAGTTGGAGTGAATTATGGAGTTGTTGTTCTCCTTTAGTATCTAGGTATGAATCTAACCTGAACATTACTAATAGATCTCTGAACACTGAGATTTGGTTTTTGTCTTTGACAATTGACTGTAGGTGGAAGATGATTGCTCATTGACTTCGGATGCTAGGAAAGATTCAATAGGAGGCTATGTTTTAGTTTGGCTTCATTTTATTGTAATCATATATTAGCAGCAACTACTAGTTTGGATCATTATTTTGAGGCTTCATTATTTGCCTTTGTTTTTTGGGTCATATATTAGCAGCAACTGTAGGCTTCATTATTTTGGTCTCTTCTTGTAGTTTGGATCATAGTTTGTATCAATTTGCCTTCGTACTGCCTACCTACATTTTTTATGGTCCACCTTTTCATTTGTTTATTTGAAATCAAGTTTGTTCAATAGTAACCTATGTTCTTATTCCTGCCTCTTTGTTGTCTATGAGCATTTGTCTTGGTACTCAACTTGATGTTTGACTGTGTCTACTTTTTTGGTAATATGTTGCAAAATTGGTACGAGTTGGATGCTCCATGGAAGCACATCTGAGATGTTGTTCAAGCTTAACATTCAAATTGCAAAAAAATCAAGAGGAAGTCTGAATGAGTCATAAATGGAAAATCAGAGATGCTATTCAAGCTTAATGTTCAAATTACATATTTGCTCAAGCTTAACGTTCAAATTTCATCTAATAGAAAAATCAGAGTCATAAATGTCTGAATGATACCTCTCTTGACCAATTCTTCACAATTATCAAGAGGAAGTTGATATTGGTCCTTTCGACATCTATATGGACATACTCAGCATAGAAGCGAAGCAACAAATCTTCACAATTGCAGGACAACCAATGTCGTCTTGCTGTATAAAAGTTCAATGTTTAAAGAAAACAAAAACCTGCAATTGTTATAGTCTGATTGCGATCCAGAAGGAAAAATTCAAATACATAATCGACTTTATTTCGGATGCAATTTTCATTGCTGCATAGCTGAATTTCAGTGCGAAGCTCCATGCTGCACAGCTAAAAATTTGCAAAATGTATTCCAATTCCTTTTGTGACAAAGGGATTGGTGGAATTTGGAGACTGGTCTTGCTAGAAAATTGACAAATGAAGCGTAATTCTAACAATCGAGATATTGTTGGTGCTATCATAGAACTCACTGCCTAGTTGATCCAGCCTATTTTGCTTATCGATATATTGTCCTATTGAGAAAGGATATCATTTATTCTTAGACAAACTTTAAGTTCTGAAGATCATAAGAAAAAAAATTGCAGCTTGTTCTGGCCATTTGCATGACTACAAAGTGTAATCATTACATAGGCACACACACATCCATGCAGGAAGAATAAGGTCGAATGCTGCAACATAAAGTGAAACCTTACTATAACAAAATTCATGAACAATATTATCAGTGAAACACTCAAAGAGTGAATTCATCCACCACATAATCCACTAGTGAAAAGTTCAAGATTTTGTTTCTCCAAAGTACAAACACATGATACAACTTCATTGGCGATGCACATGATACAACTACTTCAACTAAACACAATAAGCACAATCACAATCACAAAAGAACAAGTATAAGGATAAATTTCCACATATTATTAAGTCCTTTGTTCCTTGCGTTAACTCCAACTAAATTTCTAGCTTCGACTTTGGATACGTCAATCCTATGTAATAATTCATTTATGACTTTCTTCGGTTGATGGCCGAATTCTGAGTCCAAACATTTGAAGTAATCACAGCCCCAGCTTGCTAAAATAAAGAATGCAATGAAATTAAACTATTGATGAACATAATATGTTGAATGGATTTAAATGTCTAACATATGTATAAAAGATCACCCCATAACGACGACATCCATAAAATCTCCTGTCGGGATTCCATTCAGTCCAAGAAGTTTTTAACGCAGCATCTTGTTGGCAATAACATTTAGGGAAAGCCATGTCCTAAGAAATTGTATGTAAGTGCAAACTTCAACTAAACATTACGAAAAGACTGTTGTACAATGGCAACATGCCAACAATAGTTATAAAAAGAGCTCGGCTCTGCAAGTCAAATAGATTCGCCAGGCATATTAATGCATATGAAAACAACAGAAGAGGTGTATGCCTATTATCATTGTTAGTCAAAAGACATGTTAGAATAATAAAATTTGTATAATTCTAGAGTATATATGACGAAATCAAGGTGATTCAATCAAGCAACTTCTTCAGCTAAAAAAATAGAACAATAAGGAATCAACAGAGCGAGAGGCGGGGGAAAGGCGTGGTCTCACTTGAGGGATGTCCGAAGTCGAGGCTGATGAGTGGGAGACGTCAATTTAATTCGGCTTCGGCAGCAGGGGTCGTGAGCTAGGGCATCGGGCGAAGGATGCATCAGACACCGAAAGAAAGAGAAAAGGATATATCCAAAGCTTAGGGCATCATCTCACCTCTGAGGGATGTCTGGAGTCGCGACTGGCGAGAGGGAGACGAGCAGCTCCAGTAGCAGGGGTCGTGAGCTAGGGCATCGGGCGAAGGATGCTTTAGACACCGAAAGAAAGAGAAAAGGATAAATCCAAAGCTTCGGGCATCGTCTCACTTGAGGGATTCTGGAGTCACGACCGGCGAGAGCGACACGAGTGACTCTAGCAGCAGGGGTCATCAGCTAGGGCATCGGGCGAAGGATGCATCAAAAACCAAAAGAAAGAGAAAAAGAGATATCCAAAGCTTAGGGCATCTCACCTCTAAGGGATGTCCTAAGTCGCGATCGGCGAGAGGGAAACGAGCGGCTCTGACAATTGTGTTCATCGCCTAGGGCATTGCACGAAGAGAGCACATCGACACAAAGGGCGGCTCGCGTTCATGTCACCTCTGAGGGAGATCCGGAGTCACGTCCTGCGAGAGGGAGACGAGCGACGATTGTCGTATAGGGCATCACACAAAGAGATGGCATCGACACAAATCATGACCGTTGAAGCAGCCGTTTCTTTCAATCACACGAAGAGAGGATCGAGTGATCTATGCCGTTCCTTTCAATCCGACTGTCAGGATTCATTCGTTCTGACTCCGTGCGATGCGTCACGGACGGTCGCGATCCAAGCGTTTCATGGCGCTGCACGAAGGGGCGTTTCATGGCCATTTAGTCCATATATATAGTATATAACTTATTAGATAACAAAAGAAATCATACATATGTGTGTGTGTGTTGTGTTGCATTGACATATGCCACCCAATATATGAGTTCAAAATTCTGACGGTATAAAGGTTAAAGCAAAAATGCAAACTGAATAACTCATTTTTTTTACAAAAGCTGAACAACTTATGATACTCGTAACAAAGTAGAAGAATTCAGAGAAGGCGCTCTTCTGTATGTTCCACTTCCAGAACATATGTTGAAAATAGCGAACAGATTCCTTATCGATCGGTAGTTCATCATCTTCCTTCAAAAGATTCGGGGGATATCAGACGCTTTCAGAATGCAAGCTGCAAATGATTACATTAATGTGCATTGCCTTTGTCAGTGACTCAACAGTGAGATTATTTTATATGTGCATTCATGCATCCTTCAACTACAAGCTTCAAGTCAAGACATGTGATCATGGAGGTCTTTACATACGGACAAGGAGCTCATGGGATCCAACAAACATGTGCACGTTGCATTGCAGAAGAAGAAGAGCAACAACAACAACAACCATTACCCTCCAGTGAAGATTCCATGCAATAATGCATTTGTTACGGTGCTGTTTCCATCATAATTGGATCCTGATCCTAGAACAACCATTTGGAGCCCAAGTCCTGGTGGATATAGGAAAGAGAGAGAGAAAGACAAAATAATAAGAGCAGCTTATGACATTTTTCTGCACAGGATGAACTGTTTAACCAGAGAAGAAAAATTCTGTTTGCAGTAACTTCTCCTGCAGTGTCAGCCTTCTCTTCAACTGTCCAGTTGTCTGCGTTAGAAAAAAATGCTGGTTGCCAACCACCGACAGAAGAAGAATTGAGCTCAAAATAATTTGCATTATTTTTTTTTCCAAATAACCAAACACAACAAAGAGAAATAAATCTGATTTTTTTTCCTGTAAAAAATTCACTTGTAGTAAATTATAAAAAGAAGGTTGTCCACAATTAGTTATGCATAAATATCTTGCGCTATAAAAATAAATATGCATATGTATGAATGCATATATGTGTATACATGATGAATACGGCGACAGAAGGTAGAAGAAATGTCAATGGCATTAATGAATTGAGTAGGCTATCGTTGTTCTTGGACCACCGATTAATTATGATGTTTGCTTGCAGATCTAAACAGGACGGTTTAGTAAAATAAATAGTTCATAACATACTTTATTAAGAAATCTTGAATATAGTATTTGTTATCTACTTACAGTTGGCTCAATAGAAAAAGGAAAAGTCATAGAATTAATATAGTTATATACATGTAAGATAATTAGTGTGCAAATTTAGAAAACAGAAGAACAAGAAAGTAAAAAAATAGTAAGGGAAGAGTGGATCAGAATGGATTCAAAGATGTTTTCCTCCAAGAGATAAGGGAAGGGGAGAGAGGAGTGAGAGAAAGAAAGAGAGAGAGAGAGGGGGTCATTGCAGGAAAGGACGCGGTTTGTTTTGTGTTTCAGGTCTGAACACACCGTCCCGTCCTCGTCCCTTCCCCCTCGTCCCATCTCTCAAGAATTGCCATCAGATCTTTGACAGTGCTCCTCTATTCTTCCCCGCAAACGTGCACATTTCTTCTTTTTCGCTCGAGGCTGGCGAGAGATGGAGAGAGGGCTGTCATAGTTAAGGAATTCCCACAGGTTTGTCTAATTCAGAAAAAGCTCTGCATGCATTGCCTCTCTCTCTCTCTCTCTCTCTCTCTCTCTCTCTCTCTCTCTCTCTCTCTCTCTCTCTCTCTCTCTCTCTCTCTCTCTCTCTCTCATGTAACAACTAGCAAGGTCTCCATGTGAGACTTACTATTGAAGAGGTGATGAAGCCAATGACTATGGTGGACCATCATCTTTGCATGCAGAAAAAAAAATGGTTCTTGTAGTTTCTGGTTGCAGTTAACGTCATTAAAGGTATCAGTTTCAGTAATGTAAGATCAGGAATGGAGCCAAGTCTAAAGATAATATTTTTATTTCCGTGAATTCTTAATTTGCATTCGTCATTTTTAATTCATGCTCTGGAAAAATGAAGAAAGAGAAAATAATTCTTTTACCTGTATCATTTTTTTTTTCGGACGGGGCCGCAACCGGAGCTGCGGCGACGCCCGGTCCACCGGAATGTAGCGTGCCCATAACGGTGGGACTCTGAATATTGTCTTGTATCCATCTCAGTGACCCGACCATTTAATAATACCTATTCGGCATCCTTTTACGACCTTTCTTTTATGTGCTTAGTGTATTTTATATCTGTGTGTGCATGTGAG
The DNA here is from genome assembly GCA_030549335.1 of Pontederia crassipes. NCBI lineage: Eukaryota > Viridiplantae > Streptophyta > Magnoliopsida > Commelinales > Pontederiaceae > Pontederia > Pontederia crassipes. The sequence continues at coordinate 54,122,402 of CM060188.1, forward strand.
AGAGGGAGCAAATGATGCGATGCTTTATGATTTGCTGGTAGTTTATATGAGTGTTGCCCATGTTGATACATTGTTAGAGCCTGGTTTTATAAATATAATAATAGTACAACAGGAGGCTTTGGATTCATGGTGTAGGGGAGGGAGGTAGGAAAAGAGAGAGAGAGAGAGATGGGGAGCATCGGCAGCCCTGACGAGCTGGCGCAGTGGCAGAAGGCAGAGGCACCTGGCGGTGGCCGGAACGAGAAGATATACGTCTCTGTGAGGCTCCGGCCGTTGAATACGAAGGAGATCGAGCGCAATGATCCGGCCGAGTGGGAGAGCATCAACAACACCACTGTCATCTTCAAGAATGGCCTGCAGGAGAGATCCATGTACCCGTCAGCCTACACATTTGGTCAGTGCTCTCAATCCTTCTTTGCTAATTTGCACAGTGGCTGCAAGTAAAATTGAGCTAGTCTTGAATGGCCCTCTCTGTTCTGTTGGCTGGCTTCTAATTGTAAATCTTACTTTTCGTGCGCAATTACTGCCAATGCGGTATATGCTTCTTGGATGCTCCCTTTTCTGATTGGATCTGATGCTTGAACAGTACCATTTTATGCACAATTTTGCCAGATTTTAGTCTACGAGGAAGTTCTTCGCACTTCTCTGAGACCAATTAGCAAGCTTTTTCTTTCAGTAGATGCAAATCTTGCTCTCATGCGTGAAATTCGAGTCTCTGCTCTTATGAACTTTTGATATCCATGGCTTGAAGATAATTGAACCAAGAAGAAGTTTCAGTTCAAGGAGAACATGAGATAAATGGATGTGTTCTGTTAATTCTATCCTACTTCCAAGTGCATTTTATTTATTTTTTTTTTAAGCTTTCGTTCATGTCTGCATTTCAGACAGAGTATTTGGATTCCGGTGCACCACAAAACAAGTTTACGAGGAAGGAGCCAAAGAGGTTGTCCTTTCAGTTGTTAGTGGAATCAACTGTAAGGGAAAAAACATGTTCACGGGCACATTGAGGTTGAGGACTATTATACAATTTCTGAACTGATGCATACTTTTTGCAGCCAGCGTATTCGCCTACGGACAGACAAGTAGTGGAAAGACGTACACCATGACAGGGATAACCGAGTATACTGTGGAAGATATCTATAACTACATAGAGAAGGTAATCATCTAATCCAAGTTCAACATTCCTCTCTAACTTTAACCGTTGTTAAAAAAATGCAGTAAGGGAGTTTACTTTGAAAAGGTTGATGTGTTTGTGGTACTCTTCTGCAGCACGAAGAGCGGGAATTTACCTTGAAATTTTCAGCAATGGAGATATACAATGAAGCAGTGAGGGATCTCCTCAGCACAGACACTTCCCCTCTTCGGCTTCTTGATGATCCAGAGGTTGAGCGGTGATTCTTTCTGACTGCTTTAATATATGATCCTCTTCTTGTGTTGCCATTTAATTATGTGCCAAATTGTCTAGAGAGGGACGATTGTGGAGAAACTCACAGAGGAAACTCTTAGGGATCAGGATCATCTGAAGGAGCTTCTTTCCGTCTGCGAAGGTATCGTAAACAAGCTTCTTCTTATAAGAATGGATTACTGTGTTTTCAGTTATCATTCATTAATCTCCAACATGCAATCGCCACAGCTCAAAGGCAAATAGGAGAGACCTCATTGAATGAAATGAGTTCGCGATCTCATCAGATACTCAGACTGGTTAGACCTACTATCAGAGTGACCGATTGATTGATTCTTTATGTGATAATCATAGCATTTCATTTTAAAGTTGGTTGCTTGCGAATGCAGACCATTGAAAGTTCCGCTAGGAAGTTTGTTAGTAGAGAAAGTTCAAGCGCCCTTTCAGCTACTGTGGTAAGTTTCCCATGAGCAGGTGGTTCTCAATTGCTCCAAGCATTCAACCGAAAAAGAACATCTAATTAAGCAAAGTTCTCTCTTTGAATACAGAATTTTGTAGATTTGGCAGGGAGTGAACGGGCATCACAAGCATTATCTGCAGGCACTAGGCTGAAAGAAGGCTGCCACATCAACCGCAGCTTGCTCACTTTGGGTACAGTTATTCGCAAGTTGAGGTTGTGGAAGTTCTTTCCTTCTGATTCTCGATGTTTCAAGTTTTTTTTTTTTTTTTTGCCCCAAGTCCTCTTCTTTGATATGTTTTGGCTACTAACATGATTTTGTTTATGCATGTAATAATATATTTGCATTTGACATTATATACATACAAATATATCTAACATCTGGAATCTGTACATATGTGTAAGAGAGAGAGTCTGCATCTCTTTGCAGATTAATTTGATAGCTGAAAGTATTGGTGCTCACATTTTCTTCTTTTTCCATTACGCTGAACTCTGTTCCTGGTATTGCAGCAAGGGAAGGAACGGACATGTTCCATATCGTGATTCGAAGTTAACAAGGATCTTACAATCTTCATTAGGAGGTAATGCAAGAACTGCCATTATCTGCACCATGAGTCCTGCACGAAGCCATACTGAGCAATCTAGAAATACTCTCTTGTTCGCGAGCTGCGCGAAAGAAGTTTCCACTAATGCGCATGTCAATGTGGTGATGTCTGATAAAGCCCTGGTAAAGCATCTCCAAAAAGAACTTGCTAGATTGGAAAACGAGCTATGTTCAGGATTAGCACCCTCCAATTCTCATGACGAAGTCCTGAGAGATAAAGAAGTCCAGATTAAAAAGGTTAGTGTTTGCGGCTTTACCAGTAAGAAGAAGTTCAGCATCATCGATATCGTGTGTGTGTGTGTACATAACCAAATGAACTTGTGTGATTTAAGCTCACAATGGCAATGACACTAACTAGAATGCCACCTCTTGGCACTTTGCAGAGTTCATGTCATATTAGCTATTGTACTCTTGTAAACTGATAGATATGTACTTTAAATAGGTAATTTTCTTAATTGTCTTTGCAGATGGAACGAGAGATCAAAGATCTTAGACAGCAAAGAGATGTTGCTCAGTCTCGACTCGAGGATCTTCTCCGGTCTATGGGGGATGATCAAACTTCACGACAATGGGTACTGCTCTTTAAATACGATCTTCTTCACTTTCTGCTTACGCAAACAACGTTAGTACTTACCAATTTTATCCCATGCTCCTCTCTATAGGACGAGTTCAGTCAGTCATCTCTAAACCTACATAATGTATCTGAAGATGCACTCTCGGTTTCTGAGGTATCTGGGATTGCATATCAAAATCCATACATTGATTCTGCACGAATTGGACTCTATGATCACTACCATCCAAATGGGAATCACTTTGAACATTCCGAAGAAACAGAAGAACAGACTGTAACCTCATCTACTCATTCAGTCTGCAGTTCCACATCTATCAGAGTGATACCACAGCAGGGAATAGAGGAGAATTCGGAAGCAAAATCTCAGAGCTCTGAAGACCAGTGCAAGGAAGTCCAATGCGTTGAGATACATGCATTGAGCACGAGCAAAGAAGAGGAATTCCATCTGCTGTTGCCTGATGAGGACTACAGCCTATTGTCTTTGACAGACGAGGATAAAATTGGAGATCCTATCCTGCTTCAAAACAATGCAAATTCAAAACCTGCATTGGATGAACTCCCAGAGTGCGCGACACTGAATTCCTCCAAATCATATTCTGATGTATCATCTCTATTGCCCTCGGTGCAAAAGGTAATGAGTCCCAAGGAACTGCCAATAGTTAGAAGTAGCAGTTGCGAGCCAAATCTGATTACTACTCGGGTGTCCTCTTGTTGTGAAGATGTTGAACAAGATAACATCGAACCAGATAACAAGACCCCGCCAGATACCGTTCTGAAAGATTTTTCTGGAAGCCCTGAAGAGGTTCAAAGAAGATTTCCAGTATCCGAAAATGGCTGTACAGAAACACTAGTACCTCAGGACTCCAAAAAACTGAATTTCGATGATTCGGTCAAAGTACAAGATGTTCAAATTATACCTGAAGTAAATGTTACGAATCTTGAAATGTCTTTTGTAGGACGTGAGGAACCTAACAAGGCAGAAAATAAAAAACAACTCACTGAAGATCAGGTGTGTAACTCTTGCATTTACTGATAACTAGTTTGCAAGAAAAAGCTAATAAACATACTAGAATATCTTAAAGATTAAATACTCAATTCGTTTTATCCTGCATTATGTAGTTTACTACAGTTTATGACTGATGTTCCTACTGCAGGAGACTCAAACGATGGAGGGTGAGGATGTGGAGGCAAAGAAACTCACGAAGGATGTAGCTGTGGATCCAATGCCCAGTCCCTCGGACTCCCCTTCAAAAAAGTGGGCGCTGGAATTCGGAAAAAAACAGCAGGAGATTGTAGAGCTCTGGCACGCCTGCAATGTTTCCTTGGTCCACAGAACCTACTTCTTCGTACTTTTCAAAGGAGATCCAGTTGACTCATTCTACATGGAAGTAGAACTCAGAAGGTTATCCTTCATGAAGTCCAGCCTTTTTCATGGAAGTTCTGACAACATACTAGCAGAAGATGGCCATGTTATTAGCCTTGCATCAAGGTGAACTTACAGCTTTTCCTATTGAATGTGCTCCAACTTTTCTACACTTGCATGGAACTATGGGCGATCCTAAAGCTCATTGCATTTGTCTGTCTGCTTGACAGCTTGAGATATCTTCGCCATGAGAGGGATACGCTGTACAGGAAAATGCAGAAGTTAACCTCAGATGAAAAGATGGAGCTCTATGCAAATTGGGGGATTGATCTGAACAGCAAACAAAGGAGGTTGCAGGTGGCACGGAAAATATGGACTGCAACCGATATGCAACATGTCAGAGAGAGTGCCTCAGTTGTGGCCAAGATGGTTGGACTTGTAGGTGATGGGCAGGCCCTCAAGGAGATGTTTGGACTCAGCTTCACACCCCAAATAAGCCACAGGAGATCCTTCAGCTGGATGCAAGGGAAGTCCTTCAAGTGACCAAAAAAAAAATTTCACCCAAAAAAAAAGATAAAAAAATGCTGGATGGCAGTTGGTACATACATATCTTGCGAACTGTCTTCACTGGACTGACCACAACTAATAGCATTCACATATCTTTTGTTTTTGTGATTCTTTGATTACAGGTGTTCTACAGTTGGCATTTGTAAATGTGTTGTACTGATAACCACGTGAGAGAACCTATTACGTTATCTTCCCTGAAACATTGGACAATGACCTGAGTGATGTTGACGATCACAAGCATTTAATATAAAGATCAATGACTAGTACTCTTGAGGACCCTTGTTTTCCGTTGAAATATTTGCATCACAATATTGTAACCCCAAACTGATGCAGAGAAGGTAAGATAGCGGAAGTATTGAGAGGCAATTTTAACATGATCACATGCATGAGCGATTAGCAAACCATGACAAAAGCAATTTTGAAGCTAACTAATAGTTCAGTAATTCTACTGTAGTTCGTACAATTTATTTACACGAGATGGGATCGAGCAAAAAATATAATTGTAACCAGTGACCTGCAGATGCACACCAGTCAATGACAACCGGAAAAACCAACTGCTAACAGTTTTGGAAATCTATAAATGTTTCCTTCTTCAAGCTGCATTATTCGAATTCTACATTATTAGAATTATTGAATGAATCATGAGAACTTAACAAGAAAAAAAATCAAACCGCATTTAACAAAGAGCCATATCCAAATTAGAAACTACTTTAGGAATTCCCCATTACAGAAACATATCACTCTCAAAACTGGTTGGATCATAGTGGATACTATGAAATCCAAATTCACCAATTTTGGAAAACGAAACCTACGGAACAAATGTACAGACTTATTTACATTATTTAGCAAATAACTCTTGGACCCATTATGATTTAAGAACAGCTCCTTCCGTTATCTTCCAGCCTGACTTGCAACATGTCATCTCATATCTGGTGGTGTATGTAGTGCTGTAAGAGTCATTGTGCTCTGGATTCACATCATCCATCAATTGGGCAGATTCCTCAATTCTTGCCTCTATGCTTGCCCGGCGGCCATCTAGGGATATGGTCACACTGTCAATAGTCACACCTAGCAATGTGTACTCCCAGTACCAACCATGTTGTGCTATCTCTGCAGCCCTATCAGTCCATATCTTCAGCATCCGGCCATCAAGAACCTGTGAGATTAAACATTTTCACTTTATACTAAGTCAGAAAGAGCATTGCCCATTTTTGGAACTTCAGTTCATTGTTTCTCAGATCACCCTAATAATTTGAGGGTAGATTGTGCACAAATATAAATTAATCTTATAAGGCTCTTTTGATGTAATGTAACATCTTTTTTAACATCTAAGATGCTCATTATTTCCATCTAAAAAGAAAGATGGTCATTATTTGGTCATAGGATAGTCATTCCAACATTTTTCATATTTTATTCTAGGAATAATATAAACTTTTGCCTCTCAAAGAAAAATTATATAGATTTTTATTAATAGGAATTATGTGCAACATAGAAATGATTTCTAAATTGAGATAAATTGAGATGCATTAATGTTTAGGAGAAAAAGGTGTGTTGTGGTTATATAAACTATTTAATGAGATTTTACGGTCGAAAAAGATGCCTGATGATTGGAGATTAAGTACATTAGTTCCTATTTACAAAAATAAAGGGGATATTCAGAATTGTGCAAATTATAGAGGGATTAAACTTATGAGTCACACTATGAAATTATGGGAAAAAGTGATTGAGCATAGATTGAGAATGGAGACTAGTATTTCTGAGAGACAATTTGGGTTCATGCCAGGAAGATCCACTACAGAGACGATTTATTTACTAAGGGGGATGATGGAGAAGTATCGAAGTAGAAGAAGAGACTTACATATGGCTTTCATTGACTTAGAGAAGGCGTATGATCGGGTACCAAGGGATGTACTTTGGAAAGCCTTGCAAAAGAAGAGGGTGAATGTTGCCTACATTAAGGTAATACAAGATATGTACGATGGGGCATTGACTAGAGTTAGGACACCCGGAGGTGAGACAAATGAATTTCCTATAGGAATTGGCCTACATCAAGGATCAGCTTTAAGTCCGTATCTATTTAACTTAGTTATCGATGCTATAACCGAGAGTATCACAGAGGAGGTACCTAAGTGCATGCTATTTGCGGATGATATAGTACTTTTAGCAGATTCAAGAGAAGAGATTAATACAAAATTGGAAATATGGAGAAATACGTTGGAGTCAAAGGGTTTTCGTTTAAGTAGGAATAAAACAGAATATATGCATAGCAATTTCACAAATAAACAACTTAGAGACGATTTGAAAGTTAGATTAGGGGAGGATATAATTCCTCAAGTGACAAAGTTTAAATATTTAGGATCAATTGTAAGACAAGATGGTGAGATTGATGACGATGTTAATCATAGAATTCAAGCTGGTTGGTGTAAGTGGAGGAAAGCCACTGGAGTTCTTTGTGATAGAAAGGTACCCAATAAAGTTAAAGGAAAATTCTATCGTACTGCTATAAGGCCAGCAGTGTTATATGGTAGTGAATGTTGGGCTATGAAGGGACAACATGAACGTAAAGTGGGAGTAGTCGAAATGAGGATGTTGAGATGGATGTGTGGTCATACAAGATTAGATAAGATTAGGAATGACCATATACGTGAACGAGTCGGAGTGGCTCCTATTAGTGAGAAAATGGTAGAGAATCGTTTGAGATGGTTTGGTCATGTTCAGAGAAGACCATTAGATGCGCCAGTAAGAAGAGTAGATCAAATAATCTGGAGTCCGATTAAAAGAGGGAGAGGGAGGCCAAGGCGGACACTTGGCGAACTAATAGAGCAAGATCTATTGGTGAATAATATACCGAAAGGTTTGGTTACTAATAGAGCGGAATGGCGTCGTATGATCCATGTAGCCGACCCCACCTAGTGGGATAAGGCTTTGTTGTTGTTGTTGTTGTTGTAATTTTAACATTTGACATCTGTAAAATAACTTCATAAATTCATTGGTAAAAGATCTTCATGGAAATTGTTGAATTCAAAGGACAACCAGAATGCAATTTATCTAAACCCCTGATAAAATGCATCAATCTTCGTCTCCATCCTCCTTACTGCAGATGGTTTAATCAGAGAAAAACAATATCATGTCTCAATACTATGTTGATCAAACCAAAACTCATATTTTCTACAAGGAGGATGCTTATATTCCATCCTTTCCACTCTCAATAACAACACAACAAACAACAACAACAACAACAAAGCCTTATCCCACTAGGTGGGGTCGGCTACATGGATCATACGACGCCATTCCGCAACACAATATATTCGTTGATCCATGTTCATAAGATTCGACAGGATTTTACACTAGCTGTCGGGGCCTAACACAACCCTCCTTCTTTATCCGGGCTGTCGGGGCTCAGGGAAGTAGCAGCGCAGGACGCCATTCCCTGATTTAGCCACTCTCAATAACAACATTTCAAAAAATGTCAAAGCGTTGACAATTGACATGTAAACATGTACCACATTTTGGGTTACCTTTAAACACTCGTTTCATATTGCCATCAGATTTCTTAGATTTATTACCTTAACCAGTATCCACAAAGAGTCATTCCGTTCACATATTCTGAACTCTATAACTTCAAATATACAAGTTGGAACTATGAATGATTATCACCTACTTGCATTCTTCTGGAATGTATATTTCATTAGTGACAGATTAGCATCTTGTACTATAAGTGTTAAGCAAACCCAGCAAATCTTTTGTAAATTTTTCAATGTTGTCAAAATCACAAGTTTGTAAAATCAAATAGTTTTCTGATCCTACTAGGAAAAATGAGCTGGATCGTAATATGGAAGATCATTTTGAGCCAGCACACAGTAGAATGGCATGCTGGCCATGTCTGCCAACCAAAGGTTGTGATGGAGATTATAATCATATCAGCCTTTAGTGTAGCCCATTAGTTAGTTTTCTATTCATTAGTTATCCTTTTATTAGTTTTCTTGTCGGACTTGTTTGAATATTAGGGTTGCCTAGTGCCCTATAGATAGTCTTGTATGGTTCCCTTCAGGAAGATATGCCGTGATGAATAAAAATCTACTATTCATTCCTGTGTGGATTAGTCAATTTCTGTGTGGAATATTATGATTTAGTAGTAGGGGGATTCCTATGTGGACTCCCATCAATTGGTACCACAGCAAATCAATGGTTTGATCCTTATCAGCGATTGAGATCCTTCCTCTTCAAAGCAAACCATAATTTCCTGAACTTTCCATGCGGCCTGATCTTCCATCAACAACCAGGTCAAACAAAAAAAGAAAAAAAAGAGAAAAATAAAAAAGAGAGCACTCTTTAATATCGCCGACCAACCGCCCGCTATGCCAAAGCTACACACCTCGAGCATGTCTCCTGCTAGCAATGCTCCATGCAACTGTGTGAGGTCACTACCTGGGACCTCATGCTGCCCTGCAGTGATCGTCGATGCCACTGCCACTGAAACCTACCACTTTAACAGTCCGTAACTGCTTCGCAAGAAAGTCGCCCTCAACACTGTACCACACCTCCATCAATGATGCCCTCTGTGGATCTACAGCCTCCTACCCCAACATTGCCTCGCCACTCCAGCCATTGCCTTCATAGTGTGCCACCTTGAAGTCTGCCTACATCATTGTTTCTACCTCCCTGCACCAAGATCCTCTGCTAATTTCCTACTGCTGCTGTGTTTTGTCTCCTGAAACCCGCAGCCGAGCCACACAACTGTAATACTAGAATCTGCCACCTGCACCCTGATGGAGCCCTGAGCTCCTGGCTTCCACCCTGCGCTGCTACTTCCCTGAGCCCTAATACTGCCGCTGCTGCCCTGCGCCCCTGCTGCTGACTTGCGTCGCCGCTGCTGTACTGCGCCCCTGCTGCCACCTTGCGCTGCTGCACCTGCATGGTTGCACTGCTGTGCACCTGCTTCTCCATTGTCATTGAGGGAGAAATCATTGGGTCATCAAAATTGGGTAGCATCTTTCCTCATTGGCATTGCATTTGCTAGATGTTAACATTACTTGTACTGGGTCTCCAGGTCTGTCCTCCATCTTTTCATTAGCATTTTCACCCATGTGAGATCCACAATACTGTTTTGTACATGTATCATCACAACATATTTTGCTTCGCATTTCGTTATGTTCACTACACCTGTTGGTTTTCCATAGTTATATTTTATTGGTAGTGTTCACTTTTGATTACTTCTCATGTTAATATTTGGAATTATGTCGAGCAACTATAACTCAATACCTCAAGAATGGAAACACTTCAGTCAAATCCCAAATCACCTCAATCTCCCTCCCAGCCTGCTACCTAACAAGCCATTGATGATTTGAGTCTTTTGTTTGAGGCAAAATTTGATGCTCCACACGATAAGGTTAATACTCTTGAGCTGAACCAATCTTCGTTCACTGGTCCTCTATCATTTAATCATAATGGTTATGTTGTTCCCCTACACACGGTTATGGTTTTCAAATGTTAAATCTTGTCACACCTTTACAGACCTACCCTCCATTTTATGGTTATGCTCCATATATTACACTCCTCAAGGTATGAGACATCCGAATCACCACTACAGATTGGATCCATCTTCTCTGGTTACTAGTCCCTTTACTCAAATGTCCTATGAGACTTCCACTACTAGTCCCTTTACTCAAATGTCCTATGAGACTTCCAGTATGCGACCACACAGCTTCTCCTATATCAATTCTTTGGTGCATGGTCAACTTCCACTCTCCTTCCGCATCAGTCCACCTCCACATGGTCCTCCTCTCTCCCTCCATGGTCCACCCCCACATGGCCCCCTCCACATGGTGTTTCCCTCTGCACAGTCATCCTCTCCATGTTTCCCACCCATCACAAGATGATATTTTTGTCGGATCAAGGTGGATGTTCCATCCTTCAATGGTAAACTTGATCCTAAAGCATTCCTTGATTTGTTGGCTAATATTGAGATTATTTTGATTGGTACAATATATCTTATGAACATCGTGTTCATTTTGCCAAAATGAAATTGGAAGGCTCCACTAAACATTACTGGCATAATGTTCAACGAGATAGAGAGCGTCTGGATCCCCCTCTTATTTGTTTATGGGCTGAAATAAAGTCAAAACTCAAAAAATGATATGTTCTTATTTGTTATCAAAATCAACTTCTCAAAGTTTGGTTAAATTTGCAACAAGGTTTATCCTCCATCCAAGAAGACATGGAGCTTTTTGAGGACGGTAAAAATCATTACAACCACAATGACTCTGAATGGGTTGTCATTGCATGTTTTGTTAATCACCTCCATCCTGATATTAAACATAGATGCAACTTCACAAGTATGAATCTTTAGATGATGCCTTATATAAAGCGCTTCAAGTTGAGTCCTATTTAAAGAGCTCAACTGGTCGTGTCTTTACTAGACCAGTTAGTGATCCACTAGTTTTGGTCACCTGTGTCCTAGGATATTCACCACAACCTAATTCTGGAGCTTTTCCCAAAACATCCACCGTGGTCCCACATGTTTTCATTGTTGTAGTCATGGTCAATGTACCCTCCTCATGTCCTTGTTGTTGGCACCAAGTCAGTTGAGTTCTGCTGAACCACATGTGACATGACATTGTTGAAGAGATCAACACTTTCTCAGAACCTTCGGACACTAATGAATATTTTGCCTCTGATTATCGGCTTAATGTCCCACACCTTTGTGTCACCCTAGGGAAAAAATGAAGCCCACATATCCGTTTCAAACTGTTATCAAACATAGGACCAAAAAAGTTAAATGTTACGCATAGATAATGGTAGTTCTCTAGTTCTCTTTAATGTTATTTCTTATCAAGGGGTGAAACACATGAATTTGACACCTGATCCCACATCCCCAACCTCATTGAATCCATTGGTTGGTCACCAAAACATTCGTGTGTCTGATTGTTATCTTGTTCCCATCACACTAGGTTCGTATTTTTTTCTTTTTTTTGAGGGTGGGAAGGATGGTTGCCAAAAGACGCAAGCATCCAGATTTATTAATGCAAAAGTCAGTTACATTGGATGGAATCATTACAAAGAACATATTATATTACACCATCCAACTATGCACCATATGCTTGGCAGACGCCATGATGTTTTCAATGTAGATGTGTTCGCCTCTAAATACGACTCCATTGCATTGAGACCATATGGACCACAGGAACGCAATTGGGATTGCTCTCTGCTGCTTCGATGTATAGATGATGATATCTCATTGATGACCTTTAAATCCGTATGTTCTCCAAAAATCATGTGCTGAAGTTGTGTTCAACCAGTGATAACCTGCCTCCCTCCATACAGCCCTTGCCACAGAACAACCAAAAAAGAGATGATCCAGATTCTCATCACTGTCCTCACACAACAGGCACATGATGCTTATCGCAGGATACCATTGTGATGTAAGGTTTTTAGTTGGCAGCCGCTGAAGTCTGAAAAGCCATGCAAATATTTTAATACAAAGAGGAATTTTCGGTCTTCGGATAAGGGTACAATCCATCCACAATTCACCATCATTCATCCTATTAATCTCATCCAACAACTTATATACATAATTAATTGAGAATTGATCCGCAGTCCATATCCAAGAGTCTTGTCCGGACTTGTCTGGTGCTAACCCGTCCAACCTCTCTAATATGCAGAGGAGGTCATCCACTCGCTGATTTGTTTTGATGTTTTTCCATGAATGCTAGTTATATTATTTTGGGCCACCTTTCAATTTATGACGTCGATGCTCTGCATCAGGGATATTCCAATATTTACTCTCATAATGGAAAGATAACCCGTTTGATTCTTCGGTTCATCATCCATCTACCATATCACCAAACAATTCCATCATAAGACTTCATGTTTTATTTCTATTTCCACATCCCATGTACAGTCTGATGTCTGGTTTTCCACTGCCTACATTTCCTAGATTCTCTTCTTCTCCCTTAGTTGTTGGTGCTTCCGAATTCGCCTAGTTTCTTGCTCGTCATTTTTTCTGATATTCATTTTGAGATTTCTCAACAGTTTGCGCTACCTACAGATGTTTGTAAGTTAACCATGTGCATGCCTGACAGGTTCCTGGACTTCAATGTTACTGCATATGTGATGCTTCGTGTGTCCTGATGAATATACAACTTATTGTTCATGATTTTTATATATGAGCAACCTCCACTCTTCATTTACTTAGTAGACAAAGACCCAATGATTTTTTACCTGTTGCAAATTATTTCTGGCATTAAATCAATGATGAGAATGTGTGCCCTTTTCGGGGTGCCTTTGAGCATCTTCATGATCTTGCAGGTGTGTGGATGATCGTTTCCGCACTTTGTTGATTTCTTGCCCTCTGCTGTTCCTTGCGTACCTCTGTTCTTTCTTAATGTCTTTGCTGATGTGTGCTCCTTCATTTGGAAGTCTACTTGTTCTAGTGTTGTTGATGTTGAAGTTCCTGATTACGTGCGCTCTTCTTTGGCGAATATTTTCTTCGACAACTCATCGGAGTTGAGTTTTTCTCAGCAGGGGAGAGTTGATACAGATTATAATCATATGGACCATTAGTTTCTCATTTATTAGTTTCCCTTTTATTTAGTTTTCTAGTTGGACTTTTATTTGGATTTTAGGGTTGCCTAGAGTCTTATAAATACTCTTGTATGGTTCCTTTGGGAAGACATGCTTTGATGAATAAAAATCTATTATTACTTCCTATGTGGATTAGTTAATTAGTGTGTGGAATTTTAGGGTTTAAAAGTAGAGGGATTTCTTGTCTGGATTCCCATTAGGTTTTTTTTCATTTCTTGGGTCTTTTACATGCCCTGAGTAATCCTCAATCCCTAGGTATAAAACAATCTGCTGCATCTTCCTCCAATGTCGTCAAAATCACAACTGATGTGCCTACTAGGACAAAACGAGCTGGAACACATGCAAGATAATTTTGACATTGCAAACAGTAAGATAGTGTGCTTGCTGTGTCAACCAGCCAAAGGTTATTTTTTCTTTACTCAGGTTCCCCCTTGCCCTAAATAATCCTCAAGCCCTAAGCCCAAAACAATCTGTTGCATCTTCCTCCAAATGCTGCTATCTGTGTTTTCTGCTGACACTGCTCTCAGCTACATTGCATCACAGTTTTCAACCATTTCTCGCCTTCCCAGCTGTCCCACTCTTTGGCTCCTCACATCAGCAGAAGAGGATCTCTGCTCATACTTTTCTCTTTGAGGGGGTACTCATATTTTTCTTCTGCTAGCAAGAAGAGAGGAGCGTCCTATTATGCTTGCAAGCAAAACAGGTCCTCCTCTCCTCCTCTGTTCGCAAGTAAAAGAGGATCTGCTTGTGGGCCTCCTCTGCTAGCAAACCTAAACATCCTCCTCACCTGCAGTGGAGCAGGGAGGAGGGTCAGCTCTGCTGGCGACTGCGGCCTGAGAGAGGAGACTTTTTTATTCTGTTAACAATTACAATATTCTTTAGATAGGTTTATCAATTTAGCTAGAAGATTATTACTTGATGTTTTATGAATGAGAAGCAATTATTGGAAATCTTGCTTATTTATTTATTTTTTCGGAAAAGGAATCTTGCTTAATTAGTACCTTCAAATTTTAATATATTGATATAGTTTGATGTCTTCTTTAGTACAGATTAGCAATATATTATATTTTAAAAAAAAAGAAATACAGACGAATCAGAGTGTCCCATGTTATATAATGTACAAATTAGTACATGTCTACATGTTTTTTCGCCCTTTAGTGTAAAGTCTGATTTATGAGCTTGATAAAATTGGTCGTTTTGATTTGTCAAAAGATCATGTTCAAACATTTTGGGATATCAAAGAGATGCCAAGTAAAACCACTAGACAATCGATTTGGTCTGACCTCAGAAAGTTCCACAAGAATATGATTTGGTCCTAAAGCCTGGGCCTTAATGTTTTGCCATTTGCGGACAAGATTTTCAGCGAGCCTTGCATCCATCTTAGGCACTTCCCCCAATGAGGACTCTTCTACAGCAGTCTCTGAAACAGAACACACATAGGAGCTACCTATTAGAAAATTTCATGGCGCCAAAAAAGGATACGATCACAGAAAAAGATAGCAGGTGATACAAATTTGTCCAAGGAAAAAATAGATTGACAAGCATCCCAATGTAAACACATTTGCATTACGAATGAATATATGTGATATGACAAAAGCTTTGAAGCATCAAGAACAAATTCGTACATGAAGATATTAGGAAAAGAAAATCTCTTTGTGGAAGTCCTTTGAATGATAAACTATATATAAATGTGATAAAAGAGTATGTGCATGCATTTATGTTTTCGCAATCCGAAATCATAATATAGGCAAAATTTACACTTTCATGCTTTAACGAAAACATGCTGAACCTTTAGCTTGATCTGAGGATCCTCTCAAAAGGAAAAAAACTTGATCACGGGTACAAAGGTGGCACCATTTATAGCACCAATCTGAGGAAATTGTTTAGAAAGGGCAACCGGACACATTATAGAAAAATGGGCAGATATGCTAGCAAAGATTGTTATATATTCAAAAAGTATTAAGATTCACTCTTGTTTGAAGAGAAATTAAGATTCAAACTATGGCCACTACATTCAGTTATGAATATTTGAAGAAAATGTAAGTGTTGAAGTGCAAGCAATTTATCGTGATCACTGTCATCTAATGAGTAGCAAATAGTTCCTCAACCGTATTATTTTCAACATAGAGCAACTTCAGAGTAAACTAATTTTCATTATTTTATACAACTAACACCACTAAAGACAGAAAAGGAATGAGCCATCAAAAACCAAATCTCCAGGCAATCATGACAACAAGCTTGCAAGGTCTACAAAAAATGAAATTGTTCTGAAATCCTGCCGTATTCATTGTACTAGGATTTTTGGAAACTATAAAACAAGAGGAATAACACCCGGGATGGTTAATTGTTAGACATATATCTAAAAAGATAATTTTTTGGAAGAAGATATATCTAAAAGGATATTGATGAATCAGGAACTAGGGATGATGCCTGCCAGCATTATGAAGACCAACGTGACAAATTTGCATATAATTGCATATCTTGTAATTATTTCTAGTATTATTGGTTTCCTTTTCTTCTCTAGGATATTTTGGAGTGATATTTCTGCATATTCTTTTTCTTTGTATTGCATATTCTGTTTGGTTAATCAAGAAATTACAAGTTTCTTAACAAACAATTTTACTGTATCCCTTTTTTTGAGAGGGTGAATTCATTTTATACATAGAACAAAGGTTATAAGATGTGAACATTTCTACATGTATATGTAGGTTTCAAATCCATAATTCATGAACAAACAAGAAAGAAGTTTAGAACCTTACCACTATTGATGAAATTAGCAACTGTAGCAGGACCTGCTTCCTTGTTACGGATTAAAACTGTGTTTCTAAAAGAAATGTATTTGATCCCTGCAGCAGCAAATAACCCAACAACCACAGCAGCAGATGCAATCTTCACAATAACATCTTTTGTGTTATATGCCACATCAGAGTTAGAAGTCCCAGATGTATCAAATTGAACATCAGAACCAACTTGATCAAGTGTAGTCACAGAATGGTTATTGTGTAATTCATTAACCATGCTAGATGCATCATAGTTTTTCTCTGAAATTAATTTGTCACCACTATTGACCATCAGAAAAACTTTCTTCATTGCTTTAAGCACATTGGACTTCACACTACCAAGAGCAGTAGTTGTAGCTCCGGCTCCTATTCTAACAATGGCAGCAGCTACAGCTAAAGGTGAATGGTCACTTTCCATCCGTTCAAGACAGTTAAGAACCATAGGGTCATCATAATAATCTCCAAGCCTGAAACTTATATCTTGTGTATCCCTAAATCTGGGGAAGACTTCTTCAGCTAGCCAAGTTTCCAGCAGCATACAAAGTCCGGGAAGGAGATCATCCCCATGGTCACAGTTATCCATAATAAACTCCACGATCGTCGGGTTTCTGTACTGTGAAATTTCACTATCTAAGCCCAACCACTTATGGCACCCATCAATATCACCCAGAAGCAATGAACAGAGGCCCCTCTGAAGGGAAAAGTCAACCTCAGCTTGTCCAGCATACTCAGAAGAACCAACTGATCTGACAAAGGTCTGCTGCAGCTGTTCAAAGAGATTGTCCGCAGTCCCTATAAGATCAGGTTTCTTACCCGTAAAGGCTTGTGCAACCAAAGCAAGTGCCACTCCATATTCCTCAAAGCTTTCTGCAGGTATATTACTTGGCCTTGTAGCAAATATATCTACCTTCATATGGAAAAATATATCAGTAGCAGAATCAAAGTTAGAGATCCGCAATGAAGAGGATGGACAAATCATTATAACAGACAATCAAACCTGCTCTGCAGCTGTCATGCGTGTATATGATTCATTCATGAAGACTTCTCGAGTGAATCCTCCCCCAACGGCAGCAGCACCTCCTCTGCCAACAGCCCACAGTATGTTGTGCACACGTCGAAGGCCTTCATCTCGCCTAGTTCGATGCTCTTCATCAAGTGGCAGTGCAAGAAGCTCAAGAATGTAACGAGGGGTGATCTCTTCTAATGTATCATCAATCTGTGCCTGAAGATGAGGCGCAAGATTGCTAGCACCTTCCTCCTGCAGTAGAAGAAACAGGTTAATATCCTCAAGCCTAAAACTTCAATTATGAGAAGCATTCTTCTTCTTTTCTTGTCTTCCTGTAATTGTGGTTCCTACCAAAGATTAAAGTAAAGGAAGCTTCCACTAATTTCATTACGCGGGAATTGTGTGGTGAAATTGTAACAGTTATCTAAATAAATCCTCTATAAAAACAGTTATCTGAATAGAAGCAGCTTGTCAGTAATTATGTCAAATAAAGTTCAATAAGCAATAAATAAACAAACAATATATGGCGGACAATCCAGTCTCAGTTTAGAAAAAAAATACACATTGGAAAAAATAGCAAAAGAAAGATTATTTTGCTGCCGTAGCAACCTCACAATCTCAATTATTTAGCATATAACATCTGGATTCAGTAACCAAAATGACAGTGATTTTATTCTGGAAAGATCAATATCAATGGTAAAACACCATCCATTTCATCTCTCTGTGGAAATCCATAACATATGAATAATAAACTTCCATATATAAATAAGGCATAATGTTTAACATATCAGAGGATCAACCTGCAAATTATTTTACCTTCAGAAGTTTTAAAGCCAGTTCGAGCACCTCGCAGCATCCAATAAAATCTGGTGGGTCCATAGCCATTGCATCCCTGGAGAGATCCACATAAGCTAGAACCATTGCAAGCACTACATCCTGCTTGAAAGACTTTGGAAGACGCTGACCCAGAAGGTTCCTTCCTACTTGAAGTACTAATTCTGTCTCCCCAGTCTCTTGCAGAACACAAAGAGCACCAGGAACCTAATAAAGAGGATACATTCTTAGATACAAGTGAAACAGTAAACCCTTTTTAAGTGACTGCAATTCTGATTACCATATCTGCGGGCAGGTAGGTGTTGACGGTGGAATCAGGATCCTCTGCAAGGCCATGATTGTAGAAACCACGAGCTTCAGGGTCTGACAGGGTTTCGCAAGCAGACTGGAGAATCTTGCGACGTCCAATGAGGGCCTCCTGGCTGAAGCCATACATTGGGGGTTTAGAAACCCGCGCCTCGAAGGCTCGCCGGATGCCATCGCTCAAGAAGTGGAGTTCTGCGCCCAGTACCTGCAGCCCCCAAATAGATCGTACCACATTTTAGCAATATACAATAGAGAGCTAAATAGGGAAAAAAATTAGAGTTTCAGGCATCCGAACATAAATTCTTATCAACGGATATGAAAAAGCACAAAGAATACTTCCGGAATTACAAAAGCACGACGAAAGAAGATAATCTAAAAAAAGAATCATTCGGTAATTGAATAAAGATCGTAGGAAAGAGCTAAATTTTGGCAGAAAACACATTGAGAAAATACGAAAAAAAGGCAAAATCAAGAGTTTTAAAGACAAATCAACAAAGCAATAAAGGAGAAAACAATTAAAGAAATGAACTTCCGAGAGAGGCGATCTGTGGACCTTGTAGAAATCGATGGGGAGGTTCTGGGAGAGATCGGAGGAGGAGGAGGTGATGGGAGGGGAAGACAGGAGGGAGAGGAGAGAGGGTTCTGACGGCGACGCCGGCGGCGGCTCGGTTGCCGTGGCGGAGGATGTCGGGAGGAAGTGGAAGTCGCCCAGGAGGCGCTCCGCCCACCTATTCGAACGGCAAAGAGTGTTGGCGGCAGCGGATGAGGAGAAGGGAAACTTGTTGGGGCGAAACAGAGGCAATGCCTTGGAGGAGGAGAGGGTTCTGGAGACGAAAAGAGGCGGGCGGACGTCGGCGAGGTCTAGTAGATGAAAGGTCTCCATCTATTGGCTGCAGAGGCGGGCGCCGGCGCCGGCAAAGTGACGACGGCCGTGGGATTCGGGGGAGGGCCTCCGCAATTGCAATGTTCGATGCGGTGGTCGGGTGTTGTGGGGTTTTGGCGTCTGCGTCACCGCAACGGTGGCTCGAGGTGGTGACTACTGGTAATCCCAGCCGTTAAGCGAGATAAAAATATTGTATTAATTTTCATTTTACTTTCGACGTTTTTGTATTTTCTTTTTTACGACAATAAAATTAAATCTTTCTCTCTCTCGAGATATATATATATAAAGATGAAAACAAAATAAAATTAGAAAAAAGAAAAAATTTAATAAATTGAAACTCCCTAAAATTAAGATCTCATCTGAAAAAAATCAGAGTCCATTTTTTTATGTATAATTTTTTATTTATATAATTAATTCATAATTATTAGGTTTTATTATAGATATAATATAATAACTTTTGTATATAGCTTTATATTTTTTTCTATCAAAACTCTAATTTAGTCACTTTAAATTTTTAGTAATATATTTTTATATTTAATTATAAAATAAATATTTTATATTAATTTTAATAATTATATATTTTTAAAATATAAGTATACTTTTTAAAAATAGTTCTAGAATAATTGTTTAATTTAAAAAATTGACCCAAAAAATAGTGGATAATTTTTTTTAACTGAAAATCGATTTGCCCGGACTAGTTTTCACTTCTCTAGATGAGACGTCCAGTTCTTTCAGATGGAGTATTTATCAATATTGAAATGTTTTCATTTTTATTATTTTCTCTCACATTTTCCTCTCTTCTCGTGACCTATGATATATAAATAGAAATTTAACCACCACAGTCATTTTAACTTTTTTTCTGTTATTTTTAATCATAATTGCTAAATTATTATTGAATTTATAATTAAGTTCCCAGCATATTGATTACAAATTTAAAAAATACAAACCTTTCACTCTAAAATAGTCTCTTTTTTATATTATCCATCTTGAAATAATTTATATTCTTCCTTCAGAATAATATATATTAACAAAATAAGGATATAACTTTTAACTATGGGATGCACTAGTTTATAACTTAATATCATTATTTTAGTTGTTTGGCTAAGCTTAAAGTCAACCAAAATGACTTATAAGCATATTTATTTTCTCTCTATTTGTAATTGAAAAGAAAAGTTGATAAGCACTTGTTTTACTTACTTATAAGTAAAAAAAATAAGCTGAATGATCCAGCTTATTTTCTGGAAAAAAAAAAAAGTTGATCAATTTAATCAATATATTTTATTTTTAAAATATATATAACTTTTCTTCACATTTTCATCTATTATGATATTAAAGATTTTTTTATCATTTGACTAAAATAATAACTTATAAGGTTTTACTTATCAAATTTGTAAGTGCTTATTTTTTAAAATCAGTTTCAATTATTCAATTAATTATTAGCGCCTTAATTGTATCAACTAAATCAAACGGACTCTTAATTATAACTTACGATATTAACAAAAAAAATCTTTTTTATTTCCACCACTACTCAATTATAGGCTCTATTTAACATTATTAGATGTTTGATAAGAGGATAGCGATTCGATTAGCGGATGACGGATTAACTAACGGATGATTATTAGCGATTAGATGTTGTAACAAATAAGTATTTGATAAACTTAACGATAGAATTAACTAATGAGTATAAAATGGCATAATTAGACATATGACTAATTATTTAATTTAAGCACTATACAAATTATATTATAATACAATAAAATAAATATTTATATCCTAATAAAATAAAATAAAGTTTCACAACTATTTTTTATTAAAATATATAGAAAGTTATATATACAATAAGTTTTATACCATGATATAAAAATATTAATTATGAATTTATTTTTTATTCATTGTTAACGTATAAATATTTTGTAATTAATTAAGTATGAATATAAAAAGAAATATAGTTAAATGGTTATAAATAAAAATGAGAAAATAATAAGATAAGTTAGAAAGAAATAATATATTTGAATAAAGGCAAAATTAAAAGAATTTATAAATCACTAATATCTAATCGCTAAGCGCTAGTTGAAGTAGTTTTTCAATATTTTCATATGAAATATTAAACGCTATTTATTTTTTTATTTAAAAAATAGTATTTAAACATTTAAACTCTATTAATTTTAGTTGGTTAGTAACTGACCATAACACAAATCACGATTCCTGAAAAATCATCCACATTATAAGGAGGATAGGCTTACGGGTAAGGTTCCAATCAAAATTATGTATATATATATATATATATATATATACACTTGATAAATTAAATTCTTATGAAATTATTTATTGTTAAATTTGTTCTCGTTAAAAATTTTTGTGTTTCAAATTTTTGTTTTTTATGTCAAAATTAACAAAGAAACAAAAAATTTTAGGTGAAAATATTATATTTTTGTAGTAAATATATAATATATTTAATGGTTAACTATTTAATTTAAACTTATTACGTATTAGATTAAAGGAAATTAAACTTTTTGTATATATATTATATATATAATACTATACGTATTTGTATATTATACAAGCTTCACCCCTCCATCCTTAATGAAATTATCTAATATGATAAATTTTATATGTAATATAGTAAATAAAATATTAATTTACATTATATACATATATGACATTGAAAATTTTAAATACAATTATAATTTAATACATAAGATAATGTTTAAAGTTTAACAAATTCTAAACTTCATAAAGGAAAAAGAATAAACAAGTATATTAGCATACACAAATAGTCCCACATTGACAATAGTAAAAAGATAAAAGTAAATTGATAAGTATTAATTGAGGAGGAAATTAATTAGTCAACATGTTAAAGTTGTTATTTAGGAAAAGTTCATATTTAAATCTTTTCCAAATTTAAAATAAATAGTTTCGTCAAATAAAATTAAAAAGTTAACCAGTTCAAAAAAATATGGATTCCTCGTTTTATCCAATTTTGAGTAGTTTTTAGTTGGTTCTTGATTGGTCCAATATAGTCCGACAACCCTACACAAAACACCTTCATAATTTTCTCAAGGTGGAACCTGACCACCCTTATTATGGTGGAATCAGGGCTATATGATCTTAATTCTACCTTTTTTGGTGGACCAGAGGTTGTTCCAAATTTTTTTTTATTTGACAAATTTTTTTCTTTTGAATCTTTTTTCTTTTTCTCTTTTCTTATATAAAGTAATTTATTTATTATATACATAATATTTGTAATAAAGTATTAATATAATATTATTTATTACTTATTATTTCATTAAAAATTTAATATTTCATTCATATAATTAAATTTAAAAAATGATTTTTTATATTTAAATAATTTAGATTCAAATAGATGCAATGTTTATGATAGAATATTTAAGTATTTAAGCTTTGAAGTCTTTCAAAATATTAGTGAGGATATTTTGTTACATTGATTATTAGTTTTAATATATATATTTTTTGAAATTAGTAAGTCTTCACTGTTTAATGTTAATAAAACAATATGTGATGAATAGACTGATGACTCAAAAATTTTTCTAAAATTTAAAAGGTATTTTTCTGGTCATTATACTCCCCCCCCCCCCCCCCCCCCCCCCCCCTCTTTAGTTAATTTTTGTAGTAGTGAAACGTAAAGAAAGAGAATAACTATATCCTAGCACACAAATGTGAATGAAGAGTATATCTACTGTCCATATATTTTATTTTCATTTGTTTTTCTCCTAGCCCTTCCCGGATTTCGTTCACTTCTCATTTCTGAATTTTAACTGGATATGAACACATGCCCTTTTATTAATGTAATAACTTAATACTATTTCATTTTTTAAAAAAAATGTAAGAAAAGCTAAATAACTAATGTTGAAAGTGAATAAAGAAAACTAAAACAGGATAGAAAAAAAGCACAAGCTCAAAACAAATCGGGATAAAAGCAAAATGCATGCTTCTTAATCAAATCAGTATATGAAAAGAAAAATGCTAAATCGTCTTAAAAGTTTAGCCTAAAAATCCTGAAAAACAAAATAACGACGCGCTCGACGCCTTGTTCGTGCCCAACCAAACAACATGTTCGAAGTAGCAAGTCAGAGAGTTCCCAGTTGCTTCCGCTTGCAGAGTGGAATCCGCGTGTTCATGGATACATATTCAGTCCACCCCTTCCGTCGAGCCGCAATGCCGTGCTAATAAGTTTATGCTCAGAACCAGAGCGAAGAAACTTGGCAAATTCTCTTTGCTTTATCATGGACGACGCGCGGGGTGGCGTTATCATGGCGCCAAGAGGAATTGCCGGAGAGCGTCTCCGGCGTCGCGCTCTATGGATCGGGTTCGCCGTGATGGCGGCCTCAGCCCACGGCATCCTCGACGCCGTCGCCGACACGACGTCGGCGGCACGACTGGGACAGAAAGACGCCGTTGCCGTGGGGCGTAGGCGTATCCTCGCCTCTTACGTTTCGTTGCTGCTCGGAGCAGCCTTCATGCTTCTTGGCACGCTGCGGCGGGAGGACCTTGCTTTCGAGCTGGCGCCAGCATCAGCGGCCTTCATCCTCGCCTGGTTGGTCACCATAAATCTGTTGGTGGCGTTCTTGTACTGGAAGCCATATGCCCATTCAAACAACGCGTTCATCGTGTTTTCTACTGCCGGCGACGGCATGGGCGCGTGTAACGTTGCCGGCGACGGCATGAACGCGTCAAATTTCCTGCCCGGCTTTACTTTCCCTCTTGGCTTCTACTTGCTCGCGTAATCTCCTCCCTCCGAACCATCGCCCCCGCCGCCAGTATTAATCTCGTCGCCGGCCACGATCGATGACGAGTCCGTCTCGTTTAATCAAGATCTCAAGTCCCACTATCTGTATGCACAAACTATCTTTGCCGTGAATGTTACTGACGATCACCAGAAGTGCCACATGGGCAGGCCAAATTCGTAATCGGCGACGGAATGAAAATTAATGGGCGGAACGTTAATGACGTGATGGAAGCCATTGTATGGTGATCCATGGTTGATATACAGATTAATGAAATAAATGAATTAGGGTTAGTTTAAGTCATTCATTATTTGGATACTTATGATTAGGGAAAGTTAAGTTTGTTAAATGTTTCTATTAATTTTAAGAAAAATGTTTATTTATTTGTTTGAGCAATAACCATAGAATGAGAATAATTATTTTTAATTAAGTGATGGATTTGTGAACACCAACTTAGATTTAATTAAATTAATAAGAATTGTATAAAAAAATATAGAATTTATAAATCCATCACATCATAATTAAATCTGACATACCACTTCTAAATCCTTAATCCAAACACAACCTAACAAACGTGTAGATTTACATATTTTCGACCTCTTGCTAATTAACTAAGTCTTGGCTAATTTGTGTTCACTGTTCTTTCGCCTGATGACATACACATATGTTTCAGGTTGTTTTTTCTTTCAGCTTTCTCTTTTCTCTATTTTTCGCTTTTTCTTTATCTCTTTATTCTATTTACTTATGGGTTGAGTTTTTTAATGTCTGGAACATTATATATATATATATATATATATATAAGTTCGGATATAACGAATATTCCATCATCAATCGCATTCAACTTGAATCGAAAATTAAAATTGTGTGCTATTATTTTTATGACCTTTTCAATCTTTTGTTCTTTTTGGGTGATAGCGCCCAACCTAGTTGACCTCGTCAAGAATGAAATGAGGCACTTACATGTGGGAGCAGAGGCCTTGACCTTTTCAATCTCTAATTGTATCTGGACAGGACGTCGATCTTACATGAAAAGGAAATTAAATTCATTTAAGAATAAAGATCCACGGCAGGAGATCGAGCATGCAGTTCAAGGAGTATTTCGGCCGGCCTAGCGACATTCGGCCGATTTATTGCAGCATGCCCTAGGTGTTCCAAGGCCCCCTCGATGTCGTGAAAGTCATCCATCTCTTTCGTCACCGCCGATCTCCCTCGTCCCATCGCCGATCTCCCTTATCCCACCGCCGATCTCCCTTGTCAACGAAGCTTGTCGTCACTGTCGATATCTATCCCTCGTCGGAGAGCCCTCGTCTGCGACGATCTCCTCACTGTCGATCTTCCTCGTCGCCGTCGATCTCCTCGTTCCGTGGAGCCCTCATCGCCTGCCGTCACTGCCGATATCCCTCGATGGAGATCCTTCGTCGTCGCCGATCTCCCTCATCGTCTGGCGTCAGAATCGATATCCTTCATTCCCCGCTGATCTTCATCGTCCCTCGGAGCCCTTGTCGCTGCCAATCTCTAAAGGTAGGCTTGGTCAGTGATGAGTGCATTCCCTCTTGCGGCGCGAGCCTCGATCAACGCCGATTAGCCTCGATGGTGATCGTCCAATCAGCGACAATTGTTCCTTCTTGCGACGTGAGAGTTTTTGTTGCAAGCGTGCTCCTTCCTGCAGCACGACAATCTCGAGGCTAGCTAGTTCCTTCGGCGGCATGAAAATCGTTCGGCAATTAGCACAAAAGAAGAGTCCAGCAGAAGGCACGATGATTCTAAACCTTAACTTTTTACCTGTGAACTGATCCGGCCGAAGAAGACATTGGATCAGTCGAATGTTGTGATCACTTGCTAATCACTATATGATTCTAATCCATTTTAGATGAAATTCATACAGATGGAGTCCCACTTTTACTTATTTTTGGGCCAATTATACTTGGAATGCAAACATTGTGATAACTAGTTGATATTCCTCATTTCATACTTAATTTCATGTGCATAGAGGTTCTGAAATGCCAAAATCCATTAATATTTAAATTCTATGCCAAGTTATCATTTTGAGGACAAGTTATCATTCCTAAGTGCCAAGTTATCATTATTTTGAATGAACTTATTTTCAATAGTTTTCTTGCCCTAAATCCATCATTATCATGTATAAATCATATTTGGATAGTCACATCTCAACTTGTGCAAAGTTTTAAGTCCATTTGAACAAATTATCATTTTTCAAGTGCCAAGTTATCGTTAAAGGGCAATTCTGTCATTTCGACATGCAAGACCATTAATTCTGCACAAGGACCTTAAGCAATCATCTTATTATTGTTCTAACTCATTGCTGGTCAAATTTCATCACATTTGGATAATCAAAACTCAAGTTATCATAAGTTATCATTTTTAAGTCATATAAGTTATCGTTTTTAGGGCACTCAAGTTATCACTTTTAGGAATCTCATTCATATTTGATTTCTGACCTCTCTCACTTGTCACTCTAATCAATTTGATGCCTGAAATGCTTTGAACCACCCATATTAGGACATTTTCCAAGATTTCCATAAAGTTATCATTCCGGGCCCTTGAATTCATTCATATCGATATAAGTTTTCATTCTTGCACAACACACAATCCCATCTGATATTTAAACTAGTTATCAGCATTATCCTAATCCTTATTTGTCAAAATAATACTCAAGAGCTTTGATGCTTGCTGTTTGGGTTTTTGTAGCAAGAAGAAAAGGTGGCTAAAAGAAAGAAAAAGGAGGGGGGACCACTAGCTTTTTGGCTGTCTAAAAAGCAGTCACTGCTGGAATTTCTACAGATGGACAGGTGGCTTAATCAGGAGGATTAGAACATTTAGATGTTGATCAAAGGGTGGAAAGGAGTGATATAAAAGCTAGGGATTTTTCTGGAGGAGGGGGGAGGCTGGTCATTCAAGGGTTTGGAGCAAGGCAAGGCTGCTGAAGATTCTGCTGGAGGAGCTACTGCCGAGAGCTTGAAGGATCCATAAATTGTATCTGTTTCTAATCCCATTTGATGTCAAATCTTGTAATTATGAGGAGCTAAACTCCATTTCTTCTAGGATATGATAGTAGTTTAGATTAGTTTTGGATGGATATGGACTGATTTGTAATCCTGCACTGAAATCAATTCTGGTTTTCAGATTTTAGAACTTTTCTGCACTGATTCATGTTATCATTAGATCCATTGTAAACCATGATTGAGATGTGTTATTTGATCTAATCACCCTTCAGAATGCATTAAGAGATAAAGTCAGATTTCTGGATTCCATTTAGTTGCAAATCTGATTTCTGAATTTGATTTCCTGAAAATCTGATTTCCTGTTTTTTCTGAATCTGATTTCCTGAACTGCAGAATCTGTTTGTCACTCTCAACCTGATTAATCGAGTCTTTGGGATGTTGGTATTGTCCCTATCTTGTTCAGAAATGAATCAAGATTGTTTGGGCAATCATTTGACTCAAACCAGATTTTTCACTGATTCCTGAACAGAAATCAAAATTCTGATTTTTCTGGTTTTACATTTCTGAAATATGAAGTGTTATAAATCTGATCTTGTCATTTGAAGATCCTATTTGTATTTATAACTGAGAAGTTATCATTTGGTCTAACCCTTGTTCAGAAATGAATCAAGAATCAATGCTAAGTTCTAGATACAAACCCAATTAGAATTCTGATTTCTACTTTCTAAAATCTGATTTTTCTGAAATCTGAATTCTGAATGCCTTCCTGATTTCTGAATTCTTAGAATCTATTTTGTCATTGTGGAGCCACAATTGTTTTGACAACTGAGAGGTTATCTTATGGTTCCATTCTAGTTCAGAAATGATCAAGATGCAATGACATTCCTAAGGTTCTAATTTGTAATTGTTGCTGATTTTTCTGTTTCCTGATTTTTGAACAATCTGATTTCTGATTTTCCTGGACTGTTTGAATCTGATTGTCATCAAGGATTGGATTAATTGAATAGTTGAGAGGCTAATATATGCCCTGATCTTATTCAGAAATGAATCAAGATCTTTGACAATTCAGAATTCAAATCTGATTTTTCCAAAATCTGATTTCTTAGTTTGATTCTAAGTCTATTTTCTGATTATTTGGAATCTGATTTGACAATTGTTAATCCCTATTTTTATTCAAATCATTGAGAGGTGTACTCTAGGAATCCCTTGCAGTCCAGAGATGGGTCAAGGGACATTTGGCAAACTTGAATTCCATCAATCCACATTGCTGATTTTTCTGAAATGCTGATTCATGTTTTCTCATTTAATTAACTTTTGATTTCCATTGTCAACCATCATTTTAATCCACTACTGAGAGGTAGTCTTAAGGGCTTCTTTGAGATCCAGAGATGGGCCAAGGAGCAATGAGAATTATGAACTCATGTGGCCATATGTTTTGCATTTCCAATTGAATGTGTTTGTGTGGATTTCAATTTACTTTGCAACCGAGAGGTTGATTTTGAATCTCCCTTGAATTCAGAGATGAATCATGGAACACAAGCACCATTATTGAGTATATTTTATTCTGGTTTGGTTGATTGGAATGATTCCATCTTTTTATGATTGCAAATGCAAATTATCATTCCAAACTTCCTTGAATTGCAAAAATCAGCATTGAATCTTTCTTTTGAGCCCAATGATAACTTGATTTTCAGTGAGGACCCTCTTTTGATTCAACCTAGCTAACAATTATATAATCATATATTGCTTAGTTAGATGCCAATTGAGCTGTGGGAATAACCATTTTCAAGTTGAATCAAAAGTTGGACATTTAATGATAACTTGTTCCATTCTATCCTTAATTAATTTAGATGAACCACAAATCCTAGGAGAACCTTCCTCATAAATAGTTAAATCTTTTTAGACTTCAATTTAGCATTTATAATTCTGTTTTGATAAATTTCTAAAACCCAAAAACCAGTTATCATTTCACTTTCCATTAAAAATCTGTTTTCACTATTCATTAAAAATCTGTTTTTAACCACTTAAGTAGAACTAATCTAGATTGTTTTAGGGTGTCTTAGAAAACCTAAATATCACTATCATGTTGCTAGACCGAATGAAATACTCCCTGAATCGTGCGCCTGATATCTAGCCATGGATCTTCAATCATGCGGTCGCTGCGATAGGGAGCATCCTGGTACCTATTTGACTAGGTAGCAAGAACATTAAATCCTTTTCAATATGTAAGCAATAATAATTTGCTTTGAAATATTTGATTTTTTTATTAATCCGTCCTATGCATATGGAGCTTCTATATAATAAATGAGTCGAAGACTTAAAACAAATTATATTGTGAGACCTATATATATAATATAAATAGTATTTTATTTAAATTTTTTTAGATGCAAAATTAATAATTAAATCCTCACAATTCGTCCTCCAAATATTTTCTTTTTAATTGACAACTAGCTAAGACATCTTGGACAATGATTTATTACTTTTAAATTTAAGAAACTTCTTTCAGCCGAAACTACATGAAATGAAATTGTTGAAATTATTTCATAGCCAATTATTTTCATACGGCTGAGTATCTCTTTAAGAGTATTATCGTCTATTTGGATAGATTCCTTTAAAATATTCAATTATAAAAATAAATATAAATCACAAATGTTATTATTATGTTTTAAAACATTCAATATCAAAGCATTATGAACTCTTATTGCCTAGCTATTATTATCATCTCAAAAAGCGCGACCCTAAGTCGGCGCCAGTAAGGTCGAAACAACATCACAGATGGGTCAGAAGGTACATGATGCAAATGGCCTTCCAATGGCCTCGAATTGGTGTTGTACTCAAGGTACAAAAATGTTGCCACCAAATATGATGCCATCTTGGGGCTAGGGCCTCACTTTTAACATGCACGAAAAAGAGAAAAGGTGTGAAAAAATATAACATGAACATGGCAGCGACAGTGGACATTGCTAAAATGTCTAAAATAGCATCGATATTTGTCGAAGCTAGGGTGCCACTCTAAACATCGCAAAATATAGCGATCGTGGAATGGATGGTTACGCCACCCTCATGTTGATGCCAAGCACTAATTTGAGTGGGACGTTATTGTGTCCCTAACGTGGTGTCAATGTGTATAAAAATATATGTTATGTATTATAACGCTTTCAAATCGACTTTCGTCACGTGGCGAAGATCAACTCGAAGAGCTACGACATGCTATGACTTTGACCATCATGTTCACCATATCTCAGTTAAGAATTGAGATACGTCAGCGAAAAAATAATAAAATAAAAGAAGATAACATAAATATGCGAAAATCTAAAAAGTGGCTATGTCATTACTAAGAAATAAAATAAGTTTTACATCATAATTCTAAAATGTGGAAAGTAAAGGAAAACTAATAAACACTCTAAAAGCCCTATTGTTCATGTGCTATCCTATCGTTAGAGCTTCATCACCACACGCCTACTCCACCACGTCACTGACATGATCATGTGAAAATCAGACACAAGGAAAGAGGTCCTCCCGTAAGTTTTACAGTCTAGTGGGAAATCACATGATATACAATGCATGACATGAATATAATAATCAACAATAAAGAATCATACTTAACTTGAACATGAAAGGTAACATGTCGGTATCATGGATCATAATAGAAATAAGAGTAATAATCAGGATATATCATAAATTATGAGAATCATATGATGCTTAATAAACATGGAATCATGACATACTTGACTTGACTTATACATGCTTCTTGGTCTTGGGTTATTATTAGAATCAGGGTGACTTTAGGTGCCTTTAGTTCTTGGGGTATGCCGAACAAACGATACGGCCTTGTGCGGGTGACTTTAGGTGCCTTTAGTTCTTGGGGGATGATCAAACCATGACCAAGGGAGCCACCCTTATCTTGCTACACTCGGCTTGAACTGACAATCCATTATTAATCTTTCATATGATCTTTTTAATCGCTTTTAATAACTTATGACTCTTTGTTCTTTGTGCAATGCATACGATAAGATCAATAAGAAACAAATCAATTAGAGAATAAATCATGAAAATTAGTGAGGGATCTCTGTGAGGCCGGACAATAGGATTAATATAAGTAATATCTGGATAAAAGGAAAATAATTAATAAATATAGTAAAAGGTTTTTTGGGGAATCGATCGATCGGTTCAGGGGAACGATCGATCGATTGTCTGCGGGTCGGTCGATCGGTTTGTTAAGATCGGTCGATCGGTAGGTCAAGTCGGATCTAAATAGGTCGGTCGATCCGTTTAGTTGAACGGTCGACCTGGTGAGTAAGGATCGGTCGATCAGTGACAGGGATCGGTCGACCGATCGACGTATGCAGAAAAACGTCGGTAAACAGGTTATCGGTTGACTAGTTGCCACAATGCCTACGGACCGATCGACCGGTCGGCATCCAGAAAATTAAGGAACTCTTGAATTTCATCAATTCTTCCATGTAATCTCAACCTAACCTAGTTCATATCTCCTAGCAAATCAATCACACAACAATAGAACAACATGAAATGAATTATGCATGCAAACAATCAACTAATCAAAGAATTCAAGAAATCAAACAATTAAAACGATAACTTGAACCCTAATTTTATTCTTTTCTTTTCATAACGATTAGGGCATGAATTGGGACGATTCAGAGGTCATGCAAGGTGATTTCGATTCACCCACCTCCGTTCGTGATTAATTAATCTTTTCGTTCGTCGGAAATCAATCCCCAACGCCCCTGTTTTCTTCTTCATATGCCTTGTTCTCTCCTGGTCGATCAGCGCCTGCGATAATTCAACAAAGGTGCTGAAGGACAAGACGTGTGGTGCAGGTGGTTGCAGCAGAGGAGGGAAGATGTGCTTGATCCCCGACGGCTTGCTTCCTGGCCGAAAGCAGCGTGCCCGCAGGATGTCAAAAGGGAGGGCCTCTCGTGTGATTAGGAGGACATGGGTTAATCAAGGATTTTGTTTTTATCTAATCTTCATTTCCTAATTTGATTTGATATCTCTATCCCCCTAATGCATCAAATTATAAAGATAAACTTAAGGTTTATCCCGTGATGACCGCTCCTAATCAAAATCTGATTTGATTTCTTTTTTTTTTTCTTTTTTTTAAACTTTGTGTCAGTTATTACATTCTTACCATCTTAAAAGAAAATTCGTCCTCGAAATATGGGGCTTATCGAAAAGATGAGGGAATTCTTGGTGCATTTCCGACTCGAGCTCCCATGTCGCATCATCGCCATGATGGTAACGCCAAGCTACTCTGACCATGGGGACATCATTGTTCTTCTGATGTTGTACTTTGCGCTCCACTATATGCGTTGGATACCCAACGAAGGTCAAGTCTGCAGCTATATCTGGCTCCTCTATCCTTAGAACATTTGCAGCATCGTGCTTGTACTTTTTGAGCATGGATACATGGAATACATTATGCACTTTCTCATAAGATGGGGATAGAGCAAATCTGCATGCTGCCTCGCCTATCAGCTCGAGTATCTCGAAGGGGCCTACATAGCGAGGACTGAGCTTTCCTCGCTTGCTGAATCTCACGACTCCTTTCATAGGGGATACTTTCTAAAGAACTTGATCAGCAACTTGAAAGATCTGCTCTCGTCTGCCTTTGTCAGCATAACTTTTTTGCCTTCCTTGAGCAGTCTTCATCCTTTGCTTAATCAATTCTATCTTTTCAGCATACTCCGCTGTCTCTTTCACTTCTTTCTTACTCATGATCTTTTCCTCGCCTACTTCACTCCAGTGAACAGGTGAACGGCAAGGTCGTCCATACAGAGCCTCAAAGAGTGCCATACCGATATTAGAATGATAGCTGTTATTATAAGCAAATTTAATCAGATGAATATGCTCATCCCAGCTACCCTGCCAATCTAGTGCGCAGGCCCTTAACATGTCCTCTAGTGTCTGGATGCTCCTCTCAGACTGCCCATCCGTCTAAAGGTGGAATGCGGTACTAAAATTAAGCCTTGTACCAAAGGCTTCCTGTATGCTCCTCCAGAATCTAACAGTGAATCTGGGATCTCGATCAGACACTATGGACTCTGGGATACTATGGAGTCTAACTACTTTCCTCACATACAAGTCTAGCAGGCTCTCCACTGATTGCTTTCATTGGATTCGGATGAAGTGTGCCACCTTCGTGAAACGATCCGTGACTACCCATATGACATCGTGACCTTTCTTAGTCCTAGGCAAGTTGGACACGAAGTCCATAGTGATCTTATCCCATTTCCATTGTGGAAATTTTAAAGGCTTCAACTTGTCATATGGTCACTGATGCTCAATCTTGACTTGCTGGCACACTAGGCATCAGGATACATACTTCGCTATCTCTCTTTTCATATTCGGTCACCAGTAGCTGCGTTGTACATCCTTATACATCTTAGTGCTACCGGGGTGGATAGCGAACTCCAACTTGTGGCACTCATCCAGTACCTCTCGTCGGACATCAGCGTCAGTGGGAATCCACAACCTGTCCCGATATCTAATCCCTCAATCTGCAGAGATTTAAAAATCCGCTTGTTCATTTTGGCATCTCTTCAGAACCTTCTGATATTCAGGATTTACTTTCTGAGCTGCTATGATCCTGTCAATTAGGTTGGTGCATCATCTATAGTGCTCCATTATTGCCCAGCTTGGAACACCATTGCTCAATCTCATCCAGCATCTCGTACTCGCGTAGTCTCATATAGGCTAGCGAGCTTTCCCATTTCTTGCTCAATGCGTCGACGACTAAATTTGCTTTATTAGGGTGATAATTGATAGCAAATTCATAATCCTTGAGGAGCTCAAGCCATCAGCATTGTCTCATATTCAGATCCCTCTGCTCGAAGATGTACTTGAGGCTCTTGTGGTCAGTGAAGATCTCGAATGTCTCTCCATACAAATAATGCATCCAGATCTTCAAGGCAAAGACCACTGCCGTCAATTTCAGATCATGTGTGGGGTATTTCACCTCATGCTTCTTCAGTTGCCGAGAAGCATAGGCCACTACCTTGTCGTGTTGTATCAGTACACAGCCCAATCCTATTCAAAACCACCACTGCCTGTCGGTATGGTGAGAATTGGTGTCGAAGTCAGACGGTCCTTCAAAGTCTGAAAATTTTGCTCGCACTTGTCTGTCCAAATAAACCTTTTCGTCTTCTTTGTGAGATTCGTGAGGGGTGCAGCAATCTTGAAAAAGTTCTTGATAAATCTTCTATAATATCCCGCTAAACCAAGGAAGCTGCGAATCTCAGAAGCATTTTTTAGTCTTGTCCAATTCGTCACCGCCTTCACTTTTGCGAGGTTTACTTCAATGCCCTTCTTGGAGACTATGTGTCCCAAGAACATGATCTCCTTCAGCCAGAATTCACACTTTGAAAGCTTACCATAAAGCTTGTGTTGCCTCAGGATCTCCAATACTATCCTGAGGTGCTCTCGGTGACTGGAAGAATAGATCAGGATGTCATCCACGAACACGATGACAAACTGATCTAAATATGGTCGAAAGACCCTATTCATTAAGTCCATGAATGCGACAGGAGCGTTCGTCAGTCCGAATGGCATGACCAAAAACTCGTAGTGGCCATATCTTGATCGAAATGCAATTTTCGGTATGTCCTCCTCAGCCACTCTCAGCTAGTGATAGCCACTACGCAGGTCTATCTTTGACAACACCGATGCTTTTGATAGCTGATAAAAAAGGTCATCTATCCGGGGCAGGGGGTACTTATTCTTCACTGTTACTTTATTGAGCATCCTATAGTCGATGTAGAGCCGCATGTAGCCGTCCTTCTTTTTGACAAACAAGATCGGTGCGCCCTAGGGTGAGACGCTCGGTCTGATGAATCCTTTATCTAGTAGCTCTTGTATCTGCTTCTTCAGCTCTTGCATTTCAGCATGTGCCATGCGGTAGGGTGCTTTAGATATAGGTGCTGTTCCAGGGAAGAGCTCTATCTTAAAGTCAATTTTCCATTTCGGTGATAGTCCGGATGTGTCCTCAGGAAACACATCTGGAAACTCCCGCACCACATCTATCTATTGGAGCTCAGTGACAGGTGCATCTATCTTGACCACACTAGCTAAGTACCCACAACATCCTTTCTCCAATAAATTCTATGCCTTGATCGCTGAGATAATAACCTTGTTCCTTGTTGATGGAGTGCCTTTGATCATTGCCTTAGGCTTGCCTTGCATCATTATAATGATTTTCTTCTGTTTACAGTGCATGGTTGTGTCGTGATATGAAAGCCAGTCCATCCCGAAAATAATATCGTAATCCATTATGGGGATAACTATGAGGTCTATAGAAAAGTTCTTTTTTTCTACATTGACAGGTACATTCGGGATGTACCTAGCAGCATAGAGAGTACCCATATGTGTACTCACATGCATAGCATGTGGCATCTGCTTAAGAGGTAAACTAAGAGTTTGGACACACGACTCCGAAATAAATGAGTGCGTAGCCCCACAGTCAAATAGAATAGTAGCAGCTAAATTGGCGATATGGAGAGTATCTCTAATGACATCATTGTCATTCTGAGTTACTTTTGGTTCTAAGTTGTGCACACGACCTTGCACAACGGGATTTGCACCTCCTGCTGCCCGGTTCTCTCGACCTCCTTTGGCAGCCTGTGGACAGTTTCGGATAAAGTGTCCGAACTGTCCACACTGAATGCAAGAGCCGTTTAGTCTATAGCACTCTCCATCATGGTGACGACTGCAATGAGGACATAAGGGCTTCTGTGGCACTTGTGGCTAGCGCGGTGGTGGTGACAGTTGTCTCAATGGTTGTGCTTGTAGTGGCGCAAGGCGTGACTGAGCTTGAGCCTATCGTGGGGCTTCCCTCTGCTGGTATGGCCTAAAATGATGATCACGGTGATCGTTCCTTCTAAATGGTCGATGATCATCCGTTCGAGGCCTGGGCTGCTCTATTGCTTTAGCTGGAGCTTTAGCCTTGCGTTCAGCTTGATCCTTTTTCATGCGTGTGGCCAACCTCACAGCCTTCTCCAGATCCTCACAGTCTCCAGACATGACTTCAGTCTTCAGTGCTTGGTGCAGCCCATTGATGAACTTGTTAGCCCGAATGCGCCATTCAAATGGCATCGGGCAATACTGCTCCAACTGGATGAACTGGATGTGGTAATCCGCCACAGACATAGTTCCCTGCTGCAGTTGCAGGAACTCCTCTTGCTTGTTGATGCGATCATGCTCGGGAGTGTAGCGAGTTATAAAGGCATTCTTGAATTCATCCCAAGCAATATCCTCTTCCTCCAGTCCTCTGAACCTGGTGGCCCTTGTAGTCTTCCACCAGCCCATTGCAGTACCAGTAAGCATGTAAGTGGCATACAAGTCCTTGCGTCCATCAGCGCACCTCATCAGCTTGAAGATGCAGTCCATGGTCTCTATCCACTCTTCAGCTTTGAAAAAGTCCGTCTTCCCATGATACTGAGGCGGATGAAGTTTTAAGAAGATTTGAATGGTGTCCTCAGATGCCTCATGGCGTGCCCCTGATTGCGGCGTCTAAACGTCGGCGGACTGCCTCCAGCCTGACTACCCTCAGGTGGAGCAAACTCATCAACGTGCTCCTCTAATGCCGCTCTAGCTGCGCGGCCTCTGCCTCGTCAGCGGCCTAGCGCACGACCTCGGCCACGACCATGTCCGCGACTCGGCTGGCCCCCATTTCAGTGAGTGGGCCTTTAGGTACCTCATGAGCATTCTGGCCCGCTCTGGCCATCTGCTCCTGAATCCGCTCTGACCGTCGTGACATGCTTATCCTCTAATCATGAAATAAAATCATGCATCAATAAATAGTAACTTAACATAAATATGAACTTGACTTACAATGCTTTTCGATGGAGGGTGTGGCGACTGCTCGGCGATAGCACAT
This sequence comes from Pontederia crassipes, assembly GCA_030549335.1. Classification (NCBI taxonomy): domain Eukaryota; kingdom Viridiplantae; phylum Streptophyta; class Magnoliopsida; order Commelinales; family Pontederiaceae; genus Pontederia; species Pontederia crassipes. The sequence continues at coordinate 54,159,358 of CM060188.1, forward strand.
GAATCAATACCATACTATACTATACTATACACTAGGACGTCAAGAGAGTCATGACTTTAGGCTCTGATACCATAAATGTAACGCCCCCAAATCGACCTCCGCCACGTGACGAAGATCAACTCGGAGACGCTACGACATGCTATAATTTTGACCATCATGTTCACCATATCTCAGTCAAGAACTGAGACATGTCAGCGAAAAAATAATAAAATAAAAGAAGATAACATAAATATGCGAAAGTCCAAGAAGTGGCTATGTCATTGCTAATAAATAAAATAAGTTTTACACCATGATTCTAAAATGCAGAAGGTAAAGGAAAACTAATAAACACTCTAAAAGCCCTATGGTTCATGTGTTGTCCTATCGCTAGAGCTTCATCACCACATGCCTACTCTACCAAGTCACTGACATGATCCTGTGAAAATTAGATACGGAGGGGGGGGGGGGTCCTCCCGTAAGCTTTACAGTCTAGTGGGGAATCACATGATATACAATGCATGACATGAACATAATAATCAACAATAAAGAATCATACTTAACTTGAACATGAAAGGTAACATGTCGGTATCATGGATCATAATAGGAATAAGAGTAATAATCAAAATATATCATAAATCATGAGAATCATATGATGCTTAGTAAACTTGAAATCATGACATACTTGACTTGAGTTATACATGCTTCTTGGTCTTGGGTTATTATTAGAATCTGGGTGACTTTAGGTGCCTTTAGTTCTTGGGGTATGCCGAACAAATGATACGACCTTGTGCGGGTCAGTGGGTGATCAAACCATGACCAAGAGAGCTACCCTTATCTTGCTGCACTCGATTTGGACTAGCAATCCATTATTAATTTTTCATCTGAACTTTTTAATCACTTTTAATAACTTATGGCTATTTGTTCTTTGTGCAATGCATACGATAAGATAAATGAAAAACAAATCAACGAGAGAATAGATCATGAAAATTAGTGAGGGATCTCTGTGGGGTCAGACAATAGGATTAATTACATATAAGTAATATCTGAATAAAAAGAAAATAATTAATAAATATAGTAAAAGGTTTTCTAGAGAATCGGTCGACCGGTTGTCTGCGGGTCGGTCGACCGGTCTGTTAAGATCGGTCGATCGGTAGGTCAAGTCAGATCTAAATAGGTCGGTCGATCTATTTAGTTGAACGGTCGACCTGGTGGGTAAGGATCAATCGACCGGTGATAGAGATCGGACGACCGGTCGACGCATGCAGAAAAATGACTGTAAGTAGGTTATCGGTCGACCGGTTGCCACATGCGCGTGGAATGAGTTTATATACTGAACAAGTAACCCGGGTCGAGTATTGGGATGGCAAACCCGTTCCTGACTCGAAAACCGTCGGGTCTTTTATTATTTGGACCCGGTTTTGGCCCGGATCAATCCGGACCGGGTTATTTTCCTTATTTTCAGGTCAGTGCAATTCGGATCGACCGGGTCGACCCGGATCGTGCTCAGCACTATCAGGCGCTCAGCATCTAGCGCAAGGCAATTGAGGTCCAAGTTGAGAGGATCGGCCTGAATCACCGGTCGTGAACCAATGCGCTGAGTAACCAGGCCGGCATTTCGGCCAAGGGCCATACAACATCACCTCCTGCGCACAGTCATCACCGCCGGAGGGGGCAGTGCTATAGCGCTCGATGTGATGACCGATGATACCACATCGAAAGCAGAAGGTGGTGATGTTCTCATACAACACCTGCTGAAGATAGCGATCGTCGTTTAGGAGGAGGACCCTGGTCCCCCTGTTGAGCGGCTTGGAACAGGGGCACCATTTCCACATGTATCAACTTGCAAGACTAAACCAAATGCCAGCACCACTCGTCAGAGTGAGCGAGGAGAGTGAACCTCGAGAGGGAGACTAGGGAGGTGAATCCAAGTGAGGGAAGCGAGGGTATCGTTGTCATCAGGTCGGAAGAAAGATGCCACTTGGGCCACAGTAAGAAGACTTTCATCGAATTCCCAGGGGCTGCCCGTGAGAACCTACAAGCGGTCATCAGCATTATCAATGGTAAAAAGGATAAAAGAGTTATCAATTTCAGTTAGGGAGCATGGTTCTGCGGTGAGCCAAAGGTTTGGGATCGCATGTTGGAGAGTGGTGAGATTGCCAACATAGTTGTAACGTCCCCAAAGTTCGGCCCCAATTTAGTTGTCGAACCCTAGACGATATTACTTTCATAACATAATTACATAAAATATTTCAGTGGAAAACATAATATAATATAAAACATCAATATCACAAATAGCGAAAGACTTTCTAAAAATATAAAATCCCAAGATAACAAACTAGTCCATGGGCCAAATAGGTTCTAACATAGACCCAACAAAGAGTTCGTAATACATTATGAGTTCAAGTAAAAATACATGACTCCAAAAGGCTTATAAATCATACATAGTTTACTCCTACAAGAGTTCATTATAATGGCATAACATAACATAAAGTGCGATGGCTTGGGCCGTAGTCCGACCCGTCCATGTGCAACATCTTCGTCATGAGGCTCTCTCTGTCGAATCTAAGGTTCGTCCATACCTACACGGATCCATGGGGTGTTGGGGATTTCTCCCATTAGAGTATGTTGAGGTCATGCATACTATGATCTTATAACATAATTTCTATATGTCATGGCATATGCATTGCAACATAATGAAAATATAACTTATATGCATACTATGAGCTACTTATGCACACTATATGACATATGAGCAAAATCATTATAGTAAGATAAAATAAGCATATAACATTTTCATACTAATGCTAAAGCATACCATATCTTATCATTATTTCAAGACATATCATAGCTCATCATTATACTTATCATTATACTAATGTATATCATAAACTTATCTTACTTTACGTTGTCATCTTTATTCATATCATGATGTGACAAGTGGACATTCATTTGCATCTCCATAGGTGCTTACTTCATCTTTATCATCTTTGTCGTTATGTCCCAAGTCATTTATCATTCATCTTTTCGCCTTTCATCTTTACTTAAGGTAATTTCTTATTTTGTCGATTGAGAAGAGTGTTGACTCATAGGTCATAACCCGCACCCATAGATGATGTCTTAACCCTCATCCATAGACGAAGTCTTAACCCTCTCTCGTAGGTGAGGTCTTAACCCTCATTCGTCAATGAGATCTTTCTCCATCCGTCGGTGGAGTCTTAGGTAGGGTACACGTTGGTCCCAAGAGAAATGCCACGCCATCAATGCATGCAATCATTCGATACATGTTACATGTTTTAATCATATTTAAGATCATACATATTTCAAATTATGCTAAGTGTGGGCAAACAAACATCACATAGACCTTTGGGATTGGTCATGGCCGTACCACTACAAGTCATGACCATACCACAATAGGTCATGACCGTACCACTACAGGTCACGGTTGTGCCCACACATAGGCACATGAGTGCCTAGGTATGTCACGGTTGGGTACATAGCCATTTTCAATCAGCATAACTTGATCACGTTCGTTCCCAATGATGACACGTCGTGCCAGTCTCATTGGTCATTCACGGGTGGACAACTGTAACTGCATGCCCGTGCTTGAGAGATCATTTTTTGCCGTCTTAAAATATTCTAAGGCATGTGCGTTCAGGGTGTTACGACCGTGCGACCACAAGGTCACGGCCGTTGCAGAACAATTGTTTTCCATCCGTTCTAAAAAATTCCCAAGGCATGGAATGTTTAGGGCATCACGGTCGTACGACCACAAGGTCACGGTCGTGACAGAATGTCCAAATTCATCCTTTGATCATTTTGATGCCAAAGCATAAAATCCTACATACATCATGGTTGTTTCATTGTTCGTCACGACCGTTCCTGAACATTTGGACGGCGTTCCCCCTGTTTTTATTCATTTGTGTCATTGTTATACAACATAAATACCTTTAAGGTGTACATTCATTCCACATGAACAATAAGAACTCTACACTACTCATATAGAATTAGTAATTTACCAAAAGAATCACCATAACAAGAATCATATATAATTACATCTAAAACATTAAAACTACTTAACATGTTAATATGTAGTAATGAGTGAAATTACTCATGAATTAAACATGAATAACAAGGCACATTAGATTCTAATCATAATTAGCAATGAAATAGTAACCTAAGAAAACATGAATTATCAAATACAACTTTCCTAACTTTCCTTATAAGAATAATTATTTGTTCTTCATGCCCTAATCCAATCACTCAAGCAACATTAGGGTGAAAGTTAGGAATTTGAATCCCTCAAACATATTTTTAAAATTTAAGTTAAAACTCTAAACCTAATCCTTTCTTCTTCTTCTCCTTTTTGTTTCTTCCTCCTCCTTTCTTTGTTCTAGCTGCCAGCCCTCTCTGTTTTTCCCTTTGGAGCTGGCCGAATCAATCTTGGTGGGAGTGGGTGAAACATAGGAAGAGTGAGGGTTTCTTGATTGTGTGCTGCCGAGACTTGCAAGAGAGAAAAAGTGAGGTTACTGTTGCTATTTCTTGGTTGTTGTCGGCTGAATGTTGCTACTGTTGCTGTAAGACTTGAAAGAGTGAGATTGAGCTACTGTTGCTGTGAGTTGATGGGAGAAAAGAAAGAGAGTGATGGAGAGAGTTGCTTCTTGCTCTTGCCACCTAGAGGGGGCTGATGAGAGAGGGCAAGAGAGTGAGAGGAGATGGAATGATGGCCTTCTTCCTTGCTGGGAGCTGACGTGAGGGAACATGAGAGGGAAAATGTGAGAGATTTAGGGAGGGAGGGAGGGAGAGAGGTAGGTGGGGGATAGAAGCATCTATCCCATAATTTAGAGATTGTATAGATTTTGAACACCTAGCCCATAATTTAGAGGAGCCATTGTCTTTGCCATCACCACAAGATGCTCCCATATTTTAAATTTTGGAATGATGTAACGAGAAATTAGAAGTCATTCCTATTGTAGCTTTTGTAACGCCAAGAATTTCAGTATCAAAAGTTAATTGAAGTCTCGTTTACCTTGGCTAAATTAAAGCAAGCGATTTCTAAAGTGTTAATGACGAAAAGCATTAGGTGAACAAATTTCAATCAGAAAGGAAAAAAGTGTCGTTACTCTCACTCACAAAATTTTAATGTCACTATTTTTTTATCCTCTAACTTTTATCAGTAATGATAACTTGTAAAGTTATTAGAAATATGAAGTCCCTACTTTATGATTATCTCTCTCCATCACGAAAGTCATCAAATTATTATTATTATTATTATTATTATTATTATAAATGACTAGTAATAATAATGTTATTAGTAATTACATTAATCCTTAAGAATATTATTATCTTCTCTTTAAGTTTTTTTATTTTTACCAGTGAAATGGTTGTGCAAATGAATTAATTAAATTACATGTTCTTGCACAATGGTTTCAATAGTAAACACAAAAAAATTAATTAAACTAACATTAAAAAATGTTTTTAAAAATGTATAAAAAGAATATCATTCGTAATACTCTTAAGAATTAATTTAATTTCCTAATTATATCATTATTAACATATACATAAAATATAAAAATAATTGAAAGAGATCTGATTACTTCATCAAAGCAGAAACTTTTATATTTTTCCAATAATTTTATTGTAATCATATTATAAAAAGTAAGAGTAAAAAAAATTTAAAAAAAAATGCGCGACTTTAAGAATTTATGAATGATATTAAACCAAAAAGGCAGGAAAACAATTAACGAAGTCATCTTTTACAATATTATTAATGATCATAAGTTCCCATCAAAACATAAACAAGTAAACAACCATTGCAACAATTAATGGGATGATGATGCATTCAATTCTTTAGACGCCATTTGTAGTTACTAGACTTAGGAGGAGATGGTGTTGGCCACATCAATGACAAAGCGGTATCTCACGTCACCCTTCGCAAGCCGATCCATGGCCACGTTGACCTGGTCCATACCCACCACCTCCACTTCTGCAGCTATGTCGTGCTCCGCAGGGAAGTCCACCATCTCCTGGGTGTCTTTCATCCCCCCTATCTTGCTCCCAGCCAAGCTCCTCCCTCCTGCAACAAGAGCACAGTTCAAATGAAGCCCATCAATACATGTACACAATCCCTTAATAACTTTGTTATATATACACTATCTACGATGAGATAAAGTGTGCATGTATACCGGAGACCAGAGCGTATGCCGGCAGCTCAAGAGGCATCGCAGGCACGCCAAGCATGATCATTTTTCCATGGGTCTTGAGCAGTGCAAGCAATGGAACAGAGGGTGCACAGCGGAAACAGTGTTTATGATGCCATCCATGGTGCCCATGGCAGCCTGCATGCAAAACACCAGAACGACAGCACAATAAAATTTGTGATGCAGATGGAAATTAAATATGATGAACCCTAATCTTTTTGTTTTGCTATATATATAATTACCTTCATCTGCTCGGAGTTGCGACTGACGATCAAAGCATCAGCTCCAAATTGCTCAATGGCCTCTTTTTCCTTGTCAGGGGTTGAGCTTATCACCGTAACCCTCATCCCATAAGCCTTGCCAAACAACACAGCCAGATGGCCGAGGCCACCAAGTCCAACGACCCCCAGATGCATCCCTGGCTTGTTCAGTCCATGGTGCTTCATGGGCGTGTACACCGAGACGCCTGCGCACAGGAGGGGTGCAAACTTGTGGAGCGGCGCGCCGTCGGGGATCTTCACGACGAAATGTTCGTGGATGACGAGCGCGTCGGAGAATCCCCCGTATGTTTTCGTGCCGTCGGGGTAGAAGTTGTTGAATGTGGAGATCATCTTTGTGCAGTAGTTCTCGGAATCCTGGTTGCAGTCATGGCAAGTGCGACAGCTGCTGATCATGTAGCCGACGCCAACCTTGTCTCCAATCTTAAACTTCTTCACGCCATTCCCGACCTCAGTTACAACACCAACTATTTCATGTCTGTGGCGATTGATGCAGATGCAAAGTTAAGATGATCGAGTCTGATTAGTGCATATGTAAGTTTAACTCATATTATACATTTGCAACTTAATCCTGCTAAATCTTCCTGGACATATATACAGGAAAGTTTATGCCATGTTGTTTCGTAATGTGCCATAGGGAAAGTGCCAATTCCTTAGCCTGAGATTTCTAAAACAATTTCGGTATACATCAATTATCATGCAAAGATATTGTGAATATATAAAATGACTCGCAGACGAATCTGATAGTAATAAAGATGAAATTAATCATCTAATTGCTGAAATGAGAAAAAGAAATGACAGTGGAGCACGGAAAGCAAATTAAAATCCAAAATTCAAAGATCGTTACGCTGGATGGCCATTAATGCACATAAATAAACACATATTAGGATTAACAAATTTGGAGATATTCATTCATTGCAATACTGACTGACATTTATACTTACAGATGTACACAGATTTGAAGCCATTAATGTTGGGATAAGTACGATGATTGTATATACATTCATAACTTTATCTTAAGATATCCAAGATTTGAAGAATTAATTAAACATAAACAGAATCAAATGATCATGACTTACCTCCCGTACAAAAAAATTCAGATTGTTAGTCACCAAAAGTTTATCTTTACAAATTGTTTGGATGTTCATTTTGTTGTTCTTCCTTTATCAACTTTTTTTTTTCATTTCCAATATTTTTTTGTTACTTACCCAGGCACCACGGGGTAACGGGCGTTTCCCCATTCGTTGGTGATGGTACAAAGGTCTGTGTGGCATATTCCGCAGTACAACACCTTCACGATGATATCATTATCCTTCTTCTCCCGGCACCAAAAAATGGGAGAAAACGATGAGAGTTATTTAGTAGTCAAATGATCTGAATAAAAAATGCATCAATATCTTTACCATAAGTTTCTAAACAAATTTAAGAAAAATGTCTCACTGACGCGCTAATTAAACCCAGTGATCGTTGGCTAACCTGAGTGGGAAGGTGAAGGGGGAGAGAAACCCAGCAGTGTCCCTTGCAGCCCATCCAAGAACAAGCTTGTCTTGCTGCTGCATGTTTCTTCTTCTTTTCTTTTCTTCTCTCCTCTCCTTTCTTCTCTTCTCCTCTCCTCTTCTGCTGTGAAGATGATAGGAATAGAAAAGTGGCTAAGCGCTGGTGGCAATGGTGGTGGAGGATTGGAGGTGTTTAATAGCATTTCATTTCTGCGCAATTCTGCCAAGTTCATGAATCCCAATTAGTGAAATGATCGATCGGACCATTTCAGCATATTTGGTGAATGCTCTATGGACTGCTTTACCAATTCTGGGCCGCTAAATCCCTATCTTTTTTTCCTTCCTTTTCTTATAATCTATGAGGTGAGTATAATTTTTTTTTTAAAAAGAAAAGAGATTATCTATTGCCGAAAGGGTGAGATAAAGTTTTATTGCAAGAAAAAAATATCATAAGGTCTGGAGTAGTCTTCTTATGCATTGGGTAAATTATATGATTAATTCATCAACTTTGAATTGTTTTCAATCGGTCCCCTCAATTTTAATTTGTAACTAGGATATTCCTCACCTTTTATTTTTATGGATGAATAGTTCTCTTGACCGGTGATCGTGAATTTTCCGATTGTCTTGCGTACGTGACCACATTTCTTTCTCATCCATGCCATTTAAGTCATCCACGTCACTCAGGCAAAACCTTTTTTTCATTAAAATATATTATAAAATTAAAAAAAATTTAGGGTCGGCGCCTCGTGCGAGTTTGCCGCCGACACCGACGAGAAAGATGAGGGGGGTTACCGCCCCCCTCTGCGAATCTCGTCGACGCGTGAGATTCGTAGAGGCCCCCCTTCTCCCTCACGCGTGATGAGGGAGAGGGGGGGGGGGTACGAATCTCATCGGCCTAGGCCTCGGGAGAAGACCACAAGGCAGGGGCTTCGCCTTCCCCCAAGTCCACCAGCAATTCTCTTGCTACAAGATCCTGTGCGTACCCTCCAAGCGGAGCCACCTCTCGGAGATGCATGAGCACCATCGACAGCAAGTCCCTCCTCCGGCTCGAGATGAAGGTCGTTAGGATCGGCGCCGAGTTGGCCAAGTCCAAGGTCAATGAGCGCGCTTCCGCCCTTGGCCAAGTCCTGGAGAAGAGGGGGGCGACGGCCCACCTCTGTGAATCTTGTCGGCGTCGGCGGCGAACTGGCACAGGGCGCCGGCCCCAACTTTTTTTAATTTTATAATATATTTTAATGACAAAAGAGTTTTGCCTGAGCTGACGTGGATGACTTAAATGACATGGACGAAAGAGAAAGGTGGTCACTTACGTAAGGCAATCGGAAAATTCACGATCACCGATCCAAAGGACTAATGATATAAGAAAATAAAAAAATGAGAAACGTTCTGATTACAAATTAAAATTGGAGGACCAACTCCAATTTTAAAAATCACTCAAAGTTGGAGATCAATCATGTAAGTTACCCTATGCATTGAGAGGGACAATGTTTTTTCTCACGAAATGTATGTTTACCCAAAATATTATCATACATTTACTAATTGTAATGTAATTTAATTTTTGGAAGACAAAAATTTTAACATGATGTTACGACAAAAAGTCTAGGTAGGTTATTGTCATTATTGTATTAATGATTAACATACAACGCCATTTTCTTTATAGTTATACATTAGTTAATTATTTTATATTTCATGTTTAAATTCATTTAACTACTTTTAATATATATACACACAAATGTATATTGATATGATGCACCTCCGTAGCAGTATTTTTCTCTTTTGAAGGATCCATAGCGCATCTATGTCACCACTCATATCATAATCCGGTAGGATTTTATTAATAAAAGGGTGGATTTTAATGGCTTATTAAACTGAAATCCCAAATATGCTTAATTAGGAAAGAAAAAAAAGCTATAAAATGGAGTTGATTGATTGTTAAGTTCAAAATGAAGAAAGTTAAGTTGGATCTAAAGTATCTTGTTCCGGATTGACACATAATTCTAACATTTAGGTCTAAAATGTGCCTCGGTCTTGACTTAATCCACTGTGATTTTAAGACACATGAAAGTGTCACGATACATTTATAAGAGCTCGCTTAGGATAACACAATATAAATATCTTTTAGAAACTTGTGTTTAAAGTAAAAATATAGTGCAACTGTTGGATGATTATTGCTTATGTGAGAAGCAAAAAGAGTTCGACAACAAATAGGAAACAAAGAAAAAAAAAGGACGAATTGAAGTCATCTTGTAATCCGAGGCGAAGAAGAAGCACAATTCGAATCCAACGACATGACATCTATAAAAGGTGATGTACAATGACGAGATGAAGTAGACTCAAGGTGCATACGTCTTGATCTTGCACACGCCGAAGAAGGAAGCTTGCACGAGATCTATTGTCGTGTCCATCGAGAGAGAGGAGAGAGAAATTTTGGGGTACGATTCGAGAATAGTTCTTATTCATTCTCAACGAAATTTCAGGCAATACTTCGTGACAACTTTCTCATCTATTTTTCATATTTTCGTGAGATCATTTTGACTTTTATCCTCAGTTCCAAGAGACATTTATTCTATGGCATCCAAGATTGATTATTGATATTATTATTGTATTTCTCTGTGTAGTTCAGAGAAGAGACTTTATAACATACTATTATTTCATAATGAAAAATTTGCTGCTTGCTCTCGTGATTTTTTTCTCTCACGTTGAGAGAGATTTTCTATGTAAATCCTTTGCATCTAATTTAATTCCTTTATATTATTATCATCATCCCATTATTAATGCGCATTAAAAGGGAAAAAGAAGATGATTTCACAACTATTAGTTCAACTTTTTCTCCCAATAGTGATATCAGAGCTTGGTCAGAAAAGTGTACATTATAATGGAGGACAATAATGCTCCAGTCGGATGCATGTGCTCACAGGAATAAATTAATCTATTTAGAAACCTCGGATGAAGGACTACTTAAATTGCAAGGACTTTTATGATCCAATCGAAGGTGATGCTGCAAAGCCTGAGGACATGGATAATATAAAATGGAGGTGGATTAAGACCAAGACAGTCACACAAATCTGAGGGTCGACGACAAATTATATCGCAAATATCGATGAATCCGACGAAGTATGAAAAAATTACAAGAAATGTATAAGTGTAAATCGCTGCAGAATAAAGTGCTATTAATGAAGAAACTTGTCAATATGAAGTACAAGGATGGTCATTTTATTGCAGAACATTTTGGCAACTTTCATGAATTAATTAACAAGTTATCCTCAGTAAAGATTATGTTTGAAGATGAGATCCAAGCACTATTATTGCTGAGTTCATTACATGTAGTTGGGAAACACTCGTTATCTCTCTAAACAACTATGCTCCAGGTGGATAACTATCTTTAGAAATTATCAAAGATAGTTTGTACAATGAAGAAACGAGAAGGTAAGAGCAGAATCTCAACAATAAATCAGAGACATTCATCATGGAAGATCGTAGAAAAAACAAATAGAAAAACTCTCACAATCACGATAGATCAAGGTCAAGAGGCAAATCGAAATCCAGAAAAGAAGTCACTTTCAAGAAGGAGTGTAGAAAATTAAATCGTGGTCAATCACATGAAGAGTTTGAAGATACTGAAAAGGAGAAGAAGGGCAATGATGGAAATAATGTTGTGATGGCTACATTAGATAATGTATACTTTCTTACTCAAAAAAAGAAAAAAGATGGCGTTAATGTTGTGAATCAAGATTCAGTTTGGATCTTAGACACTGCAACTTTATTTCATGTTACCCCTCACAGAGATGTATTCTCAACATATAGAGAGGGAGCATTCGGAATAGTAAAGATGGGGAATAAGTCGAGATCCCAAATTGCTGACGTTGGAGACATTCAGTTGAAGACCAATACCTGATGTAAGATTGTGCTCAAAGATGTGAGGCATGTACCAAAAATCCATCTCAACCTAATTTCAATTGGAAAATTAGACAACGACGACTATAAGAGTAATTTCAAAGGGGAGTGTGGAAACTAGGTTCACTCCTACTGGTGAAAGGACACAAATATGGTACACTCTACAAGACTGGAGCACAACATTGCATCGAGGAGATAAATGTGTCTCAAGAATTGACATCCTCTGAATTATGGTACAAGCGGCTTGATCACAGAGGTGAGAAATGACTTCAGATATTAACTCGACAAAATCTGCTACTAGGTATGAAAAATACTTCACTTGACGTATGTGTTCCTTGTTTGGCTGTGTTCATTGTTTGGCTAGTAAGTATACTAGAGTTACATTTAATATAACCTCTTCGTCTAGAAGTTCATACATACTTGATTTGATGCATACTGATGTCTTCTATATGAAAGATAAAATTTTAGGTGGTGCTCTTTATTTCATTACATTTATTGATGATCATTCTAGAAGAGTTTAGGCTTTTCCTATAGCACACAAAAATTGGCAGAGTTCAAGAAGTTTCATACCAAAGTCGAAAGAGAAACTGGCAAATTAGCAAAACAATGTTGTTGAGAGAATAAACAGAACAATCAAGGTATGTGTGTATGCTTCTAGATGCCAATCTATCGAAGAAATTTTGAGGTGAAGCAATGATAACTACAATTAAACTAATCAACCACTCACCTTAGTACTTCTAGATGATGACGTACCTCTGAAAGTTTGGTCAGGGAAAGATGTTTCGTACAAACATCTTAGAGTGTTTGGTTGTAAAGCCTTTGTTTACATCCCAAGTGACGAGCGATCAAAACTTATAATAAATCGAAAGAATGTATCTTCCTCAGATATGAAGGTAAAGAATTTGGTTATAGACTCTAGGATCCTGTTAACATGAAGGTTATCAGAAGCATAGATGTTGTATTCATAGAGCTTCAAACAAATGAAGATATGTCGAAGAACAAAGAGCCAACTACCTTAACTGATTATTTGGTTGAACTGAGTTCAGATAACACACCGATAGCAGCTCACATACTTCAGATATATTTTTGAATAGTCATGACAGTGAAGATGAGCCACATGTCGAGCATGATGCATCAGTACAAGAGTCTCAATTGAGAAGGTCGAACAGACAAAGACAAGAGTCAAAGATGTACTCTTCGACAGCGTACGTGTTATTAACTAAAGGGAGAGAACCAATGTGCTATCAAGAAGTCTTGTCACATAAGCAGAAGGATGAATGGATGAAAGCCATGCAGGATGAGATGCAATCTCTGTATTAAAACAACACTTATAAATCGATAAATCTTTCTAAAGGAAAGAGAGCATTCAAGAACAAGTGGGTGTTTCGACTGAAAAATGAAGAAAATAATCCACACCCAAAATACATGGCAAGGTCAGTTGTCAAGGGGTTCAGTCAGGAGAAATAAATTGATTTTGAAAGATAATCTCACCGATGGTCAAAATGTCATCAATTCGAGTGGTTCTTGAATTAGCTGCTACTAAGGACCTCAAAATTTAACAGTTAGATGTCAAGATAGGTTTTCTCCATGGTAATTTGGAAGAAAAAATTTACATGGAACAATCAAAGAGTTTCCGAGAGAAAGGAAAAGAAAACATAGTGTGTAAGCTACAAAAAAGCTTATATGGACTCAAACAGGCACCTTGTTTGAATTATTCATGATGCAGCAAGGATACAATAAGACTATATCAGATCATTGTGTCTTCGTGAAATATTTTTCATATGATGATTTTATTATTTTGTTGTTATATATTGATGACATGCTTATTGTATGTCAAGATAAAAGTAAGATTGACAAGTTAAAACAAGTCAATGCTTTAGGGCTTAGGTGCATCAAATAATATCTTTGGCATGAGGATCACTCGTGATGGAGAGCAGCGCAAGCTAAAGCGTACATCGACAAAGTCTTGGAGAGGTTCGACATGAAGAATGCAAAAGTAATTACATCGCCACTTGCAAATCACTTCAAGTTGAGTTCTAGATAGTATTCGAAGAGCAAAATCGAGAAGCAGAAGATGAAGAACGTTCCATACGTATCTGTAGTTGGAAGTATGATGTATGCAATGGTTTGCATAAGGTCAGACATAACATATGCAGTTGGTATAGTGAGCCGATTCCTATCAAATCATAGTAGAGATTATTGGGATGCAGTGAAAGTGGATTCTCAGATATTTTTGAGGCATGTCTAAGATATGCTTATGTTTTAAAAATATTGAGCCAGTGTTTGAAGGTTTTATTGACGCTGACATAGGATATTGATAGTCGAAAGTCAACTTCTGATTACTTAATGACATTCGCAGGAGCAGCGGTCTCATGACAATCCAAGTTACAAAAATGTGTTGCACTATCAACAACTGAAGCATAATATATTATAGCTACCGAAGTAGGCAAGGAAATTCTCATGGGCGACATGACATCTATAAAAGGCGATGCACAAAAACGAGATGAAGTGGACTCAAGGTGCACATGACTTGATCCCGCACGTGCCAAAGGATGAAGCTTGCACGAGATCTACAGTCGTGTCGATGAAACTTCAGACAATACTTCTCAGTAGCTTTCTCATCTATTCCTCAAATTTCGATGAGATCGTTCTGACTTCTATTCTCAGTTCTGAGAGATATTTATTCTATGGAATCTAAGATTGATTCTTGATATTATTATTGTATTCCTGTGCGTAGTTGGGATAAGAGACTTTGTAACCTACTATTATTTCATAGTAGAAGATTTACTGCTTGCTCCCATGGTTTTTTCCTCTCATGTTGAGAGGTTTTCCACATAAACCCTTTGCATTTTTTATATGATTTAATTTCTTCATATTATTGTCATCATCCTATTATTAGTGTGCATTAAAAGGGAGAAAGAAAATAACTTCGCAACTAACAGTTCATCCTTTTTTCCCAACAGCAACTCATCAAAGAAGAATAAAATGATTGTATAAGACGAAAGAAAGGAAAACAAGAAAGAAAGGAAGTAAAAAGAGAAACAAGAAGTTAAGTAAATAAAGTTTATTATCTGATTTTGTTGCCCTATCATAATTATTTATAAAGTTTAAACTAGCTTTTATTAAGAAATTATATCCATATATAATATGTTATATAATAAGCATCATTAATAATGAAATTTTTATTTCTTTATGCTTGAATCTCACTAGTAGTTAAATTGATAAGCAAGTATGGAGGCATATGCAACCAAAATAATCATGATGATGTTGCATATGGAACCAATTCATTAAGAATTCTAATTTATATTTTAATGTAAACACGTTTTTTTGGTTTGTTAACCTTTGGAGCACTAGTAGGAACAAAATTAGATAATTAAATCATTCACACTCTATTTAAGAAAGATGAAGAATGGTTCTCCCCTTTATGCAAGAAAGTTGGCTATTTTTTATGTTTAAGTCAATAAAAAACATGTGTAGATAATTGTGATCCAATATAAGTTCAATTGTCACGTGATAGAAGAATAATTTTTTGAAATATTACATGCAAGATCCCTATCTGGCTCCTTCTTTTTCTTATAATAGCATCACTTTTTTCTTACTTTTTCTCATATATAGTCAAGCTCAACTTATCTATACATGAATTTCATCTAGCATGCAAGATCTCTATCCTAAACTGCAATTATATGTTCAATTTCAATATCTCCAATATAACTTATTGACCTTGTGTGTTTAATCATTGGCTTTATTGAGAGTAAATTTATTTTCTATTTAATTTAATAAGTCTATTCATATATGTGCATCTCCTTGTATGATGCTACATAATAATCCAAAAATGCAATCTTCCTTGACCACCTATTAATTGTCGAGTTGGTGGTAATTGATTGGCTTCATAAACCTGTCGAAATGATTCATTGATTAATGATTGAACTACTTCACCACTAAATTAATGGTTCCAATGATTTGATGGCCAAGACCGATATCATGTCAATTCAGAATTATAAAATTGTCTTCTAACCAAAGAATAATAAATTCCTTATTAACATATCAACAGAACTACATCAATGAAACATGCACATGTTCTCATGTTCCATCCATGTGTGACACTCTCATTCTCTTCACTAACAAACTTAAATCAAGTCCTTCAAATACTTGCATACGTCATACAAGTTTAAAGTTCTTCGAATTCCTCGAGCCATAAATTCGAAGGAAAATAAATTTGTGGAAGGTGTAAAATTTTAAAGCAGCTAAAGTGAATGATCCCCAACAATCATGTAAAAAAGAATCAAAGGCAAAATAGAAAAGGACAAGGAAAATATAACTAAATGCTTAGAAAAACAACTTCATTTTCTCCTACATTAAGTGTAATACCCCAAATTTTCTAATTGAGCTTAATAGTTAATGTAGGCCCAACACTCTTAAGTACCCCTACATAAGAGACTTAAATCCCTTGTTAACCTCTTTTTCTTCAAAAAAAATCTCTTGGCGTCTAGGGCTTGAAGAGGGAGGACCTGAGGAACAAGGAGGGAGAAGAGGAAGAAAGAGGAGAAGGAAGTAACAAGGTATTTAAAAGGGACCCAAACCCCTCTCTTTCCTCTCAATGTTTGCATGATTGGATTGGGAGATCCGAGAACACTCTAGTTCTTGGTAAGAATTATGATTGAGGAATTTCATGTGACTCTCTAAATCTGATTTGGTTTTCATGCTTAGAATTGTATATATATAATGGTTAGGTTTGTATGTTAGATGATTAAGGGTTACATCTTAATTAGCCTAAATTCATGACTGTGCAATAATTATTTGGTTAGATTTTACTTATCCAACGATTACAAATAATATATGGATCGAAATCCCTCGAAGTCCACTTTTCATAAAAATTGGTTTCATTTGATTTGAAGGTGTATATAAATAGTTATGATCAGAAAAGCAAACTGCTATCATGCTGTCTCGGGTAACAGCGAGACACAATTGTAAAATGTGTCATAAATTGGAAATACTGAAATAAGGTTTGAAATTTATTTTCAGGTTAGCGATTGGTTATAGCTTTATGTGAAATATAGAATAATAAAAAAATAAAATGTATAGAATAAGTTATTAATATTGTAGTGTCTGCCACAAAAATACTATCCAAAAAATAGGTTCTGATATTTTTATGAATTTCTAGGATTAAATGGAAAAAAGATAAAATTCATAGATTTTATATGTGATTACTATTAAAGTCTAGTTTGCTAGAAAATTAGAATTAATTAGAAAGAATGTCTATATATTAAGTTATAAATGTTTACTGATGATATGCCAAAACTGTCAAAGAGGGAAAGTGACCTATTATATTATTCATGTGAACTTTGTTCTGCCAATATTATGCATTATCTTTAAATGCTTATGCATTCAAGATGAATTGATTTGTGGATGTATAAAATCTCTTGATGTTTTGTACATTTAATATGTGATTCTACTTATGAAATATTTATTATTATATTGATTATCACCTAGATACACGTATTGCATGTTTTCATGTAATTAGATTAAAATATGAAGATTGAGATATGTAAATTATTTGATGATTGTGAAGATAATGAACCAAATTGAAGAATATTATTACTTACCCTTCAAATTGATGACATGAAATATTATGCTCTATTCCATTGTGTTAGAATTTCACTCGAGAAATTACTGTGCCATGTACCTTGGAGTTAGTATTTCCTGAGAGAATAACTGTATCTTATCGAAAATGGTATGTATATTCCCACTCGCCTTCGAGTGACAGAGCCTTGCCTCCAAGGCCTAGCTAGCCTACTGGAGGGCAATGACTTGATTCTTCATAAGACCAAAGACTGTTACTAATCTGACTGTCTAAAAAGACTGATAGCCATAAAAATGGGATCCAACGGATTATAAAGCAACATTGAGGATATTACTGAGACAAGATAATGACAAGTGTTAATCACTTGGTATGTCTACTGACTGAATGATAGCTGTTACATGGTTACATGTCTATTACATTACTATTAATGATGACCTTATGATATGAATCAATGACATGTACATTTTATGAATATGACATGACATGCATGTTCCTTTTTATTTTGAAACAGTGATAATGTCATGTAGTATACTGCTTAGGATGTAGCACATATATTGCACGACCTTTACATATTCTAATTGGAAAATCCTTTACTTTGGATTTGTGCAGGTAACTGAAATGCTTCGATGAATGACTGAATAACTTATGATGACGAAGTTGCACATGGCATAAGAATAAATAAGTCTCGAGTCTTTAGACTTATGTTTAGATGAATTTTATGAAACAACGAATATTTTTTTCTAATTTCTATGATTATGATATTGCAAGTATTTTATTATGTCTTCCGCTAAATTATTGTTGGCTTTATCTTATTCTAATGAATAATAGTTTCCGCTATTATTATATGAATTATTTTATTATAATGATGTGATGGCGAATGAACTAGCGCTACGACATCTCCTAATTATTCTCTACCTTTTAGGGTGAATTTTCGAAGTATTACATTAAGATGCTCCATGTAATCTACTGGATAGTATGCAACATATATGTGCTATATTATTTCCAAGCATATAATTGGGTAGACATGAGGTAAAAAAATAGACTTCCATCTGAAATGGTTCTAGTGGCAACACTAGTTTGTGAGTTGGTGCAACGTGGGATGATAATTCGGGCAACTCCAAAAAACTTAAATATGAAAGATATTTCTACAAAATGAAATCTAGCAAACAAAAACAAAGAAAGTCACAAAGATGAAAAAAAGCACCGATAAACAGATTCACTGAGTATGCGCACACCTTACAAATCTTAGGAGCACTTGCACCTTGGGAAAAGGAATGTTTTCCTGATGATATGAGCAGCAGGTGTTGTTTGGTGAAGAGGAGTGCTCCCTAGATCTAGCAATCGGTGAAGAGAAAAGGGCAAGCACAATGAATATAAGAAGTGTTCTCACCTTGGGACAAGAGTGCTTGCCTGTAAATTTTTCCTTTTCGAATCCCTCAAGGAGACTACTATTCTAGAGGTTTATTATATCCTATATTTATATATGTACTATGAGACTTTCCAATTATTGTAAGCGCTATATTCCTCTTTATATATTTTTTAGATTTTTATGTTAAAATAACTAATTTTTATGTAATTTATAGTATTATTTATTGGGATTCTAAAAATATTATCATACGTTTATTAGCTTTAATGCACTTAATGATCATCATAGTATATTTTCCTTCTCTCATGCTAAAACAGAATTAATTTTAATTAGAAGATGAAAAGTTTGACATAATATTACAACGAAAGGTCTACATAAGTTATTGTCATTATTGTATTAATGCTTGACATATTTCTTATCCTTTTCTTTGGAACTTATATGTCAATATTGTTTTCTCTTCTCATGCCAAAATCAAGTTTAGATGATAAAAGGTAGCGCGATATTAAAATGAAAGGTCAATTCAAACTATTGTCATTATTGTATTGATGACTAGCCTTCAATGTTTCACGCATCTTCTCATTTTTTTTTAACTTATATATTAACTAATTACTAATTTATTTCATGTTTAAACGACTCAATTAACTATTGTCATTATTGTCTTATGTAGCAGAGCAATATATTCGGCTTCTGTACTTTTGAATCTTTTCTAAAATATTATTAGAAATAAATGAAAATATAAATAATTCAAAATAATATAATTTTTTTAAAAATTATTTTATCTTATGTATATTTCCTTCATAAGTGATGAAAAACACTATTTTTTTCTGATGGATTTTTAAGAAATGTTCATCTTGAGTTGATTTTTTATCCAACCATTTTTTTCTAAACTTAAAACGAATTATCCAAAAATATGGAAATGAGATAGTAATAAAATTATAATACAAGAAGTAAATATAAAAAATATAACTTGTAAACAATAGTTGTTTTAAATATATAACCACCAATATTTAGGCAAGCCCTTTGGGATAATTTGTCTTTATTTATTTGTCTTCACTTTTTCGCACTTAGATTTATATGTTTGGAGTACTTGGATAATGACATGATGCATATACCTTCAATTATCAAGTTAGGTCTCTGTTATGAAACTTGTGCATATATTATATATCTAACAAAAGCAATGACAATAATTTTTAACACCTAAAACTATTTTTCACATTTTTTATGTGTGCTCAGAATTTCACCTGCCCTTAAGAAAATATTAAAAATTGAGTAAACATTTTTCTAACCTCAAAATGAAGTATAAGGAATTTTACATTATATAGTATATAAAGCCTAAAATTCACTAAATGTTGGAATCTCTTTTTCTGTAAGTTATAATTGATCGTATTTAATGACTTTAGTAAAAGTGATTGCAAATAGTTTTGATGACACAAACCTACAAATTGAAATTAGGGTAATGAGAACACATGTTGCAAAATAATGAAATTCTATACATTATATTACAAAAATTACTCAAAATAACAAAATCAGACAATTGTGGTCTATTCATTAAATCATTATCGAAATCATCCTCTCATATACCTGGTCTATTCATAATTCGAATGTCTAAAAGGAGCAATTTTTCCCTCTTTTCCTTTTACGTCTTACAAAAAAATATTTGTACGTAAAAAAATACTTGTAAACTAACTGTTCAAATATAAAAAAAATTAATACATATGCAATCTTCTTAAAACTTTAACAACTTAAAAATTGTCTACTTCTTATGTCTCATCTTCTTTTATAGACCGAGTCAAATGTCTAGAGGATTTGATAAAAAAAATTAAAACAACTAGCTTATTATTTTATAAAATTTTAATCGATTATAACTATTACGAGCGAAAAAACACTTAGGATTGGTTTTATATATTAATATATAAGTTTTAGGAATAAAATTTAAATCAGGTCCATATTAAAAGATGATAAGTTTCATTAGGGCATATTTTATTTTATATTTCAACATTCAAATATGATAAAAAAATTGATTATACCATAAAAGAAGTTTAGTAGTAACATTTGGCACATGATATGGATTGGTCGAGTGATTGATGTGTATTTTTAACTTTAGAGGGTTGGTAGATAGTTCAAATCTCAATGCCAACAAATTCCTTATGTTTTTAAATTAAGTATAACATTTGGAACTCCATTCGTCCGGGTATTGCAACAATGAACCTTAATAGTTTTTTATTTCTCTTTTTTTTTTTTTTGCATTAGTTACAATGGCCATCACCGTAGATTTTTACTTGGGGTCCATAAGACACTCACGATATGTAGGGCCGGTTCAAGACAATCGAGAGGCCTAACGCAAAAAATAGTATAAGAATTTATATTTTATAAAATATAATATTATATTTAAAGTTTATTTCTATATTTTTATTTAATGTTTGATCATTTTAATGAGAAAATAATTAAAGGATTTCTTGAATTACCATTGGTCTTACATAAAATTTTGTTAATTTAAATATTATTGAGACAATTAACATTATGAAATAAGTAATATATGCATTTGGAAAAATACCAAATACTTTTTACAATTCATTGTATCCATAAGGGTGTTTGTCTATTTGTATGACTTCCCTCATCATTACAAAAAAAAAAAAACCCTCTAAAATATCAACATTGAAATCATAGCAGTATATAAACATTTCAAAGTCAAGCCAATATTTTTTAAAAAATCGATTATTTAATGTATTGTTGTTTGTTAAAATAAATAAATTTGTTCAAAGAATTGATAAATTGGAGAAATAAAAAAATATTTTATGAATATTATCTAATTGTGAATACATATATAATGAATTAGAAATTGAAATAAAATTTATTTAAAAATAAAATACTTATAATTATTTATTTCTTAATGAACAAAATAATATTAACCATAATAAATAGAATATGGGCCTCAAAATTAATGGAGGCATCAAGTATGTTTACATAGGCCTCAAGCCCATTCCTACTTATAATTTATAAATGTGAATATTACTTTTACTTGAATTTTCATGTTAGAAATGTTCACCCAACCAACCCAATGATTCGATTTGATCTAAACACAGTTGAATTGTAACAGTCCTTTATATAAGATTTACATTAAAGTTTTGATCAAAAGGCCAAATACTACTTTTCTGATTATTACATGAATATAATTGGACATAATATTCTAAAAGAATAAGAAAAAAATGATCGAAAATTTGACGATTCAATGTCTCTCAAAACTTAGTCCGATTGAATTGAATTTAGATTTGGAGCGGACACATGAACCCTTCCAAGAAATATAAATAAGTGATACTAAAATTTCAATAAGAAAATGCAAGGAGAAAACATGAAACATTACTGGGCTAATGTGTGATGGGCTAAAGATGGGCTTGAATGTGGGCGAATGAGAAAAATGAAGCCCAAATACATTTTTATGCCACTTGTCCTCAGACTTCTGATATCTAGTAGATAATGAGCGGTCGAGCCCAAAGAAATGGAATGGGCTTTATCCAGCGGGCATGGCTGAGTGAGAGACCCCTTGAGTTATTTGAAATCTTGGAAATTATTTCCCTTAAGGCCCGTTCGTTTGATTGCATAATTACTTAACTCAAGAGGTCGAATGGAATATGACCGATTATCTTTATTCCATCGTAATAGAAGAATACAATAATTTACAAATAGTGGTCCGACCAGTCCATCGAAAATTGTGTAAAGTTTGTCTTCTCTTGTTCCTAATTCACCTCGCATTTGACTATATTTCGATCGTTAAATTCTTATTCCGACGGTTAATCTACAACCAAACAACTCCTTAGTTACAAAACATTTCTTAAATAATAATTACATAATAAAGCAAATATTTTCCCTAAACAATTTAATTGATTAGCTATATTATTACTACTATTGACATATAAGATTAAAAAATATTTTAAAACTATTCTTCATTATTTTTACATTATTTTATCTATTAAACTGCCGTTTAGCATTATATAAAGCACTATAGTTATAATTACATGTTTATTAACATAGTAATACTAATTTAGAAACACCAAAATCTGTAACCAAACCGGTTAAATATTATAAATATTTTTAGAATTAGACCGAACTGATTGAACCGACCATCGGTTGAATGTGGTCGGCACAAAAAAATAGAAAACCATTTTGTTAAACAATCAAAATGAACTGGGCCGATCAGGCCAGAACTGGTTCAGAAAGAAAATAAACAAATGATAGAAATAAGAAAAATATATTATTGTAGGGAAGGTGAAAATAAGAAAGCAGAGAAAAATAAGTGATAAAGTAGACTTTAAAGAATGAATCTTTTATATAAAGAAATTAATTTAAAAAAGGTGGGAATATATTAAAAAATGTTTAAAGAAAAGAGAAAATTATACATATAAATTAGAAATAAGAAGGTGATAAAATTGTAAATAATTGTTTATAACATATAAAATAAAAAAATAAGTAATAAATTATATGTTATAAGATGAAATTTTTTAAAAAATAAATCAATAACATGCAAAGTAATATTAATTTAAAAGATATAATCTGGGAAGATAGTAATAAAGAAATAATTTGAAAAATTTATTCAAAAAATTATTAAATAAGAACATGATCAATTTTAATTTACTATAAATAAGATATATTTAAAATATAAACATCTATTGATAGTTGGTTAATTTAAATTGACAATTAATATACTTTATTTTATTATTTTTACTTTTTATACTTTTGTTTTATAGTGTACTTTTTGATATAATAAAAAACATTTTAATAAAAAATAATTGAAGTTGATTGAAGTGATTGAACTATAAACTAGTTCACACAGTGATTCAATTACCATACCTGTTTTAAAATTTTTTATGACCTATGTTAGAAGTTTTCTTTTTCTCTATGGCCTTTAGACCTTTATATATGTGAGTAGACAAGTTCTTTTAGGTGACGTTTTGGATAGTCGAATCGTGATTTTTGGAGTTCTATAGTTGAATTGATAGATTATTTTGGAATGTGTTTGGATGGAGTGGAACTTCATCATGAAGAATTAAGTAGTTGATGTAATATAAAAACCTATATGAGATAGATTAATTTTAATGTTTGTTTGAATAAAAAAGAGGTATTACAAATATAAAATATAATTTTATTAATTAATAAAAAGTATAAATAAATTTTATTAAAATATATTATTTAAATATCAAAAGTATTTTTTAATAAATTGTATTTAATGAATTATTAAAAAAATTAAATAAAATGATACATAATAAATAATATTAAATTAATCTATTAGATATAAATAAATATACTATTTTGTATTAAAAAGGTAAGAGAGAGAAAAATGTAAAAAAAAAGTTGAAAAAAGTCACTTGAAAAAAGGTTGAAAAGAAAATAAAAAGACAAAAGATGAAAAGTGGCTTGGCAAATTAGGTCATTGAAATTAAGATCTCGTTACTCTTTTTTAACATGCTTCTATCTCGAAAATCAATTGTCTTGTGTTTGAGGGAATCAAGTGGAACTAGCTCCATAGTGGTCGTTTGGATGAAGGTTATTGATCCAAATATTGCCACGCAAGTAGTAGAATAAGACTAAATCTGTCAATAGACAATTTGGGTGAAACCATCTTGAAAATAGAGATACCACCACCATTATAACCCAATTTCTTTTCCATCCAAATGAAGGAATATACCTTTTACCATTTCTTTTATTTTTTATAATTTAACCATATATTATTATTTTTATAATAATAAAATGTCAAGTATTTATAATAAAATATGTTCATTATAAAATATAATATATTTAAATGTTATTTCTTTTAAACCAAATAGAGGAAAGAATAAAAATATGATAAAATATTATATTCTTCTAAATAAAATTTATTATTCCAAGAAACTCTTCGGTTAAATGCCCCTTAGGCACTGTTTGGTTACGGGTTAACAATTGAATTAGGATTAAGAGAAGACTAGCGTCGTATAATTCACGATGAATGTTTAATCTTGTCGGGTTGACGTTTTGTATGTTTTTGTATTTTCAATTTTGATAGATTAAAGATAATCTATCGTAATCCAATCGACCTTGTGAGTTACTGATGTAGTAGTAGAACCGCCAGATGATCCAACTCAACCATAAGAAGATCCCGCCAGAATCCTATCAGCATACAACAATCCGATATTAAGATTTTAGAAGTTGTTTAGAAGTTTATCATCTTTGTTTGTTAGTTAGTTGAAGTCGTTTAGAAGTTTATCGTCTTTGTTAGTTAGTTAGACAATCTGGTACGATTTGGTTTGCATGATAGTTGTTCGTGAAACATGGGGGATATATACATCCTCAACTCCTTGTGTAAGGCACCTTTTTTTCTTGAATATAATTGAATTCCTCTTTCGTGAGAATATTAACTTAGTGGAGCTATGGTCCATTAAGCGACGTTGGTGCTTTGGACCATCGTCAAGTTTGCTTATTTCCACGAAACGTGGTGATCTTGCTGCATCAAGTGGTATCAGAGCCAACCGTTCGTGGAAAAAATGAGCGACACCCCATCCCAGACGGAGTTCAATGCACTCCGACGAGATGTGGACGACATCAAACAATCCATCCAGCAGCTCATCGAGGAATGTCACAACTCCAAAAGAAGCCCAAACAATAGACGACCCACTTCTTCACTGGTGGCAGCAGCCGTCAACCAGAGGTTGAATCCAACGACCCTGACGAATATGATGAAGGCAAACCCCATCTACCAAGTGGCCCCAGTTTCAAGATGAAGATGGATCTCCCAACTTTTAATGGCCAACTCCACATTGAAGACTTCCTGGATTGGATAGCTGAAGTGGAACATTTCTTCGAATACATGGAGATTCCTAAAAACAAGCAAGTAAAATTAGTCGCCTACAAACTGAAGTCGGGAGCATCAGCATGGTGGGAACGTCTTCAAGCTAGGCAAAAATGCCAAGGTCGAGAACCTATCCAGAGCTGGATCCATATGAAGCAACTACTTCGAGATCGGTTTCTTCCACCCGACAATGAACAACTCCTCTATCAACAATGGCAAGAGTGCCGACAAGGAAGTCATAGCGTTCATCACTATACTACTGAATTCTATCGTCTATCCTCCTGTATTGACTTGCCTGAATATGAGAGTCAACAGATTGCGAGATTCTTGTGGGGCCTTCGCACAATGATTCGGGATCGCGTCGAAATGCACTCTCCACTGACCTTGGCTGATCCAGTTTCTTTAGCTGAGAAGGCAGAACGCAACTCAACCATGGTAATCGATCCTTTCGATCAACAGAGTTTTCCAAGACTATTACATTTCAAATAGGATCACGCGCTACTAGTTCTAAAGACAAAATCCTTGCACCCTGTTCTTCGCACGAGAAAGCAGCTTCACTTCCTCTTCAGCCACGGGCAACGAATCCCTATGCACGGCCGACACCTCAGATGTGCTATCACTGCCGATTGCCAGGACATCGCTCTAATGAGTGTCCACAATGCAACAACGTTCATCTTACACAAGTTGATGAAGCTGAGGAAGGGGAGGACACCAATCAATAGGAAGATGGCGGCGTAGATGGAGACTTCGCTGACATGGAGGGCAAACATCTTTCTTATGTAGTGCAAAAGGTCCTCCTTATGCCCAAACACCCTGAAGATAACCAGCGACACAGTATCTTCCGCACACGTGGCACAGTAAAAGGGAAGTTGTGCGATATCATCATTGATAGCAGGAGTTCAGAAAATATTATGTCCCAATTACTAGTTGAGAGGCTCGGACTCACCACCAGCCCTCATCCTACACCTTATCGTGTAGGATGGATCAAGCGCGGCAGTGGCCTTCAAGTTTTGAAGACATGCCGTGTCCCATTCTCTATTTGCAAGAGGTATAAAGATGAGATTCTTTGTGACGTCCTCGACATGGACGCTTGCCACATCATCCTCGGACGACCCTGGCAGTATGACGTCCAAGCTACACACTTGGGAAGGGTAACATCTACACGTTTCTGCATGCAGGACAACAGATCAAATTAATGCCTTTGATGACCAGTGATGTCCAACCCCAACCAGGACCTTCTTCTTTCATCATCACACACCACAAAGAGTTCTCGGCTGTGATGAAACAAGCTGGTTACTATTTCGCATTGATCGCACATAGCTGTACAACATCAACTAAGACTACAGAGGATCTTGAACTTCAGGTACTTAATGAATTCCAGGATATTGCACTTGACGAGCTTCCTGCAGGCCTTCCCCCCTGATAAGGACATACAACATCGCATCGACTTGATCCCTGGCGCCAGCCTTCCCAATCTGCCACACTACCGCATGAGTCCACAGGAACACCGAATCCTACAAGACCAAGTGGAGGACTTACTTCACAAAGGTCTCAATCGCGAGAGCTTGAGTCCTTGTGCAGTACCGGCTCTACTTGTTCCCAAGAAGGATGGCACTTGGCGTATGTGTGTGGACAATCGTGCCATCAATCGTATTACCATCAAGTATCGGTCTCCCATTCCCCAGTTGGAGGACTTGCTTGATCAATTGTGTGGTGCTCAAATTTTCTCCAAACTTGACCTCTGCAGCGGTTATCATCAGATTCGTGTGGTTGCAGGTGATGAGTGGAAAACTGCCTTCAAGACCAAGGAGGGTCTTTATGAGTGGCTTGTCATGCCTTTTGGGCTCTCCAACGCACCAAGAACTTTCATGCGCCTCATGGCACACGTCTTGAAG
The DNA here is from genome assembly GCA_030549335.1 of Pontederia crassipes. Lineage (NCBI taxonomy): Eukaryota > Viridiplantae > Streptophyta > Magnoliopsida > Commelinales > Pontederiaceae > Pontederia > Pontederia crassipes. Next base: position 54,186,861 of record CM060188.1, read on the forward strand.
CCATTTTTGGGCAAATGCGCCGTCGTTTATTTCGACGACATACTTGTGTACAGCAAAACCGCGACAGAACATCTTATTCACCTTCGAAGTGTCCTTCAAATGCTTCGACATCACAAACTATACCTCAATCTTAAGAAGTGCATTTTTAAGACTAACAAGTTATTATTCTTGGGGTTTGTCGTCGGATCTGCAGGCATTTCAGTCGATGAAGAGAAGGTTCACGCCATTCGATCATGGCCATCACCTCGTTCTCTTGGTGAAGTGCGGAGTTTCCATGGATTGGCTTCTTTCTATAGGCGTTTCATCCGCAATTTTAGTAGTATTATGGCGCCAATAACTAATTGTCTCAAAAAAGGCAAGTTCAGCTGGAGTGATACCGCAGAGGCCAGTTTTACAAAGATTAAACTTTGCCTCACATCCGCTCCCATCCTCGCATTACCAAACTTTTCCAAAGTCTTCGAAGTTGAGTGTGATGCCTCTACAGTTGGCATTGGAGCTGTTCTCAATTAGGCCGGTCGACCAGTTGCCTTTCATAGCGAGAAGCTTAACGAGTCGAGGAAGAATTATACAACCTATGAGCTTGAATTCTATGCTGTTGTACATGCCCTTAAATTTTGGGAGCACTATTTGATCCAGAATGAATTTGTATTGCGCACTGACCACGAAGTTCTCAAGCATTTGCAAACTCAAACATCTGCCAATCGCATGCATGGACGATGGATCCAGTTCTTGCAAAAATTTGCTTTTGTTATTAAGCACAAATCTGGCACTCAGAATCGTGTCGCCGATGCTCTCAGTCGACGCGCCTCCCTATTGACAATTCTGAAAAGTGAGATTCCTGCCTTTGATGAGCTCCACAGCCAATACGAAGATGACCCTGATTTCGGTACCAAGTGGGCATCCTGTATGGAGCACGGAGCGTCTGGTGGCTTTCACATTCACAACGGCTTCCTGTTCTTTTATAATCAGCTATGTATTCCACAGTCCTCCTTACGAGAGAAGCTCGTTCGTGTCCTTCATGGTGGTGGACAGGGTGGGCACTTTGGACGTGATAAGACCATCGCCGTAGTGGAGGAACGATTCCATTGGCCTCAATTGCGTAAGGACGTCACGCAACTTGTGAAGCGGTGCCAAATTTGTTAGGTGGCGAAAGGCCGCTCCCAGAACACAGGACTATACATGACACTACCTACACCACAGGGACCATGGGAAGATTTATCCATGGATTTTGTCCTTGGCTTGCTGCGAACACAACATGGCATGGATTTAGTATTCTTTGTTGTTGACAGATTTTAAAAAATGTCCCACTTCATTTCATGTAAGAGAACGGCAGATGCTAGTTGCATTGCATCCTTATTCTTTACAGAGATCGTACGCCTGCATGGCCTACCTCTTTCAATCACCTCTGATCGTGATTCGAAATTCTTGTCTCACTTTTGGAGATCCCTGTGGAGTCGGCTTCATACCTCTCTTAACTTCAGCAGCATGTGCCATCCGCAGACTGATGGACAAACCGAGGTGGTCAATCGCTCTCTAGGCAACCTCGTTCGAGCACTTTCTGGTGATAAGCCACGGCAATGGGACACTATACTACCTCAAGCAGAATTTGCATACAATTCCATGGTCAATCGCAGCACACAACAGGTTCCCTTCATGGTGGTCTATGGTCCAATGCCACGACAGCCAGCAGATATTGCTTTGACACAATGTACAACTCCCCCCCCTCTGAGGTCGACCAGCTTTTGGAAAGCATAAAAAAAATTCATAGTGACACTCGCCTGCAGCTTGAGTCCTCTAACCTTCAGTATAAATTACATGCTGATCGCAAACGACGACCCCAACTTTTCCAGGAAGGTGATCTTGTGATGGTGTACTTACGGCACGAACGTTTCCCCGTTGGTTCTTATAATAAGCTCAAGCAAAAGAAATATATGGCCCCTATCGAGTTCTCAGGAAAATCAATGATAATTCCTATGTTGTTGATCTGCCACATGAGTTAGGAATTTCTTCAACTTTTAATACTGCTGATCTGCCTAGCTCGGGGACGAGCTCTTCTCAACATGGGGAGACTGATGTAGTAGAAGAACCTCCAGATGATCCAACTCAACCATCAGAAGATCCCGCCAGAATCCTATCAGCGTACAACAATCTGATATTAAGATTTTAGAAGTTGTTTAGAAGTTTATCATCTTTGTTTGTTAGTTAGTTGAAGTCGTTTAGAAGTTTATCATCTTTGTTAGTTAGTTAGATAATCTGGTACGATTTAGTTTGCATGATAGTTGTTCGTGAAACATGGGGGATATATACATCCACAACTCCTTGTGTAAGGCACCTTTTTTTCCTGAATATAATTGAATTCCTCTTTCGTGAGAATATTAACTTAGTGGAGCTACGGTCCATTAAGCGACGTTGGTGCTTCGGACCATCGTCAAGTTTGCTTATTTCCACGAAACGTGGTGATCCTGCTGCATCAGTTACGTACTCCTGAATTAATTATCCAGCAATGACACAACGCCTAAGGTTTGTTTGGATTCAACATTTTTAGAGAGTGAGTGGAATATGAGGTGGAGTGGGAAAAATAAATTTATTATATATAAGATTATTAATTAATTTATTAATTTCACATTTTCTTGTTTAAAATAAAACCAAATTATTACTTCAAGTGAATTTATCATTTATGTTAATTTAATATTTTTAATAATTAAACTCATAGATCTAGTCAAAGTTATTTTTTTATTAACAAATATCTGAAGATAAGAAAGCAATTATTAAAATTTCTAGCATCTAGTTAATTAAATTTACTTTTTATATTTGATTCAAACAAGATATTTTATATTTAATGTAGCCAATACTCTACTTTTTGTTAAACTAATTTTACTTTATATATTTTAACATTAAACTAAAATTTACTTCCAGTCAAATTAACCCAAAATTTCTACTTCTAGTCAAAGTATTTTTAAACAATATCCAAAAATAAGAAGAAAATATTATATGGATAGTCAATCATCAAAATGACCACGTGCCATTTAATAAAAAAATAACATGAAAAGTAGAATTATTTTGACTTGTAGGAATTTTGGTTGAAAATGAGAATTTTATTTTATATAAAATAAAAAAAATATTTAACTGGAAGGAGAATATGTATATATCCTATGAATTGCCTACCTTCTAGTAAGTTGTCCATACTCCGTTCCGTTTAATTAAGTCCATGATTGTGATTCATTATGAACTATTGCTTCTTTGTAAGTAATAGGATCTCTACAATTCTCTATGTCAACATCGACGGAGTTACACGAAAGCTCCACTCATAGAACACATAATCATCCAAATGCGCAGGTTTCGTCCGTGATTTCTTGTCATCGATTATACTCATGGAAAGTGTAGGTTCTTCCACTTTGTCCAAAGGCATAATATTCTTTGTAGCATCAACTTCCATTGTTGGATAATCTCGTGTGTGCTTAGAGTTTTCCTAAAATTATCAAAGAACCATCATCCTCTTGAATACATTTCTTTTTATTTTCTAAAAAAAATAGCATCTCGACTTTTTTTAAGATCTCTATATAGATGAAAGAATCTATACCCTTTGAGAATTTGACTATATCCAATGAACTTACATGTTTCATTTAAAGTCCAACTTGTCCCTCAATTGACAAGGAACTAATACATGCATTTTACATTTCCATTTTTGGAGATGGGAAATAAGGCTTCCTGCCATTCCATAATTCGCATGGCATCAATTATACATATTATAAGAATTCTATTTTTTATGTAACTAGCAATCAATGCTGCCTCTCTCCAAAATTCTTTGTGTAGACCCGAGTGAGACAACATACATCTTACTACATTTATTAATATCCTATTTTTTCTTATCGCTACTCCATTTTGTTGTGACATATATGACATCATAATTAGCCTACATATGTCTTCTGCAATGCATTAACTTTCATATTCTTGGGAGGTATACTATTTTTCTCTATCCGTCCTTAAACATTTGATTAGTCTTTATAATCTTTTTTTTTTACTTCTTTCTTATATCTCTTGAAAGTTTCAAAAACTTTAGCTTTTCTTTCTAAGAGATAAACACAATAATATTTAGAATAATCATCAATGAATGAAATAAAATATTTCTTATCTCTGAATGCAAGAACACTCAACGAAAAGGTGCATGAGTCATTTTATTGGGGAAGCAATGCTCACATGGCATTGTTCTTGCACCAGTTGATGACATGGATTTCTTACTCATTATTATTAGAGTAGAAGAATAATTTTCTTGATTTATGATGCAATTAAATAACATAAAATCTATATTTTTAATCTTTTGCTTGTTATATGAAATCTCCATATCATCTTAGCTCTTTTGCTGAAACATAGATAAAATCCTCCAAATTTATAAACTTTTATCTTTCAACAGGTATCCACAAGTTGCATGGGGATATCCGGAAGTTAAGTTAAAAGAGTCCCTACATGGGGATATCTGGCGCTGCTAAGGCCAAAAGCTGAGCTAGAAGAAAATGACAAAGTGGCAGCTGTCACCTGACGCGCACAGGGAATAGAACATATGTGTAGAAAAAGATAAAAGCACTAGGACAATTGTCACACATCCATCTGCCTTATGAAGAAAAGAGAGAGAAATCAAAGATAGAATGTGGTGTATCAAGCTAGATATGTGTCACACATCTAATGGCTAGACAAAAAGATGATGTTGCAAAAGGGACAGGAGTCAAAGATCAAATGGTTGATAAAAGTGATGCCAGGATATAAAAGGGAAAGAATGTCTCAAGGAAGAAGGGGTTTGGCCAGTAATCATGAGAGACAATGTGAGGTTCTGGAGACATGGAGAAGGCAAACTGGAGGGAGAGGAGAAGCCACTTTGGAGAGGAAGAACACCAACTGAGCCGAAAGGGGAAGCTGAAGCTCTAATCCGAGTGTTGCTTGCTGTATTTCTTATTTTTTCTACTTTTTTTCGGTTGTTATTTCTTTAGTTTTCTTTATTGAACAATGGTTAGTGTTAGGATGATGATGTTTTGTGCTGTCATCCCCATAGTTATGTATAACTAATCAGCCATCAAGGCTGGGGGATTTCTTAATGGGATCGAACTACTTGATTATGTCACTTATGGATTGGATGCATATTCGCTTGACCTGTATTGCTTATTTTACTTGCTGAATATTGTTTACTTTGGCCGATAGTTGATTTTTCCTCATGCAACATACTCTTGAGAGAGGACATATGTTGTAAACAGTCCAACGATGAGCTGAGAGGCTAGCTGGTCATTGTGGAGTAATCAGCAGGAAAGTTACTACAACTTGAGATAAATCGAGAGGTGGAACTCATGAAGGATGACTTAATCACAATTTGAATTCTTAAATCCACAGTTTCAAAGCGAGAGCGGAGAAACTAGAATGTCCCTAACATGAGAGTGATGGGAACCTATATCTAATGTTTTGGTGATTGTTTTCAATCTCCCATCTCCTTTCATCATTCCTGATTTCTCCTGGGAGAGCTGAGCTCAAGCCGAGAGGGGAGAGCTCAGGGGAGTAGTCCTTTATGTGCTTGAATATGCAATCTTGAAGCGAGAGTGGAGAGACTAAAGCGATCCTCAATGCGAGAGTACTAGGATCCATTTTCATGAGTTGCTGATTTGTTTGCATCTAGTTGAACTAAATTTCTTAGGCATAGCTAATTACTGTTCATCCCTAAAAAAAATTCCCTAGTCTTGATAGTTAACATCATTTGTGACTTAGTTTTGAGTTCCTGCTTCTGTTTTTACCATTTGATAAAAAAGCTAAAAAAATACATAAAACAAAAATCACAAAGCTATTACATTCTTGCAATATTGATTTCAGCAATCTTAGCTTACTTTTCTTACTATCGAAATTAGATTCTCTTCTTTCATTATTACATAAGTCTAAAAATAAATACAACTTCTCTCTCTGTGGTTCGACCCCAATCTATATGACGACGATGATTGTATACTTGCAACTTGAGAAGTGTAGTTGGGATTATAAATTTAAAACTTGTTTATGTTTCTGCAAAAAGGGAATTCGATCTTTACGTACCCACATCTAGCGTGTGAATACTGCTTCCCATACTTACATATATTTCTCACAACACCTATTATGTTAGGTATGATTCATTTTAGAATTACCTGGGTGTCCTAGTCTCTAATGCCAGTTATTAAAATCCAACACATAACACATAGCATACTTATTCATTGATTTGTTATTATTTATTATAGACAAACACAATAAGTCGTGTACATGTACAAATTTTTTCATGACATAAATACATTTTTATTTGCCTATTGTCACACGACTATTATTAAATATAACTTCTAAATTATTCTGAAATAGATTTGGGACGGAGATTAAGGGCCCGTTTGGATATCAAACTTTTAATCCAGGGTCAAGGTTTCGTAATCCATGTGAACGAATGGATTATTTGCGCCGCCAACGGATTATTTATAATCTATCGAAAGTGAAGAATACAAAAACCCAAAAAATAATGACCCGACAAGATTAAACACTCATCGTGAACCGTGCATGACTTGTCTGCCGTTAATCCTATTCTATCGCTTGTTTGGTTCTAATCCAATGAATATCTCCTTAATCCACCTCCTAACTCGCAACCAAACAGCGCCTAAGTTTTGATTAATGCTTGTCATGAATCTATCTCCAACTGCAAAGCTTGTACTTTCTAACTCTTTCATCATCCAAGTATGTGTTGTTTTCCATGTAGATTCTTTGCTTTCCTTCTTTTGCAGATCTTTGAATTCTATTATACCTTATTTTGCCTTGGCAATGTGGCAGATTGCTGTAGAATCAATTCACCATCCCAGAATCAATTCACCATCCTTCTATTTCTATCTTTGCAACATTGCACTGAATTGCGTCGAGAGTTGTGATCTTGCTTGAACCTCCTCCTTTGGGCTTGAATTGTCTTTTGTTTAGGCCAAGATTCTTTTTGTGATGAATAGCATGAGCCTCATCCTCTTGTCCTTCTTCATTTTCTTTAGAATCAAAGATTTTTGTTTTCTTTTTTTTCCCTTAGCCATGTCTTGCTTGAAGGGTGTCACTTGCTTGATAGACTCATTCATGCGAACAACGATCACAGTCATATCGAATGAAGGTGACAAACTATTTAGGACTAATGTTATATGTAAGGGTTCAAGTAAGGGACGTCCTGTAGTTTTCAAGTCCTTTTCCACCACAATCATATGATTAACGTGATATGCTTTTATTTTACATGTAGTATATTTATACAATAGGAGATGTAAGTTCATATCTCTTTTAGATGTGCACTTGTCCTTCAAGGCATTCCAAAGTTCATGTGCATTTTTATGTGTTTCAATCACTCAGAAGATATTGTTCACAATATACATTAGTATGAAAGTTCTTATTTTCTCATCATTAAGCTTTCATTACTACACAGCCCTTGTATGAGTCAAGGTTGTTTGGACCGGACTGGACTAGTCGGTCCAACCAGTCAAACCGTCGCATGGCAGTGTGAGCGTGTCCGATTCAACTCTAAAATCGGATGGCACGTTGGACCACTTAGAACCAGCCAATACCCAAATAAAAGCAGGTTAAATCGGAGAACCAGATGTTTTTGGAGAATCGGTCGGTTCAAAGTAAAAATAAAAAAAGACGAGTCATCCCTAACATCTTTTGATCTTTCGAGTTTCGATTGTCGCCTCATTTCTATTTCATTGAAGGATCATGGAATCGTCGAATCATCTCTTAAACATTTCGACGGTTGGTGATTGCTCCTCGATCTCTCTCCTACGACAACGATCGACAGCTGCTCATCGATCATCTCTTATGACTTCTCGACGCTGGTGTTCTCAAGTAAATAAAGGTCATTTCATTGTTTTTTTAGTTTTGATCTTCTCAACTCTCGCACAACCCCTTTGTTCTTCTCATCTCTCTTCGATGTCGTTGTCATGGACACACCATCGTAGGCGACCCTATTGTAGTCAGCAGTTGTGTTGCTGCGGTCGCACGAGGAGACCTGTTGCCGTCCTAGTGCTACAGCCATCGTGAGGCGATCTATCGCCGTCCTAGTGCTGTGGCCGTCGCGAGGTGACCTGCCATCGTCCTGGTGCTACGGCCGTCGTGAGGCGACCGCCGCTGTCTACTGCCCGCCTGAGACTTTGGGTATGAGTTATGTATGAGTTGTTTAACAGTGAGTTCTAACTTTTGAGTTGTATAATCGTGTTGGTGGTTTGGTGGAACTGTGCAAGTTGCAAGTTGAGTTGTGTAATCTGTTGGTTGCTTGGTGCAAGTTGCAAGTCGTCACACATATTCTTCCAACCATTTTTTGTATGGGTGCTTGACTACTTGGTGCAATGAAGTATGAATAGTAGTTTTGAATGTGGCCTTTTTTTATGAATGAACAGTAGTTCAAACTTTGAATGCTTCGTGCAACTTTTTTGTGTATGAAGAGTACATGACTATTTTAAATATTCATTATTTTTTATATTTATTTTGTAGGAAATGTCATCGGGTGGTGGAAGTAGTGCAGTAAATCATAATCAGCTGCGGCAAGCTCTTAATCGGTAGTTGCAAGCACCCAATCGGTTAGACTAAAGAGTGATCCAACATGGGAACATTGTCAAATTTGATATGACACAAGGAAAGATAGCATTGAAATGCTTATATTGTGCAAAGATTTTCAAAGGTTGAGGAATGCGCAGGATGAAAATGCATCTTGCAAGACAAAAAGGTGATGCATTGGCTTGTACAAAAGTTAGTTATGATGTATATATCAAGTTAGTTATGATGTAAGATATCAAGTTGGATAACTTTTAAAATCTACGACTACATAAAAAAAGGACACTTGATATAATAAGGGCAAATAATTCTAATGAGCAATCACATATGGATGCATAAAGTTCACAAAGTTAGGAAAATCCAATTATTCCAAGTCAAGCTAAAGGGAAGGAAAAAGATATAAGAAATAACTTCTTTGAACCAAGAACTACTCCTTGAACACAACCCTCTATTAAAAGTGTCTTAGTAGGTAAAGAGGCTATACATCGAGCTGATTTGACTGTCACTAGATTCTTTATGATTGTTGCATTTCATTTAATTGCGCCAATTCTGTTTATTATCAACCAATGAAAGATGCTATTGCAGCTCTTGGTCCAGGATATGTAGGACCTTCTTATCATTCCATTAGAATCAAATTATTATATTATATTAAGAAGGAGGTTGGAATGTAGCAAGATACCAAAAATAAGCAACTAATCATCTTTCTTATTTATTCTCCAAAAGGATTTTGTTTTGTTAAATCAATTGTTGTTAAGGATGTTACAACTTTCTGTAATTTATTTGTGGATTTAGTTGAATTTGCCGGAGCTATAATGTTGTGTACTTAGTTACTGATAATGCTGCAAATTATAAAACTATTGATATATTGTTGAATGAGAAGGTTCCTTCTATTTTTTGGTCTCCTTGTCCTATCCATTGTTTGAGTTTGATATTGGCAAATACTGGAAATATAGAGCTTGTAAAGTACTTGACAGAAAAAGCATCTAAGGTAACACAATTTGTTTACAATCATCTCTTTTTGCTTGCATGGTTAAGAAAAAGATCGCAGTGAACTAAAATTTACATCCTGATTTATTGCATTAAAAAGTATCACTGAGCATAAGCTTGATTTGTCACAAGTGTAGATTTTACTAGCTCAAGGTATTATCGTGATAAGAAAGCTAAAATTGTCATGGATGTTGTGCTGGATAGCAAATTTTGGAATGATTGTGGTATCATTGTACAAATTGTAGCACCTTTGATTTATTTGTTGAAAATTATTGATATTGATGATAGACCTTCTCTTTGTTATATGTACGATGAGATTTATAGAGCAAAGAAAACCATTAAAAGAATAACGACGAATAGAAAATTTGTGTACAAGTCTTACACACGAATCATTAAACAAAGATGAGATAATCAACTTCGAAAAAAGATTCATTATGCTGCATATTTTTTGAATCATGCATTCTATTATGATAAAGATACTTTTTGTATAAAACCTAAGGTTCAGCAAGGATGGGTTGAGGTATTGGATGCTCTTAATACAAATCACAAGATTGAATTTTTAAACAAAGTTGGTTGTGTCATGACAAAAAAATTACAACGTTTCAGTAATCACTTGGCTATTGAGACAGCTAAGGAATTGAGGCCTGGTAAGTTTCTTATTTTCTTGTTAATAATTTTCTTAAATTCATGATATTTTTTTAACTTTCTTTATATTGTTTGTATGGTAGATCAATGGTGGTGTAGCTTTGGATTTAGTGCTCAATTAATGTCACAATTAGCAATTCGACTGTTAAGTCAAACGACATCTTCTTCTGGTTGTGAAAGAAATTGGAGGTGTATTTGAAAGAATGCATTCAAAGAGAAGAAATAAATTAGAGCATAAAAGATTAAATGATCACGTATATGTGCATTATAATTTGGGTTTGAAAAATAAGTTTGTTATAAAAGAAGTATGCTTATTTATCCTTTTATATCTATAGGGCTCTTAGCAAGGAGAAAGCACTTCTAGATCCTATTGATTATGAGAGCATGGAGAAGATTGAATCATGGATTGCAGAGGACGATGACACTCCATTACTATGATGAATTAGAGAAAATGCATTATTCTGATTTGGAAGTTCCAAAAATAGTAATCATGAAGGTAAAATTTAATCATCATTTTAAAAGTATTTGAATGATTAATTGTTATGATATTTGAATGTGACCTTTTCATATGTTTTGATTAAGGTGATGTGCAAGAAGACAATGTTGCAGCATTGGATTTTAATTTGGATTCTTTTCCTCATGATGATGGAGAACATTGGAGAAGAGAATGAAATTATATTTTTGGAAGCATGAAGTTGTGAACTTTTAAACTTATAAACATTGTTGTTTATTACTTTATTTGCAACTTTATTTTGGAAGACTTAGATATCATTTGGAAGACATAACTTATGCATCTTGTTAGACTATAAATAAGCTTATCTTATTATGTTCTATTGCAAATTTGAACTTCGAAATATATGTGTGATATTATTGATTAATATTATTTTATTATATCTGGTTCGATCGTCCTTTTGGTTCAACTGGTCAAATCGGTTCGACCTGACCTGGAGGCCTCGTCGGGTTGATGTCCGATTTAATTTTCACAACTTTGGTATGAGTTAAGTTTTGTTCACCTGTGATTAAATTTGGGCAGAGTTGTTAATATATGTTTGTAAATTATCATAAACTAACTCATACTAAATTTTTTGGCTCCACGTATCATAATTGGCACCATTAAAGCATGCCAATTTGATCAGTTCAATAGTAACAAATTTTGACATCTTTTCATCTGTCATCATAAAAATGTATAAGACAAGGGAAAATTTCTAACGCTCTTGACGATTCTTTGCGGCGGAATTGATGATCGCCAGTGGTTTGCGAATGTTGTTCAAGCTTTAGACGTTGCCAATTTGGAATCAGAGGTTCGCATGGATGGAACAAATGTTTGCCGGAGTTGGTCCCGTGTTTTGACATGGGCCGTTGGATGTCCGTGCAGAGCTGCATAGCTTCATGAATAGAGATCACATGAGTGGGACAAGGAATGACAGGAAGAGGGGAGGAAAAAAGGTAATCGCCAAAGTTCGCAATCCTGAGCTTTGATACTAACAAAATAATTTTAAATGTTCATACAGATGGGGCTCCTGAAGGAGTGTTTGAGATCTATATAGGCATTTTACCTCAAGTTGGTTCACCCCTCCTGTGGGAATCGATTGTGCCTTTGAGGAATGCATCATCCGGCCTATTGTCACAAAAAAAACTAATACAGAATTACCCAACATGTTGTACACATATCATCGATGTGAAGTAGGCAGACATTGACGTCTCCTTCTCTATCTCTCCAAGTCAGAACTTGTTAAGTCATTGTATGCATCGCCCAATTTCCACCTCTGTGTAGAAATACACAAGTAGTAATTAAAGACGTGCAGCAATTCTTTTTCTATTATAATTAATTCGGCCCTCTTGGATAGTTATATATAGATATTGTTAATAATGTCTTGAATCCTACCCCAACTAAATATCCATCTGGATCCAAGACACTCGGAAGTAAAAGATGACTTCACACTACGAGGGTCTCGCTTATCATGAGATATGTTTCCTATTTTTGAGGGATTAATTCAGAGTCCCAATCGGTCTGTAATTCCTATTGTCTGTAGAAGGGAGTGCCTATATAAACTTCCTAGGGGTCCAAATACAAAGTAATATGATATTGTAATTCTCTATTTCTTCCATCTAATAAAACTCTGCATCGCCTTAAATTTCTCGAGTTTTTTCGTGATGCATATTTTCTCTCATGTAGAAAACGTAACAAACTAGTATCAGAGCGATGTTTAATCGTCGATCCTTCCTCAGGCATAGAGATGACATTGCACAATGTGAACATTGAGAAATTCACAGGGCGAAATAGTTTCAATCTCAAACAGATCAAGATGCGGGTACTGATGCAAATACTTCTGAAACAACAAGGAGTCTGGGCGTCGCTCGTAAACATGTGGAAGAACAAATCAAAGGAGGAATACTTGAATGACAGAGAAAAAGATATCAACATCACAAATTCGGCGGCACAGGTTGAGAAGACGCATTCCATGATCCTTTTGTACTTGGCAGACGTGGTGATTATCGAACACGTCGATCAAGATATGACGGCTAGTCTGTGGTCAAAATTTGAGAGTCTCTACATAACAAAGTCTTTGACAAATAAGTTGCTATTGAAACAATATCTATTCGCTCTCCGCATGCAAGAAGGTACCCCCATGAAAGATCATCTTGATCAGATAAGTACTCTATTGATGAAATTACGAAACATAAATGTGAAAATTGAATATGAAGATACTGCCCTACTTCTATTGGTCTCTTTTTCTCTGTCATGCAAAAATTTTGTTCAGTCTATTATCATAGGAAGAGACACAATTACTCTAGAAGAGATAAGATAAAGACCACATACTTGTGAACTTCGTTATAGGGTGTCTGATAAGACTGTGGAGACTTAGGCCACAGAGTTGGTGACAACCATAAAGAAGAAACATCATTCAAACCCTAAGAAGGGTAAGTCGAAGAAGAAGAACATCAATCCGAAGGACATCAGCAACTACTGCAAAGAATTTGGTCATTGGAAGGATTGCCTCAAAAAGAAGAAGAACACGGTTGCTACAGTAGTGTACCAAAATAGTGAATCTGATGATGACGATTTGACACTCAGTTGGGTTCTAAATTTAGGATGCTCCTATCATATGACTTTACATAGAGAGTGGTTCTCAACTTATCAAAAAATTGATGATGGAAACATTGTCATTAGCAATGATGCAACTTGTAAAATAGTTGAAATTGGCTCAATTCAAATAAGAAGTCATGACAATCGGGTAAGGACATTGATAAAGGTTCGTCATGTTTTGCAATTGAAGAAAAATATAATATTGTTAGGAGTTCTGGACTACAAAAGATGTCAAATGGATGTTGTAGAAGGTGTTCTCACGATCACCAAGGGTGATGTTGAAGACATATGAGGAGTCAGGGAAAAGTCCTTGTACATACTATGAGACACAATAATTTTTGATGTGGCTGCAGTAGGTCGTTCATAAAAATCAGAATCAAAAGAATCCAAGTTGTGGCACATGAGACTTGGACATATGAGTCAAAAGGGGATGGACATCCTAAGTAAGCACAATTTTTTGAATGGTCAGAAGATATCTGAAATCAGATTCTGCAAGCACTACATCTTCGGCAAGCAAAAATGACAACAATTCAGCAAAGCCGTTCATAAGACAAAGGCAACACTCGATTACATTCACGTTGACTGTTGGGGATCATCTCGTGTTCCATCTCTAGGTGGTTCTAGATACTTCCTATCTGTGATAGATGATTACTCAAGGATGACATGGGTATTCATGATAAGTTCTTTCAAATAGTGGAATGCTATGGTGGAGAATTAGATATCGAGAAAAGTGAAACGTCTTCGTACCGATAATGACATGGAGTTCTGTTCATCTGAATTTGATCGATTCTGCAAGAATGAAGGCATTGTCAGGCATCGCACCGTTAGAGATGCACTACAATAGAATGTTATAGCAGAACGCATGGACAGAACTCTTCTGGAGAGAGCACGATGCATGCTCTCTAATTTTGGTATGAACAAGTCATTCTAGGCTGAGGCTGTTAGCATAGCATACTACCTTGTCAATCAGAGTCTTGAAATCAGAGTCTGAAGACTGCCATTGAGGTATGGTCAGAAAAAATATACTAATCTGAAAATTTTTGGCTTAGTATATTATCATGTCAGCGAAGGAAAGTTGGAAACAAGGATCAAAGAAAGAGTCTTTGTGGGATATGGTGCAGGTGTAAAAGGCTTCAGAATATAATCTCCTTCAGAGCACAAGGTTCATAGTAGAAACATATTCATGCTCAAGCAGAAATAAAATGTTGTTGACTCAGTAGAAGAGGTTTGTAGGATCACAAGGCACCAAGAGGGGGGGGGGGGGATGAATTAGTGTTTAAATTGAAAATATCAATTTTACGAAAATCATCACGGAAGCTTAAAATTGATTCGTTAATATTTAAACCAACACATTAGCAATCAAGTCACATGCATAATAGAGTAGGAAGGAGAGGGAGAGGGAAAGATAAATAAGATGCACGGTAGTTTGATAACGAGGTTCGGTCACACCTTGGCATACGTCCCCGCTCTGACTTCTCGGCCTCGAGACCATTGGAGATTCACTAATTTGCTCAAGAGGTAAGGCACACCTCTTCTTACAAGGAACTCTCAAACTCTCTAAACAAGAACACAATAATTCCCTCAAATGCTCTCTTCTTACAAAGAATGTTTACACTTAGAAACTAGAAGAGGGAAGAAATGATTTGCAAGATTTGGGTCAAAGAAATGCTTTGGACTTGAAGGAAGCTTTTAGAATGATTTGCCTTGCTTAGATAATCTTCCTTCATCCTTTTGAATCTCTTTTATAGGCTTCTCTTGAAAATATGGCCATTGTAAATTAATTTTAAAAGTGTTGTGCTATCACCTCTATAACGGTCGACCATTTTAGTTTTGGTCATCCGTTTCGAATAGTAACGATTGACCATTACTGTTTCAGTCATCCATTTTATGAATGAAACTAGCTGTTGATTTGTCTTTTCTGCGCAGTTATCCATTTTATGAATGAAACTAGTCGTTGTCATTGCCTTTGCTCCCATAACGGTCGACAATTAATGATTCAATCGTCCGTTTTAGAAATGTTCGTACTCTCTATAATCTGCGATCGTTCATGCAGTGACTTCGGTCATCTGATTTTCATTCTTTGTTGCCCAGAATAGTCGACCGTTATAGTAACGGTCGTCCGATTTACAAATGTCTTTGATCTCTGCAATTAGCGGTTGTTCCGACAGTAGCTTCAATCGTCCGTTTTAAAGCGTTCATCCTTTTTCACCCATAACGGTCGACCGATATAGTTTCGATCGTCCGTTTGTCATTGACAGCCTGATAGACCTGCACTCTTTTATACATAACATTTTACACCATTATCGAAATGAGATAATGTTTTATTCTATGGAATGATAACAAAATTATCTACAACTTTAATATTAATCATTGAAGTTCAACGGCAGAAACAATTCAGGTTGTGGCAGATCAAGATGCGGACGCTTCTGAAACAATAAGGAGTTTGGGCGTTGCTCTCAAACGTGTCGAAGAACAAACCAAAGGAGGAAGACTCGAAGGACAAAGAAAATGATATCGACCTCGCTACTTTGGCAGCACAGGAGGAGAAAACGCACTCGATGATTCTGTTGTGTCTAGCGGATGAGGTGATAATCGAGGTCGCATTGAAAATCCAATGATATCATAGTCAAATATTCAGTCAAAGTTCAGTGCATAAAGTTGTCAATTTAAACTTTTAGACCTTACTTGTTTATGCATAACTTTTCATACGAGCATTCAAATGAGATGATTTTTTATTCTATGGAAAGATAACAGAATTCGCTATAATTTTGATATTCATCATTCATCCAAAATATAATGAGATCATAGTCCAAAATTAATTCAAAGTTCAGTACACAAAGTTGTCCATTTCAAATGAAACATTTTAGACATTTACTCTTTTATACATAACTTTTCATACCAGTATCCAAATGAGATGATATTTAATTATATGAAAATATAACAACTTAATTTACAAATTTCATGCCCACCTCTTATCCCAAATCGGTTGATAAAGTAATCAAATATTAAATACAAGTTCATCACATAAAAGTATCAACTTCAAATAGAACTTATTGACCTTCACTATTTTTTACATAACTTTTGATACATGGTCCAAATGAGGTGATTCTTAATTCTATGAAAGGATAAGAGGATTATATATAAATTTTATATTAATCTCTTTATCCAAATCTCATGATGAAATATTCAAATATTAATTACAAGTTTAGTACATAAAAATATCAAATTCAATTTGAACTTTTCAAGCTTCACTTTTTTAATCATAATGTTTTATGTGGTTCTCCCAATGAGGTGATTATTAATTTTTCTACAAAGATAAGAAAGTTATCTATAACTTTTATATTCATCTCTTAATATAAATCTCATGGGAATATAGAAAAATATCAATTGAAAGTTTAGTGCATGAAGTCACTCATTTCTATTTAAACTTTTTTTACATTTTAAATATAACTTCAATCTTTTGAGATTTATATCATCAAAATATAATTATATAGGGAATAACAACTTTGCTCCAACAAGGGTGTGAATAAATAGGTGGAGTTTGAATTAACTCCAATTCAAAATGGGACATAATATCATCATGTTGAACAACCAGAACCTGAAGAGCAAGCAGAAGAAGTAACAACAAGTTTAGCTGTTGGACGTGCACGTAGGCAAGTAGGTCCTCCTAAGCTTTATGGCTTTGAGGACATGGTTGCATATGCATTCCATGTAGCTAAAGAGGTGGAGTCGCTAGAGCCATCGACCTATAAGGATGCTATCATATATGCAAAATCAGAACAGTGGATTGCGACAATGAGTGAAGAGATGGAGTCCCTTCACAAGAATCAAACTTGAGAGTTGGTCAAGTTACCAAAAGGTAGAAAAGTCATTGGATGCAAGCGGATTTTCAAGAAAAAGTTGAAAGTCTAAAAGCTGAAGGCATCAGATTCAAAGCACGTATAGTTGCTAAAGGTTATAGTCAGAAAGAGGGGGCAGACTACAATAAGATATTCTCTCCAGTTATTAGGCACACTTGCATTTGAGTGCTACTTGCCCTTGTAGCATATCAGAATTTAGAGCTTGAACAATTTGACATGAAGACAACTTTTCTACATAATAATCTTGAAGGAGTCATCTTCATGAGTCAGTCAGAGAGTTCCTGTATCCCAGATAAAAAAGACAAAGTTTGCAGGTTGAAAAGTCATTATATGGCTTGAAGCAATCACCGAGGCAGTGGTACAAGAGATTCGATAGTTTTATAATCAGTAAGTGATTCAACATGAGCCCTTATGATTGTTGCGTCTATCGTAAGAAGGTGGAGGGTGATTCCACTATCTATCTTATCTTGTACGTTGATGATATGTTGATTGCTACTAGAAACATGAAAGACATTTAGAATTTGAAGAAGTTCGATATGAAGGATCTTAGTGCAGCAAAAAAAATTTTAGGGATGGAGATTTACAAGGATCGCGTAAAGGGTAAACTCTTTTTGTCTAAGAAAAGTTACATTCAGAAAATTTTATCCAAATTCGGTATGTCTCAGTGAAAACCTTAAGTACTCCATTAGCTTCAAATGTGCATCTTTCTTTAACTGAATTTATGTCTGATGAAGAAAAGGAGTACATATCTCGAGTTTCATATGCCAGTGCAGTCGGAAACATGATGTATGTGTGATATGCACAAAACTTGATATTGTGCATGTTATTAGTGTGGTTAACAGATTTATGAGAAATCTAGGAAAGGAGCATCGACAGGCAGTAAAATGCAACTTCTGATATCTGATTGTAGGTAAAGAGTGTTTGGTTGCAAGTTATTCAGACTTTGATTATGCTGCAAATGTTGATGGGAGAAGATCAATGACAGATTATGTTTTTCACTCTTGGAAATTCTATTACTAGTTGGAAAGGAACGCTCCATCCATCAGTTACATTGTCTACCATAGAGACAAAGTACGTGACATTGATAAAAGCTGCTAAGGAAGACATTTGGTTAAAAGGTCTTGTCGAAGGTCTTGGACTACAACAAGATCAGGCTATAGTGTACTGTGACAGTTTAAGAGCAACATGCTTATCGAAGGATCAAGTGCATCATGAAAGAACCAAACACATCGATGTCAAGTATTACTTCATCCGTACTAAGAAGATGATCAAGGTGAAGAAGGTCGGCACAGAAGATAATCCAATAGACATATTCACCAAGTCGGTTCCTACAAGCAAGTTTCAATATTATTTGAACTTTCCAAATATTGATAGGTGGTAGTAGTCCCAAGTTGGGACTAACATCGATAGAGAATTTTAGATATATCGGAGAATTCAATTCATGGTGGGGATTTGATTAATAATGTCTTAAATTCTACCACAACTGAAAACTCGCCTGGACCTAAGACACTTCGAAATAAAAGACGCCCTTGCACTACGGGGGTTTCGTTTATTACGAGATAGGTGTCCTATTTTTGAGGAATTAATTTAGAGTCTCAATCGATCTATAATTTTTGAGAGATTAATTCCTATCCTCTATAAAAGAAAATACTTATTTAAACTCTCTAGAGGTCCAAATAAAAAGTAATCTGATTTTGTAATTCTCTTTTAATTTTTTATTTAATAAAATTTTACGTCGCCTTAAATTTCTCGAGTTTTCTTGTGGTTTCTTTTACACAGAAATCCGAATAGATATATATATTGTTGTCTTTTGTTAATCTTCCATTTATTCCTTTTTTTTGTTAAAGAAATATTGTTCAGAAAGATGAGTTCATGTCTGTCTAATATAAAAAAAACCAAAGCAGCTGTTTTTTTTTCTCTCAAGCTCACATTTTGATCTCAATATTCTTCCACTTACCAAATTCGTGGAAAGATTAGAATTTTGCGACAGGGTCTAGAAAACAAAAAAACTTGGTTCTTTCTGATTGGTTGCTATTTTGTTAATATGAAACGTTATGTCCTCGCTTTACATAAAAACAAGTTCAATAGAAATTTATATACCTACAACTTCTATTTCGACGAAGAAAGGTTGCCATGTGATAGATATATTCTATTGCTATTTAGCACTTCCTTGGGTTCAGATTATCCTTAAACTTTTCGATGATAGAATTTAATGATTAGGTGGCCCTAAAAAGGATTCACCGTCGATCCATAAATCTACGAACAAAGAGTTTGAAACTACGATAGAAGTACAAATTAATAAATGATAATCTAATACCCTCGAGTTCACGCCATTCTCCAAATCTTTGACATGATATATATTTCCACATTCTTACCCTTAACATAATATCTTATTCCATATTTCGCCCAGAACATTACATTATTTATTAGTTGATAAGTATGGGATTGCAGATTGCACCCTAATACACATCATATATATATATAGAAAAAAAGATTAATACGTTTTTAAGTCAACTTATAGAACGTTGTTAATTGCCGTGTCAACGTGCACTTTGTGATTCTTAATTTAATTGAGCACAAGAAGAAAATTACTTATTATCTACTAGTAATTATTCTAAGGATACAAAGTCATTGCAGCGCGTTTAAATGCGACTAATTGCATCAGATTTTGAGAATGGGGCGTAAAATAATCTACGCTTGCCTTTGTTTCTTGTTGAAACAACCTTTTTGAACAAAAGTTAATTGTGCTATATATATATATATATATATATATATATATATATATATATATATATATGAAAAAAAGAATATGTGGATTCAAAATGGATTCACATGTATGGATTCATCTTTGATTGATAAATTAATAGTGATTCTTGATAAATATTTTTAGAGTGAATTTAAAATGAATCTAAAATCACCATTAATTTGTAGATCAATGACAGTCCATATAGTCTTGGATCTACACAATCCTCAATCCCATATATATATATTTTGGATGGAATGAAAGTATAGTTGTGGAAATTTTTTTATTAAATATAATTTATATTATTCTTGATTGATGCACCAGATAATGAGTCACTTTAAATGAGTAGCGTGCATTTAAGTGATTTTATTATGATAAAAATGCATGGTTTCTATTAATAGACGATTACCATATTTTTTTCAAGAATTATTACGCCTTCTAAAACTTTCATTGTCATATAATAAATTTTACGAATAGAAATATGAACCGAGTATTAATAATACCTATACTCTCCAAGAAAATGACAGATTTTATGATTTAAATGAGTTTTTAGGGAGAAAGAAATTTAAGAGATGAAAACAAAACACAAATCAAAACGAAATTGCAATCTAAAATGCATTGCTTGTTTTTTTTTCATTATTATGAATTCAACCAATCATCACCATTATCATCACAATTACCCTAAATCCCCAACTAAAAACACTGAGGAAAAATAAAAGAAGCTAAAGATCAACATAATCGCCTGCTAAGTCTCTTCACAAACCGCCGGCCCACTTCTCCGCTTCGTTCGTCTAGGGTTAGGGTTTGCGAGGGTTCCCCGGGGCTTCCCTTCAAGCCCTGAAGCAGAGATGGAAGTTATGGTGGCCAGCGCCTGCTCCGCCGTGGTGGTGGTGGAAGGCGGCTCCGGCGGTGTCCCGATCGATGATGACCTTGACCTGGCGGAAGTACTCGACGTGGCAGGGGATGGTGATGGCGCCCTTCTGGGCGAACCCGTACTCCTCCTCCGCCTCCTTGAGGAGCTTCACGAACAGCGGGTGGTTCAGGTAGCCCAGCGGCACCACGAACCGCTGCTGCTCCTCCCCTTCGTGTCCCACCCGTATCGCCATCCACCCCTTCGGCACCGGCGCCGCCTCCCCCTTCCGCCCGCCGATGTGCGGCAAGTGCAGGTGCACCCCCATCGACGACCGCTCGTCCGAAGGACCCAAAGAAGGAACTCACCCAAGAACACGAACAAGAACGCAAAACAAAGAAAAAAAACCGCGCGTTTGCGTTCACCAAGAAGAAAAGGGCTAGGGATCGGAGCTGGAGATGGCAAAGCGGAATCGAGTCAGGGAAGAGTCGCGCAGAGACGAAGCCACGATCGACATCTTCTTCTGCTCTCTCCTGCGAACATGGAGGAAAGAAAAGACCGAGAGATCTTGGAAGGCGGACACGGTGGAGAGAGAGAAAGAGAGAAAGTTGGAGATATCGACGATGAGAGATAGGAGAGAGAAAGAGAAGAAGGGAAATGTGTGCAATTGTACTCGAAGTTGGACGGTTTGGTGGTATAATAGATGGTTTGATAGCGGTAGCGGCTTAAACGGTAGTGCCGCTACCGATGGTTTATAACGGGTTGTTGACACCATGCATTTCCGTTACGCAATTTATGTACGATGTGACGGGCGTGGCATAACGGCGTCATCGCGTCAGCGGTCAGCCTACTAGTTGACCGGCTGTAGACCAACAAATTTTAAATTTTATAATGGACATTTTAAGTTTTTTCTATAATTATTTTATTTACTATTAATTTAATGAAGCAACAAGCAATGACCAGGATTTTTGTTTGTCCATCATTTTACTGCACAATAAAAAGGATGAAAATACAAATGATAGTAGGGCGACAATGAGCTCCAACCGTCCCGGCTTAATTCGATTCATTGTTTGAAAAAAAATTTTGTTTTAAAACCAATATATATATCTATATATATATTCCGATGGGAATCTAATTTTATCGTAAAAACCCAATCCATTTTTGTTGGCACGGTGTTCAAAAATCCAAATTCATTCCGACTGAATTATTCAATATTATGATATATAAAATTTAATGTGTATTATTTATGTATTATATTATAATAGAGGTGAGCAAACCTTGTCCGCTCCGGTCCGACTTTTTTTGCTTCGGATTTTTTAAAATGATTCTGCACCTTGGAATCGAACCGAAATGTTTTAATTAACTTGAGATAAAAATTATAAAATTTCAATCATCCTAATTTGATCATAAAATATAAAAATATTCAATATTTTTTTATCTAAATATAATAATTATTAATTAAATTGGATAAATTATATAATATAATTTATATTTAACATATATATAATAAAATATAAAATTTTATGTAAAATAAACATTAAAAACTTTGATAAATCTTTGTTGGTGCAATTGAGGACGTCCGGTGCTCACTCCTATATTATAACTTATCTTTAAACATATAATGTATAAAATGGTCTTATAAATAATAAATAATTGTAATCGAATATTTTATACAAAATGTAAATTAAATGTGGACAATTAGTTCTACTGATTTAATTTTTTTTTATCAATTCCGGATGATTCGTTATCGAATAATTTGATCGGACCAGTTTTGGGACCAGGTCCAAACTTTTAATGATCAGCAAAAACTTTTTACATAGGCAACCGACCCAAACCCTATTTCACTATCAGTCCTAAATGATAGATTAGGAGTATAAAATAAAATAAATAGCATGCAAATTAACTAACATTTGAAACAACATCAAGCTGAAATGAAAATATTAGATTCTTAATTGGAGTGAAAATTTCTTAGTATATATGTTATATGTATCTATAGTTATTAAATTCTTTTTTCAATAGTTGAACTTAGTTTGAAAAGTCAAACACACTTCATATTTGTAATCTAATGATGACATTATATCAATTTTAATTTGAGAAGTGTATTTCCCTTAAATAATTTAGTTGAAGATAGGAAAACACACAATCTTAAATAGATAACATACAATCTCCATTTTTATGTTCATTCACTAACTACCAAAGCCAAATCAATCTCTACTTCTTTGTATTCATTTTTAATCCAATAGTAAATTCATAGGTACACTTTCATAACTTCTTTTTTCTGCCTATTAATGACAAAAAGCGGCCACTAGTGGTCACAATTTTTCATCAAATATAAGTTGAGGCAACTTGCATGCCTTTGCATCTCCTAGTCCTATATATGTTTAAAAGTTTGATCATTGACAATTAATGGAATATATACTAATGACAAAAGAGTAAAAGGTTTTTTCGATATAAATTCAAAACTATTAATATTTAACTAATTCAATATTGGAACGTGGTAAAATAGTAATTTATGATGAAGCTCGGATGATCTCTCTACGAATGAATCCCCAACCTTTTTGTGAGGGTCAATGAATTGCCCGACAAATCTTCAACTACAGAATGCAAGGGTAGCTCAAAGGTACTTTGTCCAGGTAAGTTGATGTCAACTTGACTGATTCGCAGTGTTGACGCCTCTTCATGTTAACATCTACTTGAGTCTTCAAATTGAGCATATTTTTGAACATTTGTCTTGTTGACATATCCTTAATTGGTTTGGATTCTTCCTTGGAACTCTTGTGCTTCCTTGCCATTGAGATAATTGAATTATGATTTCACAAAGTTTTTTTTCTAAAATTCAGACAAATAGAACAATGTGAAAGTATATGATGTACATAAAGATAATCAAGAAACATAAAATAACTAGATTAGTCTCCGGCATGGTACCAAAAATTTGATGCAAAAATTTTACGCGCAAAACACTAGCAAGTATACTAAGTCGAATCAAGTAATAAAGATTAAGCAATATTTTTTTATCTTATGATGACTAGTTACTTACTTACCTTCTAATCTTAGTTAGTTAATTGAAAGCAAAATAGATTTGTGATTTAAAATAAAATAGAAATTAAGATGACGTTAATCTCAAATATTGTAAACTTTTACTAATGAGAGAGAAAATTAAAATTTCAGACCCTTGATTTCCACCTTAATTCTTAATTAATAATAAATCCTTGGTTAGGATTTAAGTGATGGAAATATAGTAAAAAAGATAGGTTTCTATTAAGAAAACATAAAATTCTAAATTAATAATAGATAAAAGTAGCTAAACAAGTCAACTTGATCTACCTTAATTAGAATAATTTTGAATGTAAATCTATGTTACCAACAAAAAATTGTCAAATAGCAATGAGATTCCCCAATATCATGCTAAGAATAGCTAGGATTTCCATAAGAAGATGCCATTCATTTGATGAGAAATAAAAAGGAATATCAAAAATTCGCGTGGCTAAAACTGAAGCTGCTACTTTCGAAGTAACGGAAAGGGGCTCTGCGGGAAAAGGATTGTACCATGAGAGAAGCAAGGAGGTCAACCTACTTCAAATATACAACATGGATTCTGGCAATGCAATGGAGTTGGACCCTCATGTCGATCCAATTGGTGGAATACTAGACAATCCAAAATTTTTTAATCATATTCAAGAGAAAAATATTCTAGAAAATTCATAGAATTAGAATTCTAACTTAAGTTTATTTATGAATAAATCTAATGAATCCACTCCAGTAGATGGTAATTGATAGAGCAATTCTTGATCGTAATTTCCAGTACTAAGAAAGTATCTCCTAGACCCAATGATGAAATCCTCCTATGAGTTACTACAGAGCTCCTTTTATAAGCTCCCCTCTTTCTGTCCTCCTCCTACAGCTCGTTTCTACAACTTTTATCCTTGGTTGTAACAGTGGTTCCCTCCTAAGGCAGAGGAAGCTTCCTTACGCGACGTGGCTGGAGGAGTTGGCTGGTCCCTAAGATTTGGTCGATGTTTGCTGTTGCAAGGGTGTTCGTGTCAGGGGACATTTAGCAGCGAATGAGTATCAATGGTGTATAAATGAACTTTATGTGGAGAATGTGTAGAAACATGATTGAATGGTGGTGTACAAGCATTTGTAAAGGAATTAGACATAGTAAAAGAGAAAAATAAATACAAATTAGTAGTACAAATATATACATAAATTCTCCACATCAATATTATCATAGACAATCATCACTCTTCATTTTCATTATGTTTGACTTATTGGAAAATTTCTTTCAACTTCCTTTAACATGGTCGATGGAGCATTTTTTGACTCCCTTGTGGCCATGACGAAGCATCTTAACATCAATGGTGGAGTGTCTTTCAATTTCCTAAAATATGGATAGAGTATCTTTCAACTCTTTTGGTTAGGAGACTGTCGTCAAACAATCATAACAATCCTTCATTTAACATTTTTCATCTTTTATCTTGTTTAACATATGATATCTTTGGGAATCCGAAGTCATATGATGGTATGATCACTAACATTAGGATCATGATAAGATTATAAAGAGAAATATGAAATTAGGCCATGACGGAGAATGTACATAATCAGCATTAGGGTTGCTAATCAATGATAAAAAAATATATAATCAATCAATAAGGACAACAAAATGATCAATAATTAATAATGACTTAATATTGGATATGTGTAAACAAATTTGACCTACTGACAATAAACAAATTATTACCTTATTTTTTGAAATTATATAACTAATAATGAGATAATATTATATATGTGTAAACAGATTCAACCTACTAACAATAAATAAATTATAACTTTATTTCTTGATATTATATTCCATCACTTTCTAATTTTGCCTAAAAGTATATAATTATAGGCCTTACACATGAAATTTTCATATTTTTCCTATCAATATCCACTGATGTTTAAGGCTACTAGCAGTTGAGTAATCCGATGTTCAAACGAGAGCCGTATGGATGAACTCTAACCAAAGTTGTGACTCTAGAAAACGAATATGCCAGGACACGACCCCATTATGTAGTTGTGCCAACTATCCTCGGTTAATTATAATCCTTCGCCAATTGTCCTCAGAAAATTTTACAATACATTTTATCCTATTATATTCTGATGTCTTAAGAGGCGAGACTTGCAAAAATTATATGAAATCTAAAATGATTATTTTCAAAATTCCAATTGGAAAAGAAAGATAACAATATTTTTTTATCAACTTATAAATTATCATATTTTTATCACGTCAAAATTATTTTTTATCATAGTTTATAATTTCGTTTCGCTATTGTCTATGACAACCTAACATCATGCTGGTATTTCGCTAAAAACTTTTGCTCCATATATCTGATCAACATGATTGATTATATCAAAACTGGATTTCAAGTGTTGTCGCCTAGACTTTTTTTTTATCATTTTAAGATGATAAAATCCAATCGAAATTATTTAATAACTTTTATTATGAAATCTGGACAGAAAATAGGGAATTTTTTTTCTTAGAAATCATCTCTTCTCACATTACCAAAAATTTGGATTCGATCAAATAATAGATTTATCATGACTTATAAATCATCAAATAAAGTGAGGCTTGACCTTTTAGTGCAACTAATTGTTCCTACTTCCCTCGACAACGATCTTTCTTGGTGTGGTCAAAATGGACTACTTCTCTTTCTTCTCCTATCGATCTCTTGTGAGCATCATAAGAGGGAGATGGGGAAAGTAGTCATCACATTGTAGAGTTTGTGGGATTACTTATAGGGTGCCTTAGAGGTTATCGTAATAATTGTTTTATCTTTTATCTTTTCTTTTCCTCTTTTTATATTATTTTTTTATTTTCAAATGTTGGCATTATATTACAACCTCCTTAATAGTAAATTCATTCTTGAATTAAGGTTCATTAATTTCCATTTCCACTAGGTCATTATAAAACTTTTTGGTTGTACTTCATTTTTTCTCAAAACTTTTCATTTCTTGTTCTTGGCATTCTTCATATATCATTCAATTCATCACAGGCATATACATTATAGACACAACCTTTATCAATTGGATTGACGTGCATTTTTCTAATC
Organism: Pontederia crassipes; assembly: GCA_030549335.1. Classification (NCBI taxonomy): domain Eukaryota; kingdom Viridiplantae; phylum Streptophyta; class Magnoliopsida; order Commelinales; family Pontederiaceae; genus Pontederia; species Pontederia crassipes. The sequence goes on from CM060188.1 coordinate 54,213,676, forward strand.
ACACACACACACACATAGTATACTTCCAAATCTCTTAATGTTCGATTAATTGTACGACTTCATGGATCATCCTTACTTATGCGATCTTATAACAATCATTTTGATATAAGGCTAAATCATTTTTGCATATAAATCAAAATTTTTTAATCCTTGAGCATATGGTTATAAGTTATGGTTCTCTTGCTATAATTATTATATACATTCATACATTTAAATTGGTCATAAACCTCTTTAAAAGAGTGGTAGTCATTCTCTTTTATAAGTGATTAATAGTCAGCATATCATAAATCCTATACTTTATTTTTTTATGAGAAATCATAATCTTTCTTCACACTATCATCAATTTATGTCCATAAAAATATAATTTTATATTATAATAAATGATTAGTATCATAACATATTGTCAATCATCCATACATATTAATTCTTGCAAATCATTCAAAGTAAATTTTTCAATAAATTTCATCACAACTTCATTATTCAATAATCTCCTATTTCACTTACATGAATCATAATTATAAAATATTTGAATTCTCAATATTAATAGTTAAACATGATCAAATTGAAACCTTAATAATAATACTATTATTATAATTTAGATGAGTGGAATCATATAACATGTATTTTACTTTTTCAACCACCAAGCTATTTTGGACAATATGATAATGGATCATTCTTCGACTATAACTCATTATATACATCTTTGATTGAGATAATTTCATATTCTATGTAAAATATACTCTTAAAGATTTTCCTCCTATATTAGATCATCAATTACTAACCCCATCTGAAACAAGTACATTAGGTTTGTACTCAAGATCATCATGATCATTAATTAATTATTTGATCATGACTTTTCAATACACATCAAATTTTTTTTGGACGCTTCTCAATTTTACGAGATCAATCCATACTTCAGTATCGATTCATAAGAATATAATTAACAATATTTGAATGTGCAAATTATATCTAACTTGATTTACCAATTTATACTAATAATTTGAGTTGGCTCCAATGACTTTATGGATCGTGAATAAGCACATAAATATTCATATTAATATTAATCATGGCTAAGAAAATATTTTATACAATGGGGGATTTATTTCACATCGAGTTATGAAAATTTATGTTGATTCCTAAATACCCCCTTAGTATCACAAAAGTCAATTGGTAGAATGCACCGTGTTAAGTTGGTTCCTACTATCCAAATAACCTCCTTAGGAATCAACTAGTATGAAAAATTTATTAACTTAAGTTGATTCATATTATCATAAATAACCTCCTTAGGAATTAACTACTCCATCTAAAAATATGACTATTAGATCATATTAAATTGATCAACGTAGATTACCTTCTTAGGATCAACTATCATATCATACAAGGTAATTATTGATCCGTATTACTTTAAGTTGATTCCTAATATTTTAGTTAACCTCCATAGGAATTAACTACCTGATTATAGTATCATTTATATTATTGTATAAGAATAACCAAGGCCATACAAAACTTAGGATTCTCATTTTCTTTCCCAATAAATTTGATATTAGTATTAAAGTGATTTTTCCTTAAAATGTGGGAAAGAGACTTGATATAATCACAATACCTTTATGTAACTCAAAGGTTAACCCCTTAACAATGGACTTTAAAATTCTACTTCATATAAGATCATATTTCAAAAAATGTTAATATACATCATGTAAGGTTAAACTATCTTACTTGACTTCACATCGATTGACACGGCGACTGCTTGTGGCACTTTGCACATGCACATGGACCATTAGACATGACATACTTAGTATTACAAGACATAGGAATGCACCTTTAGGCTCTGATAACGTCTTCAAGGCATACCCCACTATGTGGAAACATCTCGAGAACCTTACAAAATATTGGTTACATGGACATAACTTTGTCTGGTCAAATGAATACATAATGCAAAAAAAAAAAAAAATAACATAGCAATACAAGAACATAATGTGAACAATGGTGAGGGAGTCTTAATAAGGTCAATACAAAATGGGTCTTAAGTATCATAAATTAAAGACATTGTAATGAAAAGATAAATAACTTAACATAGACACTCGATATCATGCGTAAAGTCCACCACGAGCTATATCTATCGCCGACGGAATCATCTCTTTATGTGTGACATTGAATATTAAGGGGAAATGTACCTCCCTTCAGCTTTGAATAACATAAATCATGTGAATAACATAAATTATAAATAATAAGATTATGAAGAGTTAATCATCATAATCCATAAGAACATGATAAGACATCATAATATGGAAGATGTAACCTAATGAATCATCATTAGAATCATAATCAAAGAGAACATTTGTCATGAAACGTAATCATTCTTAACATTAAGGTCTGTTAAGCATCAATAGATAACATCTCATGATAAGTGTAATCCCAAGAGTAATCATAAGAATTATAAGCATCAACAAGATAACATAAAGTATAACTGATTATGTAATCATGTGACCTCATAAAGAAGTGTGACAATTATCATATCATAAAAATCATCATACAACATAGAATATAATCGATAACATAAATAAGAATGGACATCATAACAAGAAAAGTGACACGATATAAAATATTCATGATCATTTGATTCATACACATATGAGATAGTTAATCACATAACCAAATGTGAACATGATACAATTAATAAGATAGATTGTGTGACATCCACTACAAGAAAACTTGGTTTCTGTGACAATTTATTTGTGATGATATAATTTTGTCACAATATGTGACCATTTTATGATTGATTTGTGACAATAAGATTATTTAATACTTTAATGACCGACTTATGACAAAATGAATCGTCACAATATTATTCATCACAAGTCCGTCATAAGTTTGTGATGAATTTGTGATGACATATTTAATTAACATGATTAGTGATATAAAAAGTGACGGACTATAAATTATTACAATTAATTTTGTCACATTTTTATCACAAATAATTAATTTTTATTCGATCATCACAAATTTTGTCACAATATTATTTTCCCTCCATCTAATAAAAGTTGTGGCGCCAAAACTAAAAAGCCCTAAATTTTCTATTTGAAACAAAAGAGATTTAGATAAACAACTTTTTTTATATCTCTTCTTCTTCTCCCATATATGTTCAAAATAATTAAAAAATCAGTTCTTTTTATTGCAGAATTTGCTTAGAGTTTTACTCAAACTTCTGTATTTTTTTTTCTCATCATCCATGTTTTTGTCGTCTATTTTTTTTCTTTGATTCTCTCTTTTTTTTTCCTTCTCGTCTTTTGCCAACAACAGCAAACCTGCCACCGACGACAGGTGCGCGCAGGGGCTAGCAGCGATGGCAGGGGTCATCCAAGGACCCTGTGCGCAGGTCGGTGGTGTGCAGGCGCCGCCAGTGAGGACACCGGCGCCTGCGCACGTCGGCGACCCTAGAGGTCGCTGGCGGCCCTGCGCACGCCACCGACCTGCGCGCTGGACGGATCCCTCTCGGGTGTGCAGGGAGCCGGCTTGCGCGCAGGGCGAGCCAGCAAGGTCGCTGGCGGTGCTGCACACGCCGGCAACCCCTGAGATCGCTGGCGGTGCCTACGTACGCGCGCCACCGACCTGCGCGCGTAGGTCGGTGGCGTGCGTTGGCACCACCAGCGACCTCAGGGTTCGCCAGCGTGCGCAAGCGCCGCCAGCGACTTCGCTGGCTCTCCCTGCGCGCAGGTCGCAGGGGCGAGACAGCGAGGTCGCTGGCGGCGCCTGCGCACGCCGGCGACCCCTGAGATCGCTGGCGGCGCCTGCGCACGTGCGCCACCGACCTGCGCGCGCAAGTCGGTGGCATGTGCAGGCGCGGGGTCGCTGGCGTGCGCAGGCGCCGCCGGCGACTTCGCTGGCTCGCCCTGTGCGCAGGTCGCAGGGGCGAGCCAGCGAGGTCGCTGGCGGCACCTGCGCACGCCGGCGACCCCTGTGGTCGCTGGCTTGCCCCTGCACACGAGTAGGCCGGCGCCTGCGCAAGGACGAGCCAGCGAGACCCCTTGCTTCTATATGTTATATATATATATATATATTTTATTTTATTGTATTAGAATTATAGTTATATTTTTATAATTTTTCTATTTTATTGTATTATAATTATAATTATATGTTTTATAATGGAACATGCAATTGAATACTGCTAAATGACGAATAAGAATGATGGAACAGTAAAAAAGCTGATCATTAAAAGATATCATAATGAGCACAAATAGCAATGGAATTAAGATTATTCTCATTGCAGAAAACTTTTCTTCAAGTGAGATACTATTAGAATTTGCATAAATGCAAGAAATCAGCACCGGCCTTGATTAATTAATTCAAATAGAAGTACAAAAACAGTTTCTTCGAAATAAGATATATTAGGTTACCTACTTATTAAATATTAAAATTATAGTTAAGGTTAAGTATCTTTTATTGTATTAGAACTTTAATTACTTCTCCTAGAAATAATTAATTAACGATAATACTAAAATTATAGGACTTAGTGGAGTTTGCAACTTCATACCTACAGTGCACACACTCCTCTCTTGGGTGAGTGCTTTTTTCATCATATCTTTGTATTTTAATTATTTCTTATTGAATTTGTATTGATTGTATTAAAATTTTGTTTACTATATGTTTCTAGTTAAATTGTAATTGTTTCTTACTTTCTTTGATATATGGTTCTCCTATTTTTCCTTAGGAAATTCATAATTGTTGCTTCCAGCATGTATGATTTGCTTGACATATAGATATACTTTTATTTGATAAGTCAAGTATTGAATTTACATATTATAATATTTATATGGAAGAATGTCACCATATTTCTATTTCTCATCATTTTCAATTGGTAATGATGTTATGTGTTTTATATTTTTTTATTATAATTTAAATTTCTACAACATTATTGGTTTTCATATGTGAATTTGATTCTTTTTATATATATAGAAATCATGTCAAGTGATCGTAGTTGGATGCATAATCGCTTAGACAAATTTGGATTTATAAGTGATCAATTCAAAGATGGCGTGCAAAGTATCATTAATTTTGCATTCTCACAACCTGGGATTGCTTACGAAGGAAAAATTAGGTGTCCGTGTTTGAAGTGTAAAAATTCAATCTTTCATGATAAGGATACAGTTTCCATTCACCTTTGCATGAAAGGTGTTAAAAAAAATTACCTTATCTGGGATGCTCATGGAGAACAACTTGAACAACCAACCTCTAATATAGGAAACGATGTGCTTGCCAATCCATATACCAATATGGTATTGGATGCTATGGGTCCCAAAGTCAATCAATTCAATGCAGCTGAAATGAGAAATTTAAATGAACCCCCAAATTTGGAGGCTTCAAAATTTTTTTCTTTATTAAATGATGCCGATGAGCCACTTTGGGAAGGATGTGAAAAACATACAAAGTCATCAGCTTTATCACAATTATTGAATTGTAAGGTAGAATTTAACATGAGTGAGAGATGTTATGATCACATCATTTCTTTAGTAAAAAAAAATGTTGCCAAATGGTGAGAAACTTGAACCTAATTTTTATAAGTAAAAAAAAAAGATGGAAAAACTTGGGCTAGACTATCAAAAAATAGATGCTTGTATTAATAATTGCATCTTATATTATAAGGAAAATATAGATAAATTGTCTTGTTATATTTGTGGACATTCTCGATATAAACCTAGAACAATGCACCATAATAGACAAAAAGATGTGCCTTATAAGGTGTTACGGTACTTGCCTTTAACACCGAGACTTCAAAGGTTATTTATGTTAGAGAAAACATCAAAACATATGATATGGCATGCTTTTAATCGATGTGAAGAAGGATATATGGCACAATGGTGAAGCATGGAAACATTTTAATCGAACTCATCCTTCATTTTCTTCGGATTCACGAAATGTGCGAATTGGACTTTCCACTGATGGATTTAATCCTTTTGGACAATTTGGCACTCCTTATTCTTGTTGGCCAGTAATTATTACTGTATATAATTTGCCACCAAGAATGTGCAACAAAAATCCATATATGTTTTTGAGCTTGATCATTCCAGGCCTAAGAGTCCAGGAAAATATATTGATGTTTTCTTGCGACCATTAATCGACGAGCTCAAAGATTTATGGAGCATCGGTGTTAACACTTATGATGCAAAGTAGCACTTATGTGGATAATTAGTGACTTTCCAGCTTATGCCATGTTATCTGGTTGGAGTACACATGGAAGATTAGCATGTCCATATTGCATGGAACACACAAAATCATTTCACCTTGATAGTGGTAGGAAGATAACATTTTTTGATTGCCATCGTCAATTCTTGCCCGAAAATCATCCCTATAGGAAACAAAGAGATAAGTTTAAAAAAGGAGTTGTTGTTAAAGACTTGCCTCCTCCAAGATTATCTAGTCAAGAAATGTTCTCTCGAATTTCTAAACTTCCACATATCACATTTGGAACAAAAGTTGGCCATCAAAAGATAAACGGGTTTGGTGTGCAACATAATTGGGTTAAAAAAAGTATATTTTGGAATTACCTTATTGGCGCACTAATTTAATCCGTCATAATCTCGATGTGATGCATGTTGAGAAGAATGTCTGTGAGAACATTTTTTTTTACGGTGATGGATATTCCAAATAAAACTAAAGACAACATCAAAGCAAGGGAATATTTGAATAAATATTGCAAGCGGCCTGAGTTGGACTTAATACACTCAAATGGAAGAGTTGTGAAACCTAAGGCTTCTTTCGCACTTACCAAATAACAACAAAAGGATATTCGGATTTGGCTTGCTATGCTTCTATTATATCTCGATGTGTGAGCATCGATGACAACAAATTTTTTGGTTTGAAAAGTCATGATTGTCATGTACCTATTCAAACAAAGTTAATTCAAGTTCCTAAAAATGATGATGGTGGAGATGTTGAGCTGTTGCGACGTCTATCTATCTTTTGTCATCCTAGTCGACTAGCCGGTGGTTATACAAGAAGGATGATGTCAGATGTTGAGATGGATGCTGCACATATATATGTTTTATTAAATACACCTGAACTTAAGCCTTATGTTGAGTAAGCATATTCAAATTCATTTTCTAAATTTTTTTTATTATTTATTATATTTTACTACTAACAATTGTTATGATTAGGATATATGATGAAATGTTATATCAAACGAACCCACATATTAGCGATGAGGAGAAAGAAAGGTCCCATGAGAATAATTTTGCAAATTGGTTAAAACAATATGTAAGTATAATAATTGTACTATATTTGTAACCAAATAATTATCTTAAATTTATTAATTTTTATTTTTATTTTATAGGTAAGTATAAATGTTCTTGACAGGTGAATCGTGGATATAGCACATGGCCCTTCACGTAGAGTGAAATGTTATAAAGGATACTTCACAAATGGATTTTTATTTGACATTCATCATGGTCGTGGGAGAAAAACAATGAATAGTGGTGTTTGTATAAAAGGAAGCTGCTATAACGACTATGAGCGAGATTACTATGGTTTATTAGTTGATATATTAGAGTTGAATTACTATGGATTGCATAATTCAATTGTTTTATTTAAATGTGATTGGTTTGACACTGAAAAAGGTATGGAGGTTCATCCTCGTCATGGGCTAGTTGAAATTTGGCATGCATCTAGATTGTCAACAAATCAACGATTTCTGTTAGCAGCACAAGCTCAACAAGTATATTACATGACTTATCCATCCAAAAGCCGAGAAAGAAAAGATTGGTGGGCTGTATGCAAAACAAAAGCAAGAGGAAGAATTGATATCCCATCCGATGATGTAGAAAATGATGACTCAATTTCTACAATTGATGGATATTATCAAGAAGATGAGATGTCTACTCCTACTTTGTTTCAACCGACTAATGAACTTGATGAAGAAAATATACCTGTTGATATAGAACATTTTGATTATGTGGATGAATTAGAAGAAATAAATGAAGATGAGGGGGATGAAGAAGAAGGGGAGGAAGATGATAAAGAAGAGGAGGGTGATGAATACAATGACGATAATGATGACAACGACGATGATTCAATTTCCTTTAGTGATGATGATATGCAAGAGTAATTTGATTTTGTATGTGCTAACTTCTTAAAAATTTATTGTTTATCATGCACTTGATAATTTACATCCATTATTTTGCAAAACATATTCTTTTAAGAATTTAATAATAATCACGTGCTTAATAATTTACTTTAGAAATCAATATTTGTACGATGTTTAATTGACTCTTTTTTTTAGTAGGGACAATGGTAAGAGGCGGTGCATCGCGGAGAGGGCGAGGAGTTGGCTTGGGCAGAGATAATGAAGAAAATTCTGTAAGGGGTTCAACAAGTTCAACTCCTTAATGTGTCATGGATTCAATTCCTTTACAAATGAATGAGAATCAAGATCAAGCTATTCCTATGTGTGAAAATCAAAATGATGTTGATATTGATGATGGATCAATGTCATCAAGGACGAGGGGTGTGAATCATGGCACTGATCCACCTAACAATGAAGCAGATCAAAAGTTAATTATACTTAAATGTGGCAGGTAAACTTTTTATAGCATCGTTTTAAAAAAAATCAACATTTTCTTGTGTAACATTTGTGAAACTCAATTTGTTCATGTTTTTTTTGTATATTACAGTTTCTTACCTAATACGGTTACTCGAACAATTGGTACTATCGTGAGGGATTCAATGAAAACTTCTTGTATATTCTAGAAGAAAGTGCCACACGAAACTCGTGATAAGATGTGGGAAAGATTTCAGGTAACATTATATAATTTTGCTAAAATTTTTTTGTTGAAGTTAATTTTTATCTTTCTTACTCTAATTATTTTCAGGCAACATATGTCTGGAAACAATCAGACAATCTAATTAAGGAAGCATTTTTTAAAAAATGTGGTAACCTTTATTCTCCCACATTATATCATGCACGATGTAAAGTGATGAAGCAACATAACAAGTCGCATATAAGTGACTAAGGGTTTTGAACCTTCATGGCTACGAGGAGATGTATGGAATGGTATGGTTGATTTGTGGATAGAAGATGAGTGGCAACATAAATCTGAAGCCGTGAAACAAAATCGTCTTACTGAAAAGGAGGGTGGAATCACGAAGCATACTACTGGTTCCACATCAATGACAGAACATCGCAAAAGACTTGTACATTAAAATACTTCTTTAATATTCATTTTTGTTTAGTTGGTCATGTTTTTTTAATTAACATTTTTTCATAATTTTTTTTGTAGGCACAAAAGTTAGGCAGAGAGCCAACTGAATATGAAGTATTTGAGCATTGTCATAAGCGCCGTGGTAAGGAAAAAAACTGGTGAATATGTTGATGGAAAGTAAAAAAGAGTTTGTGTAAGTTTTTGAAAATTCTTACAATGCATGCTTGTAATTCTTTAAATGTTTCATATCTTATATGTATGCATGTATTATGAATGTATGTATTCAATTCATAAAAAATTATGTGCATATGATGGATTTATTTTCTCAATTCAGGAGGATTATTGTGCATCCTTGAGTAACAAGTATGACTCAGATTTGGAATCTCAACCAGGGTTTGATCCATCTCTATGGATGGATGCATTAGGAGCTCAACAAAAGGGCATGTATATGGATTTGGCACAGGACAATATGCTCAATCATTGTTGAACAATTTTGGTTCTGTTACATCAAAGTGCATTGGTAAGCTTTCAGCAAATGTGACAAGTGACAATGATTTGCAACGAATACGAGAAGATGTGCACGAGCAAGTGCGGCAAGAGTTGCAACAAGAGTTAGATGAACGTCTTCAAAAGGCAAATTCTAAAATGGAAGAACGTATCCGTGCGATCATGTTGCAGATGACTCAACAAGGAAATAGTCAATCATCTTCTTGAGGTTATAAGTTTTACTTTATTAATGCAATGTATTTATAAATTCATTTATAATGTCTTATATTTTTTTTCCAAATTGAAATATTCATATCTGACTTTTTTAACATATATTTAATTTAGGTTTGATCCATTTTGCACGGACAAGTCACGACGATGATCAAGCAATGAAGTTTTCTTATTGTTTAGATTTAACATTTTGCAAGAGCAAGATATTTGAATGATAAGATTATGTTGTAAGGTGTAGAACATGTTTCACATTATCTGGAGAGCAAATTTCATGTTATTTTTTAATAGCAGAAACTTTGTAGTGAATCTATCTTTTTGCATCTTTTGAAGTATAATTAAAGTTCTAAACTATATTTATTTGAGCAAAATGATCATTAGTATATATGTTTTTAAAAAATTGTCCTAGGACAATATGTGAAAATGTTTTATATGCATGATTTATTGTTTATATTGATATTTAATCAAATTAATTATTACAAAATTGATACAAGTTTTCAAAATTGAATTACTCACAAATAAATTATATTTCGTCACAATATTGTCACAAGTTTATTACTTTTTCCATTACAAATTTATCACAATATCATCACAAAATATACATTGAATTGCTATAAAGATTTGTCATAATTCCATCACAAATTTAAAAAAAATCATCAAAAGGTTGTCACAATAATTTTCATCACAATATTATCACAAATTATTATGATAAATTTGTCATATATTTATCACAATAAATACCCGTCACAGATATGTCGTCAAAAGTTCATCACAAAATTGTCACGATTGTGACGGATTATTTGTTTTTAATTTTATTTATATATAATTTTGTGACGATCTCATTTTAATATTGTGATGGAATGATCCGTCACAAATAATGTTGTGAACGTTTCGTCACAAGACTATCTGTGGGTCAAAATTTAGTGACGAAAATGGTTCATCACCATACTGTCACAAAAAACTATCAGTGATGAAAATTAGATTTTCTGTGACGATATTTTACGTCACAGAAGTCTTGTTTTCTTGTAGTGATCATAGGTAGAATATTATAATCAAGAAATCATTCTGTAGTCATGGAATGCGTTATTTTTATTCATCGTTATAACGATAATTGAGATTTGCACTATTTATAGTCAGGCATCATGAAGTGAAGTTATCATAATAGGGATCGTTAAGATAAATGATGGTATAAGATATAGTGAATCATAATATTACGAGTGATCATAGAAGGAAAATAGCATCTGTGGGCAAAGCCCATCATTGTCAATAATCATCACTCATTGGGTATAAGGCATCATCATAGATAATCATCATTTCAGCATTTTCATTATGTTTGACTTATTGTGAAGTTTTTTTCAACTCCCTTCAACATGGGCCAGTGGAGTGTCTTCAACTTCCATGTGGCGATGGCGGACTATCTCAATGTCAATGGTGGTGTTCTCTTTTGGTCAAGTTGACCGTCGTCAACTAAGAGTTCATTTAACATATGTCATCTTTTATCTTATTTAACACATACTATCTTTGAGATTCAATAATAAAAAATCATATGATGGTATGATCAATAATATTATCATTATAAGATTATAAAGAGACATATGCAATTAGGTCATGATGGAGAATGTACATAATCATCAATGGCCCATCAATGATGAAAATATAACTAATCAATTAATAAGGAGAATAAAAGGATCAATAATCAATAATGTGGTGATATTGGATACGTGTAAATAGATTCGACCTACAATCAATAAATAAATTATAACTTTGTTTATCGATATTATATTCCATCATTTTCAATTTCCTAAAAGTAGACAATAAGATAAAAAAAATTCATATTTGAATCCTTTGCCAATTGTGCTCATAAAATTTTATGATACATTTAATCCTGTTTTGTCCTGTTATCTTAAAAGGTGAGACTTGCCAAAATTATAACTGGATCTACAAAGATTTTAGTTGGAACAGAATACTAACAATCTCTTCTATAAACTCCTAAATTATCACACTGTTATCACGTCAATATTATTTTTAACATATTTTATAATTTCATTTTGCATATGTGACAACTTGACAACAATGACAGTATTCCGTTAATAACTTTTGATCAATATCTTTGATTGACATGATTCTTAATTCTATGAAAAATAGGCTTCAAGGACTATCATCGAGAAATTTTTATTATTTTAGTATGATAAAATTTATCCAAAATTATTTAATAACTTTTGCTATAAAATCTGCATCATAAAATCCTATCCAAAATTCTATATTATATTTCACAGTGAGAACATGTGAATTTTCTATTCGCTATTAATTTATTTTAACACTACACAAGTTAGTGACAGTAAAGATGCTTGATATATATATATATATATATATATATATATATATATATATATATCAAAATGATTCAATGGGGGTGCTCCCAACATGCTACCAACGCGATCAACCGCACGATTGAAGCATGACGGTCGACGATGTGCACACGATTTAACTTTTTTTTCTCTTGTGTTGGACAGTTTAACTCGACCCCTTCACTTCTGCCCTAAAAATTGTCTGCACGTCTCAACTTCTTTTGACCTCCTTGGCTTCCCTGCTTCGATCGATCTCCTCGATGCTGCATCTTCGATTGTCCGCCTTCTATACTTGACCTTGGCATTGGATCCATTTCTCCCTCATGTCCATGTGCCACACGTCTGACCTTGCCGCCGCCTTCGCGCGACTTCGTCGCCTCCTTTGTTGGACCTCACCATAACTGACCACGGCATCTTGCGAGCAGCACCGGCTAATTCATGAGCAACATCGATGCCTTCATGAACCTTGGCATCTTCGTTATCAGAACCGACGTCTTAGCGAGCGACTTCGAACAAAACCGATGATGGCATCTTGAGAACGAACTGACGACGACATCAGCAAAATCGGTGGTGGCAATCACCAGCTCATGAGTAGAAGATGGCGACGACATCAGCAGAACTTATTAGGGCATTCAATGCGAGATGATGTGAAGGAGTCGAGTTGCGTTGAACCGACGAAATGAGTTGAACCGTCCAGCCATCAGTGTGAGAAAAAAAAAGTTGAACCATGCATCATCGATCATCGCACCTCAATTGTGTGGTTGATTGCGTTGGTAGCAGGGTGCTCCCAATTTAAGTCAGGAGCAGCCGCATTAAATCCTCATTTTTTTAATCATGATTATATTTGATGTTTGAGCATGTTATTCGTCAAATTTTAATGGTCAAACAAAGATGAATAGTTTTTTCCCAAAGAAAAACATGAATCTAGGAGTATTTATTTATCGCTTATTATTTATGAAGTTTTATTTTAATGCCTTGTATAAAATTTTCAAGTGTATTTTGGTCATTGGCGCAATCCCTTTTAATTCCAAGATAAACTTCATTACTATCATTGTAATAACCGACACATGCAACAAAAAAAAAGGAATCGAGTTCGACTCAAACAACCGGCCAACAGATAACTTAATGTTATCTTAATTGTAGTTGGAAACCGTAGCCAAGGGGGGGAAGGACTCCGATATGATTTAATAGAGTCCTAGAAGATAAAAAAAAACAAACAAAAGAAATAAAACCTCCCCTCAAACCTCACGTCCCCTCTCTGTCCTTCTTGTTTTTTTTTTCCGCAGACGTGAGCAAGGGCAGGAAGTTCTCGCTCGTGATTTCAACCTCTCCATCGGATTGTCGCAGGCATTGGTCTGTTAGGAGAGGAAGAACAGGGAGTGCAGAGATAGGACAAGGGGTTCGGCCCATAATTTTTTTCGACGAATCGAAGGAACGGATCTATCACGAACAGGTGGGTGAATCGAAATCACCTTGCATGACCCCTGAATAATGTTAAATCATGCCCTAATCGTACAAGTAAAGAAGAAGAGGAAAAGATGGTTCAAGTTCCTTATTTTGCCTTGCTTGATTTTCTTGAATTGATTGATTGATTGATTATTTGCATGCATAATTCACTATTTGTTGATCTATTATTATGTGATTGATCTGCTAGGAGATAGGAATTAGGTTAGATTGAGATTGCACCAAAAAATTCACGAAATTCGAGGGTTCTGCAAGTTTTCTGGACGCCTACCGGTCGACCGGTCCGTATGCATCGCGGCAACCGGTCGACCGATAACTTGCATGCAGTCGCTTTCTGCACATGTTGACCGATCGATCGAATCCTGTCACCGGTCGACCGATCCTTCTCCATCAGGTTGACCGTTCAACTGAACGGATCAACCGACCTGCAGACAATCGGTCGACCGTTCCTCTGAACCGGTCGACCGATTCCTAGAAAATCTTTTATTATATTTATTAATTATTTTCCTTTTATCCAGATATTATATATATATGATTGATCATATTTTCTGACCCCACAGAGATCCCTCACTGATTTACATGATTTACTCTGTTATTGATTTATTTCACGTTGATCCTATCGTATCGATTGAATTAAGAACAAAGAGCTACAAGTTATTAAAGCGATTAATAAGTTCAGATGAAAGATTAATGATGTGTTGCCAGTCCAAGCCAAGTGCATCAAGATAAGGGTCGATCCCTTGGTCATGGTTTGATCACCCATTGACCCGCATAAGGCCGTATCATTTGCTGGGCATACCCCAAGAATTAAAGACACCTAAAGTCACCCTGATTGCTAATTAATAACCAAGATCAAGAAGCAAGTTCAAGTCAAGTCAAGTATGCCATGATTCCAAGTTTAATATATATTATTGATCCTCATGATTCATGATATCTACTGATCTTATTCTCATTATGATACTGATATGTTATCTTTCACGTTCAAGTTAAGCATGATTATTTACCGCTGATTACTATATTCATGTCATGCACTGTATATAATGTGGTTCCCCACTAAGCTGTAAAGCTTACGGGAGGACCTCCTCCCCTGTGTCTGATTTTCACAGGACCAAGTCAGTGACGTGGTGGAGTAGGCATGTGGTGATGAAGTTCTGGCGATAAGACGACACATGAACCATAGGGCTTTTAGAGTGTTATTTAGTTTTCATTTACCTTCCGCATTTTAAATTCATGATGTAGAACTTATTTTATTTTCTTAGCAATGATATAGCCACTTTTAGACTTCCGTATAATTATGTTATCTTCTTTTATTTTATTTTCTTTCCGCTGACGTGTCTCAGTTTTGACTGAGATATGGTCAATATTATGGTCAAATTATAACATACCGTAGCGTCTCCAGATTGGTCCTCGCCGCGTGACGAGACCGATTTGGGGGCGTTACAATCATCATCATTTCCATCAAGCCTCGCGGCAGAGATGACAAATGGGTCCAAATGAATTGTTGAACGATTTAAAATATTTTTTATATTAAATAAAATTAAAAATAAGTATAGAAATTAATATTTGATCCGTAAACCAACCAAAACAATTTCTGTATAGAAATCACTATGACAAACTTGAAATATCTTATATTAAGTTTTATCTGCTAACTAGTTTCCATTATTAGGTTTATATCTATTTATTATTTCCTTTCCAGCCCATTATTAGACTTTATTGCTAATTTCTTTTTATGTGTAATGTGTTGCATGGTGCAGAATAATTATTGGGCATTTGCATTTTTTGGGGAAGGTGGAGTGAAATTGGAGTTGGAAAGTTAGGTGACATTGATAGCGTGACCAGACAACAGGCATTAAAAGTAAATTTAATAAGTCATGAGGAGGCTAAATCTTTCATTATTTTTATTTTCTCAACCATTTGGTTGGAACATTTAAAGCTAACATTTGCTTGGTAAAATGATATGACACAAAAGTTGAAAAAATTCTTAATATATCATGAAAGAGAATATGAGATTTTTTATTATATTTAATTTAATCACTGTACTATTCACTTCCTATAAATTTACATGGCATATCCGAGAGATCTTTTGGCTCATATCTCTTTTTTTTATGATTTGTATTCTAAAAGAAATAAAAAGATTGATCAATCCAAATTTTTTTCCAATGATTATAAAAATATATGAGTTTCACATTTCCAATCAGGAAACCATCTCCCTCTCACATAATGTTCATTTTCATATCCTCAAAAGCTATTTGTTTCCATATTTACAGTCAAATAAGAAAACATGAAAACAACGTATTTTTCAAGAATCCACGTTCGTATAAATTTTATTTTATTTTTATAAACGGAGGGTTAGGTTAGGGCTTGTTTGAGCAAATGATAAAAAATCGAAGGTTTAAAATGTCTTGGCCAGACAAATATAGTTTTCAAAACCATCAATTTACTTTCCAATATAAAATTATACAATATGGTGTTTGGATATAATTCTAAATAGCTTGTAGAATTATTTATTTTGATGAATTAATTGAAAGCTCAAGTTGAAGTAAAAAAGAATACTTAACTCTTAAATTTATTTATTTATAATCTAAAAAATAGCAAAATGTAAAAAAAATCAACAGATAAAAACTTGACATATAAATCAAATAATTTAATAGTATTGTCTTATTTTCTCTTAATTTGTTCCTTGTCGCAATTACTATTTGGAGTTGGACCTCGTACAATAAATTTCCTGTAACATTCCCTCAATTATTACTTTTTCCATCTATTATATTTTTTAATAATTATGAAATATAAATTCTACTCTTACTTTCTTATTGCAATAATAATATTATGAAATAAAAAATAATAATGCATGTAAAAAAACTGTTATGATAATGTTTATAAACTTAAAAAATATTATGTCACACAGTTATTTTTTAAAAGTTTTTTTCTTCCAATAAAAATCTAAGAGTAAAACTAATATTCCACAATGATTAAAAATAAACCTAACAAAATTTTGGATAGAGCTTAGTGGATGGATCAAAGTGCCCAATGATGTTAAGTTTATGGAGTAAACTATGCAGGTTTGTAATTTAAATTTAAATATGAAAGGAATTACAGTTGATGTGGTATTAAAAAATAATTCTAAACTAATTATGTGCCAGTAGGCTTGGACAGTGAGTCTAGATTGAAAAAAAAAATCCTAAATTTAAACTATATTAGTGAATAGACATAGTCCATCACAAATTAGAGTAATTTCATCTATTTGTTAAATTTTTGTTACCAAAACATTGAGTTATGTATATAGTATTAATAATTGATTAATTTGATATTTCATGCGAGAGTTTTATTCTCCTTTTTTTACTCTAATTCTTATTTCATGCAAGAATTTTAGGCTATGTTTGGCATTTATTAGCCGTTTGATAAGCGGATATCGGTTTTGTAACGGATGCAATCTTCACATAAGGAAATCAATGGAAAAATCAAAGCCATTAATGAAAATCAACTCAGAATTTAATTGGAATTCAAAACGAATTCGAAAAAAAAAAAGAAAAGGAAAGGAAACGTTGCAAAACGGCAACGGCCGACAGGGGAGGTAAATCCTCCCCTGATTCACGCCCACGATCGGCCGGCCCTATGGCCGGCCGATGTTATAAAGAGGGCGAAGGGGAGCACCCTGCGACCCCCTTCGACACCCTAGCCAGCCACTGCCATTTCCTCTTTGTCTGCTACACCACCGGCAAACGACGCACACCGACGACGAACAGAGCCGCACGACGCATCCATCGTTCGGCATGCACCCTCGACCAATTCTCGTGCACGGACGCTTCCTAGACGTGCGCAGGAGCCGGGCGAATCTTCCTCATCGGCCAGAAGCGATCGGTGATTGACGAACGACGAAAGAATTTCTGGCGAACCCGAAAATCCACAAACAGAGGTACCTTAGATTTAAATCCCCTAGATGAGGAAATTTAGATCTATTGTTCTATGTAAAGATATCCTAGTGATCGTAGATGTCATAGAATCATTTTTCATACTGTGACTTACTCGATTAGACGGCCGGAAGATCGTCAAAAATCTAGAAAAGATCCGACGAAATTCTGCTCGTCAAGTACTCGGCCCGAGTTAATCACAACTCGGCCCGGGTCTTGCTTAGTCGCAGTCCGGGTCCAGATAGACCCGGACTGAGCCATCTCATCGACGAATCGATGAAGGTACGATTTCAAAACCCGGCCCGAGTCCAAGTAGACCTGGACCGAGCTGTTTCGCCAACAATGTCGCGGAAGCACGGACGGAAACTTGACCTTGCCGGAGATCGAGAAGATGATCGGTGATGCGACGAAATCACCATGTTCAGAACCCGGCCCGAGTCGGATCTCAACCCGGTCCGGATCTTACCGAGTCGGATCGGATGCGAATCCGACTCGACATTGACCCATGTAATGTCAACCGCCCGACCCGAGTCGGATGTCAACTCGGACCGGGTCATGTATATTCATTCTCGACTGAGACTCGACCCGGGTCCCCATCAACCCGGCCTGGGTTTTGTCGGCCAGAAATACGAACTTCTCTGTTGATTCAAATCCTTCGGAAATTTGGTTCCACCTTTCATCAGAATTATTTGAAATCTTATCAGAGACCTTAAAGATTATAATGAACCTTATCTTGCCCTAAGGAAGATTCAACTCTTAGGGAAAAGGGATCCTTTCCTTTACTGAATCTGACTTTATTAAAGATAATTACAGAAAATCAAAGTAAAGATACAGATGTGAGATTGCTATGTGCCGCCCCCAAAGTATAGAGCAAATATTAGAGTTAAAGTAAAGGAGGAATAGGTAGTTAGCTGCGGAGACAGCGAAGCTACTGGTCTTCTCCCACCTGTATCTTGAATGAAGGGTAATGCAATGGTCACACTCCTTCCCCTCAGATATTATAGTATTAAGCCAGAGGGACATGTAGCTAGTTGAGGAGACAGTGAACCTACATGTTTTTTAACTGACCACTATTCTTGGGATGTAGGTTCTCTCCCACCTATATTCTAAAATGTGTGAGGTATTAACACCCACCCTTTTCCCTTTTTGGGCTTACTGGCTTCACAGATTCAGAGAGGTATCTCTGGCATCCCAACTTAATAAAGTTGAGCTCACATATGACAACTAACCTTAAGGATATCATAGTAATGTAAAAGACGCAGTGCAACTCACAATAAAGCAAATGCAAAGTAAAGTATTGTATAATATGTCATAGACATGGTATAGTAAAGTATGGAACATGGCATTGTAAAGATAATGCAGACTATTGTAAAGATAAAGTATAGTTATAGCAAAGAACAGAGCACAGATATGGATAATGTTAAAGTATGATGTATGGCTCATTATAGACATTGTATAAGGACTTGGGTCTATAGTTGCTTATCATTGATATAGTGTTCGATATTCTTTATTGAATCTTATTTCATCGTCTATGTTATATTCTACTTGGCATCTTTGCTCATGGTATTCGATTCTCCTGTATTGGGATTTTGCATGTGAGAATGTTAATCAACGAGGTGTTGGAGGGCAGCATAGCTTGGAGAACGCTGCACATGACGCAAGCACTGAGACTTGCATTAGATTTCAGCATGTTATTTTCTATTAGCAGACATCATGTTCTTTTCGCATATTTACAGACATCATGTTCTTCCGCTTACTGAACTTCTCTTCCTATCGAACTGGTTAAAGATATGACTCTTTCGCATTTGTTTTTTCCTATAAGTATTGATAGTGTCTCTTGACATTCTATCTTTTGAACTTCCGCATTAAAGTCCTTTATTATATTTTATTATAATATTAATGTCACATAAGCACTTTGTTGAATGGACATGGTCAATAGAGTAGTAGGCAGTGTAGCGCTCCCGGGGTCAACCTGACTGCCTATGTGGCAGGAGAAGCAATTTTGGAGGCGTTACAGGTTTAACTGGCGGATAGTGATTTAATTAGTGGATAGTGGGTAGCGGATGATGATTAATGATTAGATGTTGTAACAAATAAGATGACATAATTAGCTGATGATTAATCATTAGCTGATGATTAATGATTTGATAAACTTAGCGATAGAATTAGCTGATGATATAAGATGACATAATTAAACATATGATAAATTATTTAATTTAAGTGCTATACAAATTGTATTATAATATAATAAATTAAATATTTATATTTAAATAAAATAAAATAAAATTTCACAACTAATTTTTTGTTAAATATATTATATTGACAATAAATTTTATATAGTGCACCTATGGTATAAAATTATTGATTGTGAAATTATTTTTATTCATTGTTAACATATATATAATTTGTAATTAATTAAGCACGAATATAAAAATAAATATAGTTAAATGATTATAAAAATGAGAAAATAATAAGATAAGTTAGAAAGAAATAATATATTTGAATAAGGATAAAATTGGAAAAAAATATAAAACATTAATCTCTAAAAGGTAAACCCTAGTAAAAGTAGCTTTTTAATATTTTTCATATGAAATGATAAATGCTACTTATTTTTGTCATTTGCCAAATAAAAAAAATTAGTGTTTGAACCGCTAAACGTTATTGAAATGTTAATTTTGATGTTGCGAAACAAAACCTTAATGAAGAGCAACAAGTTAATTCGACTTTACATGCCAAATACAATATGCATCCGATGCTTGACGTCTTGTCATGGAAATCATTAAAGAACTTGATCATATTTAGCCCTATTTTCATGTTAATCAACACCTGATTAATTTACGTTATCACAAGAAAATATATTAGTGCATTAATAAATCCGTCGAAAGTGTATAATGTTAATAGTGAACCCCCATTTCTTGAAACTTTTTTTTTCGGTGGATGAAACTTAAATTTTTGTACCATCTTTTTAGGTCTACGGATATTAACTACTCCATATTTGGAACAAGAAAACGAGAAAGAAAGCTCAATGTATTATAATCTGTGATGCTGAGCTCAGATGACAGATATATGATGCTTGTGATTGGAAGCAAAGCTGCACCCTGGGAAAAAAAGAATCAGCAGAGATATGGATCTGTATCCATCACAGCAACATGCAAGATCACGTCTTGTTTCCCTGGTTCCGTGTTCTGGTAATCGAACCTAAAGCTGCCCTCTTCTCTTATCCTCTTGTGACCAAACAAAGCCAAGTTAAAGCCCTGGCTGCCTCGGTCACTTCCAGAGTTCCAACTTTGAGCCTCTCTCCCATCCATGGCCGTACATTCCCCATCTTCCCCATTCACGATAGGGAGCTTCTTCCTCCCAAGGACAAGACACGGAAGATGGAGATTGAAATGGCAACGGCGAATATTTTTGCATTCATTGTGATGGTCAGGAACTTTGAGTTAGAATCTTTTCAAATGACTCACATTTTCAAACTTCGAGCGGCAAAGCTAATCAATCCATAAGTAGTAGCATCACTATTCTTTTCCAGTGATTCGAATAAGACAAACAAAGGTGTTTCAGCATTGTTACCAGGGTTGCAGCTTTCTGGCGTAAACAAGGATAGGACGAAGCTACTATTAATATATATGCAATGAGTAACATGAATGAGTATGTCTTGACATGTATTTATAGGAAATCACTATTCTGTCTGGACTCTTGAAGCTTAGATAGCTTGTATATATGTGTTTTATAGATTCGAATTAAGAGACAAAACAAACATCAAAATGAGGATTATATAGAGAACACAATTGTATGGTTGGAGAACCTAGAAGATATCATGCATTGTTGCGAGATGTAATGAAGGAAATGATTACTTATCATGTATCTGGAGGACCATGACTAGAATAATGACTTACGTTTACATTTGAGACCGGAATTTGATGAGCACTAAAAGATATGGAAACTACTATTCAAGGCTGCTTAGATCGAGCAAGAAAAACAGAAAGTTAGAAGCCTAAAATGGTGTATATTTCAAGTCGAACCCTTCATGGCTTTATGTCAATGGTTAAGGTTAATCTTATCAACGGTTAAGGTTAATCTTTGCGTTACATGCTACTTATCAATTGGAATAACTATCTGAAGCACTCTATCAACTGCGCTAAATTACCAAAAAAAAAAAAACAGAGAGAGGGAGAGAGAGAGAGAGCATGAGATCCAGAAAGGTGAAACGCAAAGAGTCAGAACCAATAAAACTAAATGATAATCCAAAATGGTAGTAAAACAGATAAACGCTGAACAGTATATGTTGAGTTCTTCAAAAATCTTTGAGATAGAAAAGCAGAAATATCAACCTTCAGTAATTTCTGAAGAAAGGAAACCAAGATAAAAGATCTATACCTTTTTAAGTTCCTTTTTTGTCAGGTGATGAGAGGCAAAAAAAAAAAAAAAAAACCACAAAATGGAGATCTTAAGAGTTTGGCAGTAAAAAACGCTTACAATTGCACCACTCTGCATGTCTTTCTCTGATAATCAAACACAAGAAAGCCAAATAGCCAAAGATACAAAACTACGAACATAGGCGCTCAGCTACCTCAGTTTCCAAGATTACGACAGAGGCCGTGATCAAAGTGATTGGGAGCTTAGGATTGAGGGGAATGAAGCCTGGTCCGAGATCCCTTTTGCCTTGCTTGAGATCTAAGATGACTTAGAGCTCAAAGATCCCAGTTCTCAACAAAACCGGCGGTCTTGAGCCAGACAACATTCCCCACAAAGTGAAAGCTTCCTTGCACTATACTTGTGAGCTCCTGCATGAATGATCACCTTTTAATCCCCATGTCGTTGTTTCATGAGGGAAGAGAATTGAGAGCAGTCAGTCTAAAGAGGCAGCTGAATGCATATAACTATATAAGAGTGCG